>OY728150.1:1604038781-1604761281 GCA_963277665.1 Viscum album | reverse complement strand
GGAAATGATCACCATTTTAGATTGGTCTTGTAAATTATGAGAAATCACCGTCTTTATGAAAAGTGTTAAAAATGAAGTTTTTGGATTCGAGGAATGAAGTTCATGGTGCACAAAATTTCTAATCATGTCATGTCAGTTGATATAGAGAAGGTAAAATCTGTTTTGTCCTAGAAGGAACCACTAAATGTCTTTGAGATACGAATCTTCCTAAGTATTGCTGGATACTACCGACTTTTTTTCAAGGATTTCTCGATGATGGAATCACCTTTGACTACACTTACGAAGAAGGATGTGAAATTCTCATGAGATGGAAAGTGTTTGTATTTATTTGATGAACTGAAATGACTTCTGACATCGACACCTATTGTGATTATAGTTGAGCACGACAAGGGTTAAATGTTGTTCTGTGATGCTTCAGGTGAAATTTTTGGATGTGTGCTTATACAGGATGATCATGTGATAACTTATGGATCTTGTTAGCACCGAACACATGATAAGAACTACCCCACTCATGATATAGATCGTACTATACTGATGCATGTGCTTAAAGGTTTTTGGCACTATCTCTTTGGGGAGAAGTTCACAGTTTTTTCTGATCATAAGATTCTGAGCTATATATTCTCCAAAAAGGACTTTAATCTCAAAGAGAGAAATTGGCTAGAATACCTTTAGGCATTTGAACATGAAATCACCTACACTCTTTGGAAAGGTAATGTTGTTTCAGAATCATTAAATCGGAAGGTACCATCACATGCTATTCTGGAATTGAAGGAGTGGAATCTTATGGGTCTTTTCACTCAGTTTATTTTATATACTCAGAAAGAAGTTTTAAGGATGGTTCTGACTAGTTTTTAGTTATCATCATCTCTTCTAAACTCTATATTTCAATGTCAATAGTAGGATGATGAGTTTTATAAGATTCAAGAAAACATTAATTGTGGGGATACAGTTCTTGTTTGGTCTATTTATTAAGATGGAATACATCACTTTGGAATGCCAGTTTCCGTCCTTGTATCTGTGAGAAGTTCACTTTGGTTTTATTGTTATATCTCTTCATGGACCATTTATCTAGGCTCTAAAAAGATGTATTATGGAATGAGAAGACAGTTCTGGTGTCCAGGTATGAATTGTGACATTACAGATTATGTGTCCCGCTATGACACCTTCCATCATATAATGGTACATCACTTGAATCCATATAGTTTTCTTTAGCCTCTTCCGGATTGGGTTTGGAAGTGAAATGAGGTGTCCATGGATTTTGTTGTTGGGTTTCCATGGAAGTCCTAGGGGAGAATGGTATCTTAGTGGTTGTTGATCTGTTGATGAAGTTTGTACATTTAATTCCTATCAAGGACACCAAAAATTTTGAGGATCTCAGTAAATTGTATGTACGGGAGATCATGAGGTCACATGGGATTCCTTCTGTTATTGTTTTAGATAGGGATCCTAGGTTTACCTAAACGTTCTATAGGAGTCGTCAAGGGGAAATAGGAACTCAATTTATATTGATATTAGCTTACCATCCACAGATAGATGGCTATATGGAGTGTGTAATTCAGATCCTAGAGGATATGCTTCATGCATGTGTCTTGTATTTCTATGGATCATGGGATAACCATCTGGGAATTATTGAGTTTGTTTACAATAATAGTTACCAGTCATCTATGAGAATGGATCCTTTTGAGGAATTGTATGGTTTCCTGTGTAGATCAACTCCTTTTTAAGAATAGGTGGGAAAAGAAGCATTGGTTGGTGTAACACCCCAAGATTTCATAGTGTGTTATTTCTTCAAAATAATTCAATAACTTGCACTACACGCAACACCGAGTTCAATTGCACCATGACTTACCAAAAAAAAAGCCATTAAAAGAGGTCATGAATAGCATTAACTACATTTTTAACTTTATATAATCCTTATAATTTTAGAATCCATATTATGAGTTTCTTAGTCATAATGCAAGAACAGATTCATTTTCAGTATTGCACTTTTATCAACTTTTGATAGTGAAGCCTTTTTAAATACAATATTTTAAGCTTTTTGACTAAATGGAGACATCAAAAAAATTTAGAATGAAACATCCCAAGCTTCCACAGTACGCTTTCCTTTGAATAAAACGCTAGCGTGTGTTGTACGCAACACCGAGTTCTAACACACCGTAACCAATCAAACTAGCCGTTATGAATAGTAATACCTACTTTTTGAAATTATATATATTTTATATTTTAAAATGGAATTCATTTTTGGATTCGGAATATCGAATTTAGCCTAGGGTGAAATTTTGGTACTTTTCGGATAACTTTTATATTTTGATGAATAGTGAAAATTACTAAATTTTAATTAAAAACAACTTTTTTAATCAAAATAATTAATAGTGATAAATTGTGAATTTGAGTGGTTTTAAAGTATATTTAGAATATATTTTTACCATTTAATATAATTTTGGTCATTAGACATAATTTTACAATTAAACCGAACATAAACAAGTGTCAATCTTTTGATAGTTATTATCTCTTAAAAACACGCTTTTTGTTTTGACAGCGGGAATTAATTTTAAATTAATTTCTTCCACTTCTGTGTTTTGAATTTAGAGAAATGGATTCCATATTTGGAATCAGGATGTTCAAATTGTGTAAATAGGTAACTTTTATTTTTAGACATTTTGAATAATTACTGCGGTAAATATTTTATTTACCATGGTTAAGGGTAAATCCGGTAAATAATGGTTAAAAAAATAATATTATAATAATACTAAATTACCCTAAAACGTGTCTTAAAACCATTGGTTGATACATGGTCGACCATGGGCATCTTTGGGTCGATTTTGGGACCCCATGGATCCACTTTTAAGTGATAATGACACTTTATTTTAATTAAGTCAAAATGAATACAAAAATGACACAAGCATATATCTTTTAGCAAAACAATTGTTACATAGGGTTATATAAGTTGGTTTTTAGATTATAAATATTCATTAGAAATCTAAAAAGATTTCCTACATAATTATATTTTATTTATAATTTTTAGACATTATATAATTTATTTTATTTATGACACAATGATGATGCAGTAATTACTATAATAGTGAAAAATTAAAATAATTGATATTATAAATACCCAAAAAATATAATATGAAACTTTTAATGAATTAAACTAATTTTATAGGATAATATGATATATTAGGATTGATTTAATTGACTTTGTTCGAAGTAATCAATCTGTTATGAGTTTCACAAAAATCAACTATTGAATAGTGTCAAAATTGACATAAAAGAGTTCTTAAAACAAATATTATATTATTAATTGATATTAAATTCCTAAAAATCTAAGGTTCGGCCAAGAGACTTATATCATGATAGTTTCATCATTAAGGGACCACTTGGGGGTCTCTTGGATGTATATATTAAGTTTATTAACCATATTATATAAAAATACAAAGAGACATTGTAAAAGTGAAACTAATTAACTTAGAGTTAATACTTAAAGATAAAGTTAATATAAGTACCCAAACCTGTCTAAATTCTATTGGTTGAGTGGTTTGAGACCTATCCCCACCTTAACCTTTGAAAAATCAACTTTGGAGCCATTAGAAACCGAATATGAATTTATTATAAATTAATATTTCTAGCTTTTCCAAAGGTGCCCCTCACTACTCTTATAAAAGGGCACTCCTCCTTCTCATTTCTTCACACCTTCAAAGCCTTTTGGTTCGGCCAAACTCTGCCCAAATACTCTCCCAACATCCCTCACTACAACCTAGAGGCCTTAGTTTGATCATAAAGCCAACCTAAGGATCCCTTTTGATCAAATCAAAAGGAAGAACCCGAAGAAGAGGTAATGATTTCACCACCCTTTTCCAAGTTCCTTTCTTCTTCCACTTCCTCTTTCTTTGTTCTTACCATTCTAAAATAATAACTTCAGTATCTTACATATACTGTGATGTTATTATAAATATGGTACAACCATATTCAGTATTCTATCCACCCTTTGAATAACATGTCGCCATACGTGCGTACGTACGGCTTACCGTCTCCACGTCGTGGTGTAATTGTTATTCAATATATTATTATTTGGATGGGTATAATAATGATGTGTACCTCATGTAAATAATAAATATAACATGTTAATGATTCTGTATATATGATATACCATCTATTTATATATTATTTTAATATCAAAAGAATGATATTGTCGCTCGTGCGTACGTACGGACTACCGTCTCCACGAACGCGATGAGATTCATTCTCCATCGTATCCATTCAAGTATAATTATCATTTGATGATTTAAAAATGATGTTTAAGGACTTGATATCATTCTGGATATGAATAATATACAACCTATCCTTTACAAACATGTCTTACGTAACAAAACATATAAAAGAAAACAAGTAAGTTAACTCCCGAAACGACGATAATTCTAAGATATTATTAACAAATCAATGTTAAAAGATCATATATGATATCATATTATTATATATGATTCTTGTATAATTTAATAACAACTATTTCACCATTATACAGGAGGTTAACCTACCCCAACAAAGGAAAAGTACAAGGTAAGGGTTATTTCACAATCTCTTCATTATCCGAGGTTGTTTATACGTAATAATCTACTGGGATATCTTTATCATCCACATCCATGTTTCTTAAAAATGTATTTCAAAACATTTTTAATATTTACAAGAATATGGGTTAAAGTCATTTATACCCTTGTTTGACTTTTTATAAGAGGTTTATAAAGGAATCTTTCCGTCGTTTTCAAAACAAGGTCCTTTTTAACCTTTTCGACAGAATTGAGGTAAGAATGTTTTTTTTAACTTATACGGCGGGTGCGGTTATTTTACGCCGTTATAAAATCTTCAAAGCTTTCTTTACAAGCTTATAAGAATATTTTCAAAGAAAATGTTTTATTTTATATGGATCTTAAATTATTTCAAAATAAAAGGAGATATTTCTTTAAAAATAATTTTGATTTCATCTATGTCAACATCCTTTGACGGATTTTATGATTATTTGAAGTTGATTTATTATGATACAAAACTTATATATTGTATTGAATGTTTTGTGATATGTTTGACTATGGATGTGCTATTTTTATACCATTCATAGTTTATGGTGAAATTATTGACATTTCGTATGCTAGTTTTAATACGAATGTTTATGTTATGTTTAAACCTTTTCATATGGGAATGCATTGGACTTAATAAGTGACGGGTGGAGCCCGCTATAGCTCCTCGATGCATCGGTAGGTCTCATGAGACAAACTAGTGTCTTGGCACAAGGCCTTGACAAAATCATATTTGTAGTCTTGGCACGAGGCCTTGGCTATGTGGTTATGATAGTCTGGCATTATGCATTCCAACATTATGAAAGTGGTTATTGATTTTTGAATGTGATTATTCGATTAGTAGAATATCCATGTGAATAAGTAAATGGCATTATTTCATTTTATTTATGCCATACCATGTTGAAAGTTCATATTTAAAAGGCTTTTGTTTTAGTTATACATTGCCTTAAATGTTTATTCTTATTTATGAAAGTTTCCGCTATATTGTTATCCTTACTGGGCATTTGAGCTCACCCCTTTTTTATGTTTTATTTTTCCCAGGATGTGAAGAAGTAAGTTATGAATGACCTGCAGTGATTTTATGAGGGGTTAATAGTGTGGATTGTGGAAACATTATGTTGTTGTAGTAGTTTTTCATTTTATGATGTAATGTAAAACTTATGAATATATCTAGTGTTTCCAAGGCTACTAAACCAATCGGTCTTTCGAGATTTGATTTTTCTTGTGATCATGCCAATGTTACGAAGTAATGCACCGACTCTGGGTAGCTGGGGTCGGGGCGTTACAGTTGGTATCAGAGGAAGTTTAGTACAAACCTTAGAAGCTAGATTTAGATAAACTCTGATTAGAGCACGTAGACCTAAAATGAACTTTGAGGATTAGTATAGAAGAACTTCCTAGAATTTTGGTATTGTAGAGATTTTGTGAGTTTTCTGAGCAATACATCCCTGTCTGGATACGAGCAGGTAGAGGCGGCTCTGGCACAGATGTACCTAGGGGTAAAACCCGAAAACACCGCTTTGAGCTAGACTCGAACGAGAACTGGTGCACGACAACGGGCCTTGCTGCACTCTTGGTTACGACACTCCCGGGGGATATGCTTAGGATAACTCTCATTTTCTTTACAAATCATTTTGAAGGGATTATGAGTATATACATCCTCAAAGAAAACATTCTTATGATTATGGATTATATCCATAAATAGTTCAATTTTTGTTAGGTGTTTTATAAGTATGGGATTATGTATTTTGATTCATAAACTGATCTAGTTTATGCCATTATTTAAAAATGGCGCCCAGTAGAAGGAATGAGAACTCCAGAAATGCACATGATCCAAAGAGAAGGAAGGATCATATCTTTCATGGTCTTAAGCTAGAATTTATAAGAGAAATAGTCTCCCATGTATTATCATCATATGAAGAAATAATATCATGTATTGATAAGATAAGTAAAGAGTTTACTGAGTCCTATGGCTTTGAAGGGAAGCAAGAGAAGAAAAGGATGGAAGAGAAAAAGATGGATAAAGGGAAGAGGGAAAAGAATAATTTTCCCATATGTGGTAACTGTGGAAAGAAACACCCTGGAACTTGCCTGAAAGGAATGGGAGTTTGTTATAAGTGTGGAGGAAAAGGGCACAAAGTACGTGACTGCAAGGGTAAGAAAATGGTTTCAAATGTACAATGCTTCATTTGCAAGGAGTTTGAACACTACGCGAACCTATGTCCCAGTCAACAGACTATGCAGCAAATGATGTTATTGGATAATAATCATGTTATGATACTACCACAGATGAAGAGGAATGATTAGAGTTCTTATGTTGATTATGTCAATTGAGTGTTGTATCAACAATGTACTTGTTACAATAATCATGGAGTATATAAGGATTGTACTGCAGTACTATTTCATTAAGGACTTGAGATTGTGTGGAACAAAGAAAAGTGACTCAATAGCAGGATAAATTTTTGGAAAATATATGGTTGAGAGAATGATAAATCATAATATAGTTCTGATACTGAGGTAGTGATTTTGGAATAATATGTGATTGTTTTGGATAAATTATATTGGATATTCTTGACTACCCCGGAACTGATTAATGATTTGTATATTCCATCATTGTTGGGGTTTAAAACATTTTTGGATTAATGAAGTATATCCAACTTTCTATATGGAATAAGGGAGCATGAATGTAATCAATAAGGAATATGGTAATTCAGGATGTTTCGGTGTATTAAAAGAATACATGATGAAGGTATTCATATGCTATTACGGGGTAAAAAGGTTCTACATTATGTTTACCTTACTTATAAATGTTGGACTGTGAGTATGGATAGAAGTATTTTGGATAGTTCTAGTTTGGATTATTTTGGATTGCCATAAAAGGACAACCCGGAGGTCGGGCGGCAACCCGTCGCGTCCGGCATGGCTGCGAGACTTGAACCCGCAACCGAAGGGCGACAAGGGTGTATCACCTACCACTGGCCCACGAGATGTCCTAGATTAAATAATGTAGTTTTTATTAAAAGATCTTGTAGATGAATTATAAATTCGTTTATTTTGGAACCCTATACGAATAGTGTAAATAGAATTTTTTTTACATTCTATTATCTTTTAGAGTGAAAGATGAGTTTGTGGTAGAAATTTATTAATGGGTAAAATTCTAATTATAAAGTAAGTATATATCCTTATTATCTTATCCAATCTCATAAATAAATTCCTCAACATTAATAATAGAAACTTTGAACAAAAATGTTGTCCTAGATGGTACCTTAAATCACCACAAATTTATGGCTTTGGGATTGTTGGCCTTTTCATAGCCATGTTCTCTACCACTCTCCATCAGATAATTAATGGTTAGATTTCTCTTCCATATCCATATTTTCCTACATGGAACCCTAGTATGTGTTATTTTCGGTAATCTTCATACTTTCCACTCTTTATTTTAAATAGAGGCCTCATTAATTCATTTTTCGATGTGGGATTTCAACTAAGATATTTTGAAATGTCAAAAATGTGTTGTCCCAATACCATATATTTTGTTGAACCGATGGTACTTCAAATCATCATAGATTGATGAGTTTAAGGACCTCAATTATACACTTGTTTGTGATTGATGACCTCAATCACTAGCTATAAATATTTACGTTTTTCCTCCGATTATATGTCTCTAATTGCCACCAATGTTCTCCTAATCAAGATCATAATTTGGTGGTGACCCTTTCATTTCTATTTTCCTCATATTAAGACTAAATTTTAGTAACCCAATTTCCGATGTGGGTTTTCCCACAAATATATTATCTATTTTCAACCTTTTATTTTCGAAGAACAATTTAAAATTGCGAGGACGCAATTTATTGAAGGAGGGGAGAATGTAACACCCCAAGATTTCATAGTGTGTTATTTCTTCAAAATAATTCAATAACTTGCACTACACGCAACACCGAGTTCAATTGCACCATGACTTACCAAAAAAAAAGCCATTAAAAGAGGTCATGAATAGCATTAACTACATTTTTAACTTTATATAATCCTTATAATTTTAGAATCCATATTATGAGTTTCTTAGTCATAATGCAAGAACAGATTCATTTTCAGTATTGCACTTTTATAAACTTTTGATAGTGAAACCTTTTTAAATACAATATTTTAAGCTTTTTGACTAAATGGAGACATCAAAAAAATTTAGAATGAAACATCCCAAGCTTCCACAGTACGCTTTCCTTTGAATAAAACGCTAGCGTGTGTTGTACGCAACACCGAGTTCTAACACACCGTAACCAATCAAACTAACCGTTATGAATAGTAATACCTACTTTTTGAAATTATATATATTTTATATTTTAAAATGGACTTCATTTTTGGATTCGGAATATCGAATTTATCCTAGGGTGAAATTTTGGTACTTTTCGGATAACTTTTATATTTTGATGAATAGTGAAAATTACTAAATTTTAATTAAAAACAACTTTTTTAATCAAAATAATTAATAGTGATAAATTGTGAATTTGAGTGGTTTTAAAGTATATTTAGAATATATTTTTACCATTTAATATAATTTTGGTCATTAGACATAATTTTACAATTAAACCGAACATAAACATGTGTCAATCTTTTGATAGTTATTATCTCTTAAAAACACGCTTTTTGTTTTGACAGCGGGAATTAATTTTAAATTAATTTCTGCCACTTCTGTGTTTTGAATTTAGAAAAATGGATTCTATATTTGGAATCAGGATGTTCAAATTGTGTAAATAGGTAACTTTTATTTTTAGACATTTTGAATAATTACTGCGGTAAATATTTTATTTACCATGGTTAAGGGTAAATCCGGTAAATAAGGGTTAAAAAAATAATATTATAATAATACAAAATTACCCTAAAACGTGTCTTAAACCTATTGGTTGATACATGGTCGACCATGGGCATCTTTGGGTCGATTTTGGGACCCCATGGATCCACTTGTAAGTGATAATGACACTTTATTTTAATTAAGTCAAAATGAATAGAAAAATGACACAAGCATATATCTTTTAGAAAAACAATTGTTACATAGGGTTATATAAGTTTGTTTTTAGATTATAAATATTCATTAGAAATAGAAAAAGATTTCCTACATAATGATATTTTATTTATAATTTTTAGACATTAAATAATTTATTTTATTTATGACACAATGATGATGCAGTAAATACTATAATAGTGAAAAATTAAAATAATTGATATTATAAATACCCAAAAAAATATAATATGAAACTTTTAATGAATTAAACTAATTTTATAGGATAATATGATATATTAGGATTTATTTAATTGACTTTGTTCGAAGTAATCAATCTGTTATGAGTTTCACAAAAATCAACTATTGAATAGTGTCAAAATTGACATAAAAGAGTTCTTAAAACAAATATTATATTATTAATTGATATTAAATTCCTAAAAATCTAAGGTTCGGCCAAGAGACTTATATCATGATAGTTGCATCATTAAGGGACCACTTGGGGGTCTCTTGGATGTATATAGTAAGTTTATTAACCATATTATATAAAAATACAAAGAGACATTGTAAAAGTGAAACTAATTAACTTAGAGTTAATACTTAAAGATAAGGTTAATATAATTACCCAAACCTGTCTAAATTCTATTGGTTGAGTGGTTTTCGACCTATCCCCACCTTAACCTTTGAATAATCAACTTTGGAGCCATTAGAAACCGAATATGAATTTATTATAAATTAATATTTCTAGCTTTTCCAAAGGTGCCCCTCACCATTCTTATAAAAGGGCACTCCTCCTTCTCATTTCTTCACACCTTCAAAGCCTTTTTGTTCGGCCAAACTCTGCCCAAATACTCTCCCAATATCCCTCACTACAACCTAGAGGCCTTAGTTTGATCAGAAAGCCAACCTAAGGATCCCTTTTGATCAAATCAAAAGGAAGAACCCGAAGAAGAGGTAATGATTTCACCACCCTTTTCCAAGTTCCTTTCTTCTTCCACTTCCTCTTTCTTTGTTCTTACCATTCTAAAATAATAACTTCAGTATCTTACATATACTGTGATGTTATTATAAATATGGTACAACCATATTCAGTATTCTATCCACCCTTTGAATAACATGTCACCATACGTGCGTACGTACGGCTTACCGTCTCCACGTCGTGGTGTAATTGTTATTCAATATATTATTATTTGGATGGGTATAATAATGATGTGTAACTCATGTAAATAATAAATATAACATGTTAATTATTCTGTATATATGATATACCATCCATTTATATATTATTTTAATATCAAAAGAATGATATTGTCGCTCGTGCGTACGTACGGACTACCGTCTCCACGAACGCGATGAGATTCATTCTCCATCGTATCCATTCAAGTATAATTATCATTTGATGATTTAAAAATGATGTTTAAGGACTTGATATCATTCTGGATATGAATAATATACAACCTATCCTTTACAAACATGTCTTACGTAACAAAACATATAAAAGAAAACAAGTAAGTTAACTCCCGAAACGACGATAATTCTAAGATATTATTAACAAATCAATGATAAAAGATCATATATGATATCATATTATTATATATGATTCTTGTATAATTTAATAACAACTATTTCACCATTATACAGGAGGTTAACCTACCCCAACAAAGGAAAAGTACAAGGTAAGGGTTATTTCACAATCTCTTCATTATCCGAGGTTGTTTATACGTAATAATCTACTGGGATATCTTTATCATCGACATCCATGTTTCTTAAAAATGTATTTCAAAACATTTTTAATATTTACAAGAATATGGGTTAAAGTCATTTATACCCTTTTTTGACTTTTTATAAGAGGTTTATAAAGGAATCTTTCCGTCGTTTTCAAAACAAGGTCCTTTTTAACCTTTTCGACAGAATTGAGGTAAGAATTTTTTTTTTTAACTTATACGGCGAGTGCGGTTATTTTACGCTGTTATAAAATCTTCAAAGCTTTACTTACAAGCTTATAAGAATATTTTCAAAGAAAATGTTTTATTTTATATGGATCTTAAATGATTTCAAAATAAAAGGAGATATTTCTTTAAAAAGAATTTTGATTTCATCTATGTCAACATCCTTTGACGGATTTTAAGATTATTTGAAGTTGATTTATTATGATACAAAAATTATATATTGTATTGAATGTTTTGTGATATGTTTGACTATGGATGTGCTATTTTTATACCATTCATATTTTATGGTGAAATTATTGACATTTCGTATGCTAGTTTTAATACGAATGTTTATGTTATGTTTAAACCTTTTCATATGGGAATGCATTGGACTTAATAAGTGACGGGTGGAGCCCGCTATAGCTCCTCGATGCATCGGTAGGTCTCATGAGACAAACTAGTGTCTTGGCACATGGCCTTGACAAAATCTTATTTGTAGTCTTGGCACGAGGCCTTGGCTATGTGGTTATGATAGTCTGGCATTATGCATTCCAACATTATGAAAGTGGTTATTGATTTTTGCATGTGATTATTCGATTAGTAGAATATCCATGTGAATAAGTAAATGGCATTATTTCATTTTATTTATGCCATACCATGTTGAAAGTTCATATTTAAAAGGCTTTTGTTTTAGTTATACATTGCCTTAAATGTTTATTCTTATTTATGAAAGTTTCCGCTATATTGTTATCCTTACTGGGCATTTGAGCTCACCCCTTTTTTATGTTTTATTTTTCCCAGGATGTGAAGAAGTAAGTTATGAATGACCTGCAGGGATTTTATGAGGGGTTAATAGTGTGGATTGTGGAAACATTATGTTGTTGTATTAGTTTTTCATTTTATGATGTAATGTAAAACTTATGAATATATCTAGTGTTTCCAAGGCTACTAAACCAATCGGTCTTTCGAGATTTGATCTTTCTTGTGATCATGCCAATGTTACGAAGTAATGCACCGACTCTGGGTAGCTGGGGTCGGGGCGTTACAGTTGGACCGTGTCTAGTTCAGGAGACATCGGCAAAGATCCAGGAAGTGAGACGATGTCTGGTTATATAATAGAGTTGATAGAAATCTTTTGCAGGTGGACAAAATCATCTTTTGGAGTTTTCCATTATTGATTGGGTTTTCTTGAAATATTATCCTCGGTTAGGTCACCATTGACTCAAAAAACAAGGAATGTTGTCTTCGTGATATGTTGGACCATTTGAGATCACTGAATGACTTAAGAAGGTTGGTTATAAGATATAATTACCAGCTCAGTTGATAGAAATTTGTGAGGTTTTCTACATATCTAACCTTAGGAAGTATTACCCTAACCTTGCTCATATTCTATGTTGGGAAGAAATTGAGCTAGAACCAGATGCTTCTATTTTGGAAAAAATAAGTAGAGATCATTGACTCTAAAGATAATGTATTTTGTGGGAATTTTATTCTGTTTATCAGAGTTCTATGGAAACAAGGATTGTATTCTCATGAGACTTGGGAAAAAGAGTCATTGACGAGGGAGTAGTGGCCTCATCTTTTTCTAGGGAGGACATCTTTAACATGACTTCCAAGGGATGGAAAATCCTTTTGGTCGGGAGACTGTAACATCCTCTTACCTTGATCCGTTGTGTTTTTCAATATTATATATTCCTATATAGTTTTAAAATCCTTTTATGTGATTTTTCTTGGTTTACTAGAGACTGCAGAATAGGTGCATGCTGTGTACCTAAATTACATGCCATGTACTTGGTGCTGGTTGCATGTAATGGATTGGGGGATCATGTCATGAATGGTGAGATCACATTGTGAGATGGTACACATCATGAACCTACTTTAAACATTGTTTGTGGTTTAAATAGAGTATTTTAACTTGAAACAATGGGTTTTTTGGCATAACATATCCATTGTGGACTACACGTTGTGACCAAGTGGTACATGTCATTACCCACCATGTGTCCAATTTTAATTCATGCGTTAGAAAGTTTTTCAAGGTCATTTTATCTCCAAACTTCATGGATCTCGACCTATGGCAGTTCTGGGGCATTTTTGAGAGACTCAAAACCTTCTGGATGAATCTTATCGGTGTTGGATCTTCATTGTTTCTATGGTGTGTCTCTGTGGGTAAGGGTTATTTAATATAATTCCTTGTGATTGGTCGTGATAATGTCTTATCCTTGCATTATGAGATCCACTGATCCTAGTTGGAGGTTTTTTGTTGTCCTTATCTAGATCCGCTGTGAGATATTATCTCTAAGGCCGTTATTTGGTTAGTTGGGGTGAAGAATATGTTTGTACTTGAGGTAAGTGGGTTTTCCTCAATCTTACAACCCCTTTTCATCTATTTTGAGTCAATATTTTGATGTTCAGGTTTGATTCTAAGTCTTTCATTGACAACATTTTTGGGTCTCGTTTGCATTTGGATTTTGTTGTGGGAGTGTACGACCTGAAATTTGAGGCAGGTGGTTTCTTCTCTAGCCTATAACAATGAGACTTATTACTATTGATTAATAAATTGATTTATGAAATTGTCATCATTGTTGTGATTTATGAAAAAGGGTTTTGAATGAAAAATGGGTTTTCTCTAGCTTTTGATAAATGGATTATAAATGGGTTTGAATGGGTTTTCAAGGCATTAAAATGGGTTGGTGAAAAAGTGAACATGGGTTACCTTTGGTACATTGGTTGAAGGTTTAGCTTGAGGCCATCATCTATTGTTGTTATTATCAAGGAGGTTTGCCTTGTGGCTTTCCTCTGTTCCATAGAACTATTGTTCTATGAGACTGGTATTGAAATTTTGGGGGGAATACTCTTGGGGTTTCCCCCTGCTCCCTAGGACTATGTTCTAGTATCAGTTTTTGTGCACTTGATTATTGTGGTACAAGTAGTTTTCTACCCAGACCTGTAGTATTCCTTGGTGATGTGATACCTATACTCCTATTTTGTATTTCTTGGCTTTATGAGTTAGACATGATATTCAAGTTTATGTTTGTGGTACATGAAATGGAAACAGTGATTTGAAACTGATATACCTGCTTTTGTTTATAACTATGGAAAAGGGACTGTTTACCATGTTTTTTATAAAATTGGTTTACTTCTTATCATGCTGTGTTTTATTTTAAAAATTAGCATATATGATTTTTTATACAGAGACTTGTTATGGAACACCTATGTGGGGTCCCACTGAGCTTATTAGCTCAAACCCTATGCAATTCTTCGGTGGTGTGTAGAAATTTTTTTGTCTTCCAGTGCTAGGAAATGCATGGCGTCGCAGTGAGGTGGTAAGGTTCACGCAACCTAGTATGAGTAGCTAGTTTTTAAATAGTTGGATTTTTTCTATTCCATTACTGGAGTAGAAATTTTGTCTCAAGTCCATTGCAGTCGGACTGGTCTTTTGGAGTTTTTAGTTATTATCTCTGTTGTTCTATTTCCTCTATTTTCATTAGAGTTAGGGAATATATATTTTTAATTCTTCCACCATTTATTCTTTGATCTATATATCTATTGTGTGGTCATTCTGGTTTGGGTGAAATTATTCCATCGGCTTTTTTTATTCGATGACTGGGTGATTATCGCCAGACCATTGGGATTGGGAACACCCTCCAGGTATTTTAAGGATTGGGATAGGTGCTGATTTTCAGGGCAACTCGAGTCAGTTTTTTACAGTTTGGTATCAGAGGAGTTTTTTCCGCAATAATGTTTTCTTGGAATTTCTGTTAGACTTGATATAGGATTTTTTGGATTTCATATGTATGTTGCGTTGATTTCTTGGACAAATATTATCTTAACGAGACTCAAGTAACCATTGGATGTTGGGATATGTGTATATAGTGTTGTTTTGTGCTTTTAAAATCTCAGTTTCTTCTTACGAGATTTCTAGTTTAAGTGAGATTTTTTATGTTTCTAATCATCCTTATGTTTCAGTGTGTAGTGGTATTCCTCTAATATGTATTCCATAAGTTCCTTTAGAAGGTGTATCTGATTTTCCATGGTGAAATCCACCTATGGATCAAAATCTCCATGATACTATCGTACGGGAAATCCATGCTATCAATCAGGATGTTCCACAAGTTTAAAAGGAAGTGGTTAAAGTATAACATGTAGATAGAGGATAAAGAGATCGATCATAGGAGTTCATACATGAGAAGCCAATGTCTATTAAAGGTATGATAAAACCTCAATAGGTGGAGGATCGGTTGGATAGGATCGATCAAATCTTCCACCTCTTGCAGACACCTAAAAATATCCGGGTGATGTGAGAAATGTTCAGACTCGAGGGTTCCAGCAAGCGATGTTGGAACTCTATAGTCTAGTCAGAAAAACATGTGAGATTGGATTGGAAGGGTTGAAAAACCCTATTTTATTAGCAGTTTTTTCTAAAGTCTCTGATGTTGGAAAAATATAAATATTTCATGTCGTTATAGCTGAGAGAGCGTTCAGTGTCAGCATACACCAATTGGTTTGCTGACCTTATCTATTTTGCTTCGAATATTGTATGGAATGACCAGATTAAGGTGAAGAAGTGCCACCAAGTCTTGTGACCAGATATTAGAACACATGTATTCATGTTGAAAAATTATACCTATGCAGAGAAATTGGACAGAGAAATAATGGCAGAGATGTACATGGCATGAATGTTCATATTTACTAACTCTTATCTTCCAACTGGTGATAGCTTCAGT
Source organism: Viscum album (assembly GCA_963277665.1). NCBI lineage: Eukaryota > Viridiplantae > Streptophyta > Magnoliopsida > Santalales > Viscaceae > Viscum > Viscum album. Next base: position 1,604,745,071 of record OY728150.1, on the reverse strand, counting down.
GGTGTGCTTGGGAAGAATAGAAAGTGGAAGGATAGTAGTAAGAGTGGTGGAGGTGGGAATCAGGAGTGAGCCTCCTCCAGGGCATCCATTGTAGTTGGTAGTGCACCTCTGACTTTCTATCAGTGTAAAGGGGGTTCACACTAGGCGTTCTTGTCCTATGACCGTGAAGAAAAGAAATATATGTGGACATGTTGGTCAACTACAACATTTCGGTTAGATAATGAATATGCCTCGTTATGTTCAAGGTTCGTTGGCTTGAAAGGCTACTCCGGTTTAGTCAGAAGCTTCAAAGACAATTGGGCTCCTGCTACAGGACATAAGAGTGAATCATTTACATGTATTAGATGATTTTCCAAAGGAAGTTGATGCATGTTCGACATCATTTAGAGGTACGCACTTTATTGCATCTTCAATATCTATTGTTTTGTTTGATACTAGTTCCACTCACTCTTTTATATCTTTCCATGTTATTGATATGATTAAACTTCTAATGGAACTTTTTCCCTTTAAAATTGAGTTAGCGACCCCACTTGGAAAGAGGAAAGAGTAGGGGTTCCAATGTCCCACTTGTTTGTCATGATAGTAAACACAAACATGGTTTGGGATTTTATCATTCTTGATCTGGATCTATTTGATTTCAATATCGGTATGAATTGGATTGTTTCTCATCAAGATGAGGTTGATTATTATCATTGGCACATTTCCTTTTGTTGATGTCAATGGGAGATCTTGTGCGTTCTAGAGAGAGTGGGACCTGAGGCCAGGTCTTGCGGGACCATCGCAACAAAATCATAAAAGTTTGTTAATTTATATTGCATTTGAGTGTGATGACGTTTCTTATTTTTGAGACTTTTTGTACATTTTCCGAGATGACTTCTTTGATCTTCTTCTAGAAAGAGATAGGTAGTGTTCATGATTTACTGGGTGTCAGGTACACAACTGATATCGATGCCTTCATACCATATGGCACCGGTGGAGTTTAAAGGACTCAATATTTAGTTGGATGACATGTTAGATAGGGGTTTTGTTTGACCAAGTGTTTCTCCTTGGGTATCACATGTGGTATTTTTCAAGAAAGTGGATAGTTTACTTCAGTTATGTGTGGACTATCGACAATTGAACCGGGTAATGGTTATGAAAAAATTTCCATTTTTTGTGTGGATGACTTGTTTGATTAGTTTAAGGGAGAATAGTGGTTATCAAAGATCGATGTTTGATAGGGTTATCTTCACCTCAGAGTTTGAGATTTTGATATACCAAAATATGGCCTTATCAAGTAGGTATATCCATTATGAATATCTCATGATGCCATTCGGTCTAACTAACACATCTACAGTTTTTAAGGAGTTGAAAAAATAGATATTTCACCAATATCTTGAAACTTTTTTGTTAGTTTTCATGGATGATATTCTAGTTTATTCAATGTCTGGGCCTAAGCACGAACACTATTTGAGTTTGGTCCTTGAGATTCTGTGAAAACACCATCCCTATGGAAAGCATTCAAAATTTAGTTTGTATATTAGAGAAGTGAAGTTATTATGGAACTTAATTTCTAAGCATTTCTTATTAGTTGATCTAGATAAGGTAAAAGATGTATTGTCCTGAAAGAAAACATTAAATTTATTTGAGATACGAAACTTCCTTAGTCTTGCTGGATAATACCGATGGTTCATTAGGGATTTCCATAATATTAAATCATCATTGAATTCTCTTCCCAAGAAGGCAGTGAAATTATCATGGTATGAAAAGTGTCAGTCTTCCTATGATTAACTGAAATTAATATTGACATTGATACTTGTTCTGATCTTACTTCATTCCGGTAAAGGGTAAATGGTGTTCTGTGATGCATTAGGTGCTGGTTTTGGATGCCTGCTTATATAGGATGATCATGCGGTATCCGATGGATTTCATAATCTCGGAGCAATTCAGAATAACTACCCCACTCATGATTTGGAACTTTTTGTGGTGATTCATGCACTTAAAAGTTTGTGACACTATCTCTTTGGGTAGAAGTTCGTGGTTTTCTATAATCATAAGATTATGAGCTATATCTTTTCCCAGAAGGACATGAATCTCATGTAGAGACAATGGGTAGAATAACTTCATACATTTGACATTGACATCACCTACACTCTAGGGAAAGGGAATGTATTTGCAGACACTTTAAGTAGGAAGGTACTACCATAGGCAGTTCTGGAATCGATGGAGGAGTGGAACCTATGGAGCTTTTTTCACTATTGAACTTGGAGGCTCAAGAGGATGTTTCAAGGAAGGTTATAACTAGTGTTTAGCTGTCATAATCTCTCTTAGAGTCTATCTTGTAATGTTGGTTGTAGGATTATGAGTTTTAGAAGATTCGAGAAAACTTTTATGGTGGGGAGACAATTATTGGTTCATCTCTTTCTTCCGATGGGAAATATAACTTCAAAAAGTGATTTTTCATCCAATCTTATGTGAGAAGTTATGTTTTGTTTGATTGTCATAGATCATCATGGTATATTTTTCCAGGCTCTACAAAGATGTATTATGACATGAGAAGATGGTTCTGGTGGCTGGGTATGAAGTGTGTCATTATAATTTATGTTTCCCATTGTTACACTTACCAACAGATAAAGGCAGAGCATATGAAGCCATCTTATTTTCTTTATCCACTCCTAGTGCTGGTTTGGAAGTGGGATGAGGTGTCCATGGATTTTTTTTGATGGGTCTTCAAAGAAGCCCTATGGAAAAAATGATATCAATGTGGTTTTTGGTCGGTTGATGAAGTCATCTCATTTTATTCTAATCAAAGACACCATTAATGATGAAGATCTAGGTAAGATGTATGTGCAAGATATCACAAGGTTACACATGTGTCCTTTTGCTATTATTTTAGATAGGTATCCAAGGTTTTCCTCAAGGATATGGAGGATTCCTCTAGAGGAAATAAAGACTCAGTTCAATTTTATCACAACTTACTATCCACATATAGATTTCTAAATATAGCGTGTAATTCATATCCTATAAGATATTCTTCGTGAATGTGTCTTGGATTTCAATGGGTCATAAGATAGCCATCTAGGACTTGTTGAGTTTGTTTACAAAAATAGTTACCTATAATCTATCAGAATGGATCCTTTTGAGGCATTGCAAGCTCACCTATGTAGATTGCCTCTTCATTGGGAAGAGGTGGGTGAAGTAGCTTTGGATCGACCATGTTTGGTTTATGAGACATCGATAGAGATTCAGGATTTTTGACGAAGTCTGTTTATAGCAAAGAGTCGATATAAATTGTTTACAGATCAGTGGCACCATCCTTTGGAGTTTTTTGTTAGTGGATGGGTTTTCTTGAATGTTTCTACTCAGTTGGGTCACCGTTGACTCAAAAAACAAGAATGTTGGTTCTGATTTATGTTGGAACATTTGAGATCACTGAATGGATTGGGAAGGATGCTTATCGGTTAGCATTACCAGGTCAGTTGATAGGGATTCATGATGTTTTCCACATATCTCATCTTAGGAAGTATCACCCTGACCCTGCTCACATTCTATGTTGGGTAGAAAGGGAGCTATAACTAGCTTCTTTTGTTCTAGAGAAACCCGTGGAGATCATTTATTCTCATGAGAAAGTATTTCATGGGAATTTTATTCTGTTGGTCAGAGTTCTATGGAAATAAAGATCAGATTCTCAAGAGACATGGGTACATGAGTCATTGATGATAGAGCATTGGCCTCATCTTTATCTAGGGAGTACATCTTCCACATGACTTCTCAGGGATGAAAATTCCTTATGGTGGGGAGATTGTAATATCCTGTTACATTGACCTGTAATGTTTTCCACTTTTATATCTTCTTTTGTTGTATTAAAATCCTTTTATGTGATTTTTCATGGTTTATTAAAGATTGATTAATAGGTAAAAATAGTTTACCTAAAGTACATGTCCTATACTTGGTGCTGGTTGCATGTAATGGGATAGGAGATAATTTCATAAATGGGTAGATCATGTTGTGAGCTGGTACATGTATTTTACGTAAGGTAAATGTTGTTTAGGGTTTAAATAGAGTATTTTTGACCTGAGGGGGTGTGTTTTTCAATGAAACTTATCCAGTGTGGACTACACAATGTAACCAAACGGTGCCCATCGTGACCTGGCTCATGGAAAGTTTAAAGTCATGTGTTCATTAGTTTTCATAGTTTCTTTTCTCTCCAAACATCATGGATCTCAACCTAAGGTAGTTCTGGTGCATTTTTTAGAGACTCAACACCTTCTCGATTGATTCGATCAATGTTGGATCTTAATTGCGTTTGCAGAACATCTCTTCAGGTAAGTGTTCTCTATGATAATTACTTGTGATTGATCATGATAAAGCCATGGCCATGAATTATTAGATTTACTAATCCAGATTGGAAGTTTCTTGTTGTCCTCATCTAGATCTGTTGTGAGATCTTGTCTCAAAGGCTATTACTTGGATATTTTTGGTGAAGAAGATGTTCGATATTGAGGTACATTTTATTTCTTCTATTTCTCAACCCTATGTATTTTATTTCGAATCAATCCTTTGTAGAGTAGTTTTGATTCTTGGGCCTTAATTGATGGATTTGTTGGGTTTTGTTGCATTCGGATTATATTGTGGGTGTGGACGTCCTGAAATTTGTGGTAGGTGGTTCCATATCTAACCTCTGATAATGAGACTTATTTCTATTGATTTGTAAATTGATCTATGAAATTGGAATGATTTTTGTGTTTGTTGAAAATGGGTTTTGAAAGAAAAATGGTTTTCCCATGGATTTTGATAAATGTTTAATAAAATATTTTGTATGGTTGTTCAGGGAATAGAAATGGGTTTGTGAAAAAGAGCATATGGGTTACCTTGGATACTTTGGTGGAACTTTTAGCTTGAAGCCATCGTACATTGTTGTTATTATCAAGTTGGTTTTTCTTTTGGGATTTTATATATTTCCTACGACCATTATTATTGGAGACCGATATTGAAATTTGGGGGGGATTACTCTTGGTATTTTCTGATTCTTCCTAGTCCTATGTTATAGGTTCAGTTTTTTTGCACTTGATTATTGTGGTACGAGAAGTATTCTACCTAGACCTCTAGTATTCCTTGGTGTTGTGATACATTTGTTTCTGTTTTGTACTTCTTGACTTCTTGAGTTAGCCTGGATATGTATATTTATGCTTGTGGAAAGTTATTTGGAAAGTTTTCTTTGAAACTGAAATACCTGCATATGTTTAGAACTGTGTGAAAGGGAATGTTTACCATGTTTTATAGGAAACTACATTACTGCTTATCATGTAGTGTTTTATTTAAAAAATGACCATACAAGATGTTTTACATAGAGAATTGTTATGGAACACTTGAGTGGGGTCCTACTGAGCATGTTAGCCCGCACCCTATGCAATTCTATAGTGGTTCATATACCTTTTTTTCTCCAATTACAGGGAAAGGCAAGGCGCTGCAGTGGGGTGGCAAGGTTAATGTCAGCTGGGACGGGTAGCTAGTGGTGAGATGGATGGAGTTCATCCATTAAATTGTTGGAGTAACTGTTTTGTTTTGAGTTACCTGTAGTAAGACTTGCCTTTTGGTGTTTTTAACAAATGTCTCCATTGTTCTGTTTACACTATTTTCCATATAGTTATGGAATATATATTTGTTAGTATTCTACTATTTTTTATTGGTTCTGTATATATATTGTGTGGTCATTCAGGTTGGGTGAAATTATTCCATTAGTTTTGTTGTTCGATGCCAGGGTTCAAGCTAACAACCCGTGGGGATCGGGAACAACCTTCAGGTATGTGACATATTGGGTTAGGTGTTGTGATTTTGGGAAACCCAGTCTGGTTCATTATAGTTCAGTATTATTGAAGGTCTGTCCTCATGAATATTATCTTTGGATTTTTGTTAGATATAATATAGGATTTCTAGGACTTGAGAGGTATGTTGCGAAGAGTGTCTGGATAGATCTTATCATAACGACACTCAAGTTACCAGGGGATGTTGGGATATGGGTATCTAGTGTTGGTTTTTTCTTTTAAAATCTTAGTTTCTTATTATGGGTTTTCTTGTTTGAACTAATATTTTTTCTATCTCTGATCTTCATTATGTTTCAGTGTGCAACATTATGCCGTTGAGATGAATTCCACAGTTTCCTCTGGAAGGTGCAACTACCACTACTCAATGAAATCCACTTATAGAACAGAATCTCATTGAGACAATCATAGAGAGAGTCTTTACTCTCAATCAGGATGTCCCACGCGTTCGTAACACAATTGTTGAAGTACAATCAAGAGCTAGAGGGTATAGAGTTTGATCACGAGAGCTATTGCATGAGAAGCCACCATAGATTAAAGGGATGACTAAACCTCAAGAGGCAGGGGATTGGCTGTATAGGATCAATCAAATATTTAACCTCCTAAAGACACCTGGGAATGTCAGGGTGAAGTGTGCACCGTTCAAACTCGAGGGTTCCAAAAAGCGTTAGTGGGACTCTATGGTATAGGTTGAAAAACATGTGCTCTGGGATTGGAAGGGTTTCTGAACCCTATTATTTTAGTAGTTTTTTCCAAAGACTCTGATATTAGAGAAATATATAGAGTTCATATCATTGCACCAAGGAGAGAATTCAGTGTCAGCAAAAACTAACCAGTTTAATGAGCTTGTCCATTTTTCTCTGGATGTTGTAAGGATTGATAAGCTAAAAGCACAGAAGTACCTAGAGGGCTTGCGACCAGATATTTGAATGTAGGTGTTCATGATGAAGCTTTATATATATGTAGAGATGGTGGATAGAGAAATCATGGATGATATGGACATGGAAGACAAGTTCAACTTTACCATGTCATCTTTTACAACTAGTGATAGCTTCAGTGGCGTGAACTGGAAGGAGAGGATGTGACTGTCATAGGAGTGGTGGTGGTGGATCTTTGTAGCGAGCCTCCTCCTAACTATCTAGTGCAATTGGCAGTTTTCTTATGACTTTCTACCAATGTGGAAATTGGGGTCATACCATACATTCTTTCCCTATACCTATGAAGAGGTGGAATAGCTATGGACGTTTTGGTCATCTACAATGTTTCTGTTAGGCTATGAATATGCCTCATTATGGTCATGGCTCATCAGCTCCAAAGGCTAATGAGGTGCAGTTAGAAGATTAAAAGACTACAGGTCTCCCACAACATGCCTCAGGAGTGAAGCATTTACACACAATAGATGAGCGTGCAATGGAAGTTGATGCACATCTGTCAAAAGATAGAGGTACTCTCCTTATTGCAGCTTTAGTAGCTACTTCTTTGTTTGATACTGGTACTTACCACTTATTTATATCTTCCCATTTGTGGATATGATTAGACATCCAATGTAACTTATTACCTTTAAAATGGTGTTAGCAACACCTCTTAGAAAAAGGAATGTGTGCGGGTTTTGATGTCCCTCTTATTTATTCATGAAAGATAACACGAGTTGGTCTGGAATTTTCTCATTCATGATGAGGATCTATTAAAAATCATCATCAGTATGAATTGTATTTTCACTCATCAACCCGAGGAAAATTTTTATCATAGGTGTATTATGTTTCTTGCTACCAATGAAATATCTCGTGTTTTTCGGGGAGAGTACGTATCGAGGTCAGGTCATTCTGGACTTTCCCACCCAGATCTCAAGAGTTTGTTGGTTTCTATTGTGTTTGATCTTGATGACATTTCTTATGTTGAGGATCTTCATATTGTTTTCCATGAATTTCATGACATTTTCCTAGGCTACATCTTCAGTCTTCCCCTGAAGAGAGAGGTAGATATTACTATTGACCTAGTGCCAGGTACACAGCCAATATCGATGCCTTATTACAATATGGAACCAGTGGAGTTGAAAGAACTCAATATTTAGTTGGATGACTTATTATAGAAGGTTTTTCCATAATTTTTCTCCTTAGGCATCCCATGTGATCTTTTCTAAGAAATAAGATGGTAAACTTGGGTTATGTGTGGTATATCAGATGTTTAACCAGGTAACGGTTAAGAAAAAATATATTTTTTCCTTATGTGGATAAATTTTTTGATCAGTTGAAGGGAGAAAAGTTGTTTTCAAAGATCAATATTTTATCAGGTTATCATAATCTCAATGTCTAGAGTCTGATATTTTGGGACAACATTGTTTATAAAGATTTTATTTTTGGTCAAAAGTTTTTAATGATGGTAAAAATGAAGAAGGATATGAGGAATGCCACCGATGTTAATGGAGATTGACTGAAGTGAGGTTTCCTAAAAGATTGTTATGTAATTTTAGCATTGGATTTAATACTTGAGAAATTATCCATGAAGATAAAATGTAACACCCCAAGATTTCATAGTACGTTATCTCGTCAAAGTAATTCAGAAACTTGTGCTACATGCAACACCGAGTTTGTACGCACCATGACATAGAAAACCAGCCGTTCAAAAAGAAGTTGTGAATAGTGTCAACTAAATATTGAATTTTATATACTCCATATAATTTTAACATATATATTATGTGTTTCTTTTACGTAATATTAAAAAATTAATTTTTTTAGATAAAAGAAGTATTTTTCAAAAAATGAAATTTTACCATTTTTTATTGGAGAACCTTTCTTAAAACCAATATTTGACACTTTTATATTTTCAATTTAAGGAAATTAAATTATTCTTTAGAATTGATACATAAAAATTTAGTTTGGATACATGTTTTGTACTTTTTTGAAAACTTTTTATTTTGATGAATAGTGAAAATACTAAATCTTAATTGAAAACAATTTTTTAAATCGAAATAATTTATAGTGTTAAATTATACAATTGGGTGGTTTTAAAGTATCATTATATTATATTTTTATCATTTAATATAATTTAGGTCATTGGATGTAATTTCAAATTTAATCTTGATTAATCAAGTCTCAATCTTTGGATAGTGGTTATTTCTTAAAAACATGCTTTTTTGTTTTGACAACAAGAATTAATTTTAAATAAATTTCTACCAATTCTTTGATTTGAATTTGAAAAAATGGATTCTATATTTGGTATCAAAAATTCCAAATTGTTTAAATATCAATCTTTTATTTTTATACATTATGAATATTTACATTAGTAAATATTTTATTTACCATGGTTAAAGGGTAAATCTCATAAATATGGATAAACCAATATTATTATAATAATATTAAATTATCATAATATGTGTCCTATTCCATTTATTTGATACAAGGCCGACCATGGGCATTCGTGGGTTGATTTTGGGACCCCATAGATCCACTTGAGAGTGATAATGACACTTTATATTAATTAATAAAAATAAAAGACAAAATTGAGAGAAACATATATCTTTTAGTAAAAAAAATTTTAAATAGAATTATATAAGTAATATATTCGACTATAAATATTCATTTGAAATATAAAATGATTTAATACTTCAATGTATTTATTTATAATTTTTAAACATCAAATAAATAAAATTATTTATGACACAATAATGATGCATTGTTTACCTCATTAATTAATGATTTAAATAAATGAGAATATAAAAATTAAAAAAATATCCAACAATTTTCCAATTCTTATTGGATGATTTTATTTCAAACATGGTTCATCTTATCTTGTACTTTAATGAGTTTTTAACCTTTATAAGCTGAAAATCATTATATAATAAAATAATAATTTCAAACATTCCTAAAGAGCCCCTACCCTCCCTTATAAATATCTACGACCTCTAGCCCTTTACTCACACCTATAAATCCCCTTCGCTCATCAAAACTCTACCCTATTAAGATACATACATTCCTATATTCCTCTTATAAGCATTAATTTTGGTAGGAGACAGTTTAAGGATGCCTTTTGGTTTAAACCAAAGGGAGTTACCCAATTTAAAGATAACATCTCTTCTCAAGTTCATTGTTTTTATTTTACTTCTACAACCCCCTAAACTCTATTTATTCCTTTATTTTACAACAAAACCAACATCATAAATATACTAGGTTGATTTTATGAGAATTATTCGAACTACGCTTACACACAACTTCATCTAAAGGGTATATAACATAATGTTATTGTGGACGACAAACCACTGCCTCACGAAACGATGATTGTTCAATCTTCTACTACCACCTCTTATAGTGTCCATTATAATGGATGTGTAATTATATATTATATTTATGATATTTATTTTAACAGTAATCTTATGCAATTTACTTTTATAAAATACCTTTATTCTTTTCATGTTGTATATATACGATAATTTCATTTGAGGAAGTGAGGACTACCGCCCCCTCAAAGTGACATGACTTGTTCATACAATACATGGAATGTATAAATGATAGTGTTGATGAAATTTAAAAATGTATATAAAATATTATATTATACTGAAATAATAATATACCTATGTATCATTTGGTTTTATTTCCTTTTAAAATAAAAAAAATTAAATGGATGTAGCGTTCGTGCGTACGTACGAATTACTGTATCCACAAACACGATCAGATTCAATCCCCATCGTAACCATTCAAGAATAATTTTCATTTGATTATTAAATATAATGTTTTACAACTTAATATCATTCTGGATATTAATCAAATACATCTTATCCATAAAAAATGAGGCTTATCTAACCAAATATATAATTGAAAACAAATCAGTTAACACCCGAAACAATGATACTACTAAAATATTATTAACAAAGAAATATTAGAATATCATATTTGACAAAATAATAATTTATGTGGTTCTTGTATAATTTAATAATAATTATTTAACTATTATACAGGAGGTTAACATACCCTCGACCATGGAAAATTACAAGGTAAGGGTAAATTCCTCAATCTCATTATTATCCGAGATTGCTTATGTGTAAGTATTTTCTAGGAAATATTTACTATCCATGTCCATGTTTCAGAAAAGATTATTCAAAAGGATTATTTTTAAGGTACTATTTAACTAAAAAATTATTTTAAAATTTTTAAATATTTATTCTTATAATTCTTTTCCATTAATGTCTATGTTTTCAAAATGGTTTTAATGATTTATTTTTATGGACATGAATGTTTTAAAATGTCAATTCCTTTAAAAATTTAAAAACTTTTATGGGATACTTTGATTTAAATTTTTTTAAAATGTATTTTTTTAAACTGTGTTACTTGATATTATATCAGGAAAAGGGGTATTTCACTGAAAGTGTTTTACAGATCATTTTCAACTATATCAACATCCTTTAAAAGATATTATTCTTGATTAAGGTTGATTTATTATAATAAAATCTTCCATATTGTATTGAATGTGTTATGATTTTTTGACTGAGGATGTGACATTTTTATACCCTTTATCTTTTATGGTTTAAGTATTGACATTTTGTATGCTAGTTTTAATATGAATGTTCATGTTATGATTCAACATTTTTAAATGAGGATTACAGTGGACTTAGTAAGTGATGGGTGGAGCCTTCTATAGCTCTTCAATGTATTGGTTGGTCTAATGAGACAAACTAGTGTCTTGGCACTAGGCCTTGAAAAAATATTATTTGTAGTCTTGGCATGAGGCCTTTACTATGTGGTAATGATGTCTGATGTTATGCATTCTTTCATTATGAAATTAGTTATTAAATGTGATAATTTGACTAGTATAATATCCATGTTCATGTTTATATGGTTATGTTTGATTTATTTTTTCCATATTATGTTCAAGTTTTCTTTTTAAAAGATTAATGTTTTTATTATACATGTTTCCTGAAAAGTTTATAGCTTCCTATAAATAATTTACCCTTACTGTGCATCTGAGCTCACCCATTTCTTATGTTTTGTTTTCCCAAGATACCAAGAAGTTCATTATGTTTAATATGTAGGGATAAGCTAGGGGAATAATGGTGTTCCAAATAGATTATTTATGTTTTGTTTTATGTTAAAAAGTGTATTGTGACATTCATGTGTGTAATCTATTTTCTAAAACTGCTAAATAGATCGGTCCTTCAGGATTTGATTCCGTGTAATCATTATAATGTATTAAAATAACGTACCGACTCTAGAGAACTGGGGTTGGGGCGTTACAATTTGTATCAAAGGAAGTTTAGCAATAACCTTAGAAACTTGAATTAGAAAAACTATGATAAGAGAAAACTACCCTAAGGTTGACTTTGATGATTTGTATAGAAGAATATCCTAGAATTTTTTCAATGTAATGATTTTAAGAATTTCTAATCAATACATCCTTGTCTGGATATGATCAGGTACATGCCTCTCTAGTACAGATGTACATAGGAGTGAAAAATCTGACAAAGAGCTTTGGGATTGACCAGGGGTATCCTACTACACAATAACGGGCCTTGCTAGACTCTTTTTTTATGACACTCCCAGGGGATATGTATAGAATAATTCACATTTTTCTACAAGATATTATGAAGGATTTGTGATTAAATACTTCCTCAAAGAAAACTTTTTTGTATTATAGATTATATGCATAATATTATTGATTTATGTTAGGTATTTTACATGTTCGGAATTATGCATTGTGATTCATAAACTAACCCAGGGTATACCATTATTTAGAAACAGATCCCAATAGAAATAATAATAACTCCAACAACAAGGATGATCTAAAGAGTAAGAAGGATCATATATTTCATGGTATTAAGACAACATTTATAAGGGAAATAGTCTCCCACATATTTTCATCATATTAATAAATAGAATCATCTGTTAATAAGATAAGTAAAGAATTTTATGAGTCCTATGGATTTGAAGGGAAGAAAGAGATGAAAAGGATGGTAGAGATAAATATGGATAAAGGGAAGATGGGAATGAAGGATTTTACCATATGTGATAACTATAGAAATAATAACCTTGATATATTATTGAAGGGAATGGGAATTTGATATAAGTTTTGAGAAAAAGGACACCAAAAACGGAATTTCAAAGGTAAGAAAATGGTTTTAAATGTACAATGCTTCATCTGTAAGGAGTTGGGACACTACCCGAATCATTGTACCATTTATCAGAGTATTCCACAAATGATGTTATTGGATAATAATCATGTTATGATATTACCACAGATGAAGAGTAAGGACTAGTTTTCTTATGTTGATAATAAATAATAATGTCATTTGAGTGTTGTATCATTGATGTACTGGTTATAATAATTATGGAGTATATAAGCATTGTACTACAGTACTATTTCATCAAGGATTTGAGATTGTGTGGTACCAAGAAAAGTTACTCAATAACAAGTAAAACTTTTTGGAAAATACATGGCTGGAGGAAATATATAACTTAATATGGTCTGGATACTATGGTATTGATTTTGGAATAAGAGATGATTGATTTGGATAAATTATGTTTGATATTATTGACTGCCATGGAACTAATTAATGGTTTTTTATTCCATCAGTGTTGGTGATTACAACATTTTTGGATTTAAGGTGTAAATCAAGTATTTTATGATTTATAGAAGGAATAAAGAATTTCATACCTCTTCAAATATGGTTTTCTAGAAATTCATTTTATTACCACATTTTAAGAGAATAATTGATGCAGGTATTTACATGTACATTATGTGAACATCCTTATGAATTTTGGACTTTGAATTTATACATATGTATTTTAGATAAGTCTAAAGGTTTGAATAGATTAATTTTGTAATTGGATACTATAGCTATGGTTAAATCATTTCTTATGATTATTTTTGTATTGTCATAAAATGTACAACCCAGAGGTCGAGTGACAACCCATCGCGTCCAGAAAGGGTGCAAGACTTGAACTCACAACAGAAAGGCGATAAGCGAACATCACCTACCACTAGCATACGTGATGTCCTAATTTTATAATATAGTTTTTTAAATAGTCTGACAGATGAATTATAAATTCATTATTTTTGTAACCCTATACGATTAGGATAAATATAATATTTTTGAATTCTATTATCCTTTGGAGTAAAAAATGAGTTAGTGGTAGGAATTAGTTGAAGGATGAAACTATACTTTTCAAGTATGTTTTTCCCCTATTATTCTATGAATAAATTAATTCCTAAAATTTAGGGAAGTAATCTTAAAACCAAAAATATGTTATCCTAAAACCTCACATTTTGTTGAACCGATGATATTTTAAATCATTATAGATTGATGGATTTTAGGCCCTCAATTTTATACTTGTTTGCGATTTATGACCTCAATCACTCCCTATAAATATTTATGTTTTCCCTCCAATTATGTGTCTCCAATTTCCACCAATTTTCATCAATCATAATAACAATTTAGTGGTGACTTTTCCATTTACCTTTCCATCTTATTAAGTCAAAGTTTTATTAACCCAATTTATGATATGGGTTTTCCATAAAGGTATTTTCTCTTTTTAACTTTTTATTTATAAAGAACAATTTCAAATTGCAAGAATGAAATTTATTGAAGGAAGGGAGAATTTAACACCTCAATATTTCATAGTATGTTATCTCTTCAAAGTAATTCAATAACATGCACTACATGAAACACCGAGTTCGAGCGCACCGTGACTAACCAAACTAGAAGTTCAAAAAGTAGTAGTGAATTGTTTTAACTAAATTTTGAATTTTATATACTTCATATAATTTTAACATCCATATTATATGTTTCTCATTCATAATATAAGAACAAATTCATTTTTTTCAGATAAAAGAAATAGTTTTCAAAAAATGGAATTCTAAAGACTTTAAATGGTGATACTTTTTAAAACCAATATTTGACACAATTATAAATTCAATTTAATGAATTTAAATTTTTCTTTAGAATAGGTACATAAATATTCATTTGGTATTAATTTTTAGTACTTTTCGGAAAACTTTCAAATTTTGGTGAAGAGTAAAAAATATTAAATTTTAATTGAAAACTAATTTTTTAATATAAATAATTTATTGTGTTAAATTATACATATTAGTGGTTTTAAAGTATCATTAGATTATTTTTTTATCATTTAATATAATTTAGGTCAATGGATGTAATTTAAAATTTAAACTGAATATAAACAAGTAGCAATCTTTTGATAGCTATTATTTTTTGAAAACACGCTTTTTGTTTTGACTACATAAATTAATTTTAAATTAATTTCTGACACTTTGTTTTGAATTTGGAAAAATGGATTCTATATTTGTAATCATTAGGTACAAATTGTCTAAATAGATATCTTTTAGTTGTAGACAATATAAATATTTTGTTCAGTAAATATTTTATTTACCATGGTTAAAGGGTAAATCTAGTAAATAAGGGTGAAATAATAATATTATAATAATAATAATAAATTACCCTAATATGTGTTCTATTTCTATTGGATGATAAATCCCCAATCACGGGAATCCTGGGGTCGATTTTGGGACCCCATGGAGCTACTTGAGATTGATAATGACACTTTATATTAATTAATTTAAAGTAATGACAAATATAACATAAACATATATATTTTACAATTTTTTTACATGAGGTTATATATATGTTATATTTTATACTATAAATATTAAATTTAATGATAAAAATATTTCCTACATCATGGTGATTTTTTTATAATTTTTAAACCTCAAATAAATAAAATTATTTATGACACATTAATGATGTGGTGTTTACCTTATTAATGAATGATTTAAATAAATTATATTGTAAAAAATAAAACAATATCAAAAAAATATCCAATTCTTATTGGATGATTTTATTACAAACATGAGTCATCTTATATTTGACATTAATGAGTTTTTGACTTTTAGAAACCAAGAATCATTATATAATAATATAATAGTTTCAAGCATTACTAAAGAGCCCCTCCCCTCCCTTATAAAAATTCCTCACCTCTAAACCATTACTCCCACATCTAAATCCCCTTGGCTCATCCAAAATCTACCAAATTAAGCTCTATAAATTCCTATCTTCCACTTATAATTGTCAACTTAGGTAGAAGGCACTTCAAGGAAGACTTTTGGTTCAAACCAAAGGGAGTTACCTTATTTAAAAATTACATCTTATCATAAGTTATTTGTTTTTATTTTACCTATCCAACACCTAAACTCTCTTTATTACTTTATTCTATAAAAAAAACAATATCCAATATATACTAGGTTGTTTTTATGAGAAGGATTTTAACTACACTTACACACACCTCCATATAATGGGTATATAACATAATGTTTCTTTGGATGACAAACCATTGCCTCACAAAATGACGATTGTTCAATCTTCTACTCCACCTCTTATAGTGGCCAATATGATGGTACTATAATAATATATTATATTTATGATATTAATTTTATTAGTAATATTCTGTAATTATCTTTTATATAATACCTTTATTCTTTTCATGTTGTATATATATGATAATTTCATTTGAGGAAGTGTGGACAACTGCCCCATCAATGTGACATGACTCTTTCATACCACACATGGAACATATAAAGGATGGTGTTAATAAACTTATGTAATGTATATAAAATATTTTATTACACTTAAATAATAATATACTTATGTATCATTTGGTTTTCTTTTCTTTAAAAATAAAAAAATGAAATGGAAGTAGCGTTTGTGCGTACGTATAGATTATCATCTCCACGAATGTGATGAGATTAATTCTCCATTGTAACCATTCTAGAATAATTTTCATTTGATTATTAATTTTTTTAATAACTTAATATCATTATTCATATGAATCAAATATATCATATCCATAAAAATCATGGGTTATGTAACAAAACATATAAAGGAAAAATAATCAGTTAACACCCGAAACAATGAGACTACTAAAATGTTATAAACAAACCAATATTAGAAGATAAAATATGATATAATATTTATGTATGAGGTTCTTGTATAATTTAATAAAAATTATTTAACCATTATAAAGTTGGTTAACTCACCCTCATCCAAGGAAAACTACAACATAAGGGTTAATTCCTCAATCTCATTATTATCTGAGATTGTTTATGTGTAAGTATTCTCTAGGAAATAATTATTATCCATGTCCATGTTTCATAATTTTTTTTTCAAAAGTATTCCTCTTAGGGTAATCTTAAACAAAAACATTATTTTAAATTTTTTAAATATTATTCTTATAAATCTTTCTCATTAATTTCAATGTTTTCAAAATTATATTAAAGATCTATTTATATGGACAAGACTGTTTTAAAATGATAATTACTTTAAAAATATTCAAATTGGTATGGAACACAATGATTCCAAAATATATTTTAAATTTCTTCCTTTAAAAATTGTGTGACTTTTAAATGATTTCCTGAAAAAGGGTTATTTCACTCAATGATTTTTTCTGATTATTTTCTACTATATCAACATCCTTTATTGGATATTATTATTTATTAAGGTTTATTTATTATAATACAATCTTACATATTGTATTTAAGGAGTTATTATATGTTGGACTATAAATGTGCTATTTTTATACCATTCATGGTTTATGGTTAAATTATTGACATTTTGTATTCTAGTTTTAATTCGAATGTTTATGTTATGTTTCAATATTTTTATTTGAGGATTTTAGTGGACTTAGTAAGTCATGGGTGGAATACACTATTGCTCCTCAATGCATCTATAGGTCTCCTGAGACAAACTAGTGTCTTTGAACACAGACTTAAAAGAATCTTATTTATAATCTTAGAACGAGGCCTTGACTATGTGGTAATGATGTCCGACATTAGGTATTCATTAATTATGAAATAGTTATCACATGTGATTATTATACTAGTAGAATATCCTTGGGAATTTTTATATGGTGATTTTTTTTATTTTTTCAATATTATGTTCAAGGTTTCTGTTTAAAAGACTGTTGTTTTTATTAAACATCCAAACTTAAAAGTTTATAGCTTTCGCTAAATTATTTACCCTTACTGAGCATCTGAGCTCACATCTTTATTATGTTTTGTTTTCCTAGTATTCTAAGAAGAGTATTATGTTTGATATGCAGGGTTAGTATAGGTGAATAATAGTGTTTTCAATGTATTATTTATGTTGTGTTTTATTATAGAAAGTGTAATGTAATATTAATGTATGTAATCGATTTTTCAAGACTGCTAAACTGATCCTTCCTTCGGGACCTGATTCTTTGGAATAATTTCAATTTATTAAAATAATGCACTATCTCAGGGTAACCAGGGTTGGCGTGTTACGTAAAATATTATGACGTTTTTCTGATTTTTTATTTCCCAAATATCATATTTTTGGAGAACGTGTGATGCAAGAATTATGAAGCGAAGGTGGAGTAATGATACTATCAATCATGTTTTGGTTTTGATTAGAATGATTTTGATTTATGAATGATAGAGAGAGGATGTGAATTTGACAAATGATATTACGCAGAAGGAACAAATTGGAATAATATTTTGAGTGCACATGTAGTTTTAAGATTAGCACATCAATATTTGGAAAAGGAAAGAGGTGCGTGAAAAACCAGAGTTGTGTCTGAAAAAATGGGAATGTGCATGGAAAAATGTTGTGTGATGAATATCTTGTTGTTTTTTTTCATGAAAGAAATGATTTAGATCATAAATACTGAATAATGGAAAAGGAACTAGGAACAAAAAAAGTAGAGATGCTTGTGCAATGTGAGCAGAACATTAGACTTTTGCATGTAAAATTAGTTCAACGCAAAACGTGGGTTTGAGGTTTTATGCAGAAGGTATGCCTCGGGATCAGAAAGCAAAAAATTGATAAAGGCATGAACTACATGAAATAATCTAGGATGTGTGTGAAATTGGAATTTGGATGAATAACTAGTTTGATGTTTTATACACAAGAGATTTTTCTTGTTCATAATGAAGAAAAATGGAAAAATCATAGGGTACACAAAAAATTCAGGCGGTGAGTGAAAATAAAGGAAGGCGTGTGTAATATAATGAAGTGAGTGACATTTTTTTGCATAGGAAAGGGGTTTTACATGCAGGGTAAAAAACTCTTATAAATAGGAGGTGAACCCCTCCCATTTGCATTGGCTCAAAACATAGAAAAATCCCGATCTCTAATGCAAAGAAACATTGACGTATATAGTGGTGCAAAAAAAGAAGAAGTGATGCTTGGAAAAGAAACTATTGCACGAAAAAGAGAAGTTCTGTGTGAAAAAGAAGAGTAGCAGCCCAAAGGTGTTTTCTCCCACAATGATTTAATTTTACATGGAGGAAACCTAGAAGGGTGCACGAAATATTTCGGGGTCCTGTAGGCCTTTAACAGGTGCTTAGCACTCTCGAAGTGGAATAGTAAAGAAAGAAGTATTGTGAAACATTCAGTTTTATGAAGATAAGTAGTACCACCCACACACGACCAGTGTTTAACAGCCATGCTGTTCTTTGCGAAGAGAAGAAAAACAACATGTGAAACAAAAATCAGATCTATAAATAATTAAGGAAGTATACCGATACACTTAGGTGTTGGCATTGGGTATTAATGGAAGAGAATAAGAAAAATTATAGAGTCCACCCAACAGAAGATTGTGAATTAGTTAGGGCAGTACAATTGTGATAATACATTGATTAGTTGATATTAATTACATGAACAATCACATAGGATTTTATTATTCTGGCCAAGAAGAGAAGAAGGAGATTTTGTGCATTCAGTTGTTTAACCAAAGGGGAATATTGAATACAAAAGAGAATCAATTCAGGACTTTGATGCAAGAAATGTCTAATGCAAGATAGGAGACAAAGACTTACATGATTATATATTGAGTATACCTTCATTTCTATAAAATAAGTGGGAATTTATCCACGGTAGTGCACTAGGGGGATTTAATGGGAGTGACCTAAGGGAAACAGTGAGCTATCTATGAACATTGAGGTAGTGATCCTGGGATAGAGTTACTGTGACCAAACCTTTGTAATCAACAACTAGTGAAGAATAGTGGAATTATGTATGACTAAAAACCAATTGGCCTATGATCCTTGGATGTATCCCTTAGTGGTGAACCAAGTAAAAAGTGTTGTGCTGACCTTCTTCTTGTGAATGTTTTGATTACTGCACAAATCCATAATACATGTTTAAACTAGCTCCTACCAATGCGAGAACAAGATCCGATAAAGTAGTGAAAATTTTGACACCCTAATTCACCCCCATCTTAGGGTGGGAAAGGGTCCTTCAATTTTTTTCAGAGTAAAATGTTTATATATGTTGGATACTATTAAGTAATTCTATTTAAAAGATGATTTTAGTTTCTTTCTTAAAGTCAATAATGAAGTGTAGTCTTTATGGAGATTCAGTCATCTCTAAGAAGAAGTCAACATCTAGAAAGGCCATGACAAACAGGAATAAGAATGGGGATATACATTTTAAAAAGCCCCTCATTTCCAAATAAGATGCACTATCTCTTCTCTCTGCCCATCCAATAATAAAGAAATATCATTCATGGATCGTAAAGAGCAGGCAGATTAAGTTTATACCCCAGGATAGAAAGAAACTTATATCTCATTTACAAGCGGTCAATAGAAATTAAGAACCCATATTCATGATATTTCTGAAGAAATATTTGTCTCTATTTGAAGAATATTTCAATTTAGGCAGGTGATATCACCCAATAGGAAAGCGAAGCTGGTAATGTGGAAAAGGGATTAGTCAGAAAAATTTCCTAATTTTTAAAGCTCTACAGACATATTGTAGTCTTTGAAATGAAATAAGGGGCCAATAAGACTCTGGAAGAAAAAACCATTAACTTGAATATGAGATTAATATGATCACTGAATTAAAGTGTTTATATTTGGAAGAAACATCCAGAAAATTCAAGGAACATGACTCTTTGATAGAAACCAAATTCATGTTGCATGAAGTTGATTTTAGAAGAATGAATTATTTATACAAAGAGATGTTCAATATGATTGATGATCAAAAATTAATCTTGAATATGAAATTTCTAGAACTATAAACTTAGTTGACCAATATTGAGAAGTCACATATTGAGTCTTTACAAGAGAAGGAAACAATTACTACTGGTACCTAGTGTCCACTGGAGGATTATGATGCTGAAATACCTTCAACATGTGACAAGAAGATCATGACATCTGTTGACGATCTATCTCAAGAAACAATGTATATTTCTACACAATGATCACTGGAGGAACCTAATGTTTAAATGCCACCAAAATGTGATAAGAAGATCATTTCATATTTCGATGATATACCACAAGCAGTAAAGAGTAATAAGGTACTATCCAAACCATCTAGTACTCATGTTTTTAAATATTTTACCACATGCAGTGTAGTCCAGAAGAGAAATTCGAAAAAATTATGGATGAGTAAAGGTGATGAGTTACCTATTACCATATCTAGGGTGAATAAGAAGAAGAATGTGGATGTTGGTTCTTCACAAAGAGCACAAAAATTCACGAAGAAGGCACAAAAATAGAATATAGTGAAATCAGTATTGGTGGGTCAATGTTGGTTTTGAAACATATTTGGGTACTATGCATTAGATTGTTGGTACAATCGTCATGATGTAAAATCAAAAAGGAAGCCTACCTTAAAGGGGAGAAATCCAAAGAAAAAGAAGCAACATCTGCAGGTCTAGATTCATCTATTTTCTGAAAATATATTTGTAATTCTTGATAAAATCTGTGAAATATTCAATGACAGTTGTCACAAGTTAGGTACATACCCATATCAACATGAATACATCATTTATAAGAAAATAATACCTCCAATGTCGGGTAATTATGAACCATCTACCTTGGAAACAAATCATAAGAATATTGTTATAAAAAATTTCACCAAGATGATCTCAAGTAGGGAATCTGAGAGAACCATATATTTTAGATCTATGATATTGAAGGGAAATTCATCCAAAATAGAAACTATGAAAAATGATAGTCAAATGAACCCATGTGGGAAATCCAAACCAGCTACAACAGTTCAAAATGACTTATTAGTCATCTGTCTAGAAGATTTGAAAAGAGTGAGGGATCTTGAATATGAAAAGTCCAAGGATGGTGATAAAGGAAAAGTAAAAATTTCACGTGAGGAATATAAAGTGCATGAGAGAGTCAAAACAAAAATAAAAACATGTGTTAAAGATGTTCTTTATGAGAGATGTATGAAATCTGGTCACATTGAAAAAGGTTGTATAACCTTAATACCAGAGAAAAATAAGTCCTTAAAAGGAATAAGAATATATTCTTCATGATGGATGTTGAGAAGAAAAATTCTCCATACAAGGAAGAAGATAATGTTAAGAGATCCATGCCAAATCAAAACTGATCAGAACATATGTTCAAATGTGCAAGCATGAAGACTGGATTAAATGCAGGGTCTTGGTTGGGAAAAGAATCTCAACCATGCAGATCATATTTATGAATAAAGGAGGAAATTTCTTATTCCCTAAAACATTTGTGTATTCTAATTGTGCTAATAATACATGGAATTGAAGGTGAATCATGCTCTTAGGGGGAGAACACGAGAAGTAGTGAATCCTGTCGACTCATGAAAGCTAAGAGGAAGAAGTTTCCATCCCTGTATGATTATTCAATTGATATTAAAGTATTAAAATGATGAAGGATCACCCTTTATAATGATGTTGATGAGTGTTTCCCTTGAGCGAGAGACAAATGAAGAAACATCCAGAATTATTATTTTGATCAGTAACACCTTTAATTAATATTAAATTAAATTACACTTGAAATTTCTTGAAGAAAATGTATTCAAAAAAGATATTTCATTTTTCAATATATAATCCTTGTTTAATCAAAATTAATAACATATTTCAATGGCGGTGTAACTGAATTAATCAGTGACATAAGAAGAATAGAAGTTCCCCATGACAAATTATTCTATAAATCACACCATAATGTTTTTGATATGTATTTTGAATTGAGTGCAAGAGATTCATATTGATTATTCCCTATCACATTAAATTTATTAATCCTAGAATGAATTTGAAAATCCCTTTAAGTCAAAGTACATGAGTTCTCATCTCATGATGTATCTTGATCAGTAAATAATGGACAACATTGTTGTCTAAATAAAATCCTCTGTTTTTTCTACACTGTGCACTGCTTAAGTAGAATTAGAGTGAAATTATTGATGACACACTGCTTAAGTATGTAATGATACCCTCTCTACCATGAACTTTGTATTTCTTGTCAATAAGGAGGAGATAATGTGAAATGAATGTTTGGAAAGTAAAGGGGAGAGAAAGATTCTCATTTTGGGATTTACACATTCATTTGAGTATAACATTATGGTATTGAAAAGAAAATAAAAAGGGGGAGATTGATGGGAAAAATTTGTTTATGAAT
The DNA here is from genome assembly GCA_963277665.1 of Viscum album. Lineage (NCBI taxonomy): Eukaryota > Viridiplantae > Streptophyta > Magnoliopsida > Santalales > Viscaceae > Viscum > Viscum album. The sequence goes on along the minus strand of OY728150.1, from coordinate 1,604,721,870 downwards.
ATTGTATTTGTTTTCAACAGTTCCCAATGTTGGTCAAAATTAAGATGTAGATTAGGAATGAATACAAAGTTAATAGATATTGGCTGAAGTGAGGTTTCCTGGAGAATTGTAATGGAATTATAGCATTAGATTCCATACATGAGAAATTATCCTTGAAAATAAAATCAGAAAAATATTTTTGGATTTTTATTTCTAAAATATCATAAGTTTGGAGAAAATGTGATGTAAGAATTATGAAGGCAAGGGGAGGTAAAGATATAGTTATTAAAATTTTGATTTTGATTTGAAACATTGTTACTACTGAAATATAGGGAATAATGTGACATTAAAAAAAGATAATATACACATTTTACAAATTGGAATAATATTTTGAGGGTAAGGGGAGTTTAAAGATCAGAAATTCAATATTTTTCAAAGTAAATAGGTGCATGAAAACCTAGAGCAGTGTTTGAAAAAAATTTGAATGTGCACGGAAAAATGTTATGGGCAAAATAGATGGTTGAGTATTTTTGTGCAAGTAGTGGCTTAGATAATAAATAATAAAAAATGGAAAATGGAAGAGGCATAAGAAAAATCGAAGATGCTCACATAATGTGTGAAGAAAATCAGACTTGTGCGTGTAAAATTGTTTGTGTGAAAAATGTGGGTTTTACATTTTATGCGCAAGGTGTGCCTTAGGATCAGAAAGCATAAAATCAACAAAAGCATGAACTGCACTAAATAATCTTGGATGTGCATGAAATTGGATGTTGTGTTAAATACTTTTTTGATGTATTACACACAAGAGAGGCTTCATGTTCAAAATGATTAAAAATGGAAAAGTCATGAGGTGCAAGAAAAATCCAGGTGTTGCATGAAAATAAAGGATGGTGCTCATAAAATAATTTTAAGTGAAAGATATTTTTATGCACAGGAAGGGGTTTTATGTGTAGTTTCAAAAACACAAATAAATAGGTGGGGACACCCTCTCATTTTATTAGGCTCAACACATAGAAAAATCCTGAGCTTTGACTTTTAGAAAAATCAAAGTATAGAGTGGTACGTGAAATGAAGAAGTGCTGCATGGATATGAAAGTGTTGCACAGAAAAGAAGAGTTGTGTGAAAAGGTTTTTTTTTGTGTGGAAAAAGGTGTTTTTATGTACAGGTTTTGAATTTTACATAAAAGACACAAATAAGGGTACGTGAAATATTTGGGGGTCCCGCATTCCTTAGATAGGTGATTAACACTCTCTAAGTGGCTACACATAGAAGGAAGTACCATGAACCATTTTTTTTACAAAGAGAAGTAGTACCACACACAAACGACTGGTGTTTAACACCCTTGTTGTACTTTACGAAGATATGGAGAACTATATGTGCTACTAAAATCAGATCTACACAGAAAGAAGGAAGTATACTGATACACTTAAGTGTTGGTATTGGGAATTAAAGGAAGATAAATAAAAGAGGAATAGAGTGAACCCAACTGAAGATTGTGAATTATTCAGGGCAATAAAATTGTGTTGATGCTTTGATGAGATTATCTTCATTGCTTGATCAATCACATTGGATTTTGTGCCTTAGGCCAATAAGAGAAGAATGTGATTTAGTGCATTAAGTTATTGTACTAAATAAGAAGATAGAATATAAAAGAGCATCAATTCAAGACTCTAATGTAAGAAATGTATCATGTTGGACATTAGACAAAGGCTTCCATGATTATATGTTTAAGAGATCTTTATGTCTATAAATTGAGTGGGACTTCATCCAAGGTAGTGAGCTAGGGGGAGTCAACCGGAGTTTCCCAAGGAAAGCAATGAGTTATACCTACACATTTAGGTAGTGAGCCTAGGACAGAGTGACTGTGCCCGAACATTTCTAATTAACAATTAATGAAGAATAATGGAATTAGGTATGAATAAAAACCTGTTAGTGTATACTCCTTGGATATATCACTTAGTGGCGAACCAAGTAAAAAGAATTGTGCCGAACTTCTGCATGTTAATGTTTTAATTACTGCACATATCCATCATACATGTTTAAACAAGTTCCTACCAACTTGGAAACAAGATCCAATTATGTAAATAAAAAGTTGACACCCTGATTCACACCCCTCTCAGGGTGGTATAAGGACATTCATGATATACTAAAGAAGGCCTTCACAAGTAGGTATGGCCACAATGAATATCTCGTGATGACACTCGGTCTGACTAATTCTCCTGAAATATTTATGGCCTTGATGGATTAGATATTACACCAATATCTTGACAGTTATGTGGTAGTTTTTGTGGATGATATTCTAATTTATTCAATGATTGAGTGTGAGGATGAGAACCAGCTGAGTTTGGTCCTAGAGATTATGATAAATCACCATATATATGGAAATCAATCAAAATGAACTTTCAAGATTAGTGAAGTAAAGTTCTAAAGGCATGGAATTTATGAGCTTGGCATGTCAGTTGATCCAGAGAAGGTAAAAGATGTTTTGACTAGGAATGAAGCACAAAATGTATTTGTGATATGAAGCTTCATTGGTATTTCTGGATACTACGTATGGTTCATCAATGATTTCTATAAGATGTCATCACCTTTGACTACTCTTACTAAGAAGGGAGTGAAATTATGATGGGATGAAAAGTGTCAGTCTTCCATTGATGAAATGAAATGAATTATGACATCGAAACATGATCTGATCTTACTTGAGTCCGTTAAGGGGTGCGTGGTGTTCTGTGATGCATTAGTTTCTAGTTTTGGATGCATGATTATATAGGTTGATCATGTATTAGTTTATATATCTTTTTAACTATAACTAAATGATATGAACTACCCAACTCAGAATTTAAAGATTTATGTGGTGATGGAAATTCTTAATGGTTAGCAGCACAATCTCTTTGGGGAGAAGTTCACAGTTTTCTCTAATCATAATAATTTGAGCTATATCTTTTCCTAGAAGGACATGAATCTCAGACAGAGATAATGGGTAAAAGACCTTCACATGTTTGACTTTAACATCACCTATACTCTCGGGAAATGGAATGTTGTTGCAGATGATTTAAGCCATAAGGTATCATCCCAAGCTCTTTTAGAATCAATGGAGGAGTGGAATCTTATGGGGATTTTTTTCACACTTACACTTGGATGCTTAGGAGGATGATTCAAGGATGGGTTTGACCAGTGTTCAGATATTATAATTTATCTTAGAGTATATCTTGAAATTTCAGTAGTAGGATGACGAGTTACAAAAGATTCTAGAAAACCTTTATGGTGGGGAGATAATTATTGGTTGGACTCTTTCTTTATATGGAATACATAAATTTGGAAAGTGAGTTGTCTTCCCAACGACTGTGAGAATTTTGGTTTTGTTTGATTATCATAGGTTTTCATGGGACATTCATCCAAGATTTAAAAATATGTATTATGACATGAGAATATGGTTCTATTGGTAGGGTATTTAGAATGACATTATAGATTATATATCCCACTGTTACACCTTCCAACCGATAAAGGTAGATCACTGGAAGCCCTACGATTTTTTTCAGCCTCTCTCAGTGCCATTTTGGATGTGGGAAAAGGTGTCCTCGGATTTTTTTGTTGGGTATCCATGGATTACCTCAAGGAAAAATGTAATCTGGGTGATTGTTGATCATTTAACGATGTTTGATCATTTCATTATGATCAAATACACCACTAAAGTTGATGATCTTGGTAAGATATATGTGAAAGAGATAGTTTGGTTACACGAGAGTCCTTCAGTTTTTATTTCAGATAGGTATCCTAGGTTTAGATCAAGGTTTTGTAGTATTCTTCAAGAGGTAATATGGACTCATGTCATGTTGGCCATATCTTACCATCCACATATAGATGGATAGATGGAGCATGTAATTTAGAACCTAGATTATATATTTGATGCATGTTTCTTAGATTTTTATTGATCACTAGATAGCTATCTTGGACTGGTTGAGTTTTTTTCAATAACAATTACCAGTTTTCGATCAGAATGTCTTCTTTTGAGGCATTGTATTATCACCCATGCAGATCCACAATTCTTTGGGTAGAGGTGGATGATGTAGCATTGGTTGGACCAAGTATGATTCAGGAGACATTGACAAATATTCAAAAATTGTGATGATGTATGGTTATAGCCAAGAGTTGTCTGAAAGTGTATGCATATTTGTAGGATCATCCTTTGATGTTTTCCATTGGTGATTGGATTTTCCAAAATGTATCTCCTCGGTGGGGTCACTATTAACTCAAAAAATAAGGAAAGTAGGATCTGAGATATGTTGGACAAATTGAGATCATTTAATATCTTGTTCAGGTTGCTTATCATTTAGTATTACTAGATCAGTTTATAGACATTCATGATGTTTTCCACATATCTCAGCTCAAGAAGTATCACAATTACCCTGCTCATGTTCTATGTTGGGAATAAATTGAGCTAGAACTAGATGATTCTATTTCAGAGAAACCAGGAAAGATCATTGAATCTCAAGATAACATTTTTGTGGGAAGTTGATTTAGTTACTTAGAGTTCTTTGGAAACATGGATTGGATTCTCATTAGACATTGGAACACGAGTCATTGATGAGGGTTTAGTGGCCTCATATTTTTATAGGGTGTACATCCTCCACATGAATTCCTAGGGATGAAAATTCCCTATGGTGGGGATATTGTGACATACAGTTACCTTGATCGGGTTTATTTTCCATTTTTCTAAGTTCTTTTCTAGTTTTTAAATACCTTTATGTAATTTTTCTTGGGATACTGCAGTCTACAGAATAGGTACATGCCGTGTACCTAAAGTACACATCGTGTACTTGGTGCTGGTAGCATGTAATGGAATGGTAGATCATGTCATGAATGGGGAGATCATGTTGTGAGTTTTTACACAACGTGTACCTAAGGAACATGTTATATAGGGGTTTAAGAGTGAATTTTTAACCCAAGGTAATGGTTTTTTTACATAACTTTTTCAGTGTGGAATACACATTGTGACCAATGGGTACACATTGTGACCTGAATAGTTCCTAGTTTTAATTCACGAATTCCGGAGTTCTTCATAGTTGTTTTCTTTCCAATCACCGTAGTTCTCGACCTAAGGTAGTTCTAGTGCATTTTCGAGCGAGTCAAAATCTACCAGATCAATATGATCAGTGTTGGATCGTCGTTGCGTTTTTTGGTGCATCTCTCTAGGTAAGTTTTCTCTCTGATAATTCCTTGTGACTAATCTCTACAGTGCCTTAGCATTGATTTTTCAGATGCACTAATCCAAGAAGGACGTTTCTTGCTTTCCTAATCTAGATCCATTTTGAGATCTTGTCTCAAATGTTGTTCCTTATCTACTTGCGGTAAAGCACATGTTTGTTCTTGAGGTATGTGGGTTTTCTTCTATCTTTCAACCCCTTGTCATGTTTTTGGAATCAATCCTTTTAGGTGAGGGTTTGATCCTTTGGACTTTATTGATGGCTTTGTTGGGTTTCATTGCTTCTTGATTCAATTGTGGTTGTGTATGACTCGAAAATTGAGCTACGTGGTTCCATATCTAGCATATGATAATGAGCCTTATCTCTATTTCTTTATAAATTTATTTATCGAATTGGAAGGATTATTATGTTTGATAATGTAAGGATTTGAAAGAATAATAGTTTTCCCTGGATATTGATAAACAGATTATAATTTTTTTTGAATGGTTCTTTAAGGCATTGAAATGGGTTTGGGAAAAATAGCACATGGGTTACCTTGGGTACTTCGGTGGAATTTTTAACATGAGGTCGTCATCCATTGTTGTTATTATTAAAGTGGTTTTACTTGGGGAATTCCGCCATTCCAAAGGACCATTGTTCTAGGAACCAATATTGACATTTTGGGGGGGATTTCTCTTAGGGGTTTCCTCTACTTCCTAGGACTGTGTTCTAGGATCAATTTTTGTGAACTGGATTATTAGGGTACATGTTGTATGATTCCTAGACCCATAGTATTCCTTGGTGTTGTGATACCTATGGTTCTATTTTTTATTTCTTCTCTTTCTGAGTTATCCTAGATATGAATCTTTATTCTTGTGGTAAATGAAATGGAAAATGTGCATTGAAACTAATATAAATACATTTTTTAGAACTGTTTAAAATGGAATGTTTACTATTTTTTCTATAAAACTGCTTTACTGCTTATCATTCCATATTTTATTTTACAAATGAGCCTACATGATTTATTATATATAAACCTGTTATGGAACACCTGGGTAGGTTCCTACAAAGACTCTTATCTCACACCCTGTGCACTGCTTCAGTGGTGCATATACCATTTCTATCTTTTAGTGCTTGGAATGGTATGGTACCTTAGTGAGGTGGAAAGGTTCATGTTAGATGGGTTGGGTAGCTGTTGGTTAGATGGTTGGATTTCTTCCATTAAATTTTTGGAGTAGTTTTTTGGTTCCGAGTCCATTATAGTTAGACCTGTCTTTAGGTGTTTTTGCTACAACCTTTGTTGTTCTATTTCCGCTATTTTCTGTAGAGTTATTGAATAAATATTTTACAGTCTTCCTCTATTTATTATTATATATATATATATCTGTGTGTGTGTGTGTGAGTGTTTGTGTGTGTGTGTCTGTTGTGTGGTCGTTCATGTCGAACAAAATCATTCATTTAGTTCTTTCATTCGATGCCCGTGTGCTTGTTGCCAACCCGTGGAGATTGGGACTCCCTTCGGGTATGCGACAGATCAGGTCAGGTTCCAGGTTTTAGGGAAAACAAGGTCTGTTAATTATATTTTGGTATCATAGGTGGTCTATCCTCAAGAATCTTTTATATAGAAGTTTATTAGACTGGTGATAAGATTTTTGGGTCTTGAGAGGTATGCTGTGATGAGTTCCTGGGTAGCTCTTATTGTAACGTGACTCAAGTTACCATTAGATGCTGGGATAATTTTATCTAGTGTTGGTATTTTCTTTTCATATATATGGTTATTCCTATGGTTTTTTATTTTGAACTTCGATTTTTTCTAGGTCAAATCTTCCTTTTATTTTAGTGTGCAACAGTATGCCTCTGAGAGTTCTTCCATAGGTTCCTCTAGAAGGTGCAGATGATGCCCCTTAATGAAATCCACCAAAGTATTATAATCTGATCGAGATTATCATACAAGTAGTTAGTTTTGTCGATTAGGATGTTCCATGAGTTCATAACATAATGGTTAATGTTCAACATGGAGAATAAGAATAAAGAGATCGATCAAGGGAGTTTTTATCTGAGAATACACCATCCATTAAATGGATGGATAATCCTCTAGAGGCAGAAGATTGTCTAGATAGGATCACTAAAATCATCGTTCTCTTGGAGAAACTTGAGAATATTTGGGTGAAGTGCAAAACATTTAGACTCAAGGATTCCAAAAAGAATTGGTGGGACTCTATAGTCTAGGAAGACAAACATGTGGGTTTGGTTTGGAAGGGTTTCAAAACCCTGTTCCTTCAGTAGTTCTTTCCATAGTCTTTGATATTTGAAAAAGATCTAGAGTTCCTATCATTGTAGTAGGGAGAGCATTCGGTGTCAGCATACACCAATCAATTTTCTAAGCTTGTATGTTTTCCTTCAAATGTTGTAAGGAATGACCCACTAAAGGAGAAGAAGTACCTCCAGAGCTTATTACTTGATATTAGACCACTGGTGTTCTTGTGGAATCTTTCTACCTATTCATAGACAGTAGATAGGGAAATGATGGTAGGGATGGACATGGTAGACAAGGTTATATTTACCACCTCTTCTATTCTAACCAGTGATAGCTTCAGTGGCATGCAAGGGAAGAAGAGGAGGTGGTAGGACTCTCGTAGGAGTGGTGGTGATGGGTCTCAGTAGTGAACCTACTCCAAATGTTCTGTTTCAAGTGGTAGTGTACATCTGACGTGCTTCCAGTTTTGTAAGGGGGTTCCCACCAGATATTGATGTCCTATTCCTACGAAGAGGTGCAATAGCTATGGACATGTTGGTTATCTACAACATTCTTGTGAGGCTATGAATGTGCCTCATCAAGGTTAGAATTTGTCAGCTCCAAAAGGAAACTATGGTGCATTCATAAGCTTTAAAGACTATAGGTCTCTAGCCATAGGCCTCAGGAGTAAAGAATTTACACGTAGTAAATGAGTTTCATATGGAATTTGATGCATGTTTGGAAACAATTATAGGTACTCACTTTATTACAGCTTCAATATCTACTGCTTTGTTTAAAACTGGTTCCTCCCACTCATTTACATGTTCATATTTTGAGGATATACATAAAATTCAAATAGAACTTATTCTATTCACAATGGAGTTAGTGACACCACATGGAAATAGGAAAGAGCAAGGGCTCCAATGTCCCACTTGTTTGTTTACAATAACTGACACATAGTTGATATTCAATTTACCCATTCATGATTTTGATCTATTTTACATCATCATCGATATGAATTGGTATGTCACTCATCGAGCTGATGTTGATTGTTATCATCAAAGTGTTGGTTTAATTAAATCCTATGGGAGATCTCATGTGTTTTAGGGAGAGTGGTACCCGAGATCAGGTCATTCAGGATTGTCACGCCCAGAGACAAGGAGTTTGTTGGTTGCTGTTGTATTTGAGCCCGATGATGATTCTTATATTAAGGTTATTTCTGTTGTTTTTAAAGACATTCATGATGTTTTCCATGATGACTTCTTTGGTCTTCCTCTAGATAGAGAGGGAGATTTCAGGATTTACCTGGTGCCAGGTACGCAACCGATATCAATGCCTTCATACCATATGAAACCAACAGAGTTGAAAGAACTCAATATTTAGTTAGAAAAAATATTAGAGAAGGGTTTTATTTTCCCTATTGTTTATCCTTGGGAATACCATGTGCTGTTTTCCAAGAAAGTAGATGGTTCACTTTGGTTATGTGTGTACTATCAGAAGTTGAACTAGGTATATGTTAAGAACTAATATCCTTCCAATCATGTGGATGATTTTTTGATCATTTGAAGCGAGAATAGTTTATTTTCAAGATTGATCTTTGATCAGGTAATCATATTCTTAGATTCTAGAAGTCTGATATACAAAATATGTCCTTAAAGAGTATGTGTGGCAATTAAGAATAGATCATGATGCCGTTCAGTCTAACTAACACTCCTATAGTTTTTATGGCCTTAATGAATCAAATATTCCACCAATATCTTAACACTTTTTGGCAGTTTTTGTGGATGATATTCTAGTGTATTCAATGTCTGAGCGTGAGCACGGGAACCATGTGAGTTTGGTCATGAAGATTCAGAGAAATCCCTATCTATATGAAAATCATTCAAAATATTGTTTCTAGATTTGAGAAATGAAGTTCTTGGAGCACAATATTTCTGATCATGATTTTTTTAGTTGATCCATAGACGGTAAAATCTATTTTTTCCTGGAAGAAACCACATATTGTCTTCAATATACGAATCTTCCTTGGTCTTGATGGATACTACCGAAGGTTCATCAAGGAATTCTCTGTGATGGCATCACCTTTGACTGCTCTTACCAAAAAGGGAGGGAAATTCCCAAGGGATGAAAGTGCGAGTTTTCCTATGATGACCAAAAAATACTTCTGACATCGACAATTGTTTTGATCTTACATGATCCTGGTAAGGGGTATATAGTTTTTAGTGATTCATTAGGTGCTAGTTTTGGATGCTCTTATATATCTGATCATGTGGTAGCTTATGGATATCGTCAACTACGAAGACATGATAATAACTACCCCACTAATTATTTAGTGCTTGTTACAGTGATGCATGCGTATAAATATTGGCGGCTCTAACTTTTTGTGGAGAAGTTTATAGTTTTCTCTAATCATAAGAGACTGAGAAATATATTGGGCATGAAGGACTTGAATCTCAGAGAAATATTATGGGTAGAAAACCATCAGACATTTAAATTTGATATCACCCACACTATAGGGAAATGGAATGTAGTTGCAGATTCTTTAAGAAGTAAGATACCATCATAGGATGTTTTAGAATCGAAGTAGGAGTGGAATATTATGAGGCTTTTCTCTCATTTGGACTTGGATTCTCCAAAGGATGTTTCAGGGATAATTATGACTAGTGTTTAGTCATCATAGTCTCTCCTAGTGTCTATATTAAAATGTCATCAGTCGGATGATAAGATTCAGAAGATTCTAGAAAACCTGTATGGTGGGGAGATAGTTCGGGGTTGGTCACTTTCTTCAGATGTCATACATGACACAGGAAAGTGAGTTTTTATCCCAACAACTATGAGAATTTTAGTTTTTTTATTCTCATAGATCTTTATGGGTCATTCATCTATTCTTTACAAAGATGTATTATGACATGAAAAGACAGTTTTGGTGACTTTGTATGAATTGTGACATGACATATTATGTGTCCCACTATTACACCTACCTACGGATAAAGGCACAGCTCTTGAAGCCCTTTGGTTTGATTTATCCTCTCCTGATGCTGGTTTGGAAGTGGGATGAGGTGTCTATGGATTTTTTCGGGTTCCCACAGAAGCCTCAAGGGAAAAATTCTATCTGGGTGGTTCTTGTTCGGTTAACGGAGTCTGCTCATTTCATTCCTATAAAAAAACACTACTAAAATTAAAGATCTGGGTATACTGTATGTGTAGAATATCGTGACATTACACAGGAGTCCTTATGATGTTCTTTCCGATAGGGATCCTAGGTTTACCTAAAGGTTCTAGAATAGTCTTCAAGAGGCAGTATAGACTAATTTCATGTTGAGCACAACGTACCATCCACCGATAGATGGCCAGGTGGATCATGTAATTTAGATCTAATAGGATATGCTTCGTGCATGTGTCTTTTATTTTAATGGATCTTGGGATATCCATCTGGGATTAGTTGTGTTTTTTTACAAAAATAGTTACCTTTCATCAATGAAAATGGATTCTTTTGAGGCATTATATGGAATCTCGTGTAGATATCCTATTTTTAGGGAAGAGGTTGGTGAAGTTTCTTTGGTTGGACCTTACCAAGTTCAAGAGACGTCTGCAAAGATTCAGGAAGTGCGACAATATATGTTTATATCCCCTAATTGACAGAATTCATATCCATATTAGTGGTGTCATTCTTTGGTTTTTTCCATTGGTGATTGGGTTTCATTGAATGTTTCTCCTTGTTTGGGTCATTGTCAAATCGAAAAATAAGGAAAGTTGGCTCCAATATATGTTTGACCATTTGTGATCACTGAACGGCTAGGGAAGGTTTCTTATCGATTAGAACTACCAGCTCAGTCAATAGGAATTCATGCTATTTTCAACATATCTTAACTCAAGAAGTATCACCCTAAACCCGTTCATCTTTTTTGTTGGGAATAAAATGATCTAGAACCATATGATTATGATATAGAGAGACCAGTGGAGATCATTAACTATTAAGAGAATGAATTTCATGAGAAGTTGATTCCATTGGTCAGAGTTCTACGATAATAAGTATTGGATTGTCATGTGACATGGGAACATGAGTTATTGTTGAGGGACCAACGGACTCATCTTTTTCCATGGAGTGCATCTTCTATTTGGCTTAATAGGGAGGAAAATTCCTTATGGTGGGGAGATTGTAACATCCTGTTACCCTAATTGGGTATGTCTTCCCTTTTTAAAAGTTCTTTTCTGGTTTTAAAATCCCATTTTGTGAATTTTATGGGTAAACTATAGACTTAAGAATAGGTACATGTCGTGTACCTGAATTTATCATTATGTACTTGGTGCTGGTTTTATGTAATAGATTGGGAGATCAAGTCTTGAATGGGGAGATTACGTTGTGAGCTGGTACACATCATGTACCATAGGTACATGTTGTGTAGGGGTTAAATAGAGTATTTTTCACCTGAGGTGATGTGGTTTTCGATGTAACTTATCCATTGTGGACTAAAAATCATGAAAAAGGGTTACACTTTGTGACCTAGATGGTTCTTGGTTTAAAGTAATGAATTAGGGAGTTTTTCTCGGTCCTTTTATCTATAAACATCATGGATCTTGACCTAAGGTAGTTCTAGTGATTTTTTGAGAGACTCAATGCCATATAGATCGATCCAATCTGCGTTGGATAATTGATGCGTTTGCGGTGCATCTCTCTGGGTAAGTGGTCTCTTTAATAATTACTTCCGATTGACCATGATAGCTCTCTAGACTTGTATTATCAGATCCACTGATCCAAGTTGAGCACTTCTTCTTTTCCTTTTCTAGATTCATTATGAGATCTTGTCTTGAAGGCCATTCCTTGGATAGTTCTTGTCAGGTGGACATTATTTCATGAGGTATTTGGGTTTCCATATATCTTCAAACCACTTTTCTTCTATTTTGAATAAATCCATTGAGGTGCGGGTTTGATTCTAGGGCCATTATTTATTGGTTTTTCAGGTTTTGTTGATTTTGGATTACATTGTGGGCATGTATGACCTGAAAATTCAGGTATGTGATTCCATATCTATCCTATGATAATGAGCCTTATTGTAAATGCTTTAGAAATTGATTTATAAAATTGGAAGGATTTTTGTGTTTTATGAAAAGTGTTTTGAAATAAATATAGTTTTACCTATGTTTTGATAAATGGATTATAAATGGTTTTGAATGGTTTTTCAAGGCATTGAAATTGGTTTTTAAAGAATAGTATATGGGTTACCTTGGGTACATAGTTGGAAGGTTTAGCTTGAGGACAACATCAATTATTGTTATTATCAAGGAGGGTTTCCTTGTGTATTTCCTTTTTTCTATAGGATCATTGTTCCAGGAGACCTATATTGACATTTTGGGGAGATTAATCTTGGGGTTTTCCAATACTTCCTAGGCCCACATTCCTGGATCATTTTTTGCACTTGATTATTATGGTATTAGTAGTCTACTACCAAGACCTCTTGTATTCCTTGGAGCGGTGATACTTTTTCTTCTATTTTTTATTTCTTGGATTTTTGATTTAGAGTGGATATACATGTTTATTCTTATGGAAAGTGATTTGTAAAATGTGCTTTGAAACTGATATACCTGCTTTTTTTAGAACTATGGAAAAGGTTATGTTTTCCATGTTTTCTATAAAACTTAATTACTACCTATCATGGCATTTTTTATTTAAAAAATGGGAATAAATGATTTTTTATACATAGAATTGTTTTAGAACACCTGGGTTGGATCCTACTGAGCTGGTTAGCTCACACCCTATGCGCTGCTTCAGTGGGGAATAGAACATTGTTTTCCTTATAGTGTGGGGAAAATGAAGGTGCTGGAGTGAGGGCACAAGGTTTATGTTAGATGGGATGGGTTGGTGGGGAGATGGTTGGAGTTTAACTAGGCCATTGTTTGAGTAGCTATCTGGTTTTTCATCCCTTGAAGATAGACATGTCTTCTATATATTTTAGTTAATGTTTCTGTTGTTTTGTTTCCATTGTTTTCCTTACAGTACTGACATATATGTTCATTATTCTTCCACTATTTCATCTTTTCTCTATATATAAGTTTTGTGGTCATTCAGGTTGGGTGAAATCATTCCCTCTGTTTTGTCATTTGATGCCTGGGTACTTGTTTCCTGCCCATGGGGACTAGGAAATCCCATTCGAGTATGTGACGAGTTAGGTCGAAGATCCAAATTTCTAGACAAGACAGGTTGGTTCATTATAGTATTCATGATTTATATTATTTTTCTAGAATAACTTTTTTCATTCTTTAGGTATCCCTTACAAATCTTTTTATGCTCATCCTATGTTTTGAAATGTTTTTTAGAGGTCTTAAATAAGAATAGTTTCAAGGATGGAACCAAGGAAAATTTATTCTTTTAAAACATAAAATAACAACATGTTTCTTTTTAAATAATTTTTGGTTTTGAAAAAATGGATAGTGAGTAGAAGTGTCTACACATAATATTTGAGTTGTTATGTATGAGTTATACCTAATTATCTAAATCTCTAAACTTTAAAAGGGAATGAATGTGAATTATTAACTTATGTCAAGATTATATAATGTTTAAGGATAGGGCCTTATAGTTGGTATCAGAGGATGGTTTAGAAAACTTTTGGGATTATGAGTTTTGGACTACCACATGGTAAGTCTATAAGTATATTATATTAGTTAAATACTAATTTTATAAATTTTTTAGATCAAAGAATGTATGTCAGTTACAAATTATAGGAGGAGGATCTCAAAAAACATTCATATCTCTCCATGATGAAATTCTTGCAATAATTATAGCAAAGTCATGTTTGGATGACTAAGAAACTTTTTCTTGCATACAATTCACTTGCTTGTAGTTATTTGAGATATCAAACAACTCCACTATACCCTGATACCATTGTGGATCATGGGTTGAATTTAATCAAATACCGTTTTCTCAATATTATCATATATTCAAGAAAGGTAATTATTATCAAGTAATTTTTTAAATATTTTACCTTTTCACAAGATTTTTAAGCATATTATGATTTTGAAAAAGGTTCTCAAGAAGGATACCCTTACAAAACCTATTTATATTTTATTTTAAAAAGTAGTCTTTGAACACATATTTATGATATTTTAAAATGACCATTGATTGAATGTATCAACTCAAACATGGTCTGACTATTTTATAAAAATCATGTTTTATCAGATGTTTTGAAATTATAAGTCTTACATGATTATTTTATAAAACTATTTTTTCTGTGAACACTGATATGACCCAAGTTGTACAAATTGTATTTGATTAATTGAATTAAATGAATTTTAAGGATCTCTAAATAACACTTAGAATGCATAGACCTTTTATCTAAAGGAACAATATGATGATGAATCCAGGATGACACAATGACCAAGGTATAATGGTCTTTATTTGAAAATAATTTTATTTTTTCATACAGAGGAGAAAAGTGTCAATATATATAAGACATCATGAATTAAAATGATGAGGTCCTTAAGATTTGGGATAAAAATGAGAGGTATAAGAAAACCATTGAGGTTAAAACTTATTAGTGTTATTTTGTAGTTTTATAAAATTTTCAACCCTCAAGATGAGTGAAAATCCATCGCATCTAGAAAGGACGCACGTATTGAATTATGAATTTTTTTATTTAAATGATTTTAAGGATCAATAATATTTTCATTTGGGGAAATTTTGTTTTATCAAATGGATATCCTTAGTATAGGAAACGTATTTGGTGATTAAGGGATAAATGTTATTTTGGATGATGATTTCTCATTTTGGACACTATATTCCTAGGGAAAATAGAACACTATGGGATTTCATTTGAGGGGTAATGGTTGAATTTTATTTTGGAAAATCTATTTTTTTATTGTGAACATATAGAGATTTGGTTTTTTATGGAAATCAATAACCTATCTTGGAGAATATTTTTTAGGGTAATACATTTTTAGTATGAGACATTATGATTAATAAATTTTATTTAGAGATAAATGTCAAGATTTATCATGGTATACTAAGTGGTAAAATTCTTTTGAATTTTGGGTTTCAATTTCAGTTTATATTATTTTGAATAATATTAAGGATAAATGTTTATTGAATGACAATTGTTGAATATTGGGTATTGTTCACTGAATTTTGGAGATTAAGAGTGGTATTTATTTTTATAATGGATTATTATTTTTGGGGGATTATCTAATATATTATTAGCCATTTTGGTTTTGGGTTAATGTTTAAAGATACGAGAAATATATAATTCATCTTTTATGGATTACGATATTCTCTAGAAGATGATTCTAGCGCTTCAGGTGTGAGCAACTCATCTTGAATACTCTTAATTTGGAGAAAAGATGAGTTTGTGGTCAATATTTATTAAAGGGTGAAACTATACAAGATAAGTAAGTATGTTTCCTTATGTTTATATTATAAGTAGTAAAATAATTCCTTAACAATATGAAAATGGCCTTAAAACAAATTCCTTCTAGGAAATCAAAGGCCATTTAACCAATCAAACGTTTATGTTTTTTTGGTTGTTAACATTCTCCTAATCATGTTTTATATCCCTATACATCCAAAAAAGATTGTTGGTTTTTTTCCATACCAATGTTTTCCAACATGGAATCCTAGTATGTGTTTTCTTGGGGGACCATTGTGGTTCACTTTCTTTCTTTTAAAGTGATAGATTTATTGAAAAATTTTCTGATGTGTGATTTTCAATTAAAATACCATGAAAAATATTAAAATTGTGGGGAAACAATTTCTTAAAGGGGGGAATGATGTAACATCTTGAGAATCAAGAAAGAATTTTTTTTTCAATAGCATACATGATACACTACATCGATCTTAAACAAAAAACTAAATATTAGTATTTAAATGTTAATGTTATAAACTAGATTTTGGAATGGATTGAATTAATAATACCAAATTAATTATAAAAAATATGGTGTACAAATGTTTAAATTATAATTAATTGGTTACCAAAATTATTGGAAAAAAAACCAATTGAATATAAAAGATGTATTTTTATGAAAACCTAATTAAAAAGAGAATAATGGTGCTTATAAAATCGTATCACTCATTATGGATTTTTATGTCATGAAAAATATATGTTATATATTCAATTTGATGTTTTAAATTCATCTTATATTTTTTCAAGATATGATATAATAACAAATTCAATTTTTCAGATAAAAGAAGTATTTTTCTAAAAGTGAACTCTTACAACCTTCTGTTGGAGAACAATTTTTCAATTTATTTTATACACATTTATGCATTATATTTGAAAAAATAGAATACTTTTTTTGAAATATGGGAATCAAAATTTAATTTGGAATAATTTTATATATTTTTTTGATAAATATCATGTTTTGATGAATAATAAAAATTTTCTAAAATTTTAATTGAAAAAAACTTTTTCAATCGAGGTAATTTACCTAGTCAAATAATATTATTTAATGTTTTGAATGTATAAATGAAATATATGTATTTTTCATTTATTATAATTATCTCATTGATATCAATTCTATATTTAATTTAGATATAAAAACATTTCAATCATTTGCAATGTTATAACTTTAAAAAACCTACCTTTTCGTTTTGACAATGGGAATTAAGTTTAAATTAATTCTTTATAGTTATATATTTTGAATTATGAAAAATGGATTGCATATTTTGAATCAAAAGGTAAAAAATTTATAAGTAGGTATTGTTTTGGAAATTATTAAAAGTAACTTCCATAATTATTTTTATTTACAATGGTTAAAGGGTAAATCAAGTAAATAAGGGTAAAAAATAATATTATAATAAAATAAAAATACCTTAAAACATATCATAATTCATTTTTATAAGCCATTTCCTACCATTATCATCCTTAATATCATCTTTTGGCAATTTTTAGCCACTAGGGTGTGAAAATGAAATTTTTTAATATTTAATTTAAAGAAATGTGAAATACTACATAAATATGTATCTTTTTCTAATATTTTTTTAATATATAGTAATTTAATTGATATATATAACTAAAAATATTTATTATAAAGATAAAAATATTTCTTACATCATGGTATTTTATTTATTATTTTTTTACATTATATAAATAAATTTATCCATGACAAAATGATGATGTAGTGATTACATTATTGATGAATGATTGAAATAAATAATATTATAAATATTAAAATAAATTTTATTTGGACATTTTTATGAAATAAAATAATTTTTTGGATTATTATTACATATTAAATTTGATTTAATACTTTTGGTTATAAGGATTCAAGTTTTTATGACTTAAAAAAATTAATTACTAAATAGTGTGAGAATTGACGTAAATGAGTATTTAAAGAAATACAATTTTATTTTAAGATATAAAAGTTTTAAAAATCTATGATTTGTCTAACTGAGTTAAATAATTATAAAAATGTCTTTAATGATTTAATTTTAGTTCTATTGGAAATTTATACTAACTATAGTAACCAAATATTATGAAAATATAGGAAGAAATCTTAAGAGTTAACGTTTTTAACTGAGGGTTAAAGGCAAAAGAAAAGGTTAATTTTCTGACCTAAAATGTATAAAAACTATTTTTTCAGATTATTTGGACCCATAATCATCTTAACCATGAACTATATCACTTTTTAACTATTATAATTTGAAAATAAATCTATAATAAAATAACATTTGATGAATTTCCTAAAGTGCCTGTCCTCCGTCTTATAAAAGTACACCAACTCAACCCACTTAATCACTCATATCAAGAGACTTTTATCATCCAAAATATACTCAAATAATCTCCCAAAATACATAATTTCATCCCAAAAGACTTAACTTAGGCATAAGGCTATTCAATAAATCCATTTGGCTCAAATCAAAAGAAGTTACCGGATTTAGAGGTTACAGATTCTCTCAAGTTCCTTTCCTTTATTTTCCTTATCCACTCCCAATTATCTTATTATAATATTATATAACAACACCAGTATCCTAAATATACTCGGTGTTTCTTTATGTGATGTATTTTAACTACACCTATACACACCACCATCTAATGGATATGAACATATTTTTTCTGTGTACGATGAACAACTGCCTTAAGAAAAGATGGTTGTTTAATTTTTTCCTACCACCTCTCATGGTGGCCATTATGATGAAACTATATTTATATATGAAATATATTATATTTATATTTTCTCTATTCCTATGTAATTTTTATTTACAACATACATTTATTCATTTCATAATGTGTAATTATGATAATTTCATTTCAGGAAGTACGGACTACTGCCCACTCAATGTGATATGACTTATTCATCACATACATTGAACATATAAAGGATGGAATAAATTAAATTATGTAACACATATAACATATATATTATACTTTAATTACAATATACCTATGTATCCTTTAATTTTAATTAAATTAATATGACAATGAAATGAAAGTAGTGTTCATGCGTACGTACGACCTATCATCTCCATGAACAACACATTTAATTTATTATCTCCAAATGTTATAAAATATTATAAATACATATATAATTCATATATATGATATATAAATAATGAATAATATTCTGGATATGATGTAATTTTGACTACATGGATAATTTACATCAATACATGTTCATTTTCGACTTAAGTACCGAATATCGACAAAATGACCAATATGAACTTAAATAATTATGTAATTTTTATAACATGATAATAAGTTATATAAAAAGAAAAATAAACATGAAAAAATTTATAAGTAAATTATAAATTATGCTTTTTTATTATTTAGTAAGATAAATAATGAACAAGAAAAGCTATACTCAAGGTCAGGGAATTTCAAAACTCAATTTCCACTCATTGGGTTTTATGGAAACTTCAATAATTATATTATGTGAATATTATGTGTGGAGTCACAGTTTATATATTTATGTTTTAATTTCCACATCCATTTCTGTGGATATACTTTTTCTTCACAGAATCTCTCTAATGTTAAATTCTTACATCATTTATAGGAACTTTGTAAGAGAAATCATCACTCAATTACCCTTATTTGAGTTAAAATACACATAAATGGTTTTTTTCAAGAATATGTGTGAATGAAATATGATTGTTTTGCACTGAATATCTTATTATATTATGTGTATTTATATTTTTCACAAATAATTATGTCATTGATTTATCCTTAATCTAACGATTCCATCTTGGTAATGGATTTCGCCTCAATTTACATTCCATGGAGGATTATTTACTGTTATGAACCAATTCAATTTTATATGGTGTATATACTTTACTTTGATATATTATACTATGAATCTTTTCATTCAAATGATATTATGATTTTTGTTTAATTTTTTTCTTTAGTTATTTTTATTTGAATATTTTCTCAAGTGGTATGGGTCTCTTTAACTAAAACATCATTTTAATTGTTTTAAAGATTTATTATTTTAAATCATTTTATTTAATGTATATGTTATCAAAATGGGTTTGAGGATTTATTTATATGTAAATGAGGGTTTTATTTTCTAAATTCAATTCAAATATTTCAAAGTGGTATGGGACACTTTTATTAAAACTCTTATTTTTGAATGTTTTAAATGAATTGATTATATCAATATCTTGAAATGATATCTTATGATTGTAATATGGAATTGTTATTTTACTTTTATGCATGTTTTATGTGTTATTATTATGTCATGGTACTTTAAAATTTTATGGGTGGATAAGTGATAAACTAATGACTGGTGGATACATAATATACCAAATATACGTGCTTCTATGATAAACTACGGATGATTGGTTACATTATAACCTCCAATACATTGGGTATGGAAGTCGGCCGTATGGAAATTCTAT
Organism: Viscum album; assembly: GCA_963277665.1. Classification (NCBI taxonomy): domain Eukaryota; kingdom Viridiplantae; phylum Streptophyta; class Magnoliopsida; order Santalales; family Viscaceae; genus Viscum; species Viscum album. The sequence goes on along the minus strand of OY728150.1, from coordinate 1,604,701,651 downwards.
TTAGTGATATGTGTGGAAGTTGACCATATGGTTATTCCATTTAAGTATGTTTACGTCCCAAGTTACCCATAAGTCTTATATGTTTTTTTCATTGGGCTTTATGGTAATCTTTTTGGTTACAAAAAGGGTAAGAAAAAAGATTATATTCTGTGAATTGTTTTTCTACATCATAATGGTTAAAAGTATGACATTATAATATAGTATTCATGGTTTACATGTTTTCCCAAGACTAAAAGTTTTTATTCCTTATGTTTCCCTTATGGATCTTTTTATGCACATACCATGTTTTGAAATGTGTTACACATGACTTAAACAAGAAGAGAGTCAAGGATGAGATCAAGGAAAAGTTATGTTGTTAAAAAAACAAGTTATACCATGTTTCTTATTAAAGAGTTTTAGTTTTATAAAAACATTCATAGCGAGTAAAAGTTTCTACTTGTTAAATTTAAGTTGTTATATATGAGTTATGACCTAATTATCTAAAACTCTAAACATTAAATGATACTCAATGTGTATTTTTGACTTATCTCAAGATTATGTAATGTTTGAGTCTGGAGACATATAAATATGTTGTGAAATATTTCTATGTTTAACCTTGATTATGATGGAATGATATGTTTTAGGTACCAAATATGTGTTTTCTTCCATAGAATATTTAATTAAATATATGTTAGATTATAATTATAGTTCATAACCATCTATTAATAATGTATGTATGAAAAATTATGTTCCTTGAAAGAGTATTAATTATGGTAATTCATGAAGTGGGATATTTTAATATAGATATCATGGTGCATTGTATGACAGCATGTTAAGGCGGAGAGAAAAAAGGATAAGGGGATACTTTAACCAATACTCATAGTTTATTTAAAATGGAAAAAACATACCATATATTTATTCAATAGAATCCAAAAAATTTATAATTTCCATATTTTTATTTTCCATGTAGTTGATAACTTAAATAAATCCATTATTATTTAGATCTTTTTTTACCTCATTGTTATAGAGATGTCTATTTTAATCCCTTAAGAAATTATTGTGTTCCAGAACTATGTATGATCATCATGAAGGTGGTTAGTTTGATATAAAAAATAAAAAATAGAGGATAATTTTATATCATATTTATAGTATTTCATAGTTAGTCAAAATCAACACCTTCCCCTAGTCTATTTTTTTACACTAATAGTAATCACTGAAGAATTTTGGTGGATCCTTATGATACCCTATTTGGATAGATGTTTCCAAATATATAATTATGTGACATAGTTGTGTAATGAAATATATTGGTACATAATCTAGCTAATTATGTGTAAGATAAATCCCAAGGTATTAAACAACACATCTTAGAAGCATAGATTTGACATATAAGTTATGTTGAAAATCATTGGGGTGAAGTGTAATTTTATGTCTGTGAGAAGGGTTTTCTATTGTATTTTAAATATAATAAGGTTAAAAGATTTGGAATTTATATAATTCTAAGAGCATGGTACATTACCCCCCCTATATTATTGATCATGCATGGTTGGTAACATATCTTTTGGAACTCCCACCAAGCTACTCATATGTTCTTGATGTGTTTCATGTATCTCAAATGAGGAATTAAATACTTGATCTTTCAAATATACTGAACTCTAAGGTCTTACAAGTAGAATAATATACTACATATTAGGAATAATCAGTTGTGATTTAGGATCATAAAATTAAATTTCTATGTAATATGACCACCAACCCTAAAAATGTTTTTGAAAAAACCACCAATTAGATGGAGCTAAATATGAAATTGGGGTTAAGATTTTGTATAAGTATCTTAATACGTACATATTAGAGTAATATAATTTCATGTATGAATTTTATTTTAAGGATGGTTAAATGGGACACCCTGAGTTTATATAAAACATTTTTTTACAAAAAAATATACTTTATTTGAGAACATGAGTTACATGAAACTATGATATTAAACAAACAACGACATACTAATAAATATTATAATTCAATATGATATTATTAACATGAAAATTAAATTTTAAGTAATTCATAGGTCAAATAAATAAGAATATAATATGTTTAATAAACTTATTAAGTAAATTAATTGGTTATTAGTTGATTAGAAATGAAATTGTATATCATTTCAAATTAAAAGAAATGGTTTGTAAATAATTCTTATGAACTCATTTTGTTTAAAAAAATTAAATGAATCACTTTTGGAGATTGATTTTAAAGATACACACACACACACACACACACATATATATATATATATATATTCAATATTAGTTTAATCACGCATCTAATATTTTTAGGCATCAGATAATAATAAATTCATTTTTATGCTAATGAATAATATTTTTTTTTAATTTGGGTTCTTCATGTTTTTTAAACTTATTATAAAATTAATTATTTTTAGTTATTTAAAATTTATTTTATATAATGATTTTCATTTTTAATTAAACCTTCCAAAATGAATTTACTATGAAATTTTAATAATTTATTTGAATGAATGATTTTTCTAAGAACAGTGAATATTAATGATTTGTATTAAAATATGTTTTTCATTAAATGAATAAGAAAAAATTATGTTTTATTTGATGATGTTTTTAAATTAAATATTATTTCAATTATATTATTAATAGTCAAATTTACATCATTTAATCTATTTTATGTTAATTTTTATGAAACCTCGTTAAACTTAATAAAATAATTTCATTGGGAAAATATTTTTTTATCTCATATATATTTATATATTTTATGATTTTTTGAAACATATATGGTATTAATTTTTTCAAATAGATTAAATATTTTATATATGAATTATTAATATTATATTATAATTCCATATTAATATATTTATAATTTATTTAAAAAATAGTAATAAATAATTAAAATGATTAAGGTTAAAAGAGGTTTACAAGAGGGGTTAAGCAAAAATACAATGATAGGTATAATAATTACAATGGTTTAGTTCATGTTGGATGGATATATATTGACCTAATATTATCCAAATTAATAAATATTTCTAAGTTGGATTATTTTTTGTGGAAATTAATTTATTATTTTTTTATTATTTCAGGAAATTTCAAAATTGGATCCCTTCCAAACTTATAAATATAAATATACTATCCAGTCAACTACATAGTAAACAATAATTGTTTTGAAAATTAAAAAAAACTCATATGTAATTCCATTCCCACATTATATATGCCTTTTATTTATTATTTATCCAACCAAATATTTTATTTAGTGATAATATAAAGAGGTTGTTTAAAGATGAGGTACAATTAATAACTATGAATTTATTAATTACTTGTTTTTCCCACTTCAAATAACATTCAATAACTATGATATAAAAATATTATTATTTTATACATAGGGAGGTCTTATTATATTAATTTAATAACCTATTTCATGATCATATTCAATCAAATTGGAAATGAAACTATCGATCATGTATAAGTAGCACTACCGCCTCACGAACCAATGTAATTTATTTTCCATCACCATATAACATAGGTGGATACAAGTTTGGATTTAATGTATATATATATGATATCTATCACATAGTTTTACTACATGAACCATAATATAATATCAACCTTCTAACCTTCAAATTCATTTAAAATTATAATGGAACTCAGGTTTATAAATCTCTCTGAAAAACCATTGATAAAACCCTCATGATTTACTCTTATCTGGCCACATTCTCAAAATAGGATCCCCACAGACGATCGCCTTCAATTGTATGGTAGTCAGCTACATTCAAAATGAAATCTCTGCAATCAACATAGATAAGATACCAATCATCTCTTAATTTTTTATTCCACTGCTTCTGTTCATGGAATTTTATATTTTACATTTTTGACTATATGTGGTTGACACATGACTTTGTCAAATCTCTGTTAAAGAGATGTGTAGATATGGATAATTATTAGCAGATTAAGAAAATTTTCCTTGCAGCTGTCGCTGAGCTTCACCATGTGATCTGGTACGATAGAAATGATCTTATTCATAATAAATTCTCATTTAGTCATATTTCAGGGTGAATGTGGATTTTCATTTCCATTTGTGATGCTACTTTGATCCAAAAGGGACATTGCAACAACATGGTGCATGAATTTGGCATTCTATGATGACTCCGTATTGATGGAAGCTACTACCAGCCTTGCCGCACTTTGGAATTATTTTGGAGTGCTCCACTCCATGGGTGGGTTAATGATAATGTGGATGGTGCTTCCAAAGGCAATCTAGGCCCTGCAAGTTGTGGTGCAATTTTTAGGAATCATACTGGTCAGATCCTTGGATGCTTTTATGGTAGTAGTGGATTTTCCTCTTCACTAGAAGCTGAAATGATGAGTATGATTCATACAGTTTCTTTTTCCACACAACATGGTTGGAGAAAAGGTTGTATTGATAGTGACACAACCACCATTGTGTAATCAATTTTGAATGGTGTGATACATCTTGCATGGCCTATCACCACCTGCTAGATGAGCTACATTCACACTCTTCTCGACATCAACTACATCATCACTCATATATATTGTACGACTTACATGGTTGCTAATGGACTTGCGAACAAGGGGTTAATCAAGATATTACCTGGCTTGATGATCTTCCTGTTGATCTAATTTCCTTTAATAACAAAATATTGTAATATTTTTCCATCTTTTAGACTCTTGTACCCTCCCTTTTTTATAATAATTGTGCCTTAGTCTTCTGGCCAGGCACCACCTTCTTCAAGAAAACCCCAAATAGTGATTTAAATAAATAAATTTTAATAAACTGGTATTAAAAATATTATATATAATATAAAATATTGTATTATATATATGATTATAGTGATTTTATAGACTGTTAATAACCTTATATTTTTATATGTTACTTTTTAATTTGTAAGAGGAAATTTGATACTTATTGTAAAGGTTTATCATCTCAAATTTTATTCTTTTGGACATATATTTTTTTCAATTATATTCATTTATGAACTATAAGTACTTACCTATGAAATTTTATATCTTCCATTTATATAATTATCATGATATTTTATTTTTGATTATATTTTACTCTTCATGGGGCTAATAAGTCAAAATATTCCAATATTGTATGGTATTTTCATCTCCCTTTTATTTTTATTAAACACAAGACATAATCACAAAATGTTTCTATTTTTTTCCTATATTGAATTATCATGAATTGTTTTTAATATTATTCTCTGTAAAATTATTTGATATAAATATCCATATAGATTTTATTCTTTCATGGTTCTTACGATATATAAGTTACCAATGTGGGTATGGTCTTATGATATGATATCATTGTTTATCAACTGATTTTCTGATTATCCAAAAAATAATGAAATATTATGATCTATCTCTAAGAAAATACATTAACATTATTTTCCATTGTTAATTTATTTAAATTAAATTTTTTTTCGTAATTTTACTATTTATGTCTACTCATTTTTCTGATATAAAATTTCAGTGGAAAAAAGAGGACATTTATCTCTTTGGTTTAAAATAATATATCTTCTATGACCATGTATTAAAAAAACTATCAACATTTTTTAATATTCTATAACAACTATATTAATTAATTTTACCACTTTTTTTATCTTTTTTGAAACAGGGTAAATTGAATCTTCATGTCATCTTCTGAATGTGGTACATTTCAAATTTTTTACAAAAGGGTGAAAAAAATCCATTTAACTTATAGATCATGTACAAAATTTCCCCCTTTCATTAATTCTCAATTCATTAAGTCTTGCATTAAAATATTACAACATCATATTAAAATAAAAAATTTAATTTAGTATTTAGGAAATTATTAAATTTTGAAAAATAAATTTCAAAATTGAATGGATATTTTACTAAAAAATGATGATCAATTTCTAATATTTATATTATTTAAAAACAAAAAAAAATAAAAAAATGATGATTTACAGGGGATATGATCTAATGGTACCATCCTTATCATCCCGTTCATGATGGTTTATGAATATGTTGATTTTGTTTCTTAAACATGTATCCTATTCATATATTATGAGATGATGAATGATTTTTGGTATGCATATGTATAATTTTCATTATGTTATGGGTGGGACTAGAATTATATATCCCTCATATTCCTTGGGTAATTTTTAATGTTGTATGATATCAAAGGTTACCACAGTGTTTATCCTAGACACCTAAAAATATGGGTACATATGAGGTCATCACAAGAATAAAATTGTGCATACTGGTGGTTATGCCATGCCTGAAACAGGTACGTGGTTAGTTATCTGAAGCCTACAATGTAATGAATCTCAAAGTGGATATCGATGAAGAAGTATTTTATATGGTTTTTTTCCTTTAAAAAAATTTATTTAATCAAAATGTGATGCTCTCCCGGAAAATATGTTTTTGAATATTTATAGGATTCGTGTCAAATGAACCATTATGTTTTATTCCCAAACTCTTATTTATGTTCAATGATATCTAGAGTACTATTTTCAAATGTTATAATCATTTTCATATACCATTATACACTTTTTGGGTTTATATATCCTTTATATACCCTTAATAAGTATTTAAAGTCATCATTTTCATGTTTCCTTTACCATGGTTGTGAATAAAGGTATTGTGTATAATATTTACTATAAAGGGTGTTGTAATGAAGAACATTGTTAGAGATCATATATCTCAATTATGAACATGTTTTCTATGTATCCAATAATCCAATGATTCAAAATATAAAACGTTTTGGCACATATTATTATTTAATGTAATGAATATTAAATTTTAAGAAGTAATATTAATGTATAAAATGTGTGGGTCACTATATATGATTCATTATTTCCCATGTATAAGTAAGTAATAATATATTTTTAAGTAGAAATAATGGTAAAAAATTTGTTCAGTTAAATCCAATAGTTTGTTAAAAAAATTGTTTCTTAATAACATTATTATGGATTTATTTTATATTTAATTTCTAAGGGGATTACAAATTCATGGATATAGAAAAGATAAAAATTTAAATAAGAAGAATTACCAATTGAATCTAGAACAAATAGATTGATATTTAGTTACTAAAAAAAGGATATATTGTAATATAATATGATGGCGTTGATCATTATCATTTTTTATGAATTAGAATAATCAAATGAATATGGGGTATTTATATGATTATGATATAACCATTTTATGATTGAATATAGAAAAATTAAATCAATTTATGGAACTCATGATAAACATGCTTATAATGTGAATGTTCGGTGAATGAATATTTTTGCTTCTACTTTTTTTTGATAAAAATAATGCATGTTTTTTCACTCAAAATATTTTAAATAGGTTCTATAGAGGTTTTTAATTGAGGATAATGAGGCTGGTAAAACATTATATCTTACATGAATTAATATATAATAACGTGAAAAGAAAAATGTTATTGATATGAGAAAATATATTTTTTTCACTGGAAGTATCACGTATCCAATAGATCCAAGATCTAATAATTTCTATTATACATGTTAAGATATTTTGTTTCAATGATATAAAAAATAAATATCATATAAGTTTAAAAATATCATCCATATGTGAATGGGATTCTGGGTTTCGGATTGTTTTATAAATCTGCATAATAATATACATTATTTGGATATAATGGTATAGTTTTTTCTAGTTTAGTGGATGATACAATGTATACCTTAGGTGGTGCTTTGTATATTACATATCTTTATACTTACTGTGTATAAATGTAGGAAAATTATATTTCATTGAGTAGGGAAGAATCTAATAAAATTATAGTTAATAAGTACTATTCATTTTATTTATTTATAATGATATATCATGAAGTTATATGATTTGAATTGATTTATTCTATTAAATAATGATTCATAACTCAATTACTCCTAATCATATAAAAAATATCATAATTCATAGAAAACCGAATTGATGAAACTTATCAATTATTTTATATAAATATTATTCATGTGATATTGAGGCTAAAATATTTTTATACTCAACTGAAAACATTAGATATTAGGTTTATGAATATTTACCATGACTATTTTGAAAATCATCGGTTGTTTCATTGATTAAAATGATCATTATCAACATTAGTATTTTGGATAAATTTTCACCACTTTCCTAGTGAAATGTAACAATTAAAATGATATATATTTATTATAAGAGTAAAAATATATGGAATGAGTATTCACAACGGCCTGAAGTGATTATGGATTTGGGAATACTCAAGGATAATCCTCTCACGAAACAATGAAAAAGATAATAAAGAGGAGTAAATTGATAATGGGGAGGAATCATTAAAAAGTATCGTCCAAAGAATCTATGGAATCGATACATTCAAACAAAATGTTTTGAATAAATATAATATAGGGAAGTAAAGCCTTGTGTTTCATCAGGTTGTAATCCAATAACAAGTGAGAAGGATGTCTACAAACCATATTTATCTTAATTAATAATTAATCAACAGTCACCAATGAAGAGTGGATATTTAGGTTGTAACATCCTAGGTAATTAAAGAATCATAATTTTTCATATTTTCTATTATTTGTAAGTTAAATATTAATTTTACATTAAAGTGGATGCTATGTTAGATGGCATACCCAACACGAAACAATGAGTTTCTCTAAAATCTCATGTTGCACACAATGATGAGTCATATAGAAAAATAATAATATAATAATAATATTTTAAATGGTAGTTAACACCTAGCCGTTATATTGGTAGGAATGAACAGAACTAACAATATTATGATTAAAAATGTTTGTAAATGTTTTTACATTTATACTTTAAAATTTAGAGGCTTAAAATGAGAATGAAGTCAATTTTTAGCATAAATACTCTAATATTTTTTTAACGCTAGTTTTACTGCCTTTTGATGGAAAACTCTTTTCCAATATAGTTTTTTTCACATTTATATTATTAACACCCCAAGATTTCATAGTAAGTTATTTTTTTTAAATTCAAAAACATAGGCTACATGCAACACCATGTTTGAGCGCACCACAACTTAGAAAACTAGTCGTTCAAAAGTGGTTATGAATAATATTCTCTTGATTTTGAATTTTAAATACTCCATATAATTTTAATTTATATATTAAATGTTTCTTAGACATATTATAAGAAAAAATTCAATTTATCAGATAAAAAATAATAATTTTTCAAAAAAATTCAATTTTACCACATTTTAATGGTGAACCCTTTTCAAATCAAATATTTGACCATTTTACATATTCTTTATGACAAAATAAAATTATACATTAGAATCGGGACATCAAAATTTACTTTGGACGAAATTTAGGTATTTTTCTAATAATATTCATTTTTATGAATAGTGAGTAATAATGTATTTTAATTCAAAACTGACTTTTAAAATAATATATTTATATAGATAAATTATATAATAAATTGGTTTTTAAGTGTAATTAGATTGTAATTTTACCCTTTAACCCAATTTTGGTCATTGTAATTAATTTCACTTTGAAATTATACATAAACAAGTGTCAATATTTTGATAGTTAATGTTTTTTAAAAACATGATATTTGTTTTGAAAATGAGAATTAATTTTAAATTAATTAATAAAACTTCTCTGTTTTAAATTTGGTAAAATAGACATCATTTTTTTATTCAGAATATCAAATATTCCTTAGGCATAATTTCTTGTATTTTTCTAAAAACATCAATTTTTTATGAATAGTGAAACCACTAAGTAGTAGTTAAAATATGAATTTCTCATTTAAATAAAATTTTACCACTTTTGTAAATTAAAATTTTAAAATCCGTGATACAAAGTTGTTATTATAATGTAAAATGTGTTTCAATAAGATGAAACTAATTTTTGGTGAATAGTAACTGTTGACGTTTATTTACCACGATTAAAGGAAAATAAGATAATTCAAGGTAAAAAGAATATAATAATAATAATAATAAACCTTAACACTTTTTCTAACATTATTGGATGAGTAATGGCTGACCATGGGAATCCTTGGGTCGATTTGGGGACCCCATAGATTCACATAAGAATCATAATGACACTTTATTTTAATTAACTTAATGTGAAGAAATAAATGACATCAAAAAATATCTTTTAGTATATTAATTTTTAGATGGGGATATATAAGTCATATTTTCGACTATAAATAATTATTAGAAATTTAAAAATATTTCCTACATTCTGATAATTTTTTTCTAATTTTTAAAAATTATATAAATTAAATTATTTATGACATAATAATGATGTAGTATTTAACTCATTAATAAATGATTTAAATAAATATGATTATTAATATTAAAATAATACCCAAAACCTATCCAATTCTTATTGGATGATTTTATTTCAACCATGAGTCATCTTGTCTTTGTCTTTAATTAGTTTTGGAACTTTAGAAATCGAATAACACTGTATAATAAAATAATATTTTCACACTTTCCTAAAGAGCCCATCCTCCCCCTTTCAAAAGTACACCAATTATATCTCATTCCATACACCTCTCAAAGCCCTTGGCTCATCCAACCACTACCCAAATAAATTTTCAAGACCCCCCTATTCCTCATAGAAGCCTTACCTTATGCAGAAGGCACTTCAAGAAGTCCTTTTCATTCAAACCAAAGAAAGTTACCCAAATTAATGGCAACACTTTCTCTTAAATTATTTTATTTTATTTTGTTTTATTTTAATTCTCCAACCCGATAAACTATTTTTATTACTTTATTTTATAAAATCAATAATATACTCAATATACTAGGATGATGTTATGAGAAGGATTCAAAAAACACTTACACACACCTCCATCTAATGGGTGAAGAACATTATGTTTCTCTGGATGAGAAACTAAGACCTCATGAAACGATGACTATTCAATTATCTCCTACCGCCTCTCATGGTGTCCACTAAGATGACACATTATTTATACATGATATATATATTATGTTTATGTTTTAATTATGCTTATATATTTTCCATTTACATCATTATTTTATGGTTTCCATTATTGGTAAAATGCAATAATTTCATTTGAGGAAGTGCGGACTACCGCCCCCTCAAAATGATATGACTCGTTGATGCATTATGTGGGACATAAAAAGGATGTATTTAATGATATTATATATTATATTATACAGGAATTTTAATATACCTATGTATAATTATGTTATATTTCCATTAAAATACAAAATAGAAGTGGAAGTAGCGTTCATGCGTACGTACGGCTTACCGTCTCCATGAACGATATATTTCATTTCTTATCTCCCAATATTATGTACTATTATAAATTAATATATATACTGAATATAATATATATATATATATATATGATATCTAAATCATTTATATCATTCTGGAGATAATGGACTTTTGACCACATGGAAAAATTGTAATTATAACAAGTTCATTTTTGTCTCAAGTTCTAAACATCGATAAAATATCCAATATAAACTCAAATAATTAACTATTTGTTATGGAAAGGTAATAAGTGATATTAAAGGAATTATAAACATGAAAAATGTACTTAATCAAGTAGAAGTTAACTTATGTTTATTATTTAGGAAGAATAAGGAACATACAAGGCACGTAACACTTGAGGTAAGGGGTTTCTTATCTCTCTCCTAATTCCATTAGATTTCCATTGTCCGCCACTTATTTATTTATTATGGTGTATTGAGTACTGATATTTGATATATATTATCAGGAATATATTTATATTCATGGTATTTTGTGATTCATTTGGTCATTATAAACTTTTGTTCATACTACTCGATTGATTACAATGAAGTAAGAGGTTTTCATCTCACTTTTTATTCCCGTGAGATTCATTCTATATTGGCCACTATTACATTTTGTGTGCCGTATGTAATTTCAATGAATGTATTAATTGTGTAATATACTTTAATTTCTGGGTATTTACATCATCATTGTATGATCCTTATTTCATCAGTAGTATGTTTCGTAAGTTACCAAATCAGTAAGGGAATTTCAAATTTCAATTTCCACTCATTTGGATTTACGCACACTTCATTGTTAATTTTACTCCAAAATTATTAGTGGAATCACTATTTATTGTTTATGTATTAATTTCCACTCCTCTTTCTATGGATATACTTTTTACACACATAAAAAATTCATTGATAATTTCTCAAGTCATTGATATGAACATGATAAGAGTAGTCTTAACACAATTTTCATTAATTGAGATAAAAATCGAAGTATTTACTGTTGTTTTTACAATAATATGTGTAAATTTCCTCTAATTGATTTAAACTGAATATACAATCATATTGAGTGTATTTATATTTCTCACACATAATAATGTCATTGATTTATCCATAACTGAACGATACGGTCTTTATAAGGGGCTTTATATCAATTTACATTCCATTGAGACTTCTTTGTTATTATGCACCTATTCACTTTTATATAATGTATATACTTTCATTTGACATAGTATATCATGAAATAATTTATTCTATTGATATTATAATGTTTTTATTACCTCAATTACATGTATTCAAGTGTATCTCATTTGGTTAGAAACTCTAACTAAAATATCATTTTTAATTATTTTAACGATTTATTCTTCTAAATATTTCTCATCAATGTCTATGTTTTAAAAGTGGTTTTAAGGATTTATTTATATAAACATTATTGTTTTCAAATTAAAATCCCTTTTAAACGTTTCAATGTTGTATGGGACATTTTTATTAAAAAATCTTTTTTAAACGACTTCTTGATAAATAGTGAGACCCTTAAATGTTTTCCAGAAAAGGGGGATATTTCTATCATATAGTTTTGATGATTATTTTAATATATGTCAATATCCTTAATTATTATCAATTAAGGTTAATCTATTATAACACAATCTTCCATATTGTATTGAATGAGTAATGTTTGACTGTGGAGGTGCAATTTTTATGCCATCCATGGTTTGAGGTTAAAGTATTGAGATTTTGTATGTTAGTTTTAATAAAAATGTTTTTATTATGTTTAACCAATTTCATATAAGGAATGAATTAGACATAGTAAGTGATGGGTGGAGCCTAATATAGGTCCTTGGTGTATCGATAGGTCTCATGAGACAACTAGAGGTGGAATTGGCCAATCTATTCCCCAATTTTTGATATATAGTTTTGGTCAAGTCCTTAATCATTTTTAGACGTCTTGGCTGAGGCCTTGACAAAATGTTTCAGAATGTCCGTCATTATGCATTCCATCATTATGAGATTAGCAATTTATATTTCATTTGTTTATTCAACTAGTAGAATACCAATGACTATGTTTTATTATGGCATTATTTACACACCTCATAATCCTCCCATAAAGTGTTCAGGTTTATTATTTGTAAAGGCATGTGTTTTCAATTATTCACCATGCCTAATGTTTATGTTATATGTCTCTATATTTCTTAATCTTATTGAGAATTTGAGCTCACCCCATTCTCATGTTTCATTTTCTCAGGATATGAAGAAGTTAGTTATGAGTGACTTGATAGAATAATCATGGAAGCTTGGATGTTTCTAATGGAATAAATTAGTTTAGTTTTTATTTTCATGTAGTAATATTGAACTTATGTATATATCTTATTTCCAAGACAACTAAACTAATCGGTACTTCGGGACTTGATTCCTTGTAATCATGCCAATTTAAAAAAAAATGCACCAGCACCTAGATTTTGGGATCGGGGCATTACAGTTGGTATCAGAGGAAGTTTAGTACAAACCTTGGAAACTAGATTTAGATAAACTAGGATTAAAGAACATTACCCTGAGATAGACTTTGAGTAATAGTATAGAAAAACATCATAGAATATTGGTAATGTAGAGATTTTTTGTATTTTCTAAGTGGTACATCCCTGTCTGGACACGAGCAGGTAATGGCGGCTCTGGCACAGATGTTCCTAGGATTGAAAACTCCGACAAGGAATTTCGGTCTTGACCAAGGGTATCCTGGTGCACGACAATGGGCCTTGCTTCACACTTGGTTACGAAACTCTCAGGGGATATGCTTAGGATAATATACATATTCATTACAAACCGGTTTGAAGTATTTTAATATAAGATGAGAATAAATAACCTTGGTTTGTCCTAGGGTGTTTTAGATTAAAAATATGGTGTGATGATATTTTCATAATAATTTTATAACTATTCTTACTCACACAATGATTTCTGGTTTTAGTTAATGGTTGGATTCCAGGGAAGTCATAGTAAAAATGAACATGATGTACAGTGTGGGAGAAGTGGTGGAAGTGAGAAACGAAATGAAATGTTGATAGGCGTAAAAGATTTTCTCTTCAGGCCGAATCAGTTTTCAAAAAATATGATGAACAACATATATATTAACCAACTCTCAGACTCAACAAAGAAGTGAAAGGTGGTTAATGATAAGATTTCTAGTATTGGAGTCCATAGAGAGAAGAAAGATCAATTTCCATCATGCTAGAAATGTGGAAGGATACAACCAGGAAAGTGTCTCAATGGAACCATGTAATGCTTTACGTGTGGGGAAAATGGTATAAAGTAAATAACTGTCGAGAAAAAATGAAGAGTACTATGGAAGAAAATAAAAATGATCCTAATAATCCAATTATGGTCATTTGTCATAAATTTAAGTTACCTTGGCATCACCCAAGTCAATTACCTATTCATTAAGATAACCTCTTGGTCAAGGAAGAACCTATGTGGAAATAAATGGATGAAAAAATGTTTAAAGGTATTAATGCTCTTTGTTGATGAGATTAATTTGGAAGAATTTTCTCTTGTATATGTAACTATGCAGTTTTTTATGTGAAAATTCTATTTAAGGAGTAATTATCTTTTCTTTTGTTGATATAGTTATAAATAACCATTTGGGTTTATATGACTCATGAAATTGAGGCAATTAAAGGTTATTAATTTTTGGGATGAAAATGTGATGTATGAGATAACATTGGTGGTTAAATTATGTTATGAATATATTGAGGAATCTATCTCATTTAGGGAATGTTATAAAATATAGTATTTGAAAAAGGACAACATGAAGACTTAGAGAAAACCCGTCACGTCAGACAAAGATATGGGAATCAAACCCACAACCAACCTGTGACTATGATTTATCACCTACCACTAGACTACGTGAAGTCCATGGTTAGTATGAATAATTCTGTAACATCCCAAGTAAGTAGTGAATAATAGATATTTTTATCTATGTCTATTAATGATTAAGATAGTGTTATAGAGGCTTAAAATGAAAATAAATACAATCTTATGCATGGAATACACTAATATTCTTAAAAGATTGTTTTACTACCTTTTGATGGCAAACCATTTTTGAATCTATATTTCGACAATTTTATAAACTATGTTTGTCAAAATTAACCTATTCTATATGATTGGGACATCAAAATTTACCTTGTGTGAATTTTTGGTATTTTTCTGACAATGTTCATTTTTTAATGAATAGTGAAAAATACTGCATTTTACATCAAAACTGTTTTTTAATCTAATTTATTTATATGATTAGATTATGTTTTGAATTGGCTTTGAAGTGAAATTAGAATATATTTTTACCAATTTATCCAATGGTTGTCATTGGAATCAATTTCACTTTGGAATTAGACTTAAACTGGTGTCAATCTTTTGATACTTATTGTTTTGTAAAAACACGCTATTTGCTCTGGCAGTGGGAATTAATTATTAAATTAATTAATATGACTTATATGATTTGAATTTTGTAAAATAGACTTCACTTTTGAATTCGGAATATCAAATATAGCTTAGTGTGAATTTTGGGTACTTTTCTGAAAAACTTCAATTTTTGATGAATAGTGAAACCACTAAGTGGTAATCAAGCAAACTGATTTTTTAGTTAAATGAAAGTTTACCACTAATGTGTATTGAATTTTAAAAATCCGACATACATGGTTGTCATTAAGAAGTAAAATGTGGTTCAATGAGATTAAAATAATTTTTTGGTGAATAGTAACTTATTAAGCTTTTAATCGCGATTAGTGGTAATTAGTGTAGTTTAAGGTATAAATAATGCTTTAATAATATGAAATGACCTAGACACATGTCCCAACCTTATTGGTTGTGTCATGGCCGACCCAGACAAGCCATGGGTCAACTTGGGGACCCCATGGAGACATTGTGGTTGGGAAATGACATAAATAACTTTTTATTTAATGTAAAAGTAAAAATGACACAAACATAATATGTTTTACGAAAACAATTTTTACATGGGGTTATAAAGATCATATTTTTTTATTATAAATAGTCATTGGAAAGCTAAAACGATTTCCTACATCATAGTATTTGTTTTATGATTTTTAGACATTAAATAAATTAAATTATTTATGACATAATAATGATGCAGCGATGACATCATTATTTGATGATTTAAATAAAATGGAAAGATAATGTAAAATCTATGGACTACACATGTCCAAAACTTATTGGATGAGTGGATTTCGAAGCCTTATCACCTTATCCACGAATTATATCAATGTGGGACCTTTTGAAACCGAAAAACATTTTCAAATAAAGTAATATTTCTTTACTTTCCAAAAGTGCCCCTCCTCTCCTCTTATAAAAGGCCCCCACCTCTACCTCATTTCACACACACCTCAAGCCTTTGGCTCGGCCAAACCCTGCCCATTTACTTTCTCCACATCCCTCTCCTCATCCTAGAGGATTCCCTTTGGGCAGAAGCCTTTCCAAGGAAGCCTTTAGGCTCAACTCAAAAGGAGTTACACTTTTAAAGGTAATTCATTCTCTCATGTTCATTTGTTTTATTTTGCTTCTCCAACCCCCTAAACTCTTTTTATTTACTTCTTTTGTAACAACACCAGTATCTTAAATATACTAGGATGTTGTTATAAGATTTATTTGAGCTACACTCTCACACAACTACATCAAATGCTAAAAGAACATACGGTTTCCGTGGATGGCGAAATTCTGCCTCCCGAAACGATGATTGTTCAACACTCATTTAACACCTTCAAAGGTGGCCATTATGATGTCACTATTTTTATATATGATATATAATATGTTTATGTTTTCCTTAAGCTTCTGTTTTTTTTCATTTTGGGCATACCTTTATGGTTTCCATTATGGGTAAACACGATATCTTCATTTTAGGAAGTGCGGACTACCGCCCCCTAAAAGTGATTTGATTCATTAATACCATATGTGGGATGTTTATAGGATAAAGTTAATGATATTATATATGTTATTATACTGGAATTATAATATTCTCTTATATCATTATGATTCCATTCCAGAAAATATGAAATAGAAATGGAAGTAGCGTTCATGCGTACGTACGGCTTACCGTCTCCATGAACGGTGCATTTCATTTCTTACCTCTAAATGTGATGTAATATTATAAATGCATGTATGTACTGGATTTATATGACATATATGATATCTACATCATGAATACCATTCTGGATATAATGAACCTTTGACCAAATTAACAACATGTAAGTGTAAGAAGTCTATTTTTGACTTAACAACCAAATACCGACAAAATGAACATTATTAACTTAACTGATTACATGATGTTCATAACATGGTATAAAAGGAATAATGAACTTGAAAAAGATTCATAAGCAAGTAGAGATTAACTCAAGTTTATTATTCAGGAGATTAAAGAACGGTCGGGTTAAGTCGGATACGAGGTATGGGACTTCGTCTCAATCTCCTTTCGTTGAGGCATATTTTATTTTATACACAACTTTCTTTTATACGGTGTATAAACCCCTTTGACATTTACGTTTATTCAAAAAGAATCTTTTTTATACGAAGCGTTTACTAAACGACAAAAGGGAATGTTTTTGTCGTACGTATGCGGCGACAATGACTTCTCCGCCGTCGTAACCGTTATTTGAGTTTCGGCTTCCTCTACAAGCCATACCTTCTTTTTAAAAGAAAAATAAATACCATGTTTTACTTTTCTTTTATTTTGGTATTGAAAATGTTTTTCACAATGTTTTTGTGTTGTATTGATATCTTGTGATTGAAATGTGGAAATTTTATGTTTCCTTTATGCATGTTTTATGTGATATGATTATGTTATGGTTCTTGGGTATTATTATGAAGACAGGTGGTTCCGTGATAAACTAATGGCGGGTGAGCCCGTTATAGCTCTCCAATGCATTGGGTAACGCGAAGGAGTGAAACGTTAAGGTTTCTCCGAAGAGATTTTAGGGAATATACTGTGATGGGTATTCCAAACGTAACCAAGAGGGTTACTCCCTACGTAAGAATGTTATGAATGCCTCAAGTTACCTTTATGTCTTATGATTTCTATTATTTATTCATGATTTTATGAGGTATGTTAAAGTGCCTATGTTTTATGGGTAAAGTATGATTTCATTCTTATGTATATATGAACTCATGTTTCCTTTCCATGTTTTTTTATATAACCCATACTGAGTTTTTATGCTCATCCCAAGTTTTTGAAATGTTTTTCACAGGTCAAGGGAAAGGTACATGATAAGATGATAGAGTCAAGGATGTGTCAAGAAATAATCCATGTTTTATTTCAAATGTGTTTCCATTGATGGGAATGAAGAATACTATCTTTATTTAACCACTTTGTTTATATGTGGAATGTAATGCAAGTTTTATGACCTAATTTTCTAAAACTCTAAACCCGAAAAGATCCTCAATGTGTAATCTTGTAATAACTCAAGATTAAGCAAGGTTTAAGGCCGGGGCCTTATAGTTGGTATCAAAGGTCGGTTTAGATAACTTTTGGAGTTAGAATTCTATTAAATGATTATCCAAAAATATTTTTTTTTTCGAAATGATATATCATTTAAAGATTACCATGTTGCTTCATCTAAGACATGTTTGTTCAGAATGGTTTTCTGCAGAGGAAACAGGGAAGCAGTGCTAGGAAGGCATACAGAAGGAAATAACCTTCCGAATCAGCATCCAGAAATGGTCGGAATTGGAACTGAACAATTTTTTGCAGTAATGGCGCAGTTGACTCAAGCGATAAATGGCGGTGGTATCCATGCACGAGATCAGCCAGAT
Source organism: Viscum album (assembly GCA_963277665.1). Classification (NCBI taxonomy): domain Eukaryota; kingdom Viridiplantae; phylum Streptophyta; class Magnoliopsida; order Santalales; family Viscaceae; genus Viscum; species Viscum album. Next base: position 1,604,682,649 of record OY728150.1, on the reverse strand, counting down.
CAACCGCAGAGGAACATGTCAGTGGTGGAACATTTCATGAGGCAACATCCACCATCATTCATAGGATCATCTGACCCTGTGCTAGATGAATGGTGGATTAAAGCACGGGAGAAGATTTTTGATGTCATGGGGTGTTCGGACAATCCAAAGGTTAGCCTTTCTATTTACCGTTTGGAGGGTGAAGCAGATCAGTGGTGGTCTATGGTTAAAAATATCTTGGACGCCGATGAGATTGCTGCTCTTGACTGGGATGAATTCAAAGGTATGTTTCTTGAGAAGTATTTTCCTAAGGCTGTTCGACTTAGGATGGAAAATCAATTCTTGGAATTGAGGCAAGAGGAAGACTTAGTGACTGCCTATGAAGAAAGGTTCACTCTATTGGCAAGGTATGCTCCAAATTTTATCTGGGACCTTGATAGTAAAATCAATCATTTTTACTCAGGATTAAAGCCAAAATATCAAAGGGAATTAGCTTCTCGTGAGTTTAAAAGTTATGAAAAGCTTGTTCGATGTGCTGAGAAGGTGGAAATGGAGTTTGCCGATGACCAAGTTTTCTATAACAACCAGCAAAAGAAGAGACCGAGGTGGGAGGAGAAAGGTAAGAATTCTTCAAAAAAGTCTGATGGTAAGAGAACTAAGTTTCCAGTTTGTGATAAATGTGGCAAAAGGCATGCTGGGGAATGTCTTCTGAATTCTGGAAAGTGCTACTGATGTGGTAAGATGGGACATAAGGCTCGTGATTGCACTGAAAAGGATCAAGGTGAAGGTAAGAACAAATTTGATTTACAGTTAGTGAAATGTTATAAGTGCAATGAGATGGGTCACTATGAAAACGAGTGTCCGACAAAGAGCTTGAGTGATGGGAAGTTGTTAGACTACAAGCAGAAAGGGGTGGTGAAATCCTTTGCAACTACTTCAGTAGATGTCGGGCCATCAAATGAAGTGGTATCAGGTACTTTGTTTGTTTTTTCAGATTATGAAAGTGTGTTGTTTGATTCAGGGTCTACACATTCTTTCATCTCTGAAACCTTTTCTAGTAAAATGGGAATACCATCTCAAGAAATGACTCCTGAACTTCTGGTAAAAACACCTGGGGGAAATGTTGAGGAAAAAAGAATTTATAAGAATCTTCCTATCCTTATCTGTGGAAAGAACCTACTTGAAAACCATATTGTTCTACCTCTAGTAGAGTTTGATGTTATCCTGGGTATGGATTGTCTCTCTATTTACCATGCTAAGATTGACTGTAGAGCTAAAGAAGTTTCTTTTCAGAAAGACTTTCATTTTGTTTACAAGAATGAACCCTTACTTTTGATAACATATCAAGAGGCCGAGAAACTTGTAAAAGATGGAAATGAATGTTACCTTGCACACGTCTTTGAAAATAAAGGAACTGTTCAGATTAATGATGTGCCAGTGGTAAATGAGTATCCTGATGTTTTTCCTGATGAGTTTCCTGGAATAATACCAGATCGGGAAGTTGAGTTTACTATTGACTTAGTTCCTGATGCTAATCCAATTTCAAAACCCCCTTATCGAATGGCACAAATTGAACTTTTAGAGTTGAAGGAGCAATTGCAAGATTTATTAGAGAAAGGTTTCATTAGACCTAGCACATCACCATGGGGTTCTCCTGTTTTATTTGTTAAAAAGAAAGATGGTTCTATGAGACTTTGCATTGATTATAGAGCCTTGAATAATATCACTGTTAAGAACAAATATCCTTTGCTTCATATCGATGATTTGTTTGATCAGCTCCAGGGAGCTCAGTTTTTTTCAAAGATTGACTTGAGATCGGGGGTACCATCAGCTGAAGGTTAAGGAGGCAGATATTCCGAAGACCGTGTTCCGTACGAGATATGGCCATTATGAATTTGTAGTAATGCCTTTTGGGCTAACCAATGCACCTTCTGTATTCATGGACTTAATGAATAGAATTTTCCATGAGTTCTTGGATAAGTTTGTGGTGGTTTTTATTGATGATATTTTGGTGTTTTCTAAAAGTAAATAGGAGCATGAAAAACATTTAAGGGTTATCTTTCAAACCTTAAAAGAAAAGAAACTATATGGTAAATTCAGAAAGTGTGAGTCTTGGTTGCAACAAATTGCTTTCCTTGGTCACATTGTTTCTAAAGATGGAGTAACTGTTGATCCCGCAAAAACAAAAGTTGTGGAAGAATGGCCAAGACCCACAAATGTAACCGAGATTCGTAGCTTCCTTGGTTTGGAGGGCTATTACCGATGGTTTGTTAGAAATTTTTCACGGTTATCTAGTCCAATGACTAAGCTAACTCGGAAGGGTGTTAAGATTATCTGGACAAAAGAATGTGATGATTGTTTTCAGGAATCGAAAAGAAGATTGGTGAATGCTCCAGTTTTGGCACTACCTTCCAGGAATGGTGAGTTTGTTATATACAGTGATGCTTCATTGAAAGGAATTGGTTGCTTCCTAATGCAGAATGATCAGGTAATTGCTTATGCTTCACGACAGTTGACAACTCATGAGGTAAATTACCTTACACATGATTTGGAATTAGCTGTTGTTGTTTTTGCTTTAAAAATTTGGAGGCATCATTTGTATGGAGTAAAGTGTGAAATATATACTGATCACAAAAGTTTAAAGTATATATTCACTCAGAAATAGTTAAACATGAGACAAAGGAGATGGCTGGAATTAATCAAGGATTATGATTGTACAATTCATTACCATCCGGGAAAAGCAAATAAAGTGGCTGATGCTTTGAGTCGAAAAAGTAATGCTTCATTAACAATGTTGCGTTTGGAACGTGATCCTTTGGTTAAGGATTTGATGAACTTTGGAATAGAAGTTGTTGGTGCAGGAAGTCCTTCTGTTTTGTTTCAGGTATCAGTGAGATCATCTCTATCAGATAGAATCAAGCAAGCACAGAAGCAAGACAGTGAGTTGCAGAAAAAGGTAGAGCTGGTTCAGAAAGGTAAGTTGCCTGAATTCAACATTGATAATGATTGTGTTTTGAGATTTGGGAAGAGATTGTGTGTACCTTGTGATTCATAGTTGAAGAGAGAGTTATTATGTGAAGCTCATAGTTCTCCGTTTTCAGTTCATCCGGGCAGTACTAAGATGTATAGAGATCTGCGGGAGTATTACTGGTGGGATGGAATGAAAAGAGATATTGCTGATTTTACTGTGAAGTGTTTGACTTGTCAGCAGGTTAAAGCAAAGCGGCAGTTAACGAAAGGGATGCTTCAGCCTTTACCAGTGCCAGAGTGGAAATGGGAGAATATATCCATGGACTTTGTTGTTGTATTACCGAAGACGTCTCGAGGTAATAATGCAGTCTAGGTTATTGTTGATCGCTTGACCAAATCTGCTCATTTCCTTGCTATACGAGATACTTTCTATCTTGATCAACTTTCCCGTTTCTATATTAAAGAGATAGTTAGGTTACATGGAGTTCCTCTCTCCATTGTATCAGATCGTGATCCCAGGTTTACTTCTAACTTTTGGAAAGGCCTTCAGAAGTCGTTGGGTACTGAATTAATTTTTAGTACAGCTTTTCATCCTCAATCAGATGGGCAGGCATAACGAACAATTCAGACATTGGAGGATATGCTACGAGCTTGTTCTATGGATTATCAGGGAAGTTGGGACCAACATCTTTCTTTGGTTGAATTTTCATATAATAACAGTTTCCATTCCAGTATACAGATGGCGCCATTTCAGGCATTATATGGGAAGCGGTGCCGAACTCCAGCTTTCTGGGATGAAGTGGGTGAAAGGAAGTTGATGGGACCATAATTGGTAGAAGAGATGGCAGAAAAAGTTCAGCTGATTTAGAAACACATGAGAACAGCTCAGAGCAGGCAGAAGAGTTATGCGGATAACCGGAGGAAGGATCTATCTTTCGAGGTAGGTGATCATGTTTTTCTCAAGGTTTCTCCTTGGAAAAGCGTGATGAGATTTGGTAAGAAAGGAAAGTTGAGTCCAAGGTTTGTTGGACCATACGAAATTCTGGAGAGAGTTGGATCAGTTGCATACCGAGTGGCTTTACCTCCGATTTTATCTCAGGTACACAATGTTTTTCACGTTTCGATGTTGAGAAAGTATATGCCATATCCATCTCATGTTTTGAGTCCAGAGGTAGTTCAGCTGGAAGAGAACCTATCTTATGAGGAACAACCGGTCCATATTCTTGACCACAAGGAGCAAGTGTTACGGAATAAGGTGATTAAGCAGGTAAAGGTTTTGTGGAAAAACCACATGATTGAAGAGGCAACATGGGAATCTGAAAATGCAATGAGGGATAAGTACCCCCATTTATTCGATAAGTAAATAAATTGCGGGGACGAAATTTTCTAAAGGGGGGAAGGATGTAACATCCCAAGTAAGTAGTGAATAATAGATATTTTTATCTATGTCTATTAATGATTAAGATAGTGTTATAGAGGCTTAAAATGAAAATAAATACAATCTTATGCATGGAATACACTAATATTGTTAAAAGATTGTTTTACTGCCTTTTGATGGCAAACAATTTTTGAATCTATATTTCGACAATTTTATAAACTATGTTTGTCAAAATAAACCTATTCTATATGATTGGGACATCAAAATTTACCTTGTGTGAATTTTTGGTATTTTTCTGACAATGTTCATTTTTTAATGAATAGTGAAAAATACTGCATTTTACATCAAAACTATTTTTTAATCTAATTTATTTATATGATTAGATTATGTTTTGAATTGGTTTTTAAGTGAAATTAGAATATATTTTTACCATTTTATCCAATGGTCGTCATTGGAATCAATTTCACTTTGGAATTAGACTTAAACTGGTGTCAATCTTTTGATTCTTATTGTTTTGTAAAAACACGATATTTGCTCTGGCAGCGGGAATTAATTATTAAATTAATTAATGTGACTTATATGATTTGAATTTTTTAAAATAGACTTCACTTTTGAATTCGGAATATCAAATATAGCTTAGGGTGAATTTTGGGTAATTTTCTGAAAAACTTCAATTTTTGATGAATAGTGAAACCACTAAGTGGTAATCAAGCAAACTGATTTTTCAGTTAAATGAAAGTTTACCACTAATGTGTATTGAATTTTAAAAATCCGACATACATGGTTTTCATTAAGAAGTAAAATGTGGTTCAATGAGATTAAAATAATTTTTTGGTGAATAGTAACTTATTAAGCTTTTAATCGCGATTAGTGGTAATTAGTGTAGTTTAAGGTATAAATAATGCTTTAATAATATGAAATGACCTAGAAACATGTCCCAACCTTATTGGTTGTGTCATGGCCGACCGAAACAAGACATGGGTCAACTTGGGGACCCCATGGAGACATTTTGGTTGGGAAATGACATAAATAACTTTTTATTTAATGTAAAAGTAAAAATGACACAAACATAATTTGTTTTACGAAAACAATTTTTACATGGGGTTATAAAGATCAGATTTTTTTATTATAAATAGTCATTGGAAAGCTAAAAAGAATTCCTACATCATAGTATTTTTTTATGATTTTTAGACATTAAATAAATTAAATTATTTATGACATAATAATGATGCAGCGATGACATCATTATTTGATGATTTAAATAAAATGGAAAGATAATGTAAAATCTATGGGCTAAACATGTCCAACACTTATTGGATGAGTGGATTTCGAAGCCTTATCACCTTATCCACGAATTATATCAATGTGGGACCTTTTGAAACCGAAACACATTTTCAAATAAAGTAATATTTCTTTACTTTCCAAAAGTGCCCCTCCTCTCCTCTTATAAAAGTCCCCCACCTCTACCTCATTTCACACACACCTCAAGCCTTTGGCTCGGCCAAACCCTTCCCATTTACTCTCTCCACATCCCTATCTTCATCCTAGAGGATTCCCTTTGGGAAGAAGCCTTTCAAAGGAAGCCTTTAGGCTCAACTCAAAAGGAGTTACACTTTTAAAGGTAATTCATTCTCTCATGTTCATTTGTTTTATTTTGCTTCTCCAACCCCCTAAACTCTTTTTATTTACTTCTTTTGTAACAATACCAGTATATTCAATATACTATGATGTTGTTATAAGATTTATTTGAGCTAAACTCTCACACAACTACATCAAATGCTAAAAGAACATACGGTTTCCGTGGATGGCGAAATTCTGCCTCCCGAAACGATGATTGTTCAACACTCATTTAACACCTTCAAAGGTGGCCATTATGATGTCAATATTTTTATATATGATATATAATATGTTTATGTTTTCCTTATGCTTATGTTTTTTTCATTTTGGGCATACCTTTATGGTTTCCATTATGGGTAAACACGATATCTTCATTTTAGGAAGTGCGGACTACCGCCCCCTGAAAGTGATTTGATTCGTTAATACCATATGTGGGATGTTTAAAGGATAAAGTTAATGACATTATATATGTTATTATACTGGAATTATAATATACTCTTATATCATTATGATTCCATTCCAGAAAATATGAAATAGAAATGGAAGTAGTGTTCATGCGTACGTACGGCTTACCGTCTCCATGAATGGTGAATTTCATTTCTTACCTCTAAATGTGATGTAATATTATAAATGCATGTATGTACTGGATATATATGACATATATGATATCTACATCATGAATACCATTCTGGATATATTGAACCTTTGACCAAATTAACAACATGTAAGTGTAAGAAGTCTATTTTTGACTTAAGAACCAAATACCGACAAAATGAACATTATTAACTTAACTGATTACATGATGTTCATAACATGGTATAAAAGGAATAATGAACTTGAAAAAGATTCATAAGCAAGTAGAGATTAACTCAAGTTTATTATTCAGGAGATTAAAGAACGGTCGGGTCAAGTCGGATACGAGGTATGGGACTTCGTCTCAATCTCCTTTCGTTGAGGCAAATTTTATTTTATACACAACTTTCTTTTATATGGTGTATAAACCCCTTTGACTTTTACGTTTATTCAAAAGGAATCTTTTTTATACGAAGCGTTTACTAAATGACAAAAGGGAATGTTTTTGTCGTACATATGTGGCGACAATGACTTCTCCGCCGTCGTAACCGTTATTTGAGTTTCGGCTTCCTCTACAAGCCATACCTTCTTTTTAAAAGAAAAATAAATACCATGTTTTACTTTTCTTTTATTTTGGTATTGAAAATGGTTTTAACAATGTTTTTGTGTTGTATTGATATCTTGTGATTGAAATGTGGAAATGTTATGTTTCCTTTATGCATGTTTTATGTGATATGATTATGTTATGGTTCTTGGGCATTATTATGAAGACGGGTGGTTCTGTGATAAACTAAGGGCGGGTGAGCCCGTTATAGCTCTCCAATGCATTGGGTAACGCGAAGGAGTGAAACGTTAAGGTTTATCCGAAGATATTTTAGGGAATATACTGTGATGGGTATTACAAACGTAACCAAGAGGGTTACTCCCTATGTAAGAATGTTATGAATGCCTCAAGTTACCTTTATGTCTTATGATTTCTATGATTTATTCATGATTTTATGAGGTATGTTAAAGTGCCTATGTTTTATGGGTAAAGTATGATTTCATTCGTATGTATATATGAACTCATGTTTCCTTTCAATGTTTTTTTATATAACCCATACTGAGTTTTTATGCTCATCCCAAGTTTTTGAAATGTTTTTCACAGGTCAAGGGAAAGGTACATGATAAGATGATAGAGTCAAGGATGTGTCAAGAAATAATCCATGTTTTATTTCAAATGTGTTTACATTTATGGGAATGAAGAATAATATCTTTATGTAACCACTTTGTTTATATGTGGAATGTAATGCAAGTTTTATGACCTAATTCTCTAAAACTCTAAACCCGAAAAGATCCTCAATGTGTAATCTTGTAATAACTCAAGATTAAGCAAGGTTTAAGGCCGGGGCCTTATAAATTCATTTTAATTTAAATGTTTTTATGGATCAAGAATATGTTGACTTTGGGAACTAATGATTTATCCTTTTTATAGGAAAATGATTTGTTGATTATGTGATAGATGTTATTTTGGATGATATTCTCTCTTTTAGTAACACTATATGCCTAAGGAAAATATAATACTATGGGATTTCATTTGAGGAGTAATGGGGGGGTTTTATCTATGTTTTTATTGTGTATTTATAGTGATTTGGTTTATTTATGGAAATGATTAACCTATCATAGAGAATATGTGATTAGGTTAATTATTTTTAAGTATGTGACTTTAAGAGTAGTCGATGTTATGTGGAGATACAACTTAACATGGAAGAATACATAAGAAAATTCTTTTGAGTTTTGGGTTTCAATATTTGTTTTGATTATATAGAATGATTTTATGGAAAATTGTTTATTAAATTGTATTTATTGAACTTTGGGTATTGTTGGTTTAATTTTAGAAACTATTATTAATATTTTTTTCTCTGAAGGATTCTCTTTTTTGGGGATCATATGATCTTGTACTAATCATTTTGGTGTTTTTAATCTCTAAAGACAAGGGAAATATATATTTTATCCTTTATGGACCATGTGTCTCGCTAGAAGTTGATTATAGCGCTTCAGGTGTGACAAATTCTTCTTGAATACTCATCATTTTGAAAAAGAGAAGAGTTAGTGGTAGGAATTTATGAAAGGATAAAACTATACTTAAAAAGTAAGTATATATCTTTATGATATTAGTCAATATCATAAGTAAATTCTTTATACATATTAAATGAAACTTAAAACAAAAATGTTTTCTGTTTACTTCTCCTACTAGGAAACTAATGACCGTTTATCCCATCACAAGATTGTGGCTTTCTTATTGTTAACGTTCTCCTGATCATGTTTTCTATCACTCTTCATCAAAACCTGACACTTAGTTTTTCTTCCATATCCATGTATTCTAACATGGAATCCTAGTATGGGTTATCTTCGGTGACCTTTGTACTTCTCTTTCATTCTTTTAATATGATAGTTTTATATACTCTTTTTCCGATGTGATAATTTCAATGAAGTTTCCACACCGAATTTTAAAATAGAAAGGACTAAATTACAAAAAGGGGGAAGAATGTTACATTAAAAGATTTATTAGTATGTTATTTTCTTTAAATTAAATAGATTGGGATACATGCAACACCAAGTTTGAGCACACCACGACTTACGAAACAAGCCGTTCAAAAGCGGTTATGAAACGTATTAACTAGAATTTTTAATTTTATATACTCTATATAGGTTTAACATATGTATTATGTGTTTCTTATACATATTATAAGGACAAATTAAATTATTCAGATAAAATATGTTTTTTTGAAATGAAATTCAATTTTACCACATTATAATAGAGAACCCATATTAAATCCTATATTTGACCCTTTTACATATTAATATTGACAAAATAAAATTCTTCTTTATAATATGGACATCAAAATTTACTTTGGATGAAATTTTGGTATTTTTCTAATAATATTCATTTTTTATGAATATTTTGAAATAATGTATTTTAATTAAAAATTTCTTTTTAATATAATATATTTATATCATTAGATTAAATATTAAATTGATTTTGAAGTGTAATTAGAATATATTTTTACCCTTTAATCCAATTTTTATCATTGGAAGTAATTTGACTTTGAAATTATACATAAACAAGTGTCAATATTTTGAGAGTTATTGTTTCTTAATGACACACTATTTGTTTTGGAAATAGGAATTAATTTTAAATTAATTAATCTTACTTATATGTTTTTAATTTGGTAAAATATACATCATTTCTGAATTTATAATATCAAATATAGCATAGGCTGAATTTTTTGCTTTTTTTAGAAACATCAATTTTTGATGAACAGTGAAACAACTAAGTAGTAGTTAAAAATCCTACTTTTTCATTTAAATGAAATTTTACCACTTGTGTAAATTGAATTTCGAAAATATGAGATACATGGTTGTTATTAGTATAAAAAATGTGGTTCAATAAGATGAAAATAATGTTTTTGTAAATAGTAACTTTTGAATTTCATTTACTGCGGTTAAAGGTAAATAGGGTAATTCAAGGTAAAAATAATACTATAATAATACAATATTACCATAACACTTGTCCTAGAATTATTTCATGAGTAATGGCTGACCAGAAGCATCCTTGATTTGATTTTGGGACCCCATGGAGCCACTTAAGCATGACAATGATACTTTATTTTAATTAACTGAAAGTCAAGACAAATATGACATTAACAAATATCTTTTAGTAAATTAATTTTTATATGGGATTATATAAGTCATATTTTCAACTAAAAATAATCATTGAAAATATAAAAATATTTCCTATGTTATGGTAGTTTTTTTTAATTTTTAGACAAAAAATAAATTAAATTATCTATGACACAAGAATGATGTAGTATTACCTCATTAATAAATGATTTAAATAAATATTATTATTAATATTAAAATAATATCCAAACCCTATCCAATTATTATTGGATGATTTTATTTTGACCATGAGGTATCATATCTTAGACTTTAATTAGTTTTGGACCTTTATAAACTGAATAACATTATATAATAAAATAATATTTTCACACGTTCCTAAAGAGCCCCTCCCGCCCCTTATAAAAGGACACCACTTCTAACCCATTCCACACACCTCTAAATCCCCTTGGATCATCCAAACCCTGCCCAAATAATCTCTAAATATCTCCCTCTTCCTCCTAGAATCTTTACCATAGGATAATGGCACTTCAAGTTGTCATTTTGATTCAAACCAAAGGATATTACCCAAATTAAAGGTAACACTTTCTCTTGAATTATTTTGTTTTATTGTACTTCTCCAAGCCCCTAAAATCTTTTTATTACTTTATTTTATAACAAAAAAAAGTATCATAAATATAATCGTATGTTTTTATGAGAAGGATTGATACTACAATTACACACACCTCCATCTAATGGGTGAAGAACATACTGTTTCTGTGGTTGGAGAACTAACATCTCACGAAACAATGATTGTTAGATTATCTCTCAATGACTCTCATTGTGGACATTAATATGAAACTATATTAATATATGATATATATATATATATATATTACTTTTATGATTTATTTATTCTTCTTCATCTTCAATTTAAATCGTTATTTTATGGTTTCCATTATGGGTAAAACACGATAATTTCATTTGAAGAAGTGCAGACAACTGCCCCCTAAAAATGATATGACTTGTTAATTCCTTATGTGGTAAATTTAAAGGATGTATTTAATGATATTATATATGATATTATACTTTAATTATAATATAATTATGTATCATTATGTTTTAATTCCATTAAAATACAAAATAGAAGTCGAAGTAGCGTTCATGTGTATGTACGGCTTACCGTCTCCATGAACGACACATTTCATTTTGTATCTACAAATATCATGTACTGTTATAAATACATAAATATACTAAATATATAATATATATTTATGATATCTAAATGATGTATATCATTTTAGAGATAATGTACTTTTGACCACATGGAAAAATTGTAATTATAAAAAGATCATTTATGACTCAAGTTCCGAACATCTACAAAATATCCAATATGAACTCAAATAATTAAATATTTGTAATAGAAAGATAATAAGTGATATTAAAGGAATAATAAACTTGAAAAATTTACTTAATCAGGTAGAAATTAACTTATGTTTATTATTCAGGAAGAACATGGAACATACAAGACAAGTCAGGCTTGAGGTAAGGGGTTTATTATTTCACTCTTAATTCCGTGAGATTTCCATTGCTCGCCACTTATTTATTGAATATGGAGTATTTAGTATGGCCATTTGATATATATTATCAGGAATCTCTTTATATTCTCAGTATTCTGTGATTTATTTGTGATTATTAACTTGTGTTCATATGAATCGATTGATTACAACGAAGTAAGGGTTTTTCATCTCACTTTTTATTCCCGTGAGATTCATGCTATATTGGATACTATTTCCTTTTGTGTGGAGTGTGTACTATCCATGATTGTATTCATTGTGTAATATAATTAAATTTTGGGAATTTATATCATCATTGTATAAACATTTTTTCGTGGGGTATATGTTTCGTAATTTACCAAATTGGTAAGGGAATTTCAAATTTCAATTTCCACTCATTCGGTTTTATGAATACTTCATTGATTATTTTATGCTGAAATTATGTTTGGAATCTATATTTTTTATTTATGTAGTAATTTAATCTCCCCATTGAGTGTATATAATTTTGATACACATAATAACTCCATTGATAATTTCTCAATTCATTGATATGAAATTGATAAGAGTAATCTTAACTCAATTTTCATTCATTGAGGTAAACATCCAAGTCATTGCTGTTGTTTTTACAAGAATATGTGCGAATTTAATATGATTTATTTACAATATATATTAAATCAAATTGAGTTTATTAATTTTCTCACACATAATAATTCCATTGATTTATCTTTAACCTCAGGATACAGTATTTTTTAGGGGCTTTATCTCAATTTACATTCCATTGATAATTCTTTGTTATTATGCACCAATTAAATTTTATATGGTGTATATAATATCCTTTGACATAATATATCATGAAATAATTTATTCTCATGATATTATAATGTTTTTCCCTCAATTATTTGTATTCAATTGTCTCTCATTTGGTTAGAAACTCTAACTAAAATATCATTTTTAAATGTTTTAAAGATTTATTCTTCTAAATATTTCTCATCAATGTCAATGTTTTAAAAGTGGTTTTAATGATTCATTTATATGGACATTAATTTTTTTAAATTAAAATAACTTTTCAAAGTTTCAAAGTGGTATGGGACACATTGATTCAAAAATATATTTTAAATGACTTCTTGATTAATAGTGAGACTTTAAAAAGTTTTCAAGAAGAAGGGTGATATTTCTCTCATTTAGTTTTGATTATTATTTTCATCTTTGTTAATATCCATAATTATTACCTATCAAGGTTAATCTATTGTAATAAAATCTTTCATATTGTACTGAAAGTGTAAATTTTGAATGCGGATGTGCAATTTTTATGCCATTCATATTTTGACGTTAAAGTATTGACATTTTTAATGCCTATTTTAATAAGAATGTTTTGATTATGTTTCACCCATTTCATATGAGTAATGAATTGGACTTAATAAGTGATGGGTGGAGCCCGATATAGCTCCTCGGTGCATTGGTAGGTCTCATGAGACAACTAGACATGGAATTGGCCGAGGCCTTTTCCCAATTTTTGATATATGGATTTGGCCGAGGCCTTAATCATTTTTAGACATCTTCGCCGAGGCCTTGTAAAAATGTTTCAAAATATCCGAAAATATTAATTCCATCATTATGAGATTATCTATTGATATTTCATGTGGTTATTCAATTTATATAATACCCATGACTATGTTTTATTAGGGAATTATTTACTCAGATCATATTCCTTCCACAAAGTGTTCATGTTTATTATTTATAAAGGAACTTGTTTTCAATTATTCCCCATGCATAATATTTATGTTATCTTCCACTATATTTCTTACTCTTACTAAGCGTTTGAGCTCACCCCTTTATCACGTTCCATTTTCCCAGGATATGATGATGTTAGTTAGGAGTGAATTGCATGAATAATCATGGATGTTTGGATGTTTCTAATGAAATAAATTAGTGTATCTTTTTCTTTTCAAGTTGTAATATTTAACTTATGTATGAATCTTGTTTCCAAAACTACTAAACTAATCGGTCCTTTAGGACTTGATTCCTTATAATCCTGCCAATGTATTAAAATAATGCACCATCTCTGGGATTTTAGGGTCAGGGAATTACATATATGTTCCATTTGAAAAAAATGAACTTCTTCTTTAAAATAGGGACATCAAAATTTACTTGGGTTAATTTTTTGGTATTTCACATATAAAGTTCATTTTTTAATGAATAGTTAAAAATAAAACATTTTAGGTCAAAATATTCTTTTCATCTAATTTATTTATATGATTATATTGTACTTTTAATTGTTTTTAATGTTTAATTAGATTATGTCTTTATCATTTAATCAAATTTTGGTCATTTTAAGTAATTTCACTTTTTAATTAGACAAAAATACATGTCAATATTTTGATAGTTATTATTTCTTAAAAACACTCTTCTTGGTTTTGAAAATTGTAATTAATTTTAAATTAATTTTTGCAATATCTGTGTTTTGAATTTGAAAAAATGGATTTCATATTTGGAAAAAGGAGGTCCAAAATGTTTCAATAGTTAACTTTTATTTTATGACATTATTAATAGTAACTTTAGATAATATTTTTTTTACAATGGTTAAAGGATAAATATGGTAAATAAGGGTAAAAAATAAATTTATTATAATATTAAATTACCATAACACATGTCATAACCCTATTGGATGAGATATTTCTGGACAAGGGCATATATGGATATATTTTAGGACCCCATGGAGCTACTTATGTGTGAAAATGACATTTAATTACATTTAATTTAATGATAAGGAAAAAATAACGTTAACATGTATCTTTTACTATATTTTTTATGTGGGATTATATAAGTGATATCTTCAACTATAAATAGTAATTAGAATGATAAAATTATTTTCAATATCATTGTATTTTATTTATATTTTAAATACATCAAATAAATAAATTTAGTTTTGACATAATAGTGATGTGATGATTAACTTATTAATGAATGATTTAATTAATTGAGACTATAAAAATTTAAATAAATTTTCATTGGACCTTTTTATTCCATCCAAGAATTTTATGAATGATAATGAGTTGTTATATTTTAATTAATAATGTTTTTTAGAATTAATCAAGTTGTTATGGATTTTTAAAATGTTGTGATATAAATAGTATAAAAATTGTCATAAATGAGTTTTTAAATCAATTAATATTTTATTAAATGATATATTAATCTTAAAAATATTCGATTCAGCCAAATGGAATATATGATGTTAAAAATTTCATTAATGATCCATTTTTTGGTATCTTTAAATTTTATAGTAACTATGGTAACCATATATTATAAATATACAAGATGACATGATAAAAGTTAAATTTTTTTACGAAGGGTTAAAGCTAACAGATAAGGTTGATTTTATGGCCAAAACATGTCTAAAACCCACTAGATGAGAATATTTCGACACATAATCATATAATATTTGAAATATATCTCTTTGGAGTTATTATAATTCTAAAATCAATTAATATTAAAATAATACTTTCAAAATTTCCTAAAGTACCGCACCTCCCTCTTATAAAAGGATAGCACTTAAAAACCTTACTATAACCTATAAATCCCCCTTGTATCATCCAAAATCTTCCTAAATAAGCTCATAAAATCCATGTCGTCTTTCTAGAAGTCTTACTTTGGGCATAAGGCAATTAAATAAGGCCTTTTAGCATAAATCAAAAGGAGTTACCCGATTTGAGGTAATGTTCTCTCTCAAGATTCTTTTATTTATTTTCCTTCTCCAATCCATAACTCTATTAAATTATTTTATTACAAAAAATGTATCTTAAATATAATATGTTGTTTTTTTGAGAATTTCTAGAGCAAAACTTATACACACATTCATCTAATTGGTATAGAATATACTATTTTTGTGGACGGTGAACTGAACAATGATTGTTCAATCTTCACCTACCGCCTCTTATGGTGGCCATTATGATAGAAATATAATTCAATAAGATTTACATGATATTTAGTTTATCTATATTCTTATTCAATTATCATTTATAACATATCATTATGCTTTTCATGTTGGATAAAAATGATAATTTCATTTGAGGATGTGCAGACTACCGCCCCCTCAAAGTGATATGACTTGTTCATGAAATACATGGAAGGTATAAAGGATTTAATTAATGAAATTATGTAACATATGTAGAATATATATTATACTGGAATTATAATATAACTATTTATAATTTAGTTTTATTTCCATTAAATATGAAAAATAAATAAATGTAGTGTTCATGCGTATGTACGGTTTACCGTCTCCATGAACAATACATTTTATTTATTATACCCAAATGATATTGAATATTATAAATACATATACACAGGATTTATTTGATATATATGATATCTAAATCATGAATATCATTTTGGAGATAATGGAATATTAACCACATGGTCAATGTGTAATTATAACAAGTTCATTTTTGACTCAAGTTCCGAACATCGACAAAATGTCCAATATAAACTCAAATAATTTACTAATAATTATATAAAGGTAATACGTGATATAAAAGGAATAATAAAAATTAAAAAGGTTGTTAATAAAGTATTAGTTAACATTAGATTATTATTCAAGAAGAAAAATGAATATATGTGACAAGTCAGACTTGAGGTAAGAGACTTCGTCTCAACCACCATTCATTGGGGAATATTTTGATTTATACATGACTTGATTTTTTACAGTATATTAACACCTTTTAGTTTTAATTTAGTTAAAAAGGTATCTTTTTTCTATGAAGCATTTTACTAAATGTCAAAAATAATGTTTTTTTAATGTACGTGGTGAGAACAACATTCCCACTGCCACGATCATTATTTAATATTTGTCATCATTAACAAGACGAGGTGTTTTTAAATGGAAAACAAATAATATATACCCTTTTTTACCTATTTTGTTATTGAAATCAGTTTTTATTTTGGATTTACTATTTTAATATCTTGAAATTATTTCATGTGGCTAAAAATGAAATTTTATTATTGAAATGTTGATATTTGAAATCATTTATGAGTGTTGATTATATAATGTTACTTGGAAATTTGATGGGTGGTTATGTGATAAACGTAATTATTGGTGGTTCCATGTTAGACCAAGGATGTGTGGTTTTTTTTAACCTACAATGCATTGGGTATGGATGTCAGATGTATGGCTATTCCGTATGTAAGAATTATTTATGGAAGTCAACTATATGGTTATTCCAGTTAGGTATGATTATGTTCCAAGTTTAACTTTTATATATAATGTGTTCATTATATGGGTTTTATGGTAATATTTTTGTTACAAAATGGTAAGAAAAGAAATTTTATTCAGTGAAGAGTAATTTCTACTTCATAAAGGTGAAAATAATTATATTATGATAAATTATTCATGGTTTGTATGTTGTTTTGAAAACTAATAGTTTTCCTTCTTTATGTATCCCTTAATTAGATTTTTATAAAAATACAAAGTTTTTCAAATGGTTTTCACTAGAATTAAAGTCAAATAGGGTCAATTGTGGGATCATGGGAAAGTCATGGATTTTAAAAAATGGAACTAAACATGTTTCATTGTTTTTATGTGTTTTTATTTAATGAGAAAATTAATACATAGGAGAAGTGTCAATACGTAATAACCACGTTGTTATGTATATATTATGATATAATTCTATAAAGCTATAAAACTGAAAATATTCTATATTTAAATTATTAAATTAATTCAAGATTACGTAATTTTTATTGTTGGGTCCTTATTGTTGGTATAAAAGGCCGTTCTAGTTAACTTTAGGAGTTAGAATTATGTTAATAGAATAACCATTAATGTTTTTTACATTATGGAAAAATTGAAATGATTTATAATTTGAAGATTACCATATTGCTTTGTCTAAGATATGATTGTTCAGAATAGATTTCTATAGTGGAAACAAGGCAGTGGTGTTGGGAAGGCATATATAAGTGAATAACCTTCCAAATCAGCATCCAAAGATGGTTAAAATTGAAACTGAACAATTTGCTGCAGTAATGGTGTAGTTGTCTTGGGATAAAAATGGTGTTAGTATACATTCATGAGATCAACCAGATCAACCCCAGAGGACCATGCCTATAGTTGATCATTTCATCAGGTGATATCCCCCATCACTTAGAGGATTATTTATCCCTATTCAAGATGAAGCTGGATCAAAGTTCTAGAAAATATTTTTGATGTCATGGGTTGTACTAATATTCAAAAGGTTAGTCTAGTTGTTTACCATTTTGTAGAAGAATCATATCAGTGGTGGATGATGGTAAAAAATATTAAGGATAGTGATAAGATTGATACTCTTTGTTGGGATGAATTCAAAGGTATATTTATTGAGAAATATTTTCCTAAGGCGGTTCGACTTAGGATCGAAAAAAATTTCTAGGAATTGAGGTAGGAGGATGAATTATTGGATGCTTACAAAGAAATGATCACTCAACTGGCATGGAATGCTCTAAATTTCATCAGAGATCTTAATATAAATATAAATTGGTTTTACTCAAGATTGAAGCTACGATATTGAAGATAATTTTCCTCTCATGAATTAAAAATCTATGAGAAACTTTCTATATGTGGTGAGAAGTTCTAAATGGAGTTTTTTGATGATCAGTTGTTCAAAGAGAGAAATCAAAAGAAGTGGTATAGTTGGTAGGTAAAGGGAAAGAATTCAGAAAATAATCCTGGAGGTAAGAAAATTAAATTTCCATCTTGTGAATAGTGTGGTAAAAAGCATCCTGGAGATTTTTTATTAAAGACTTAGAAGTGCTTTTAGTGTGGAAAGATTGGTCAAATTTCTCATAATTTTAAGGAATATGATTAGAAAGGCAATAGAAAGCCTTTAGAAATATGTTTTAGTTGCAATGAGTTTTTTCATTATGCTAATGTGTGTCCAAAGTTGATTACTCTGGGTGGAAACCAATCTGATAAAAAAATATGGTAGTGGAGAAATCTTTTGCAACTACTACGATTAATGTGAGACCATAAAATAAAGTAGTATCAGGTACTTTTTTAGTATGTTCAGATTATGACAATGTGTTTTTTGATTCAGGGTCTACACATTAGTTCATATCTAAGAAATATTTGGATAAATTTGGAATTCTAACTCAAAAAATGAATCCATAACTTATTTTAAAAACACCTAGGGGAAATGTTGTGGAAAAATGAAATTATAAGAATCTACCAATCCTTATTTTGGGAATTAATTGTACTTGAAAACCTTGTTGTTTTTCCTTTAGTGTAGTTTGATGTTAATTTTGGAAAGGATTGTCATTCTGTTTACCATTCTATGATTTAATATAGATATAAAGAGGATTATTTATAGAAAGACTTTTAGTTTGTGAACAAGAATAAAACCTTATCTTTAATAAAATATCGTGAAGCTGAGAAACTAGTGAACGATAAAAATGAATGTTACCTTGCACATATTTTTGAAAACAAAGGAACTGTTCAGATTAATGATGTTCCAGTAGAAAATGAGTTTCTTGATGTTTTTCATCACGATTTCTCTGGTATTATACTTTATTGGGAATTTGAATTTACTGTTTACTTCATTCATGATGCTAATCCAATTTCAAAACCCCCTTATCGAATATCTCAAATTGAACTTCTAGAGTTAAAGAAAAAATTACAGGAGTTGTTAGATAAAGGATTCGTTTGACCTAGCACATCACCGTGGGGTGCTATAGTCGGGTTCGTTAAAAAGAAAGATGGTTAAATGAGACTTTGTATTGATTACAGATCCTTGAATAATATTACTATTAAGAAAAAGTATCTTTTTCCTCATATCAATGATTTATTTAATCATATCTAGGGAGATTAGTATTTTTTGAAGATTGAATTGAGATTAGGGTACCATCAGTTGAAATTAAAAGAAGAAGACATTCTGAAGACTGCATTTCATACTCGATATAGCCATTCTGAACTTTTTTTTATGCCTTTTGGGTTTACCGATTCACCTTCTATATTAATTGATCTTATGAATATAATTTTCTGTGCGTTCTTGGATAATACTATGGTTGTGTTTATTAATGAAATTTTGGTATATTAAAAATGTAAATTGGAACATGAAAGTATTTAAGGGTTGTCCTATAAAACATAAAATAAAATAAATTGTATGTTAAATTCATCATGTGTGAGTTTTGGTTACAAGATATTTCATTACTTTGTCACATTGTTCCAATAAATGGAATAAATGTTGATCCTACTAAAACAAAAGTTGTTGAATAGTGGTCAAGACCCACAAATAAAACTAAAATTCATAGTTTTTTTGGTTTTGGAAGGTTTTTACAGTAGGTTTGTTATTAATTTTACAAGGTTATGAAGCACACTAACGAGGTTAACTTGAAAAGGTTATATGTTCATCTAGAAAAAAAATGTGATGTTTGTTTTAAAGAATTGAAAAGAATATTTTTTAATGCTCTATTTTTGGAATTACCTTCCATAGATGGTGAATTTGTTATTTATAGAGATACTTTGTTTAATGGGCTTGGTTGTTTCCTAATGAATAATGATCAGGTAAATGATTATGGTTCACATCAGTTTAAACCTGAAGAGTTAAATTACCCTAGACATGATTTAGAATTAGCTGATGTTGTTTTTGCTTTCAAAATTTGGAGGCATCATCTGTATGGAAAAAAATTTGAAATATATAATGACCAATTTTTTTTGAAGTATATATTCACATAGAAATAATTGAACATGAGAAAGAGTAGATTTCTAGAATTAATCAAGGATTATAACTGCAAGACTTGTTACTATTTAAGAAAATCAAATAAAGTGGCCAATTCCTTGAGTCAAAAAAGTAATGCTACATTAACCATGTTACATTTAGAATGTGATACTTTGATTAATGATTTTATTAAATTTGTAATAGAAGTTGTTGGTGTAAAAAATTTCTATGTTTTGTTTCATGTGTCAGTAAAATCATCTCTATCAGATAAAAATAAGGAAGCGCAAAAGGAGGACAGGGAGTTGAAGAAAAAGGTAGAGTTGGATCAAAAGGTTTGGTTTCCTGAATTTAACATTAATAATGACTATATTTTTCTATTTGGGAAGAGATTATTTGTGCCTTCTGATTAAAATTTGAAGAAAGAGTTATTTTGTGATTCTCATAGTTCTCCGTTTTTAGTTCATCCTAACAGTACTATGATGTACAATGTTCTTTAGGAGTATTTCTAGTGGGAAGGAATGAAAAAAGATATTGCTGAATTTACTATGAAGTGTTTGACTTGTTAATAGGTTTAAGTAGAGAAGAAGTTACCAAAAGGGATGCTTCAGACTTTTCAGGTGCCAGAGTAGAAATAGGAAAATATATCCATGGACTTCATTGGTCGATTACCAAAGACATATTGACTTAAAAAATGGAATTTGGGTTATTATTGATTGATTGAATAAATGTACTCATTTTTTTCCTATTAGAGATACTCTGTCTCTAGATCAACTTTATCAATTGTATATTAAAGAGACAGTCATGTTACATGGAGCTCCTCTATCGATTTTATCTGATCAGGATCATAGGTTCACTACTAACTTTTGGAAGGGAATTCAGAAGTTGTTGGGTACTGAATTAAATTTCAGTACAACTTTTCATCCACAATCGGATGGACAGTCATAACAAATATTCTAGACATTTGAATATATGATACATGCTTCTTCAATGGATTACCAGCGAAGTTGGGACCAACAACTTTCTTTGGTTGAGTTTTTTTTTATAATAACATTTTTTAATCCAGTATACAAATGGCTCCATTTGAGGCATTATATGGGTTGTGGTGTCGAACACTAGCTTTTTGGGATGAAGTAGGTGAAAGGAAACTAATGGGACCAGAATTGGTAGAAGAGATTGCAGATAAAGTTTAGTTGATATAGATACATATGAAGATAGATCAGAGAAGGAAGAAATGTTATGCGGATAACTGGAGGAAGGATCTTTCTTTCGAGGTAGGTTATCATGTCTTTCTCATAGTTTCTCCACGGAAAACTGTGATGTATTTTGGTAATAAGGGTAAGTTGAGTCTACAGTTCATTAGACCTTATAAAATCCCAAGGAATGTTGAATCATTTGCTTACCGAGTGGATTTAGCTCCAAATTTATCACATGTACACATTTTATTTCATGTTTCGATGTTATGAAATTATATTCTAGATCAATCTCATGTTTGAAGTACAAGGTAGTTTATTTGGAAGACAACACTTCTTATGAGGAATATCCAGTCCAGATTCTTAACCTCAGAGAGAAAGTGTTACGGAATAAAGTGATTTATCAAGTTGAGGTTTTTTAAATAACCATATGGTTGAATTGGAAACACTGTGAATTTGAAAATACTATGAGGGATAATTACCCCCACTTATTTGATAAGTAAATAAAATTGCGAGGACGCAATTTCCAAAAGGGGGGAAGGGTGTAACTTCCCAATTAATTAAAGAATATGATATATTCATATTTATTAATATTTATGAATTAAATATATTTTTTACTTTAAAGTGTATTATATGTATGATGGAGTACCAGACATGCAACAATGAGTTTCTATAAAAATCTCATGTTGCACATAAGGCTGATTTATACTACATAATAATAATATAATATTATTATACTAAATGGTAGTTAATACCTATCCATTATATTGGAATTAATGAGAAGAACTAACCATATTATGATTAAGCATGTTTGTTAAATGTTTTTACATTTAGCTAATAAAATTTTTAGGCTTTAAATGAGAATGAATCCAATTTCGGGCATAAATACTCTAATATTTTTTTAAAATGTAGTTTAAACACCTTTTAATGGAAAACCCTATTTAAATGTAGTTTTTTGTCACTTTTATATGTTTTATTTGAAAAAACAAACTTCTTCTTTAGAATATGTACTTCAAAATTTACTGCGGGTAAATTTTTGGTATTTTTCGGATAAAGTTCATTTGTAAGGAATATTGAAAAATACTGCATTTTAAGTCAAACTATTGTTTAATTTAATTTATTTATATGTTATGATTATAAATTTAATTGGTATTAATGTGTAATTAGACTATATTTTTATAATTTAATAAATTTTTTTTCATTTTAAGTAATTTTACTTTTTAATTAGACATAAACACATATCAATATTTTGATAATTAATATTTCTTTAAAACACGCTTTTCAGTTTTGACAACTGGAATTAATTTTATATTAATTTCTTCAAATTATTTATTTTGAATTTGTAAAATTGGATTGTATAATTGGAATAAGGAGTTCTAAATTATGTAAATAGGTAACTTTTTTTTAGATATTAAGAATAGTTACATCAGTAAATATTTATTTAACATGATTACTGGGTAAATATATTAAATAATGGTAAAAAATATTTTTATAATAATATTAAATTTACCTAAAATGTGTTCTATCCTTATTTAATGAGATATATCTGACTATGGACATACATGGGTCTATTTTAGGACCTTATGGAGCCAGTTGTCTGTGAAAATGACATTTAATTACTTTTAATCTAATGTTAAGGAAAATATAACCTAAACATGTATCTTTTACTAATAAAATTTTATATGGGGTTATATAAGTGATATATTATATTATAAATTGTAATTTTAAATATAAAATTATTTCCTACAACATAGTATTTTTTTAATTATAGACATTAAATAAATAAATTTATTTATCACACGATGGTGATGTAGTGATTAACTTATTAATGAAATATTAAAATAAATTTATTTTGAAACTTTTTATATAATACACGAATTTTATGTATTATTATGACTTGTTAGATTTTAATTAATGATGTTTTTGAGAATTAATCATGTTGTTATGAATTTTTAAAAACCTGTGAAAGGAATAGTATAAAAATTGATAGAAATCACTTTTTAAATCAATTAATGTTTTGTTAAATGATATAATAGTTTTAAATATATAATATTCGGTGAAATGGCCTATATAATTATAAAAATGTGATTAATAATCAATTTTTGGGTCTCTTGGCACTTTATAGTAACTATGGTAACCATATATTATGAATATACAAGAAGACATGGTAAAAGTTAAATTTGTTTACTAAGGGTTAAAGCTAAAAGATAAGGTTATTTTTATTATCTAAACTCATCTAAAACCACTTTTATGAGATTATTTATACCCTTACTCATCTAATCTTAAAAATATATCACTTTGGTGTTATTATAATTCTAAAAGAAATTAATAATAAAATAATTATTTCAAAACATTTCAAATGTTCCCCACCACACTCTTTTAAAAGGACACCAGCTCTAACCCTTACTATCACCTCCCAAGCCCCCTTATATCATCAATCCTCTAACCAAATCAGATACCATCATAATTATATTCCTCCAAGAATCCTTAATTTGTGGTGAATATGATTAATGAATTCCTTTTTCCTTCAATCAAAAGTAGTTACCAGATTTAAGATAATGTCTTCTCTCAAGATTATTTCTTTTATTTTCCTTATCCAATCCCCCTAAACTATGTATAATAAATTATTTTATAACAAAACTCTTATCATAAATAAACTATTTTTTTGTTATGATAATTATTAGGGAAACACTTACACATACCTTCGTGTAATGGGTATAGAACATACTGTTTCTGTGGACGACGAACTATTTCCTCAGGAAATCACAATTGCTCAATCTTATCATAAAACCTCTTATTTTAGAAATTATTATGGAAATTTAATTATATATGATATTTATGATATTTATTTTATCTATTTTCTTTAGTAATTCTCATTTAGAACATACCTTTATGCTTTTCATGTGGTATAAATATGAAAATTTTATTTTAGGAAGTGCGGACTACCGCCCCCTCAATGTGATATAAATCATTCAGGATATATATAGAACATATAATGGATGAAATTAATGAAATTATGTAACATATATATAATTTATATTATACTTGAATTATAATATACCTATGTATCATTTAGTTTTCATTTCTCTACATATGAAAAAGAAATAAAGTAGCGTTCATGCGTACGTATGGATTACCGTCTCCATAAAAGGAGCATTTCATTTCTTATATCCAAATACTAGGGATATTATAAATAAATATATACTAGATATATAAGATATATATGATATCTAAATCATGAATATAATTCTAGAGATAATATGATTTTTACCACATGGACAATTTGTAATTATTACAAGTTCATTTTTGACTCATGTTCTGAACATCAAAAAAATATCCGATGTAAACCCAAATAATTAACTAATTGTTATTGAAAGTTAATAAGTTATATAAAAGGAATAATAAACATGAAAATTATTCTGAAGAAATTATAAATTAACTTATTTTTATTATTTAGTATGAATAATTAACATACAAGACAAGTCAGACTCGAGGTAAGGGACTCAATCTCCTTTCATTGAGGAATATTTTGATTTATACACGACATGATTTTATACTGTGTATAATCCCATTTGAATTTTAATTTAATTCAAAGGGAAACACTTTTCTACAAATTGTTTTAATAAATGTCAAAAAGAATGTTTATTTTTAGCAAACATGGGGACAACGACCTTTATTCGACCGAGAGAATTATTTGATATTTGGATTCCTTAAGAACCCGTGATGTTTTCAAATGGAATATAAATACCATATACTACTTTTAAATATTTTGGTACTGATTTTCATTTGAAAGTGTAATTTATATTTCAATATTTTGAAATTATTTCTTGTTATTTCAAATGATATTTTATGATTTAAATGTTGATATTCTCAATCTTGTATGTGTGATGATTATATAATGGTATATGGAAATTTGACAGGTCATTACCTGATAAACCAAATAATGGTAGGTTCCAGGATAAACCATGGATGGGTGGTTATTTTATAATGTTTAATTAATTGGGTATGGAATTCATCTATATGGATATTCCATTTGTAAGAATGATTTCTAGAAGTTGACCGTATGGTTATTCTATTAAAGCATGATTATGTCCCAAGTTTACCTTTTACATGTTATGTGTAATTTTTATGGGTTTTATGATAATATTTTGGTTACAAAAGGGTATGAATTTTTCTTTAATTCAGTGAAGACTATTTACTAATTCATAAAGGTGAAATGTATTAATTTATGATAATGTATTCATAGTTTATATATTGTTTTAAAAACTAATAGTTTTCATTCTTTATATATCCCTTACTATGATTTTTAGGCTGATCCCAAGTTTCTAAAATGTTTTTCACATTACATAAAATTTAATAAGGTAAGGGATGGAATCACGGAAAACTCATTCAATTTAAAACATGGAACTAAACATGTTTCATTGTTTTTATGATTTTTTATTTTATGAAAAAATAGAGACTGAGTAGAAGTGTCTACCAGTAATATTCATGTTGTTAGGTATAAGTTATGAACTAATTATCTATAGCTCTAAACATAAAAATATCCTCAATTTGAATTATTAACATAATTCAAGAAAATGTAATTTTTATGGCCGGGTACTTATACATGTCCCGAAAAATAAAAAACCCATAAATATAAGCTATTATATCAGTAATCTGATAAGTACATTCAAAATAAAATGAATTCAAAGTGATGATAATATAACCATGATGATCATTGATAAATATAATTCCTTTCATTTTTCCATTACTAGAAGAACCACCCAGTTAATTTTTTTACATGAAGAGGTCAACATTGAATATACATAGAGGTTGATTGATTTTTTGGAGGGTAATTTCCCCCTCCTGGTGCCAACAAATCTGGTCCTATTATTTTTAACATTTATAAGGTAAGAGATATATCTAAAAATAATAATAATCTTAAAATTTATCTGATAATTATTTCATGGATTTCTAGTAAAACTGAATTATTTTTGTAAATTACATTTATATTAGAAACTTGACACCAGTGAAACATTCAAATCAATACAATGTAATCCATTATACAAGACATTTTCGATTCACGAAAATGAAAAATTATAAAATGAACCGTGAAGGAAAATAAATCCTAAGTGTACTCCTATGAAATTCTATTTAATGACTTCTAAGTCACTATGGAGGAATAAGTGAAAATTATATTCCATATAGGTACTTGAGAAGTAATGGAAATTAGAGATCAAATTAAATCCTTGGTATTTGACAATATTTTCCCTTAGAACCACAAAATGGAGCACATGGTAAATGATATGTTAGAACATGATCATATTTCTTGGATCCCAACACATATCCCTAAAATGATAGTCCCCTATTTGAACATTAATGATATTAGATGAATCATTATAGTTACAAAAACATAAACTCCATTTTGAGAAGAAAAAATGGTTGTCCTCATCTTCCAGGTCGATACGATCAAAAAGGATATAATTCTCATCAGAGAGAAAGAATATTAGAGAGGATTGGGAAGGAATTCGTATTGTAGAATTTGATTTTTAGTTGTTAGAATGTGTAGAAAAAATAGGGGACTCCCATCCCAATTATATTTTTATAAAATAATATCAATTTGGACAATAATCTATCTTGAGTTTTCTAGGAGAAAGAACAAATAACATTTTTCAATATTACATATTAGAGAGGTGAAGGAGTGAATGTCACTAAAAAAATTTTGCGGTTTCCATTATTTTCTCATTATTAATGAATCCAAGATAGAGTTTCCACCCATGATATACCATGATCGTTTGTCTTTTATATTTTTCATGAGTTATTCCATGGTTCAAACCCCAACACATGTCTTTATGATTGGAGCTTCCAAACCACTACAACCTTCCCAATGGGATTTAACCTCAATATAAGAGTCCCATAGAATACAACTAATATTAATATCAATATTACAGATTATTTTTTGGGTAATTTGATGATAGAGAGTACATGAACATGTGTTGAGGAAAGGTCAATCATTATAAGATTGATTATTTCACAGAAATATAGGACCAAATATTTCAAATTGTAAATTATTAATAGAATATTGATTATTTTAATTCTAAAGATCTCTATAATAAATTTCTTTCTCGAGTACTCGCTTCATCATCCCATGATGCCCTAGGTTATGGATTCACTGATGCCTCCCCTTATTGGCGATCCCTAGCTGGGGGGGTGGGGGGGTGGGTGGGGAGTCTCCTTCCTCCTCGTGTACCCCCTCATCCCTCAACATTCATACCATTAATAGTTCCCTCCTCACTCCCCTTTTCCCCCTCCATTCACCTCAGTCCTAAAGTCCACTAGCTCATTGATGGCATTCCAATGGCTTCTATTTCTCCTCTGGAGTTCACTAATGCCTCCGCATTGACGAATCATTCATTGGTCGCTCGTTTTGTAAGAGACAACCCATAGTTGACGCTTTTGACAGGTTCATCTCCAACCAATGGTTGCTCTAGGACCATGAGATTTATGTGCTCCAGGATTTGAGGCACCTCCTAATTTGCTTCTTATCATAATAAGATCTCATCTATGCTTGCGATAGCACTCTGTGATGTTTCTCAGGTATGTGATTTTTTCTCTTCCGGTGGTCTTTCAATTTTTACTTGAGGAGAGACCTTCCTGCCTCGGCGATTTGGTTCTCTCTCCCCGGACACCCCCTAATGTTTCAGAATCCAGCTATTCTAGGATTGATTGGAAATGTATTGGGGCAATTCCTATACACGAAGAAGTGGAATAATGTATTAAGCCACCCGATCTCCCATCAAATCTGCGTCGAAGCTAACCTATCTAAAGACCAGTTGGAAACCATTCTCATAGTGATCGAAGGTGAGCTTCAGAGGTATCATGAATGTGTTTATGAATCTTGGGTCGTCTTCTGTTCATCCTACTTCCGTCCCAGTCATGATGTTTCTAGTTGCCAGAACCGGTTGGTGGGGCTCTCTCGAGTGGCATTAGATGAGGGTACTCTTTTGCAGGCCATGGGGGATGGTGGATAATTCTATCTTGGTTTCCAAATTCCCAGCTCAATGTATTGGGGAGGACATTCCAAGAGGTGCGAGTGAAATTTTTACCTTGGTTACTGCAGATGGATTGTCGGGGAAGTGGTTTGCAGTCTCCGAATCAGTTATGGATAAGGGTGTTCATCGGGAGGCCTCAGACACAAATCCCTGGGTTTTAGATGTTGTTAATCATTTGAAGAGAGACTTGGGTATGGCCACTCCTATTGTGAAAATGGGACAAGTGGAATCTGCTTCATATTTTCTCTCTGCTGTAGTTGTTCGGGACCCTGTAGTTGGCTATAACTCAGCTAGTGAAGCTCGAATGGGCTATAAGGAAGGTCTAGAGGGCACTATGACAACATTTTATATGGAATTTGTGCTTGTAAGACTTCATAACAAGGGATTTTTGGGTCCTTTGGTTGAGCCATATTCAGTGAACAGATCTCACTCCAGGAATGTGGTGCCTGCTATTAAGCTATGTAACCATTTTGAGAGTTTGGAGGATTTCAGACCTGTTCAGGAGACTGATCAGATAGAACTCTACAATGAGGAGAATGATATCCTGTAGGAGGAGTCTGGTGATGATTCTTCCAACCAGCTATCAGGAGTAAGTGCTCATGTGTTCTATGGTAGCGACACTTGTAATTCGAGGAAGAGGAAAGGCCAACGTGGCGGCAATAGATGACTTAATGATTATTCTTACCGACATTCACCAATTGAGTCCCGATCGACCAAGAAATTTAAGGCCCAAGTGAAGGAAGGGGTTCTAAACTTCAATGGAAATACAACATGAGCAGGGGATGCAGCAGCTATAGTTGAGGGAGATGTTCCAATTAGGAATGTACTATCGATTTCATGGATGGATAAGGAGAAACCTATGAAGATTATATTTCATTCCAGAGAAGAAATGGAGGAGGGATCTGTAGTTACCAGTTATTCAATAGATGAGGGTAATATAAAGATTGAAAGGGCTATTCGGGTGGACACCAATAGAGATCAGAGGGGCAGGATTGACAAGAAAAATTTTAACATATTAAGTGGTCTCAAGGCGGGGAAAATCAACTAATAAGAATAATTGAAAACGTTGAACATACTAGAGGGTCTAATTGAAGACCTCATAAAGTATGATCCCAAAACACCAGTATCCTCTTTGTTCTGGGAACTTCATAACGATAAAAATCTCAATAGGCTTAAATTGTCCTTTAACAACTATATGTTTTCTTAGGGTGTCTCACTTTTTCCTTAAATGTGTCTCTGGTTATAATTAAAATGAATTTGGAGTGAGTGATTATGTCTATGATTTATGATAATATTGGATATCATACATAATTAATGGGTATGTGTCCAGGAATAAACCCCAACCACACTACAATCAGAATTTCATGGGAAGTGGAACATTAGATTGAAATAAATAAAATACTCCTGGAATGAATAATCCATTAGCCACTCTATTTTTGATAAAATAATATATCATTTTTGAAACCACTAATATATTTTATGTTTCAATTCAATAAAAATTGTATTTCATTATTTAAAAAAATTATAGATACTAGTGGAACAATACATTCCTTTGTATGGATATATAATCCCAAACCCAATAACATTGAATTTTTTTCCTACTAAGGATATCTTGTTCCATGTGAAAGTGATTTTCAAACATAGGATACCCATGTATGAGGTCGCTCATTTATTTTTAGAATCTCATTAATTTTCCATAAAATTATAATAAAAACTTGTTATTAGATTATAAACTAATTAATAGAACACAAAAATGATATGAGAATAATATCTATGAAATTAATTTAAAAAAAAGATCCTTTGAATCATGTCATTTAAAATTTTATATCCACCTTGGATATAATTTCTGAACCCCCAGAACACTATTACGATCATTTATAATTTCTTTATCTAGTGAAATTCCACCTTTAATAATTCATTTTGAACTAAAATCATGATTTTATTTTCAAACAATGTAGGGTATATAAAATGAAACTCTTTCATTCATTATATTACCGAGGATTTTATTAGATAAATATCATTGAATCACTAGTAAAAAATTACCCATCATATAATTATGTTTTACTTCTGAAAAAATGATAGTCTAATTGGAACAAATAGACCTTAGTAAGGGACCACTAGTGAAAAAATCATTGATAATAGGATGGATGTACTCTATAATTATTTCATTTAAATAAACCTAAAATTATATTGGTGCCCCATTAAGAAATGGTGAACAATCTAGATTAGGACCATTGATGTCATTCCTTTCCATAGTCTGGCCTAGTGTTTAATCTAGGTAATAATTCATCCTCTCTAAAACAACGTAAGAAATGTTCCATAAAAATAATAATTAAGGACTTGAATCATATTTCCTCCTCAACTAGGAAAATATATCCCAGCTAGAAGGATATAGAAATATTTTACCACAATTAGGTCACATAATTTAATATCACTTCATTAGAATAATCTCTCAATGATTAGGATTAGATTTCTAATAAGAAATTATTAAATGCATACATGGACATTAATGGATTTATTCTCACCTTTTTAGGGCTGCCACATTCATAGTCCTTATCATGAAATCCTTATATTTTTAATGAGATTCATTAAAAGGGTCAAAAATTTATCCATTACAAAAATTAAGGAATTATAAGTCGAGATGGAATGTTTGATTTTATATAAGGGTGAAATTTTACCTTACAAAAAAAATTCTATGATGCACACTTCTCGATGCTTGAGGACTATTAATGTTGATGTCCCTTTAGGTATTTTAGTTTTTTTTAAATCCCATGGGGACGATTAGAAGTTCCATCCCATGAATGTTACATTAGTGATAGGAACTCTTATTTCTTGAATGTGTTGTTGGAGAAAAACTGTTTATAAAAATCACTTACAAAACATCATAAAAAACTATGAGAAGGGATTAATATGAGATATATATAAAAGAAAATGAAATTTAGGAATTAATAATATATTATTTCCCTTGGATATTGGAAAATATTCCATCAATATAACTCTATACCATATGACATCCTTGTTTCTTTTTTCTCTATTTAATCTTATAACCTAAGAAACTAAATTATAGAAGGTTCATCAAAGACATGAATGTGTTTAATTCTGACATTCTTATAGTGGATTAGTAGTAACAAGCATTATTATCATAGTTTTAGATAATATAGATCATATTCAATCATATTAACCACCAGTGATAACCCATATTTAATGATCTCATGTCTTCCCATAGCTCATTAGGATCTCCAAATGCTCATTCAAAATAATCCATAAAAATTATAGTTTGTAGTAAAAATAATACAAAATTACCACTCAAAAATAGAAATTGGTGTTAATGATATCGAAATCAAATCACTTTCTCTATAATTAATAGATGGTCTGAAAGGAAGGACTTCTATGAAAGTTTATTTTTTATATTTTGTATTTATGTAAAGGTATAAATCTGGATAGCATTCTATTTTAGAGTTATGAATGGTGGGGAATATAATATTTTGGTATAACCTATATTTTAGTATTTAATCTCATATATATTTGGATCTAATTTTATAAAAACCCAACTAATGATGTATTTCATAAATTAGTATTGAATATATTTTTGGGACTATTTCAAACCAACCATTTTAGAAAGGATTTTTATACTATTGGAAGAGATTTATCCAAAACCCTGGTTCTCAATATGTACATTTCAGAAGTTTTCCCTTCTGAATTTTTGGACCAAAAGTTCCTCATTATCAGTTTTTACAAACATTATTCATCCATAACATATATATGGTCAAATTATTTTGAAATTGTAAGAGGGTAAGGTAAATTCGTCCATGATGTAGGAGCCAATTGATGCATAACAGAGAAGGTATGAAAAATATTTATTCAGTGGATCATTAAATTTTTTTATAGGAATAGATTGAGTGTGTTACTAGAAATCATATGAGATATTCAATAAAATTATACTTGGATTTTTTAATTATGAGGATGATATTCAAAAACATGTTATGGGATATTAATGTAATGGGTCAAAGGGGGAGATTTGGTTTCCAAAGTAGAACTTCAATAATACACATTGAATAAGTTTTAGGGGGAGTTATAATATGTTATGGGATTAAGAGATGTTAATGTTTGAGATAATTTGATAGTTTCAGATTGATATAAACATAGTATTTTTAAAATGACTAAGTACTTTTATGAAACAAATTATGAAACATTCAATAAGAAACTATTAATTCAACACTTTTTTGTCAAAATGAGCATAATTACATTTTCATTTGGGTGGATGATAACTGAATCATTTATTAAATTATCTATAATATGTATACTATTAAAAACGGATGTTATATAAAAAATATTAATTAATTTAAGTGGAGGTATTAAAATAAAAATAGAGTGATTTTTATACAAATTTGATTAGGTTCTTTTATTTTCCTCTGTCTAAAATTAACTTCCAAAATATACAATAAATCATATCATATTAGGGTTTTATTTCATAAACCATTTGGGGGATTTTTTAATTGTTTTTTCATTAAAAAAACCCAAAATTACACACTCTATATTACTCATTAATAGTAATTTTGTTGAAATAAATATGAAAGTCAGTTGGTTTCATTATAATTTTCTATTTGGATTCCTTAATGTGTGTTGGTTTCTTTTCAAAGAACATAATAATTATGAATTACACAAAAACAATATTGAATTATTTCTTGAAGTGATGAATTCAAATAAATTGTTTTATGATTTTAATTATCAGAAAATATATATGTTAAAATGAAGGTCATATAAAACAAGTTGTTTGAGGATTATTTCATTATTTTCTGAAACAATGAGATCAAATATGTTTTTAAAAGGTTGGTAATTATATTAAATTTTGAGTAATAATCATACATGGATATAGGTTTTACAAAAATAGTGGTTTGGAAGGTATTTCACTTGGATACTTTATTGAAACAAATTCTCATGAGAAGGAGAAGAAATGGATAGGAAAAGAGAGTTATATGAATAATTTTTAGAGAGAATTAATAATAGAACTATATTTTTAAATGATTGATTAATTTTGGATATAATAAATATATCATGAAAATTTATGAAAGTGGGGATCATTATATTGATGAGGCTGAATGATATTTACATACAGAAGGATTAGTAATATGTTTATTTTATTCACAGGTATCATATTTTTCCCTTAAATGAGTAATATGGTCATCATGTCTGTGATGGAAATGATATATGATTGATTTTATAGGTTTTAATCCTTCTGTAAATGTTATTATAATGTGAAATCAATAAAAATTGTGCACATTAGTAGATTTATGTTATACTTGAACACCACTATGTGTGTAATACTTAAAAATTTCCAACTAAAATTGAACCATGTAAAATATATTATATTCCATTGTTTATTATGAAATATATATTTAATAAGGGGTAGAATTGGGATTTGAATTATTCTAATACAATACCAGTTGAAGGGGAATTTATAAATTTACAAACCATTAATCATCTGTAATGACTCTTTAAATATCCCTCCCTTCTTTATAACCAATAAATAAAATAAAATTTGAATTTAAAATATTTATAATAACACTAAATTTATTTAAAATAAATATTATCATAATCCATAAAACAATATTGATGTTTTGAAATAATTTGATTTACAATCTAAATTTGGATACTTTTTAGATCCAAGGAGTAAATTCCCTTATTTAGGTGAACATAATTTTAGATTTATCATCTTTATAAATTATCAATTATTTTATACATAATTATATTTCTTTTTCACAATTATTTTACAAGGGTGTTTATTAGTTTTTAACAACTTATGATTATTCATAACCCTCTTTTTCAGAAATTAAATGAATATATTTATTTAAAATTAATTTTTTCACATATAATTCTAGTATATTTTAGGGAATATTTTGAGTTAGTTCATCCTCTTAATTTTTTTTTGAACCGTTTTGTAAAATATTCATTGTAATAAATTAATCTTGAATGTTTCTTTATTATTTAATAGATATATTATTAAAAAATATTTATTTTCTTACCCCCAATTCAAATCACAAAGATCATGTGGTAATTTATTAATTATCAAAACAATTTTAAAAATATCTCACTTTGATAAAGAATTTTGTGTTTTAGGAGGATGGATACTATAAGGACCTAGACATAAACATTAAATAATGTTTATTTTTTATAAATAATTTAATTTATTCACATTTAAGATCTTTTCAAGTTTAGATTTTTACTGAATTAGGATATAACTATTACATTAAATCTCAAGTATTACAATGTAGACACTTCTACTCTATTCAATTTCTTCACAATAATTTTTTTTTAAAAAAGAATTTATTTCATGAAAAAATATTATTGAATTTTAGTTTATCCTACCCTTACTTATTAAAAATAAAAAACCTTCAAAAAATTTGGGATGATCATAAAAATCTCACCAAGGGTTATAAAATAATGAAACAAAACCATAGTCCATGAATACATACAAATCTATGAAATCATAATTTTTACTCATAAAACATAATATCATTAAGATACCTCATGAAATCATAATATTGTTGAATAAAACATATAAATAATAAAACATAAATGTAACTTATGTCATCCATAACATACATAAATTTTTGATTTGACAGCTACATAGGGAGTAACCTTCATGGTTACATTTGGAATACCCATCACTGTATATTCCATAAATCTCTTAGGAGAAACCTTAACGTTTACCTCCATCACATTAACCAATGCATTGGAGAGATATCTTGGGCTCACCAACCCTCAGTTTATCATGGAACCACCCATATACATAAACAATTCCCAAAACCATAACATTATAACAACACATAAAACAAGCATAAAGCAAAGATAAAATTTCTAAATTACAGTCACAATATATCATTTCATGATATTGATATAATAAATACATTATAAAAACCATTTTAAATACTAAAATAACCAAAAGGAATATGATATTTTGTTTTCTTTTTTAAAAATATTATTTTTTATAGAGGAATCCAAATATCAAATAATGCTTGTGGTGGCAGAAAGTCATTGTTGCCGCATACATTAAAAAGAAACATTCCTTTTTTCATTTAGTAAAATGATTCATAAAAAATATTCCCTTTTTAAAAACATTGAATAAAATTAAAATTAAAAGGGTTTTATTATTAACTATATAAGATAAGTTCATGTATAAACCAAAATATGCCTAATGAATGGAGATTGAGGCGATATCCCTTACCTTGAGTTTGACTTGTCCCATTCATACTTTATATTGATTAATAATAAACATAGTTAAATTTATACTTTCTTCATAACCTTTTTCGTGTTTATTATTCCTTTAATATCACTTATTTCCATTTTATAAAAATTAAATAATTATTTAAGTTTATATCAGTCGTTTTCTCGAAGTTCGGTACATGAGGCGAAAATGAACTTGTTTAGATGTAAATTGAAAATGTAGTCCAAAATCAATAATATCCATAATATTATTCATGATTTAAATATCATATATATCCAGTATATATGTATTTATAACTTCCATAATATGTGGAGATAATAAATGAAATTCACCATTCATGGAGACGGTAGGTTGTACGTACGCATGAATGCTACTTTAATTTCTTGTTATATTAAAAGAATAATAATAAAGTGATATAAATGTATATTATAATACTAGTATTAAATTTACGTCATTTGTGTCTTATAGGTTTAATAAAACCATTCTTTATATTATTCAATAATTTCATGAATGAGTCAAATCACTTTCAGGGTGCGGTAGTCCACACTTCCTCAAATGAAATTATTATATTTACACATCTTAGAAAGAAAAACGTTATTCTGTATATATAAATTATATAATAATATAGAAAATATAAATTTAATATATATCAAATATTAATACAGTTCCATAATAATGGAAACTATGATAGGTGGTAAGATAAAATTGAACAATCATCATTTTGTGAGGCAGTAGTTCTCCGTGCATAGAAATAATATGTTTATATCCCTTAGATAGAGGTGTGTGTAAGTTTACTTTGAATAATTATAATAAAAACATACTAGTATATTGAGGATATTGTTTGTTTATTTAATCAAATAATATTAAGATCATATGGAGTGAATAAAGAAAATAAAATAATGGAACATGATAGAAGACAATTCCTCTAAATCAGGTAACTTCTTTTAGATTTTAGCCAAAATGCTTTTTTGAATTGCCTTGTACCCAAGTCAGGGATTATATGAGGAATATAGGGATTTTGGGATATTATGTTATCATAATTTGGATGATACAGGGGGATTGAGAGGTGTGAGTAAGTGGGTAGAGGTGGCGGCCTTTATAAGAGGGAGGATGGGTAGTTTAGGAAGGTCTTGAAATATTAATTTATTATAAATAAAATTTAGATTAAAAATGTTACAAAACTAATTATATTCAAAGATAAAATTATTTTGGTTCGAATACACATCATATAATTATTTTTATACATGTTTTTAATATTGTTTATTCCATATCTTTTTGATTTAACCCTTTTTTACCTTTTTTGATCTTATAGTGATATCATGTAATTTACACATTGGGGGTTAATGTTATTATCATATCATGACAAAAAACCCACAAAAACTCATTGATTTTATATTTGGACTTATCTTAATCATTTGGATGAATCTTATATTTTTAAGAATTTAATATCAAATAATAAACTATTTTATATTTTAATTTATGAATTATGTTGATTTTGGACACAATTCATACTTGAATTTTATACAAATTAATAACATCTTGATTCCTTATAAAAAATTCATTAAATCCTAAAATTTCATATTCAAATAGAGAATTATTAGATGAAATTAATTATCTCATATAATATATATTTTAATATTTACAATATCTTCTATTGGTAACATTTATTAATGAAGCAATAACTGCATCATCATTGTGTCGTAATTAAATTTATTTATTTAATATAAAAAAAATTATAAATAAAATTTCATGATGTAGGAAATCAATTTATATTTTCAATTACTACTTATTGTTGAAGATTTCACTTATATAACCCTATATTAAAAATTTATTAGTTAAAGATACAAGTTTATATTATATTTCTCCTTACGTTAAATTAATTCTTAAAACATGTCATTTTCACACCCAAGGGGCTTTATGGGGTCAAAAAATAAACCCAAGCATTAAACTGTTACATAATATCTCATAAAATAGTATTATTACATGTTTTAGGGCCGGTTAATATTATTATAATATTATTTTTTACGGTTATTTATCTGATATACCCTTTAACCATGGTAAATAAAAATATTTTCTGAAGTTACTATTCATAATGTCAAAAAATAAAAGGTACCTATTTAAACAATTTGAAACTTATGATTAAAAATATTGAACCCATTTTTTAAAATTAAAAACACCAAATATTCATAAATTAATTGAAAATTAATTCATGTGGTCAAAACCAAAAGCATGTTTTTAAGAAGTAAAATCTATCAAAAAATTGACATGTGTTTATGTCCAATTTAAATGTGAAATTAATTACAATGATGATAATTGGATTAAATGAAAAAAATTCAATCACAATTTACGAACAATTAAAAGGACTATCTAACTATAAAAATAAATTAGATTAAAAGGATGTTTTGAATTAAAATGTCGTATTTTTAACTATTAATTTAAATATGAATTTCATTAGAAAAATTCAAAAATTTCAACCAATATAAATTTTGATGTACCAATTATATAGAAGATGATTTGTTTTCAAATATAACATATTAAAGTGGAAAAAACTATTTTTAAAAAGGGGTTTCCATCAAAAGGTAGTAAAATGAACTTTTAAAAATATTAGAGTATTTTATGCATAAAATTGGATTCATTCTCATTTTAAGAAACAAATATTTTTAGGATAAATGTAATTTTTTTGACAAACATTAATAATCATATTTTAGTTAGTTCAATTAATTCCCACTAATACAACGGTAATACATTGACTACCATTTGAGATAATAATATTATTATATTATTTTTCAGTATAACTCAAAGTTGTGTGCAATGTAATATTTCAAAGAAACTCATTATAGCATGTCGAGTACTCTATCAGAAAAAAATCACATTTAATATAAAAATAATATCTTTTACATAAATATTAATATAAATGAAAAATTATTATTCTATAAATACCTAGGATCCTACATCATTCCTCCCATTTGGAAATTGCATCCCTACAATTTTATTAACTCATCAAATAAGTTGGGGTATTTATCCCTCATAGAATTTTTAATTTGCCACATTTCCTCTTCAACCATTTGGTTTTTACAAAAAACCATTAGCTAATGAACTACCATATTCTGAATCACTTTCTCCCTATGGTCAAGAATTTGGACTCATTGTTCCTCATAAGAAACATTCTCTTCCAACTAAACTACCTCTGTACTCAAAACATGAGATGGATCCGTAATATACTATCTCAACATTGAAACAAGAATTACATTGTGTACCTAGGATAAACATGGAGTTAAATACACTCTGTAGGAAATTGATTAAATGTTTTGTACGATTTCATAGGGTCCAACGAACCTAGACTTAACTTTCCATTCTTAACTAAACACATCATGCTTTTCAATGGAGAAAATTGAGAAATATATGATCACCTATCTTGAAAGAAAGATCCTTCCACTAGTTATCCAAATAACTTTTCTACCTTATCTGAGCTATTCTCTTGTGCTTATGAATCAACTAAACTTTTTTATGTCGTCTCTTCTACCAATTCTAGTCCCACCAACTTCCTCTCACCTACATAATCCCAAAAAGATGGAGTTCGACACCTCTTTTAATACAATGCATCAAATGGTGCCATATATATTCTAGAATGTAAACTATTATTTTATGAAAACTCAACCAAAGAAATATGATGGTCCCAACTTCCCTATTAATCAATTAAACAAGCACGTACCATATCTTCCAATGTTTAAATTTTTCATTGTTACTGGATATATGATTATAGATGGAAAGCTTTAATGAAATTTAGTTCAGTACCCAATGACTTATGAAGGCCCTTCGAAAAGTTTTAAGATAACCTGGGATCGTGATTAGAAAAGGTGGAGAGGGGAAATCAATCTAACTATACTATCTATTTAATATAAAATTGATAAAGATGACCTAGAGACAGAGTATATCGAATAGGATGAAAATGAGAATATTTAGTCAATCGATCAATAATAACCCATATTGCATTGTTACCTTGAGAGGATTTTGTTAATATCACTATTGAATCCATGGACACATATAATCATTTCCACTATGGAACTGGAAATGGTTAAAGAATCCCTTTTGGTAACTGATGATTTGGTTTCACCAGTTAAAAAATAAAAATCTTATGGTAAACTCTGTAATATATCTTTTCATTTCATCCCACCAGTAATACTCTCGAAGATCTCTGTATATCTTTACACTGCCAAGATGAACTGAAAATGTAGAACTATGAGCTTCACATAACAACTCTTTCTTAAACTATGAATCACAAGGCACACATAATCTGTTTCCAAACCTCAAACCGTAGTCTTTTTCATTGTTAAATTCACGTAACTTACCCTTCTAAAACAATTCTAATTTTTTATATAACTCAATGTCTTCTTTCTATTCTTGCATAATTCTATCTGGTAGAGATTATTTCAGTTTAACATAAAACAAAATAATGCAATTCCCTTCACCAACAACATCCAATACAAAATTCATCAATTAAAAAACCAAAGGAGAATATTCCAAATTTATCATAGTTAATATATAATTACTCATTCGACTCAATGTGTAAGTTGCATTATTTTTCTTTCCTAGATGGTAATGAATCATGAAATAATAATATATAATTAATTCCATCCATCTCCTCTATCTCATGTTCAATTATTTCTTTGTAAATATATACATAAAACTTTTATAGTCATTATATATTTCACATTTTACTCTATACAGATATTGCCTCTAAATTATTAATGCAAAAAACAACAACAGCTAATTCCTAATCATGTGTAGGGTAATTTAACTCTTGAGTTTTCAACTAACATGAAGCATAAGAAATTACCTGATAATTCTTCATTAGATCACAACCACATCATTTAAATGAAGAAAAACTATAGATAAAAATTTCACCATTTTTAGAAGGTAGTTCCAAAAATGGATCATTCACCAATCATCTTTTCAATTCCAGAAAAAATTCATCACATTCTTTTGTCGTGGTGAAAATAACACTTTTTCTTGTTAACTTAGTCACTGGGAGAGAAAACCTTTCCAAATTTTTAAAAAACCTCTAGTAATAACAAGATATACAATGAAAACTATGAATCTCGATTAATTATGGAGGGCTTATAGTCATTCTTCCAAAACATTTATTTATGAAGGATCAATAGTTATGCCATATTTCAAAACAATATGACTGTGGAATGAAATTTGTTGTAACTTAAACTCACACGTGCTGAATTTTCTATACATTTACATTTCTATTATGGCTTAAATATCAAACCTTCAAATAACTTTCATGGTTCTCTTTTATGTTAGAATATACCAAAATATCTTCAATAAACACAACAAAAAACTTAGCTAAGAACTCATGGAAAATTCTATTCATATGATCCATGAATATAGAAGGTGCATTGGTTAACCAAAAAGGCATAACTACAAACTCATAATAGACATATATTGTTCAAAAAATGGTCTTCAGAATTTATTATTCCTTTAATTTCAACTGATGGTACCTAGAACACAAGTCTATCTTTGAAAAATACTGATCTCTCTTGAGCTGATAAAAAAACATTGATATGAGTAATATGATACTTGTTCTTAATAGTGGTGTTATTCAAAGATATATAATCAATGAAAAGTATCATTGAACTATCTTTCTTTTTAACAAAAAATGACATGGGAACCACATGTTGATGTTCTAGGTTGAATAAAACCATTATATAATAACTACTCTAATTTATTCTTTAACTCTAAAAGTTAAATTTGATGCATTCAATAGGGGGGTTTGAAATTGTCTTAGAATTAGAAACCAAGTCAACAATAATTTCAACTTCTCGATTAGGTATTATACCACGAAACTCATCTAGAAAAACATCCTGATACCCATTTTCCACTGGCACATCATTAATATAAACAACTCCTTTGTTTTCAAAAATATATGAATGGTAACATTCATTTACATCTTTTACTATTTTCCTAGATTCCTGATATGTTATCAATAGTAAGGTTTCAATCATGTCAAAAAACTAATTTTTTTCTTAAAAGAAACACCTTTAGCTCTGCAATCAATCTTAGCATGATAAATGGATATCCAACCCATACCCAAAATAACAACATACTCTACTAGAGAGAAATAAATAAGGTTTCTAGGTAGATTCTTCCTTTACACAAGGAGAATAAGGTTATGATAATTTATTTTTTATCTTAACATTTAACCTAAGTGTTTTTTACCACAAGATTATGATTTATATTTTGAAATGGAATTACCAATTTATTAGAAAATTTATCAGAAATGAAAAATGTGTAGCCCTGAAATCAAACAGCACATTGGAATAATTAGAATAAAAAAAATATGACTAATACTAC
Source organism: Viscum album (assembly GCA_963277665.1). Classification (NCBI taxonomy): domain Eukaryota; kingdom Viridiplantae; phylum Streptophyta; class Magnoliopsida; order Santalales; family Viscaceae; genus Viscum; species Viscum album. The sequence goes on along the minus strand of OY728150.1, from coordinate 1,604,640,450 downwards.
TTCATTTAATAGACCAACTTCTGTTGAAGTATTTTCTAATTATTTCACCACCCCTTTCTTCTTGTAGTCCAGATTCCTTCCATCATTTGAGTTCTTCAAAAAATCATTTGAAAAATGACTCTTTTCATTACAGTTTTACTAGCTAAAAATTAGCTTTTATCTTACCACTGTCATAATCATTTTCAGTGTAAATATTTTACTTATGTCACATTTTACAACATCGAATTTAGTAACTAGAATTCAAAATTCAATCCCCAGTTTGATTTTTTCCATAATTTTCAAAATCTATAAACTCAGGTTTCTTAACATCAAACTTTTTTGAAGAGTTCTTCCCTTTCATCTGCCACATCGACCTCTAATTATATTGTCTTTCAAGGAAAACCAAATCATAGACAGACCAAATTTTCACCTTCTCCATACATCAAACACATTTTTCATAACATTTAAATTCATGAGAAGATAATTCTATTCAATACTTTGGATTTAATGCTAAGTAAAACTGATTTATTTTACTACCAAGATACCATATGAATTTTAGAGAATTCCCTTCCAGCCAAGTGAATTTTTCTTCATATGTAGCCATATTGTCATCCTCCTACCTCAATTCCAAGAGTTTTTTATTCATACTAATTCTAACCACCATAAGAAAATATTTCTCAAGGAACATAACATTGAATGAATCCCAATAAAGAGCATAAATATCCTCTCTATCTCTAATATTTTTAATCATCAACCACCTCTAATCAGCTTCACATTCAAAACAGTAAATAAAAAGACTAACCTATTGTTGTTCTAAACACCCCATAACATAAAAAATATTTTCCAGTTCTTTAATCCACTATACAAATTTCTTCAAGGCCAGATGATCATATGAATAAAAAGGGGTGTTTCCCCATGAAATGCTACACTACCAACATTTTTCTTTTTGGTCAATATAGATGATCTTATGCAAGGATACCACCACCATTTATCGCATGATTCAACTGTTTTATCCCTGCAACAAACTGTTCAGTTCTGAATCTGACCATTTCTAGTTGCTGATTTGGTAGGTTGTTTTCCTTTAGAGGTCGTCCCATCATAGATACCATGTTTACACTATGGAAAATCATTCGGAACACATACATATCTCAGATGAAGAAACATGGTAATATTCAAATTATATAACATTTCAATCATACCACAATGTAAAAATAATTTATGGATATTCATTTAACAATATCATAACTCTTATAGTTATCTAAACTAACCTCTCATACTAACTATAAGTCCCTAGCCTAAACCATTACATAATCTTGATTTTTGATCAATAATTTACATCTTTTACATTGAGGATCATTTCAAGTTTAGAGTTTTTGAGAATTAGGTCATAACTATTAGATTAAATCTTAAATATTACAATGTAGAAACTTATACTATATCCAATTTTTTCACAATAATAAAATGCCTTTAAAAAAATCAAGAATTACTTTCTTGATTAAAATCTTCTTGAATTCGTTCCTTCTATTACACTTCTTTATACCGTATGAATTTTTTTTCAGAAACATGGGTTGAGAGAAAAAATGCTCAGTAAGGGTTATAAAATAAGTAAAGAAACTATTAGTCCATGAATACATACAAATCAATGAAATCATACTTTTTACTCATAAAACACAAGATCATTAAGATACCTCATGAAATAATAATATTAATGAATAAATCATATAAATCATGAAACATAAAGGTAACTTATGGAATCCCTAACATAGTGACATTATAGCTTTCATAGATACATAGGGAGTACCCTTCATGGTAACATCTTGAATACCCGTCACATTATATTTCAAAATATCTTTGGATAAAACTTAATGTTTACCTCAGTCACATTACCCAATGTATTGGAGAGCTATATCGGGATAAACCACCCTTGGTTTATCATAGAATCACCTGTTTACATAAATAATCCCCCAGAACCAAAATATAATCATAACACATGAAACAAGTATAAAGGAAAGATAACATGATAAAAAGTATTAGTTTCACAATTACCCATGTTTTATTTTAAGTATCTATATGTACGCATATTCCAATTCACCCAAGAATAAAAACACAATTTATATGATATATTTTTTTTATCAAAAATATAGTTACAATGTATTTCTCTATCCAATAATTTTTGTAAGATCTATCTCTCAATAATCATTAAAAAATTATATTTTTAAATCAGGGATGAAACAAATTTTACTATTATCTAATTTATTATTTCTTGATCTATGATTTAGTTTTATTTTTTATATAGTTTTTTGAAAACATGTAACCACTAAGGTAAATGTTACCACCCCATATCCTTCTTTAATATACCAATATTCATAAAGGGACGTATAAAAAAATATGAAAATATTAGAATATTTCTACATACTAAGAGACTAAAATCTATCTTTGGTGGAATTATTTTATAATAATAATAGTCAAAAAATTATAAAAATGTAGAAATATATAGATTTAGATAATAACTGGTTCCCAAATAATATGGATTTATTACCATGTAGTTCTATAATGATGTTTTCCAACAGTAACAATGGTATATTTAATGGATTATCAAAAAAAATTATTCATATCTCAGTGATTATATATTTTAATCCTTAGTATCCCCCAATAAATTGTCAAAGGGGTAAATATACACCCCATGTGTTGTCAAAATTTATTTATAAACATATTCAAATAAATTACTAATGGAACACATAACCTCTTTCCAAAAATCAAAACTCCATTTAAATAATTATTTCACATAGGTTTCAATTAATATCCCATTAAAACGATTTTTTAAATGTATATACCATCTTTTTCTATTTTTTATTACTCCTAATAAAATAATGTTATTAAATTACATACTGAAAGAATTATATTGAACCATCCATCATAAATATCAATCTATTAAATCTAAAAACACACAACAGTCATTTTGTAAATAAAAAATTAAAATTTTGTATTCATATTTATCATATCATTTGTTGAATGATTATTTCAGTTTATTCCTCTCTATTACATTCAATCGATAGTACCATGATCATTAATCATTCATTGAAAAATATTAATCCATTTTTATTTTATCAAATAAGTCATCATTCTGAGTCAAATGGTACACATTATATAGTGATATATTTAGTATTATTAAATTTAATGTGTTGAACCATTTCTTCATAATTTTTATTATTATATAAAACCATTTTACTGGAAGGAAATATATTTGGAAGATGAATACATTTTTCATATAACTATTTCAAAATTTATTTATTTCCCAATTCTTGACTAATAAAATTGTATAAGAATATTTTTACTCTATTTTTTCATCAGAGAGAATATTATTAGAGGAGAAATCATCTTGGTCATGAAGATTTTTAGATAATAAATCATTTAAATTCCCTTGACTAGTCACTGACCACCATGAAGAGACAAAGAAAAATGTTAAATAAGAAATTCCTCTTAATTCATTAGATTCTGTCATCTAGTGGTGGTGGTATTCTCTATAAAGTGGGGACATAATTTCCATGGTATCGTATCATTAAAAAATTATTATAAACCTACAAATATTAATCATGCATTAATGCATAATATGGATTTATAGTTTAATTTAATCGAAAATAATAAAAAAAATAATTTTATATTAAAATAAAAATATTTTTGAATTATATAATATATATTAATATATTGTACCACATACATGTAGATAATCACATATATAAATTATTTTCAAATTAATTAGATATAATTGGGTAGCTTTTTTACAAAATAGGTCATCATTACCTCATTTAGACCCACCCCATTGTTTTAAAGACACTAGAGATCAAATCGTTATTGTCAATCCCATACTCAAACATATAAATAAACTACAAGTATAACACATCCACCCTGATTTATATGTAGTGTTATATAATGAAGCACAATGTACCATTACCAGTGAATCCCAAAAATTATTCACTATTCTATGATGTGTTTTTCAATAAAAAGAGTAATAAAGTTCATGGGACTCATGATTTATCATAAATATTTTTTCTGAGATATATCTAGAAGGATAAGAAATTATGTAATTTTTAATAGATGATAACCCTTCTAGATTTGAAAAGTGTAAGTAAATACAACTCTAGGATATAAGAAAACCTTGTTTATTTTACTCCATTTCATATTATATCCTATGAAACCAAATTCTAGTTGGTTCCTCAAGGCCATGATATTTTTTAATTTATACATTATCACATGGTAATAACAATAAAATGATTTCATCTCAAAATTTTATAGAATATAAAAATCTCTCTGCCTATGAACCACCAGAGATTCCCCATATTAAAAGTTTTCAAGTATTCCCATATATTATAAGGATCCCCAACCTCTCAATTGTAATAATCAATAAAACATTTTACTTTATTGTTAAAATATTACACAATTACTATTTTTAAATTGAAATTGTATTTATTCATATCGACATCAGAACCATTTCTGAAGAATAAACACTTGTATTTTATTGTTGGAATTCCATGATTAATAATTTTTTAAACTTTTATTTTAGGTGAAGGAATGAATATGGTTATCATTTTCTTTTGGGGTCATTAATTGTAGGTAATAGAATATTGTTATATAAAAAGTATTTATGAATTTACTTTCATATATATACGGATCAAATTACCCTAACATCCCAATTAAAAATAAAGTTAATAAATTAGGATAAACAATATTTTTGGGACCTTTTAAAACTATCCATTTAGGAAAGGATAGTTATCCAAAAGGACATGTTTTTTATGAACCCTAGTTCTCATTATGTTGTTTCAGGATGGTGTCCCTTCTAATTGTATAGAATATATGTGCCTTTTTTTCTGATTCTCCTAACATACATGATCCATTACATCCTTAAGGTAATTTTTTTTGAAAATGTAAGAGGTTAAGGTACTTCTATCAATGATTCCTGAGCTGATGGGGGTCTAACAGATAAGGTCTAAAGAATATTTAGTAAGTGGATAATCAATATTTTTCATATGAATTGACTGATTGTGTTACTAGAAATCACTTGAAATATTAAATGAAATTATCCTTGTGTTTATTAATGATGAGTATGATACTCAACAACCTGTGAAGGTATATTCATTTAATAAATAAAAGGGGGGAGATGGTTTCCATAGTGGTACGTGAAAAGTATAATTTGAATAATTCTTATGAGTGAGTTATAATATGTGAAGTCATCAGGATATGTTAATGTTTGATAGAATTTGATAATTGGATATTGATATAAATATAACATTTTCTTGATGAATAAGAACTTATAAAAAAAATTAGAACAAAAATTCATTAAGAAACTATTAATTGAAAACATGTTTATCACAATGAGCATAATTAGTATTAGATTCGAGTGGATGATATGTTACATATTGATTAAATTATCGATAATTTGTTGAATTTATCTAATGATGGCATATAAATAAAATAGAATTAATATAAGAAGTCGTATAAAAATTAAAAGTTGAGTGATTTTTATAGAAAATAGTTGTGTGTTTTTGGTTTGTTTATGTCAATAATGGTTTTATAAAATACATAATAAATCATATCATATTAGAGTTTTTGTTTCACATACCATTTGGGGGATTTGTATGTGTTATTTCATTAGAAATTAAAAAACACAAAATAACTCACACTATATTACTCATTAATATTTATTTTGTATAAATATACATTATACTCAATTGGATCGATTATAATTTTTTTATCTGGAGCACATAATCTGTGTGGGTTTATTTTAATAGAACTGAATAATTATGCATTATGCCATAATAATATCAAATTATTCCCCTAAGGTTTGAATCAAAATAATCTATTTTATGATGTTTATTATCCTAAAAATATTTTTTTTCCGATGGAGGTCATATAAATTACATTGTTTCCTGATTATTTCACTCTATTCAGAAATTAAGTGATCAAAAATATATTTATTAGGTTGGAAATCTTATTAAATTTTCAATATTATTCATAATAAGATATCATTTTTATTGAAATATATTTTTTGATCATATTTCACCAAGATAGTTTATATATTAATATTGTCAGGTAAAGGAGATGAAATGGATGAAAAAATTGGGTTATATATTAATTTTTAGACAGAATTAATAATGGAAATATATTTTTAAACCATTGATTAAATTTAGTTACAATAAATATATCATGAAAATTTAATAAAGTTTAGAATATTATATTGACAAAGATAGAGGATATTTACATATAGATGGATTCATAATATATTTCATTCCTTCATAGATATCTTATTTTCCCAATAATTGATTAATATGTTCATCATGTTTTTGAGGGAAATTAATTATGATTTATTTGATTGGTTTTAATCCCTAAGGAAATGTAAGTCTGTTGTTATTTTATAAAAAATATTTCACATTGGTGGATTTATATTATACTGGAAGATAGAGGATATTTACATATAGATGGATTAGTAATATATTTCATTCATTCATAGAGAACTTATTTTCCCCTTAATTGATTAGTATGTTCATTATGTTTTTGAGGGAAATTAATTATGAATGATTTGATTAGTTTTAATCCCTGAGGAAATGTAAGTTTATTTTTCCTTTATAAAATTAGTTCACATTGGTGGATTTATTTTATTCTGGAACATCACAATGCCTATAATTATTTGATTTTTCCAACTGAAATTGAACAACATAAAATATCTTATATAACATTGTTCATTATTTATTATATATATATAGTACTTGATGGAATTGAAATTTTACTAATCCTAAAACAATACCTTTTGATGGTGACTTTTTAAATTCATACAGTATGAATCACCTTGCACGTGTCTTAAAATATCCTTACTTCTTTGAACAAGTTAATGAGTTAAAATTTAAAATTAAAATATATTCAATAACACTTCATTTATTTAAAATAAATATTATAACCATCATTTAAAAAGTTTAAATATTTTGAAATAATTTAATTTATAATATAAATTTAGATAAATTTTAGATCCATGTAGTAAATTTCCTTGTTGACGTGAAAATAATTAAGATTTATCATAATTAGATATGATTTATTATTTTAAAAACAATTATATTTATTTATCTCCCACATTTTATATGGGTGTTTAATAATTTTTGTACCTTAATGATTATTCATCACCCTCATTGTCCAAAATTAAATCAACATATTTATTTGTAAATATTTTTTTCACATAGTATTAAAACACATTTTATGGATTTTTTAGTTAGTTCAACCTCCTAAGAATTTTTTGAACAATTTTCTAAAAATATTCCTTGAAAGAAGTTCTTATTGCCAATTTTCCTCATTATACATTGGATATATTATAAAAAAATATGTTCTTTATTTACCCCCAAATCAAATAAAAAACATCTCACGGTAATTTATTAATTATCAAAATACTTCCTAAATTCTCTCACATTGATAATAAATTAACCGTTTTATGAGGAAGGATAAATAATCAAAAAATAAATGGATATCATTTTTTATATAGTATATTATAAAAAAAATCATCATATTACATTATTTTTTTTACTTATGGTATTATTAATATTGTTTATCTTTTATAAATTAGTTAAAATAATTAATAGAAAAAATGAAACATTAATAAAGATGTGAACTTATATTCTGAGTAAGGGTTAACAAATTTGAGATTATTTATAAAATCAAATTATAATAATTATACTTGTATACATAAATATTTTCAAATTAATTAGAGTCAATTTTATAATAAAATAACACATATAATAATGATAATATCAATGAATCTATACATTATACAATTATAGTAATGAATTTATGTTATAAAATGCATAAAGATTCAGAATGGTTTGATTACCCTATAAAAATTATCTATATAGTTATATTCATACATTTGGGGTGTTTAATTATATTTAATTACTATCAATAACATACTACATAAACAAATTAACATTTTGTGGAAGAAATATATACTTGCAATAATGCTCGTTAATTAATGATATAGATTGTTTACTTATATAGAATAAATAATTTTGTGAAATAGATTAATTAGTCCTTCAATAAAATAAATTTATTGAATAAAAAGAGTTATATTTTTATATACAATTGAAAGAATTTTACAATTAAAATTTTTATTATATCACACTTTAATCAAATTGAGAATATATTATACATATGTAAATTTATTTAATTTTAGTGTACCATATTGATGGAAATTTTAACAATGGTTTAAAAAAAATGGCAATGAAGATATAACCTGAATAAAATATTTATCAAGTAATATATTTTTTTAATCTCTTTTAAAATAATAATATATATAAAATAATAAATGAAATTATCTTAGTCCATATGTTATTATATCAATGATAAAATTCTAGGTAATCTTCAAACTACTCCCTGAGGTTTTCATAAGGGAATAAATGAATATACCAAACAATTAATTATATAAAATTCAAATCTATTATATTTAAAATAATTAGAAGATTAATTTTTTATTAATATCTTCAATGGTATTATAAAATAAATAATAATTTCCATCAAAAAATTATAAAAAATATGAGGAATTAGAAAAAAAATTCCAGGAAATGTTAATAAAATGAGGAAGATAAAATTTATTATCATCCATCTCATTCTAAAATTATACAATTTTATTCTAAATCACAAATAGTTTCCCTAATATTAATAAATGAATATATGAAACACAAATGATTTGATTGATATAAATTGTGTTATAATTTATTTAGAGAATTGGAATGTATATATATTTGGGTACATAAAATAAAATAATGGTAATTGTTAAATGAATATTTTTAATCATATATCACATTGAGAAATATCTCATGGAAAATTCCATTTTCAAAAATTTTCTATGTTTTGAAAATATTTTTCATTATTAAAAAATATTTCACTTCGAAATTATTCATTTATTAATATAATATAAATTTTAGGTAATCATTATTTTACCAAAAAATATATTTTATAATAATCAAACATTGTTTCAAATTTTTAAATTTTTTTTGTGAAATGAAGTTATTATTAAGAATTTGAATATTTTATCCAATACTATATATTTTTATACCATTTAAATAAATATTAAATGAGATCAACATTATTTCATTATTATATATTTATAAAGTATACCATAATTAATATATTATTTTACTATTCCCTTATTTCTTCTAATAATATAGAAAAATAACGTAACATAACCCATACATTCTTTCACGATGATTGATATAATTGTTATATAATTTTTATTATAATTAAATAGAGACTACAATAAATTAGGTTATTATATAAAAACACTATGTTTGTAAAAATTAAAATATTATAAAAATTTCATATATTTATTTCTTCAAAAATTAAGCATATATAACCATTATCAATATCAGATTAATAATTCTAACATATATATATTAATATAATGTATTTAGTTTTTTAAAAGAAATTATAATTTTTATGTAATTTTTTTTCCTATAATTACACAATAATTACAAGATTCCCCACTAATTTTAATCTAATGAATACATGATGATAAAATATTCCACTAAATTCCCTCAAATAAAATACCTAATATTTCTTTATTCACTTTGTATTATAAAATATTCTATTATTTTATATAATTTTAAACATATATATTATAGATTTCAGTATTATTACCATGATTATCAAAAATATTAAACATATTTTCTATTAAAAATGAGAATTTGGATTTTTATAATTATTTTACATATTTTGAACTATAATTTATAATTATTCAAACCCAGAGGAAATGTTTTCCCATTTATATTTTAGTATTAAATTTTGAATTTCTAATAATATATATCTTGACCGTTATGTTTTATTATTATAAATAATTTTTTTTGGGTTTTGGAATTTTGTATGAATTTGTATGTTATTTCTAGGTTTGATGCTTAATTAATTCTGTGATTCTTCTTCAACAAGATCAATAATAATTTTATGTAGATTCCCAAGGTAATGGCAAGTCATGTTATTTCTTATAGTGTAAATTTGTTCATCAAAAATTTGAAGTGGTTGATATAAAGATTGAATATTTTTGTGGTTTGGTAATAATGATTGGATAATGGGTTGAGGAATGACATGGAAATCATCCTAGTTTTTATAATGTTCTTTTCAATTAATCCTAAATTCTATGATGGTCTCTCGCTTTTAATATTTGAAATTAAAAGGTTGCGGTGTTATGATTTTTAGAAATTTTTTAGGGGATATTAGAATTGTTGTTTTTTGGTCTTTATATTATACTATGAGGGTTTAAAAATTAACCAAGAAGATCATTTTATATAAATTAAAAAAAAATGGATTTGGGAATAAAAATGGTTCATCGAATAATTCATTTTTTTTAATACAACATATTTAATCATTTATTTCAAAGAATTGTATTTTTTTACTTTTAACGCCCCAAGAAATTTCATTTAATCATTAAATTTAAAATAAGAGAACTATAAATAAGAGTATTGTTCCATAATTTGTTTCATAGGATCATATATTTAATTCTACAATTTAACAGTCTTCCAAGATTGTCACACCACAAACCTAGATACTCTTTAATTTTCATTCCTTTTCAGGTACTACATCTTTTGGTTGAGGTTTAGGTTTTATAACTGCCTTAAGATTTTGATGTTTTGAAATTTTGGTTAGTTTCAAGCTAGTGCAAGGGCACCACATGGTTAGAGGAAATTGGGCAGTGAACCCTGGTACCCGATCTACGGCCTCAGGAATGGACAGAAGTTGCTGCATAGTTCAGACACTATTTCTTGAACAGTGTGGGGTGACCCTATGGTGACACGAATTTGGAAGTTAATAAATTTAATGAAATAAGTCAAATTAAAAAAATATATAAAATAAAAGGAAATATTGTTATAATTATAATAATGATAATGATAATGTTATTTATATTGGTATTACAATTAATATTATTAAAACTAGTATTAATATTAAATGTTATTTATATTATTATAAACAATAATATTATTAATTTGTTTATTAACATTAATTTTATTAGTAATGATAATAATAATAATAATTTTAATCTTATTATAATGTTTTTTTAATTATAATAATATTTTATTATTATTATAATTAATCAACATTCATTTATTTATTTATTTTAGTTTTATTTTTTAAAATCGTAAAAATTTCCTCTATATTACCCTTACATTATATGGCACATCCCCCTCCCATCTACGCCTTATGCACAACCCACCCTATGCACACAACCTCCCTCTGGTTCCCCCTCCTCCTACACACCGTCCTTCTCTGGAAAGCCATCCTTGACCGACATCCTGCTCATGACCCGACTCCCCCACTCGTGCATGTTCAGGTGCACGCCCCTCTTCACTTGTAGTGCTATTCTCATTCAGACTCCCTCATTGGTTTCCCCCTCTCCAGTTGTGACCCGCTCTCTAGCGGTCTCCTCTTCAATGGCTCCTCCATCACCGGTTCCCTTATCCTTTAGTGTGTTTTCTTATTTCAATTTTTGTGGCTTCTTAATCATTGGATGAAAAATGTATTTAGGGTTGATTTTTGATCTTATTTTTATTGGACATATGGTTTTTAGTTTGTTCATAGAGTCTTATTCATCATCCTCCAGGGGTTTAGTCGCGTTGTCACACCTCCGAGGTAGTTGAATCCATGTTTTTCCATTCCAACGAACTCTATATACACTTTTGTTCTTTCAATTAATTATTATAGTTTATTTTCATGGTTTTAGTGAGTTATATTTTATTTTGGTATTTTTTTTATGATTGTATAATTTAATAAAATATGTTTTAAGGTAAATTATTAATTATTTCATAATTGTGTGTGCTTGGAAGTGATTGATGGATTTTTATGTGTTCCCGAAAGAATGAAATTGGGTGTTTTTTAACTTTAGGTTTCTTTTACGTTAGGATAATTTTTTTTGGATATTGAGTTGGTGATGTGTGTCAGAGATGATATTTTCATGAGACATGTTGACTATTTATGCTTTCTTTTTTTAGTTGAAAATCATGTAGGGAACCTTTCAAATTGGTTTTGGGGGAATTCTCTGAATTATTTTTGTGTTTTTTTAATGACTTGATTTGTTAAATATGTTTTGATGTGTTTCCATAATAATGACTAGGTGATGGTTTGATACTATTTTTCATGATTCCTCTATTTTTTGGGATGTTAGAGGGTGTCTCGGGACCCCTTGGTTTGTGTTCCAGAAACCTCCACCGCTAGTGAGGCGGTTCAGGTCGATTCACTCTGCCACTATTATTTTGGGGGAGTTTTGATCAGTTTTTAATGAATGCATGCATATTCCCATGTGTGGATACATATATAAATATATATTCTTTCTATGTGGGTGTTTCATCATGGAATAGGGAACATGTGCATCAGTTTTTGGATATATATATATATATGGAAGTGTGTTTGTGAAATAGGGCTTCTACTTGAGTTAGAAAGATTTGTATTAGCCATATTTTAATGGAGGATTTTCCAATGCACTTTTTTTTAAATTAAAGAACTAACAATTTCATGCTTTTATTACCTTTTTTATATTGTAATATTGATATATTATACTTTATATATTTGTTTGGTTTCAAAAGCAGAGAATTATTTATTGTTAAATGTTAAATATAATTGTTTTGTTAAATATTTCACACCAAGTTTTCTATTAAATTATTATTTTTATATTTCTTGTGTTTTGTGACATCTGAAGCATGGTTACGCCTTGAGAATATATTTTTGTTATGAAAAATGATGTGTTGGGTTCCTTTAATGGTATTTCAAAGTAGTTTTAGAATTAAATAGAATTTTTATTAGTTTTTTAAATATATTTTCAGCCTGAGAAGTAATATTTTTGGTCCCTTATATGGTTTTTCCAGCGGTTTTAGTTTTTAAAAAGAAACGAGTATTTAGTTTTAGTATTATTTGGAATGTGTTGTTGATGAAATTACTATTTGAAATTTTTATACGAATTGGTTTGTCTTGAAAATGTAGTGTCAATATTTTAAGTGGATTTTATAATTTTTTAGATGTGGAAAATGGTGTGTTTACACCCCTTTTTGAAAAGTGGATTTATATAACTGAACAAAGTTGATAGTGTGAAATTCTTACAGTCCCATTAGCCACTTTGTATTGATTATGAAGGATGTTTATTATCGAAGCCTCTATTGGATGTTTCTCATTCAATGTCTCAAATAATGGATGTGATTTCCTCTCTATGGAATCCATAGGATCCATTATCATGGTTCCTCTGTTGTAACTATTTGTAATCTCTTTATCACTTGGCATGAGATTTGTCCTTATGTAGACTCGAGGTGAATCCTGTTTTAAAAATTATTATATATTTATGATTTGATGATTGGTTTTCATCGATTGTCTCACACCCATTATCTTAATGAGACATACAAACCTGACGTATTGAGAGAATTATCTAAGATTGGTTAACTAACTTGTAGTTCACATACTCACCAGTGGACCATAGTAGGTGGATATATTTTGGTTTAATGTTATAGGACTGGGACCCTTAGTATTTCATTAGTTGGGGAGGCCGGGAGTTTGGGCGTTTTTATTTCATCTTGTGTGTCAGGCTACTAGGGATGGGTTCTCATGTATAGATATGTTATAGATTATTCTTGATATTCTAGGTTCACCTATTTCTATTAGCTAATGGATTCTTGTAGTAAAATTTTGAGATACTTGAGTGTATATTTTTACCACCCTTTTTATATTAATATTATTATTCTTCCTTGAGTACAGTTTACTTGGAAATTATGTGTTGGTTTCTAAAATTGTGTGATAAAGGTTACAAATTCAAGGTGTTTTACTATCATTATTTCCATAAAAACTAAATCATCACTTAACATTCTTATAAAATATTAATGACACACTAATTGAATGAACTTGGTTCTAGAAATGATTAAGGGAAATGAGATGTACTTTGTTTCTTAGTAAACATGTAGTAAAGAATACATTTATATATTTTAGTTCTAACATGATAATTGATATCACTTTTATTATAAATTATGTTCATTGGGAATATATTATAGGGATAGAAAGATATGTATTAATACTCTCACCTATAGTTTTATCTTTTGTTTTCTTCAGGTGTTGCGTCTTTCTTGGATTCAGTCGCAGTGGCTTGATGATGGTTTTAGGTTGGTGTTGACCTGTAGTGTCAAACAGATTTATCTACAGTTTTACATTATTATCAATAATAGTCATAGCTTTAATTATTCAGTTTTTATTTTTTTAATTTTTTTCATTTATGGGAAAAATCATTCCCACCTATTTAATTTTGATACCCAAAACTATTTTACATCCCATGCTGATAGGGAACAAAATTTGATCCATGATGCAGACCAAATCATGTGACTAGTTTAGGGTCGACCCCAGCTAGTTCATTAAAAAACTATATCGAAGTAGGTCCTCGTTATTTTGGGTGTCCTCTAGTTAGATATTAAGACTTTTGGGACTCTAGAGGTAGGTACGGGAAAGGAATCATGAACCCTTAATCGTTCTGAAACTCATGTCACTCGTGGCAGTTTGGGATTTGACACTTTCTATTCTTGTTTAGGATTGAGGGATGAAAATGGAGACAAACATATGTCACATTGTGATATGATATGGATTAGTGAGCCATATGGAGTCCAAGATAACGGTTCATGTACCTCTTATCATTATGACTTACTTTGGGAACATCCCTCTACCATATCACTAAGTTAGAGAGACACGCTAGACCCTCTTTCTAGTAGTTTAGTATATGTTTTGATTTTTCATGATTTTGGTTGCTGTTAGTGATCTTTTGATGATGAAAATGGTTTTGAAAGGGAAATTATTCCTTCTAATGTTTTTAAATTGTTAAAGTGGGTTTGAAAATTGAAAGTGATTTGGTTTCAAATATGGTTCATGTTTGGGAATGGTATAAATAATCTTTTGGTGATCCTTATGAGAATTTTCATGTGTGTAATTATGATTGGAAGAGTGTATTGGAATATATGGATGAAAATGGAGGGAAAAACATGTGATGGTTTATGGGATTCTGTGGGTGTTTATATGAAACCAACGACCTGGCCTTGTTTTTGAAAATGTGATTTTGGAAAAGGGAAATTATTTTGTAAATTGAAATTTAAAATCAAAAAGGGAGTTTGGAATTTGGTAAAGTGGAATTAGTGGAAGGAAATCATAAAATTTAAGTTGAAATTGTTGATTTTTAAAGAATTTTTTTGGTTTTTTTGTATCATTTTGGATCTTGAACCAATCATTTTATCTAAGGATTCTTCTTTTGATTGTACTTCAATTTGATATTTGTTTTTGTTGAGCATTGTGTTCCATTTGATGTCAATTAAGTGTCAAGGATTGAATGGATTACAAGGAGTGTCAATATGTGAATGAAAAATGAAGTGATAGTGATGGTGATGTTGTCAATAAGATATCAAGGATTGAATGGATATGTGAGTGACAAAGGAAGTAATGGGTTTTGTGGTGATTGGAGAATGGCCATGGTATTGAGAAGCATGTCACTTAGGAGAATCACTAAGTGGCATAGGAGGTAATGGTTGAAACATTCTCCATATGAACTCAGACGATTGCAGAGCTGATCTTAAAGGTCCAAGACTTGTATCAAGGAGATACAATGTCACAACATTGTTAGAATTCCATGCACTATCTTCACAATGCATGAGGAGATGAAGAAGTTCCATCCACTATCACTAAGTGGATGAGGAATGAGAAGATGAATCATCCACAACTCCTAAGTGGATGAAGTGGTTTGAAGAAGACCATGCACTATCTCTTATTGCATGAGGATTTGATGATGATCCAACCTCATCTCTGATTAGATCATTGAAGAACAACACTGAAGAAATATTTGATTCAAGACCAATGGTTGAAGACGAACCTTCGTGAATTCCATCCTATGTAGAGAATAAATGGTGAAGAGGAGATGAGGAAATATAATGAAGAAGAGTAGGTGAAGAAAAAGAGAATGGAATGATGTAGTCTTGTTCCAACTTGGTAATTTAACCAAGTATACAAGGAGGGAGAAGAGCTTATGCAAAAAATGGGGCCAACCCATGAGCTGGCTACCCAAGTTTCAACCCAAGGCACATGTGGGACTAGGTCAGCATGCCCATGAGGAGGCCTAGGCAGAGCCAGCTGCAGGAGGCATGGTGAGGGATGTGTGTAAGCCCGTGGGTGCCACACAGTGATGAACCCGGGCAGCATGGGCACTAGGTGCGCGCCCGGAGGAGCAGAGTGGGCGCTAGAGTGTGCCCGTAAGAGAACTGGTGCAGGGCAGCACCAGAGGGGGGAGAAGAGAATTCTGCACTGTGTTCGGGAGGCGATGGTTGTTAAACCGCGGAAAAACCGTGGCGTGTTTCGATGTGGGACAGGTTTTAAAAACACGGATCTAATCTGCGCCGTCTATTTGATCTCGCGTCCTATCTAAGCTGCACAATCCATCCGCGGCGCCACGATATAATCGCAGCCGTCCACGATCATTTAACGCATATCCAACGACCGTGGCATTGTCTCCTCCCTCTCGCCGAACCAAGGACTCCCCGAAACGTCGCCCGCAAACCAGTGCCACCCAAATGATGGAGAAGAATATCTCGGTTTCTTCTGATGAAGTGAAGGCCTCCATTGTGTTCGTTTCCACCTAACAAACACATTCATGCATTAAAAGTTGCATGCATGCAACGAGATGAAGATTTCGAATGTGGCCGAGGCAAACGAAGTTTCCGAGGCCATGTGGATCCATGTGAGATTCATGCATGAGAGTCGAGTATATAATCTTGAATCATACACGAAAGTTGGATCCCACGTTTGAAAAAAGGAAACACCCGGGATACGTGGATATCTTTAAACGCGGGTTGAATATTTTTTAACGAACCGAATGTCTCGATTATTCAAAGGAGTGATTCTCAGGCATTCAAAGTTTTGATCTAGTGGCCTCAATTGATCTCCTCGGCTATAAAAAGAGGAGCCTATGTACGAGGTTTTGTTGCTGCCATCATTGTGAGAGAGCTCCTACTTCTGCGGATAAACAGAGGAACCGCGAAACCCACTGGTTCGCGAACGGCAGGGTTTTCAGCGCATCCTTGCTGCGCGAAGTGAAGGAGTCCCGCGAAGCTCTGAGCAACGTGAAGAAAAGCTCCGTGCATCACCTGCGTGGTAGAGTATCCCGAAGCCACTCGAGGCTTCGAGAGATCCTTTTGCGCAAACCCATGCGCGAAAGAAGTAAGGAGGATGGCCTCCTTGCGCGCTCCCCTGCGTGACAGGGAAAAAGCCAGGGCCTTGCGCGCCCGCTGCCCGCAACACATGCGTAGTAACAAGTGCCCACACCACACTCCCTATGTGCCCACACACTTGCGTGGCAGGAGGAAGCTTCCGCACCACCTGCGCGGTAGGAGCTGCCGCAACCAGCGTGCTTGAAGGAAGGAGTTGGCCGCATCCATGCGCTCCCTCATTTGAAGTGGTGCTGAAGTGGAAGGCCACACCAACTTTGGTGTGTGTGTGTGAACGGGTTTAAGAAGGAGTGTGTGCACATGTGGAGTGTGTACACATTGAAGAAGAAGATCGCACCCTTTGAGGTGTGTGTCCAAAAGGAGAGGAAGGCCACACCATCTTTGAGTGTGTGTGTGCATAGAAACAAGAAGGTTGAAGCCTTAGTGTGTGCACAAGTGAAGTGTGCACACTTTGAAGAAGAAGAAAAGAACAAAGTGTGTGCAAAGAAACAAGAAGGTCATAGCCTTGTATTTTCACATGTGAAGGAGGCCATACCACTTGTGTGTGCCCAAGTGAAGGGAGAGGATACATGCATGTCCATGCATGTATGAATAAGTTAATAATTGGGTGAACACCTTGAGAAGAAAAAGAGAAGGAGAAATTCACACTAAAGAACAACACACAATTTGGTGTGTGTGAGAAAGAATAAATGAGTGTGACTCTAAGAAGGAGGTGTGTGTGTTAAAAGTGTTTACACCCTTTTGAGGGCTTATCACACCAAGAAGAAAAGGGGAGTGCATGCATTCATTCATGCACATGCACACGTAAACAAAGATTAAATCAGTGGGTGTGCATTTGAGAAGTCTAAGAACAAAGGCTCTTGAAGATATTTGAGATTCCATGAAACTCATGCATGAAGATTGAGAAGCCATGCAATCAGTGCATGAAGATTCAAGGATGCCATGCACTCAGTGCATGAAGTTGAATTGAAGAGAGACTAAGGCCAGACTGAAGTTAAAGACATCATTCATCCGAGTTTTCAGTAGTTGAGAAGACCAAGAAGATTGAGTGGGCATACTGAGTGCAGGAACATATTTTCCAATCAAGACTCTTGAAGACAGTGGTCGGGTCATCCTTAGAAGAAGGAGATAAAGCCCGAGAAACGAAGAGAAGTCCAGGTCACCACCAGTGATCAGAAGGAGTGAGCAAGGCCAGCAGACCTTATCCAAGGCTGTTGAAGTCTCTTGAAGAGCTTAAAAAGAAGAAGAGCTACTCATGTGACTCGAGGAGCCAGGAGAAGACCCCCCTGTGAGACTCAGGGTAGAGAAGTCTTTGGTGGAAGCTGAAGCAGGCCAGTGGGACTCTGGTAACACTGTGGGATGCAGTATAAAGAACCTCCTGTGGGACTCAAGAGAGATACAGTGTGACTCTGTATCGACCATTGTAATTACTACCCGGATTATAGTGGATAAACCATGATGGGGCGTTTAACCAACATGGCAAGGACGTAGGAATTTGGAGCCGAACCATGTAAATCCCTGTGTACTGTGCCTTTACATTTACTATATCACTCAAGGAAAGGATGAGAGATACAAGAAGAGTGGATCAAGGCCTTAAGAAGCCATAGAGGTTTAATTGATAAGGAATCAATTAGTAAAATTTTTAAAAGGATCACTGATTCACCCCTCCCCCTCTCAGTGACCACACTGATCCGGGCACTTCAATTGGTATTAGAGGGAGGTTACCTCTAAAAGATCCAAGGGAGTCCTTATGAAGTGCAGATTTGAGGAAATGAGTGAACACCCTCAAATGAAGATATCTTCCAAGACTCAGAAAAATAGACAGAAGAAACATGTCAAGAAGATGAAGAATAACGTGGCTAATAATCGAGAAACACCTTCCACTGAAGGTAATGTAAATGTCAAAACAGATGAAAATTCCTTTTATCACTCTCTAGATGAATCCTACTCTAGGTGTGATGATGATGGAACTATAAATGATCTTCTAAATGGACTCAAATATCTTCAGAAGACAGTCCCCAGGGAAGTGGCAATGTGTATTGCTACTAGTATCCATGGTCTTCAAGAAGTAAAATTACAGCTAGAAGAAGAATCAAATTCTATGGAAGATCAATTGGAAATAAGTGTTGGCATAACCAACACTCTCACAAATTTGGTGAAGGCTAAAGATGAAACCATTTCCCTTTGCAGTTAAATAATTGATGATGTCACTGAAGAACTACAAAGAAGCATTTGTGAGAAAGAACTCTTTGAGATAGTGTTTAAATAAGTTTTACATGCACTGGAAAAGAGGCATAGAGTGTCAATGGTTGTTAAAGATGCTCAACTAGAAGACAATGTAAAAAGGGTAAAGGATCTTGAAAATTAATTGAAAGAAATGAAGAAGGTGCATGAAGACCAAATGAAACAACTAAAAGAGAATTGGGAAGGAAGGATAAGATTTGTTGAGGATAAGAATATCTCTCTCAACATGAAATTCTTAGAACTAGAGGTGATATTGAAAAATCTGTAATCACCCAAAACTGAAGCCTCCCAATCATCTTAAAGAAGAAATTTTTCCACTCAAGTGTGCATTGAGAAGGATGATTCCAAAAGGAGGACATCCTCTAATGAAAGGGAAACATCTTATTAGAAGAAAGTACCATCCATACCATCTTGTACTAATGATTCTAAATTTGTTTCCACAAAAAGTGTAGGATGGAAGAATAACTCTAAACAAGTATGGATGAATAAGATGAAGAAATGGTGATCTCCTGAAAAAACACAGCAACTCAAAAGAAAGACCCAACAATCAGAAGAAGTCAAGAAGACATGATTTGTGGGTCAATGTTGGTGTTGCAACAGGTATGGACATTGTGAAATGGATTGTTGGTACAATCCTCTAAATGTTAAAGCACAAAGGAAGCCCATTCCAAGGGGGACAAGCCAGAGAAGAAGAAGCAACATCCACAGGTCCAGAAACATATGTTTACTGCAAACAGATTTGCAATTTTTGATAACATCTGGGATGAATGCAAAAGTGGTCACAATAATGATACATACCAATCTCCAAATGTTTCCAAAACAGAAATTGCTCCCAAGAAGATCGTGAAAAATAAAGAGAAGTCCTTGGATTTAAAATCCAATAATAATGATGCATCCAGAAGGACCACCAAAAAAAATTCTTCTACTGTGGAAAGACAGGTAATACCATGGATCTCTGTAAACAAGCCATGGAACTAAATATAAGCAAACCGCACTCAATAGGACAATCAATCCAGAAGAAGAAGAAGGGATTGTTTGAAAATAATCTTCCTAATAAAGGTATTTTAAAAGCATCAAAGGAACCATGTGGAACATCCAAATCTGAAGCCTCACTTCCAAATGACATATTAATCATCTGGCCAGAATATTTGGAAAGAATGAGAAATGAACAAAATTCCCATGCCAAAGCTTGTACAAAAGGAAACCAAAAGGTTTCACATGAATATGAAGTTCTGTGTGTGACGTGCAATAAAGCTGGTCATATTAGTAATAAAATAAATGCATGACACTCATTCCAGCTCAAAAGGAATTCTTCAAGAGAATGAAGATTTCACTAGGGGATTCTAGTGATCAGAAGGCACTTATAAAGAGAGGAGTCACACACAAAGAAGATGAAGAGGTGTTAAGATCCACACCAGCACAAGCATCATTGAAGATCAAATGTGCAAGTGTGAATAATGGAGAAATTGGAACATCTTGGTTGAGAGAATATTCTCAACCTTGTTGGTCAAATTGATGAACAAAGGAGGTTCCATCTTATTCCCTAATCACTAGTATATACATGTGCTTACATTTCAGGGAATTGAAGATGATGATCATTCTCAAATTGAGAATGGTATGGACAGAATGGAGTGCACCCCTTGAGGGGGAGCTAATCTGAAGAAGATGATCTTTTGAGATTTATATCATCTTGTGAAGAATGAAGGTATTCCAATCACACCTTAATCCCTAGTTTCTTAATTGTATTTAACATTTCAATCAAGGGGGAGTGTTTGATTGAAGACAAAAGGATGAAAGGGGGAGATTTATCTTTGCACCTGAACTTTCTAATGAGTTTGGTGAAGTACGTGCAGGATTTAGCAATTCATTGATATATCTGAAAAATTTCAACCCCTTAATGCCTAAGCATGATCTCACATGTATATTGAATTGTGGACATCATTTAATTCTTTGGTTACATCACTCTTGTTTTCTACACTGGGTTTCCCCAAGTAGACTTAGAGTTGATTTTATAAGGGCTCTTTGCTAAAGTGTACATTTGACATCATCCCTCTCTTGGTAATTTTCAAGAAGATGCTATTCCAAGGGAGGAAGAAATATTTTGAAGAGAACCACACTATACCTTTTCATTTGGTTTCCAATAAGGGGTAGAAAATCTTGGAACACATATTGACCCATTCATATGTGCTCTAGTGATATTGAAAAAAAATACAAAGGGGGAGATTTTTGTGCATTGTGTTGCATTTGTTGTTAATTAGGTGTCAAGGATTGAATGGATGACAAGGAGTGTCAATATGTGAATGAAAAAGGAAGTGATAGTGATGGTGATGTTGTCAATAAGATATCAAGGATTGAATGGATATGTGAGTGACAAAGGAAGTAATGGTTTTGGTGGCGATTGGAGAATGGCCATGGTACTGAGAAGCATGTCACTTAGGAGAATCACTAAGTGGCATAGGAGGTAATGGTTGAAACATTCTCCATATGAAATCAGATGATTGAAGAGCTGATCTTAAAGTTCCAAGACTTGTATCAAGGAGATACAATGTCACAAAATTGTTAGAAGTCCATGCATTGTCTTCACAATGCATGAGGAGATGAAGAAGTTCCATCCACTATCACTAAGTGGATGAGGAATAAGAAGATGAACCATCCACAACTCCTAAGTAGATGAAGTGGTCTGAATAAGACCATGCACTATCTCTTAGTGCATGAGGATTTGATGATGATCCAACCTCATCTCTGATTGGATCATTGAAGAACAACACTAAAGAAATATTTGATTCAAGACCAATGGTTGAAGACGAACCTTCGTGAATTCCCTCCAAAGTAGAGAATAAGTGGCGAAGAGGAGATGAGGAACTCTAATGAAGAGGAGGAGGTGAATAAGAAGAGAATGACATGATTTAGCCTTGTTCCTACTTGGTAATTTATCCAAGTATACAAGGAGGGAGAGGAGCTTGTGCAAAAAATGGGGCCAACCCATGAGCTGGCTACCCAAGCTTCAACCCAAGGCACATGCGGGACTAGGTCACCACGCCCATGAGGAGGCCTAGGCAAAGCCAGCCGTAGGAGGCATGGTGCGGGATGTGTGTAAGGCCGCGGGTGCCACACAGTGATGAACCCATGTAGCATGGGCACTAGGTGTGCGCCCAGAGGAGCAGAGTGGGCGCTAGAGCGCGCCCGCAGGAGAACCGGTGCGGGGCGGCACTGGAGGGGGGAGAGGAGAATTCTGAGCTGTGTTCGGGAGGTGATGGTTGTTAAACCACGGAAAAACCGCGATGCGTTTCAATGTGGGACGGTTTTTAAAAAAACAGATCTAATCTGCTCCGTCCATCTGATCTCGCGTCCTATCTAATCCGCACGATCCATCCGCGACGCCACGATATAATCGCACCTGTCCATGATCATTTAACGCATATCCAACGGTCGTGGCATCGTCCCCTACCTCTCGTCGAGCCAAGGACTCCCCGTAACGTCTCCGGCAAACCAGTGCCACCTGAACGATGGAGAAGAAGCTCCTGGCCGCCTCTGATGAAGTGAAGGCCTCCATTGTGTTCGTTTACACCTCACAAACACATGAATGCATTAAAAGTTGCATGCATGCAATGAGAGGAAGATTTCGAATGTGGTCATGGAAAACAAAGTTTCCAAGGCTATGTGGATCCATGTGAGATTCATGCATGAGATTCGGGTATATAATCACGAATTCATACACGAAAGTTGGATCCCACGCTTGGAAAAAGGAAACACCCGAGATACGTGGATATCTTTAAACGCGGGCTGAATATTTTTTAACGAACCGAATATCTCGGTTATTCAAAGGAGTGATTCTCAGGCATTCAAAGTTTTTATCTCGTGGCCTCGATTTATCTACTCGGCTATAAAAAGAGAAGACTACGTACGAGGTTTTGTTGTTTCCATCATTGAGTGAGAGCTCCTGCTTGTGCGGATAAACAGAGGAACCGCGAAAACCACTAGTTCACGAAGGGCAGTGTTTTCCACGCAGCCTTGCTGCGCGAAGTGAAGGAGTCCCGCGAAGCTCTGAGCAACGCGAAGAAAAGCTCCGCGCATCACTTTCATGGTAGAGCAGCCCGAAGCCACTCGAGGCTTCAAGAGATCCTTTTGCGCAAACCCCTATGTGAAAGAAGTAAGGAGGAAGGCCTCCCTGTGCGCTCCCCTGCGCGACCGGGAAAAAGTCAGGGCCTTGAGCGCCCGCTACCCACAACACTTGCGCGGTAGCAAGTTCCCACACCCCGCGCCCTCTGTGCCCGCACACTTGCACGGCAGGAGGAAGCTGCTACGCCACCTGCGCGGTAGGAGCTGCCGCAGCCAGCGTGCTTGAATGCAGGAGTTGGCCGCATCCTTGCGCGCCCTCTTTTGAGGTGGTGCTGAATTGGAAGTCCAAACCCACTTTGGTGTGTGTGTGTGAATGGGTTTAAGAAGGAGTGTGTGCACAAGTGGAGTGTGTACGCATTGAAGAAGAAGATCACACTCTTTTAGGTGTGTGTCCAAAAGGATAGGAAGGCCACACCATATTTGAGTGTGTGTGTGTTCATAGAAACAAGAAGGCTGAAGCCTTTGTGTGTGCACAAGTGGAGTGTGCACACTTTGAAGAAGAATAAAAGAACAATGTGTGTGAAAAGAAACAAGAAGGCCATAGCCTTGTATGTGCACATGTGAAGGAGGCCATACCTCTTGTGTGTGACCAAGTGAAGGAAGAGGATACATGCATTTCTATGAATGTATGAATAAGTGAACAATTGGGTGAACACCTTGAGAAGAAAAAGAAAAGGAGAAATTCACACTAAAGAACAACAGACAATTTGGTGTGTGTGAGAAAGAATAAAAGAGTGTGACTCCAAGAAGAAGGTGTGTGTGCTAAAAGTGTTTACACCCTTTAAGGGTTTATCACAGCAAGAAGAAAAGGGGAGTGCATGCATTCATGCATGCACATGCACACATAAAAAAAGATTAAATCAGTGTGTGTGGATTTGAGAAGTCCAAGAACAAAGGCTCTTGAAGATATTTGAGATTCCATGCAATTCATGCATGAAGATTGAGAATCCATGCAATCAGTGCATGAAGATTCAGAGATGCCATGAACTCAGTGCATGAAGTTGAATTGAAGTGAGACTAAGGCCAGACTGAAGTTAAAGACATCATTCATCTGAGTTTTCAGTAGTTGAGAAGACCAAGAAGATTGAGTGGGCATACACAGTGCATGAACATATTTGCCAATCAAGACTCTTGAAGACAGCGGCTGGGTCATCCTTAGAAGAAGGAGATAAATCTCTAGCAAAGAAGAGAAGTCCTGGTCACCACCAGTGATCAGAAGGAGTGAGCAAGGCCAGCAGACCTTATACAAGGCTGTTGAAGACTCTTGAAGAGCTTAAAAAGATGAAGAGCTACTCGTGTGACTCGAGGAGCCAGGAGAAGACCCCCTATGAGACTCATGGTGGAGAAGTCTTTGGTGGAAGCTGAAGCAGGCCAGTGGGACTCTGGTAGCACTGTGGGATGCAGTATAAAGAACATCCTGTGGGACTCAGGAGAGATACAGTGTGACTCTGTATCGACCATTGTAATTAATAACTGAATTATAGTGGAGAAACCATGTTGGGGCTTTTAACCAACATGGCAAGGACGTAGGGCTTTGGAGCCGAACATTGTAAATCCGTGTGTCATGTGCCTTTACATTTACTATATCACTCAATGAAAGGCTGAGAGATACAAGAAGAGTGGATCAAGGCCTTAAAAATCCATAGAGGTTTAATTGATAAGGAATCAATTATTAAAAAGTTTAAAAGGATCACTGATTCACCCCCTCCCCCTATGAGTGATCACACTGATCCGGGAACTTCAGTTTTGGTTTTTGTTTTTTAATGTTTATAAAATTAAACAAAGAATGTTTCCCACAATTCATAATTATTAACAACTAGTTTTTTAATCTAATGAAAATTTTCATATCCTTGATTGTGATTGAGGCCCATTAGGGGCAGTGGAGTGGCTTGAAGAGGTCTAGCATGTCTTCAGGGCATTGGGAACTCTCGAAGATATCAGAGTGTGTTCTGTATTGGGGCTATTCAATGGTCTAGATTTGGAAAAATGATTGTTCTTTTCCCCACAATAATTTCATGTCAGGTTGAAGTGGGATGTTTTTAAGTCCTTATTCATTCGATGGTTCCTACCTGAGGATGCGAAGAAGACGAAAAGGGAAGAGCACATAGGTAGTCAATGAAGCCACTGGTTGGTCAGGTTCTAGGTTAACAACTTTATGGATCTAGTTTTATTTTATACAGAGGTATAATAATAGTATTTTATGAATATGTTTCTATTTAACAGGGGTCTTCACCTAGAGATCAAGGAGAGTGTCCTCTCTTCTTAGGACCATTGTTTTGAGAGGCTTTTAGATAAAGTATTCTTAAATGATTTGGTCCACAAAGCATAGGTGGTTGGCAGTTAAACATATCTTGGTGCTGAAGAAGGTTCCCCAAATAGTGAGAATTATATTCTTTTGTAACATGATTCTATGGAGAATCATTCATTTTTTTGGTTTCTTGTTCATCAGATCATCCCTATCTGTGATGCTAGTGTGGCCGGTTGGTGCATGCGAAGCTGTCATGTCACATCCCTCTAAAGTCGTGCCATCGTTTTGGCTATCTGTGTCATCTAGAGATTTTTTTGAAATCATCACCTAAAGAAGGAATTATCACCAAAGGATTCCAGTTCCGAATTATGAATCAATAAATGCTTCAACCATTACAGCTCTACATGTAGGTCTCAGAGTGAAGCTCAAACATTGTCAGGAGTTACTAGTTTGTGGATCCTCAGTCTATGCTTTATGTCACTCATTTGGATTAAATAATTTAGAGACGTGTTGTTCTTATTTTCCTACTATCATAAATTTTCCGCTTATGGTAAACGTGTGTTGGATTTGTTCCATTGTAATCATACCAGTAGTACGTATTTAAATGTGTCTATTTTTAATTGTTCATTTTACATGATTGTTTATATTATGGTCATTCAAATATTTTTACATTCTGTGGAATAAATGGTTAATGTTCCTAGTACATCATTTGGTTTGATTTTATTCTCGTGATTTTTCCTTGGAAATGGGGGTTTTGGCTATTGAGGAAAGATTCATGTAATAGGGGTGTATTTTTTTCTTACAATATGGAAATTGGTTTGGATAGACAATGAGTTCCTTCATCAACCCCCTCCCCATTGTGGTGTGTTAGATCTTCATTTACTATGAAAGTCGAGTTGTTGTGGTGGGTAGAACCCTCTTGTGTTCTCCATCATATTATGTTGTGGATTATTCATTTTCGGTTGGGTGTGACCAGTGGAGTGAAAGGTCCCACATTCTTCATAGCCTCCCTCAATTTTCATTGGGCATGGACACAAGTTTCTATTTTCTTTTTGATTGGTGATTTTTTTAGGGTAGAAACTGCCAGTGGTGGGGATAATTTTCACACCCAGACCCTAGATACTCTTTTATTTTTATACATTTCCATTTCTTGGTACCTTTGGTCAATGGTGGGGTTTCAGACCTAATAAAAAAACATATATTGGGAATTTTTGGGGAGTTATAAGATGGTTCATGGGCACCACACAGTTAGTGGAAATTATGTGGTTAGACTTTATAGTCATGCAACCACCTACATAATTGATAGAAACTACCTCACAATTCATGCATGGTTTCTTGAACCATGAGGGGTGACCCTATAGTTACCAGATATAGGAAATAAATACATTTAATGAAAGAAGTAAAATGAAATAAAAATAAAATAATAAGGACATATTTTTATAATGATAAAATTATTATTATTATTATTTTTATTACTATTAAATTTTTTAAAAATATTAGTAACATTAAATTTTTTTCATATTATTATAAATATTTTTATTATTAATAATAATATTATTAATAAATTTAGTAGTATTTTTTTATTATTATGTTTTTTGTAATAATAATAATAATAATATTATTATTATTATTATTATTATTAATCTCTATTATTTTTTTATACCCTAATGGTTTACGATCCCTTTCTCCTCCCTTCCATGAAGCTTCACACTCCCCTATACCCCTCTTGTGAGACCCACTATGGGCACCCCACCTCCATCCAACTCTACGTTCTCTTACGCACCCTCTTTCTCTGGAAATCCATCCTCTTACTGACCACCAGATTGCAACTCGACTCTCCCACTAACACCCATTCTAGTACACAACCCTCCTTCCCTAGAATCTCCCTTCCTGGCTACCCTACCTTAACACTGGCCCCCTATCGGGATGCTACCTCCTCAACACCATCCCTCTCTTTGGTAGTCTCTACTCATGTCGTGCCTCCCTCACCGGTTCCCTCCTCCTCCTATGTGTTTTTTTCTTTCAATTTTTGGTGATTCCTTCACGTTGGCTAAACCCTATATTTATGGTTATTTTTTAGTCTGGTTCACTTTGGATCTTGGTTTTTTGTTTGTTCAAAAAAGACTATTCATAATCTTCCAAGGGTTTTGTTGCGCTTACATACCTCTGAGGTAGGAAAAAACGTTTTTCCCATTCCGACGAACTCCATAGACACCTTCATTATTTCAACTAATTTTCATAACTGATTCACAGGCTTGAAGTACATTTTATTTTCATATTAAAGTGTTTTTAATAATTCATAATATATTAAAATTAATTTTTATTGAAATTAATTATTATTTCCTAAGTGTGTGTGATTGAATGTGCTTGTTGAATTGTTATGTGTTCCATAAAAAAATGAAATTGGGTGTTTTTTGAATTGTTTGGATTCATTATGTTAGGATAATTTTTTTGGATATTAAGTTGGTGATGTTTATTGTTGATGGTATTTTCATGATTAATTTTGGCTATTTATGTCTTCTTATTTTAGTTGAGAAAATGAAGGGCCCCTTTCAAATTGTTTTTGGAAAAAAATAATGAATTCTAGTGGTGTTTTGTTGATGGTCTGATTTTTTAAATATATGTTTTGAGGAAATTACCTTCTTATGCATAAGTTAGTATTTGAATTGGTTTTTCATGATTCTTCCCTTTTTAGGGTTTTGTGGAGGTTTTCTCAGGACCCATTGTTTCCTGTTCTGGAAACCGCGGCTGAAGGGAAGTTGGTTTGGGATGATTCCCTCTGCCAATTTGATTTTGGGGGAGTTTCGATTAGTTTCAAAGGAACACACACATATTACCATGTATGGATATATATAAATATATATGTATTCTGTGTGCGTGTTCCCTTATTGAATGGGGAACACATGAATAAATTTAAGGATATATATATATAGTGGGATAATGCAAGAGTTAGAATGATTTGGATTGACCATCCATTGAGGTAGGTTTCTCCCATGCACTTTCCTTTTAAATTTAAGAAATGTCATTTTCATTATTTTCACCTTCTTTAATTTATATAAATTTATGTATTATTCTTGAAATATTTATTTTTTGTGAAAATTATAGATTTATTCATTGTTAAATTTTAAATAGTTTTTTTGTTAAATATTTCACACCAACTGTTTGATTAAATGATCGTTTGAATTTTTCATGTGTTTTGGGACATATAATGAATAGTTAGGCCATATAAATATATTTTTTGTATGAGAAATGATGATTTGGATTCTTTAAATGACATTTCAATTGTGTTTTAGATTTAAAAATAAATCTTATTGGTATAATAAATATATTGACATCATGAAAAATAATATTTTGGGTCCCTTCTATATTTTTCCAAGTGGTTTTGGTTTTTAAAAATAAATTTTTATAACATTTTAGTTTGTTTTGGAATATGTAGTCGATGGGTAACCCATTTTTCATTTTTATAAAAAATTGTTTGTCTTTAAAATAGAGCACAATTTTTTTAATAACATGTTATAAATGTTTTGATGTGGAAAATGGTGTTTTGAAACCCCTTTATTGAATGTGGCATTATATGGTTGATAAATATTGATTTTGTGAAATGCTTAAGGGCCCATTTGGCCACTTTGTAAAAATAATGAAAAATTTTAATTATAAAAACCATTGTTTGATGTTTCTCATGTTTTTTCAAAAAATATTGATGGGGTTTCGTTGTTGTGGAATCTTGAGGATCCATTATCATAGTTCCTTGATTGAATATATTTGTGTTGTATTTGTTATAAGGCATGAGATTAGTCCATGGGTAAACTATGGGTGATGCCTTTTGTGAACAACTATTATATATTTATAATTTGATGCTAAGTGGCATTTGTTGGATCACAATAGTTATATACATGAGACATGGGAACCTGACATATTAATAGAATTTTCTAAGAATTATTTACACAATATTAGTTTATATACTAACCAATGGCCCATAGTAGGTGTATATATTGGGGT
This sequence comes from Viscum album, assembly GCA_963277665.1. NCBI lineage: Eukaryota > Viridiplantae > Streptophyta > Magnoliopsida > Santalales > Viscaceae > Viscum > Viscum album. The sequence goes on along the minus strand of OY728150.1, from coordinate 1,604,610,618 downwards.
TTATTGATATGGGATTGGAAACCTTAATCTGTCTAAAGTTAGCATAACTGGGCGTTTGGGAATTTCGATTTCTTCATGTTTGGTATGATACCAGCTATGTAATATAATGTATAGGTATGTTTTGAATTGTTCATGACCTCCTCAATTCACCAATGTATATTTGCTCCTGGTTTCTAGTTGTAATATTTCTAATACTTGCGTTTATATTTACATTGGCTTTTTATATGAATATTTTGGTTCTTTCTTATGTACTGTTTACATAGAAGGGATTTGGTGGTTTCTAAAAGCTAATGAAATTTTTTTTCAAGTAAAAGGGTTTTATAATCATTTATTCCCTCAAAAATGAAATCATAAGATCCCTTTATTCTAAAATTTTAACAACACACTAATAGAATAAGCTTGGTTTTGGAAATTATTATTGGAAATGAGTTGTAATTTGTTTTTGAGTGGAAATTTATAAAATAATACATTTATATATTATAGTTCAAACATAAAAATTGATGTTTTTTATTTCAAAGTATGTTCCTTGGGAAAAGATTATTGGGCTGACCTACTAAGTTTTAATAATCACACGTATAGTTCTATCTATGTTTTTTAGCATCGGTTGATGCACATTTATTGGATTCGGTCACAATAGTGCAGTGTTGGTTTGTGGTCAGTGGTAACCCATATGGTCACATGAAGGTATGTGTAGTTTTATTTTATCATCACTTTTAGTCTTCGATTTCATTTTCAAATTATTATTTAATTATTTTCCATTAATTTATGAGCCAAATTGCTCCCACATGTTTAATTTTGATGTAGACAATAGTTTTTAGCCCATGGGGAACTGGAACGCCCTTTGGGCCATGCCATAAACTAGCTTAGGTGACCAGTTTAGGGTCAACTTGGGCTGTTTTAGGACAAAAACTCCTTAAAAAAGATGTTATATAATTTTATAATTACATTAAAACTTAAGCTATGGAAATAGATGAATTCGTTTTCGTAGAATAGGTTGTGATCAATCTATACTAAATTAGTTTTAAGTATATGTGTATGATATATATTTTTATTCTGTAAAAGAGATGGATGATATGGATAATGTGGTTTTAAATATTTTGTTCACATTTTCATATATAATTATCATGACCCCAATACAAAATATCATTACATATAGTATAGTGTGTGTTGGGTGTATCTCAGCATTCTTCATGAATATCTTCACCCATGTCAATTGATATATTTTGAATAAGACATTTTCCACCACTTTGAACACAGAATCCATTATAAGGCTATTAAAAAATCTTTTATATTTAATTTTCTCTCTTATAAAGTTATTTTTTATACAAAATATTCTTTATTATTAATCCCTTAAATTGTTGTCTCAATTATAATAATTCTTACACTTCATCCCATAAATAAAAATTCTGGCATCTCTTTTTACCTAAATCTATAAATTTACCAATTTATATAATTTAGTTTATTTTATAATTATTACATGGTTCCACTAAAGATAGGTTTTAGTAACTTATTACCTTGAAATATTATAATATTTTCTTCAACTTGTATTTGATTTTCTATAGAACCCAATCTGAATATTGATAAATTTATGTGGGATATGTGGTGATAATATTTACATTTCTGTTTACTAGTTTTTAAAAAATTGTACAAAAATAAGAGTGAATCATAGCTTCAGAATTAATAATCTTTATAATTGTAAAACTTGTTTCATTTCCAATTCATTAATATAAAATTTTCAATGATTATTTAGATATAGATCATATCAAATTTATTTGATAAAGGTATACATTTTAACTATATTAATGATATAAAATAACATATTATTCCCCTTATTAGAACAACAGATACCAATAAATAGTTTTAAAATGATGTTTTCACACATTAATAATGGTAGGTGTAATGGTTTAGTAACCTATATTTAATTCATATCATAGTTATAATGTATTGGAATCCTTAGTATCTCCCTACTAAATAGTCTATGGAATCCCAATACACCCCATGTGGTGTCAAAATGTATTGATTAATTTATTATATATGGATTAACTATTAATTCCAAATATAAATCAGATACTAGTGGAACACATAACCTCCTTCCAAACATTAAAACTTCAAAACATAGGTTTCAATTAATGTCTCGTTGAAACAAATTCATTTTAAATGTTTGTGACTTCATATTATTATTTTTTGATATTCTTAATAAAATAGATATTCTTGATTACAAAAAATAAGTATCTTATTGAACCTACCATCATAAAGCACAATCCATTGAATCTAAAATTATACAAAAATAATTTTATAAATCAAATATAAAAAATTTAAACTCATAGTTTCAAAAAAATTATAGAATGATTATTTTTGTATATTATTCTCTATCACATTAAATTGATTTTATCATGATCATTGATTATTCATTGAAAAACATTAATAGATTTTAATATTATATATTAAGCCATCATTTTGAGTTAATGGGTACACATTCTATATTGATATATTTAGTATCATTATGTTTAAAGTGCATAACCGTTTCTCCATTACTGTTATTATCATATAACACCATTATACCTGAAGGAAATACAATTGGGAGATGAAGAATTTGTCATGTTTTTATTTACATCATTTATTTAGTTCCACAAACTCGAATATGACTGTTATATAAAACTTTTGTTACTATATTTCTTCATCAAATAGAATATTATTAAAGGATAAAGAATCCCAATCTAGGGGATGTTTATGTTATCCATCTTATAATATCCTATGACCAGTCACTAACCACCATGATGAGACAAAGAAAAATGATAAAATTGAACTGCATCCCCATTAAATAGATTCTACCATCTAGTTATAAGGGTATTCTCTATACAGTGGGGGCATAATACCCATGGTATATTTTCCTCCAATTTTTTTTATAAAACTAAAAGTAATAATCATCCATTAAATCATAATATGAAAGTATATTTTATTTTTATCGATAATAATAACATAACTAATTTTATATTAAAAGAAATTCATTTTAAATTATATAATATATATTAATATCTTTCACCACCTATATAATGTTAATATCAAATATAGAATTAATTATAAATTTTTCAACTATAATAAATCATCATTGTTAAAATCAATGTATGTTTTATCACCTTATAAACCACCCCATTTATTTAAAGCCACTATATATCAAATCCTTGATGTGAATCCCATTATAAAACCTGTAACTAAAATAAAAGGATAGAATATCCACCCTAATTTATATATAGGATTATATAATGAACCCTAGTATACTATTACCAATGAATCCACTAAAATATTCGTTAATGTATAATTTTTTTTACATAAAAATTGATATAAAATTCAAAACACTTAGAATGAATTCTAAATATGGAGTAGATCAATTCTAAAAAAGAACTCTCTATTAAAATCGATATAATGTTCACAACACTCAACATAAATTCTATATTAATATATTTTATCCAGTTTAATAAATCATATATTTTATAGTCATTAATTTTTCATGGGATTTCAATGTTTTATCCTACAGATGGGTTCAGTCTATGATTTAAGATTATGATATGGAAATGTATTGTTATTTTATGTCATGATGATTGATTTGGATATATAAAAATTCTAAATTGGAATTTTATTTTTCCAATGTGTTTTATATAATTTCATTGATGAAATGTTGAATGGATAATACTACAACATGTCATGTAGCGACCCATATGTTTTTATAGGAGGGTCTACAATGATTCAGGTCACATCATGGGTGAAGGATACATAGTGAGAAGAATATATATAATTTATTATAAGGGTGATAATAATCCAAAATTAATCACATGGTGAGGGTATTATTTATTTTCTTATAGAGTATATTTTAATTTGTCTGAGTAATCACTTAAATTCAATCACAATATGACCCCCGGGTAAATCCCTAACCATATTTGGATGAAAATTGATCCATTTCCATAGGGTGAATCATTAAATATATTATAATTTATCCTTGTTTTTTGGATTAAAGGGTGTATTAAGACATCAAAACATTTTCATTTCATGACCAATTCATGTTTTTATTTTTTTAATCAATGTTATACCAAACATTTTTGGAAAACCCATTCTCAATTTATGTTGGAAGTGATTCTTATGGAGATACTTTAAGGAAAGATCGAACATTTATTCATCCATAAAACTCACTGATATTGGGATGTTTTTTAGTTTTTTATGGGGTTATTTTCGGTATAATTATCCAAAATTTTCCTTCCTTTGTGGTTCCATCATAGTATGTATAAGAATGTTTAACAATTTATAGATGGTTTCAATGTAAATTCAATAAAAATGTATGTAATCAGTTTAGAATGGTGGTGGGGGGACATATTTGTTTTGGTTCATATAAGAGGTTGTATATGGTTGAACCCAGAAGGTTTTATGTTTTTTCAATGTCATATTAGTGACTACATAGTTTTATAGTTAATATGACATATTAGTTTAAATAAAAAAATTTATTATCATTATTTCAGAACAGTTATCTATGATATATGACTTAAAATAGGATCATGCATTATGTTATCTCCTATGAAATGGCTTGGATTATATTGGTCCAATGATTCCTATCATGTTGTGGTTGGTAAAATCATTTGAGAAATAGATATTCCTATTAATAAAAGATTATAAACATATTTATGGTGAATTTTTTCAAGAATAGACTCTTCCTCGGACAATCTAGATAGATAGAGACCATTTCCTCCCTAGATAATGAGAGAAGATGATATTATGCCTCCTAGTCTCAGGTTAAGTGAGGTGACTAAAGAAGTTCATACATAAATATTACACATTAGTTGATAAATATTTATTAAATATCATTATGATCCATAAAAAAACATTATGGTTTATTTCCACTAGAAACATTGATTTAAAAAAATTGTATTAAATAAGCATATACATGATATCAAAATATCTTATTCAAGACATGAACCCTTCATCCACAACTCATATACAAAACCATTCATTATATCTATTAGAAAATGAAACATAATATTGTCTATGTATAGATTCTCAATTAGGATAACAATAGAAGAAATCATCCAATGATCATACGTAATAATATCATCTGAATAATTGAATGATAATAATTCAATAAAATTATAAAATAAAAAACATAATACACAAATCATAATAATGAGTCCTGAAACAAAGCATAACATTTCATATAACGTGAATCATAACAGAATCAAATGACATGAGGAAAGAGAGAATGGAAATATGATAAGATCATGTCCTAAAAGAGTGGTATAATGTGTTTTGTAATCATAATCATAGAAATATTATATTAAGGATTCCTAATAGAACATTTTTATAATAGTAGTATTGGGTTAACTACCCATTAACTCACATTGGGTTTCAGATATCCTCATGTGTACTCACATTCGGGTTGGGATAACCACTCAGGTAAACGTTTTTGGTAATAATAACACCTCCTATATCATTTATGATCACAAAACATTAACTATTACCCAATTTAGTGGAGTTAAATAATGGCCCCAACCATCACATAATTTTACTCCATTATTATGTATACAATAAGATCATGAATATAGTTTTAACTAAAACAAAACATAACTCATGAAAAAAGTGGATTTAATCAATACTTTAACATCGTAATCATAATACAAAAAGAAAAATAATAATTATAGTAGAATTAGATAATATACCTAGTAAATTATAATAATATTTAATGGATTTTTTACATATGGAAGTTCATTTAGAAGATCACTAAAACATTTCATGAGTGTAAAATCTTTTTATTTTTTAAATCACTAATATAAAATCTAAATATTTCCAATATATTAATAATTTATTAAGTGATACACTTAAATTAATATATAAATATCCATATAAAATATAATTTACAATAAGGGTAAATTAAATTAAATTATCATGTATTAGAATAATTATTTAACACCAATTTTCATTAAAAATTCCAAGGTACCACAATCTGAAAAATATTTTTTTATCATTTTCAGTGAAATTCCAAAAATTATATATATTCAATTCTATGATAATTTAATAATTATAAAATCATTCTTTTAAATATGATGAATTAAATTTAAATTTGAAAAAAATATTCTCGACCGAAGAGAGGAAGAGTTTGGTTTCTTAAAAAAAATTATTTACGTATCATGTGTATAGAAAGAAAGAAAAATTAAAGTGAAACATTAAATATAAAAAAATCATTATAATAAGATAATAAATTTTAATTTTTAGGGATATATATTTATTATTAATTATTAAAAATTAAATCATAAAAAATATCCTTAAAACTGAGATTGTAATGCAAAACCCTTAAAAAATTTGTAACATTTGAATCATAATCCCATTGAATGAAATAGAAAAAAATAAAATATTAATTAACATGAAAAAAAATGATATTAATCCAATATAAAATAAAATTTATATTCCATTCCATTCATAGAATAATATATGTTTTTAACAAAACATATCTCCTAATAAATAAAATTTAGAGAAGATAAATCCTTAGCACATTGATAACATTCAACTCATGACCCTTCAACGAATAATTTTGATTTTTATATTTAATGAAATGATTTAAGATTAATTAATAATTTAACTTGTACACTTGTAATTATATACACCACATAGTCATAAATTTTAGTATAACATAAAACATGTGTAAAAAATCAATATTGAGGTGAATAAACACAACCTTATGTATGAATTGATTTATATTTGTGATAAAATATTATATAACAAATTTAAAATTTCTATTATACTAAAATAGAATCATTTCAATAGTTATAATAATATATATGATCAAATTATGACATTTCAACACATATTGATTAATAATTGTAAAAAAATTCTCATTTTTGGTTGAAAACTATTACATTTTTCTAATATGCTTCTGATTGGAAATTATGATCCTCACACATTTATAATGGTTCCATAAACACCATATTATCAACAATTAACTATTAATATATTTTCTAATAATATATTATTTTATAACAATCCTTATATTTTTCGGGGAAAGTGAATTGTGTCACATTGTGAAGATGGTAGTTCACACATACACATGAGTAACTTTTCCACTTTTAAGTGGATAAAAAACAAATTTAAATAATAATTAGAAATTAAAGAATAATTACTAAATCAGAAATATATATTATATGTAAATTAAATAAATCATTATTATATTCCACATAATTTCAAATGTAAATATGATTTGTATAGCATTGTAGAGGCGACAATCCCCAATCTGACATCAACAAGATTATCATTTTTAAATAGATTGGATGGTAAGAAGGTAGATAAGGTGTTATAACTAAATATTAATATTTATTTCATACATTAAATATATAAAAATTAAATTTATCATAATAAATTGCAATTAATTATAGTAAAGTAAAATAACTTATATCGTTATTCAGATGAGGTAGGCCACACATACACAGATGTGATTATTTCTTTTCTAATTTTATGGTACATATATTGGGCATGGTTGTGAAATAAAAATAATAAAATAAAATATAAATATATTAGACATAAAATATTACTAATTTTATTATTTATATAAATGTTTTATATAGAGGGTAAAATGAATAAAAATTGTATGGGTGTAGTAATGATTTACACCACTTATATGAGATACCTCCTTTGCGTTATAAATTAACCCTTGAAGGAATGGTTTCAAAACCAGACATATAGATGAATAATGAATTTAATGAAACATGGAATGGATTAGGTAATGTATTTACTAATATATTATTCTAGATTGTTTAAAAAAAAGAGGAGAATAGGTTACCTTTATTACCTAGGGGAGGGAGATACATTGAATTATATAATCGATTTAAATAATTAATGTTTTGTTTCATGTGCAAGTGGATAAAATGTAAATTACATTGAAAGGAGCATTAAATATATTATATATATAATAAATCAATTAAAATTATACACATTTGAGATTAAAAATGAACCATATCACTCATTTTAATCCCCAAGTAAAATAGTTTTGACCATAGTTGTGGTTATATTTTTTTTTTGTTTTGAGTATTCATTTTCACCATAAAATTTTTTAACCTTGTTAACATAAAATATTTATTTTTATTTAAAATATGGATACCATCTTTATGGATTCATATTATATATATTTTAAAAATATTACTCAATATAGGTTTGGATAATTCAAAAAACCCCTTTATTAAAAAAATGAAATTTTATACAAAAAATGAAATTTATCAATATTCCATGCCTAGTAAAAATAATAAAAATAATATTAAAGAGTTTTATAATTATTTAAATTATATATTAAATTAAAATAAAATATATATATTTTATATATTAATTTAAATATCAACAAAATGCATAGCACATATAAAAATTATTCATAGAGAAATGTGCATTAACCCTAAAAATGATATTACAAAATCATCATGGATAGTGTTGATTCCTATATAATTTTTTATATAAAAGATAAGTAAATGATAATTCTGATTCCATAGGATTAAAAAAAATTGTATTTTTCAAAACATTATTAATATAATTGAAATGAAATTTTGATCATAGTCTGTAATTTCACTATTCAACTAAAAATAAACCATTTTTGAAAAATCAGAAAAATTCAACCTAAGAAATAAATGTTATTATTATTTAATAAAAATTATTTAATAAAAATAAAAATATATTTTTTGGGGATTTAATATTATTCTGTCATTCATAATGAAATAGTAACACTTTATAAATATTTATCAAATTGATTTCTTCATATGCCTAACAAACATGAAACATAAAATCATTAGTGGGAAGTGAAAATACAGATACATCGAAAAATGAAAATTTCCTAAGAATAATTGAGAGTGATTGAGAAAATAATAATGGTAATTATAATGACTAAACATCATATATCACATTTCGGGTAATGAGATCATCTGGTCATAAAAAATTGCTATATATGGATATTATATTCTTTTTTTAACCTTTTATAAGAGATGAGGGATTATTCTTATTCTATGATATAGAACATGAATAATTATATATACATTATTTCTATCCATTTAATCAGAACATTTTCATCCATTCATTGGGGTTTGATTCATTTACCCTTCTATCATATCTATTACTCTTTAAAATGAATATTCAAGATGAAGGATTCTAGGATAAAGCAAGGATTCTTGGATAAAGCAATAAATCTAATGTTAAATAAATTAAAAGTTCTATAAAATAATTAAAATTCATTATTTGTATATTTTTATATTTACTAAAACCAAATGCTTAGAAAAAGTAAACCAGTATGGAAAAATAATCATTAGATTTAACAATACATTAATATCTAAAACCACATCAATATCATCAAAAGCTCAATGACATCCATTCTATAAATAGTTATCCTTAAATCTAATATAGTATATGTCTTACTAAACTCAAAACCTAGTATAATGTTAATGATTTGATCACATGTTTTTCCAAGAACAATATTAAAATCCAAAAATACATAATGTAGCTCATAATATCACACACTAGACATGTGGAAATTGTGATCATATATTATATAATAAATTATTATCATTACCCAAAACAACTGGAATCATTATAAACCCTGAATGAGACCATAAAATGTTCAAAAAAATGATTCATATCCTTATTCTATAATTAATCTCATATATTGAAGAGTATATTTTATAAATACAAAAAATATAATGAACTTCATCACTGATAACAAAAATAAAATTTTCTTCAAATAACTAGACAATTACAATTTCATCAACACTATATAATTTACTCGTTCAATATCAATCATATATTCATCACAACTAAACATTAAAATAAATTATTTAATAATAAGTTAAGGGTTTGAATCCCAAAATCATGTGTTCGAAAATAACCACACTACTAAACCAAATTTCATGGATATCATCATCAATAAACACATAATTGAAAATCCGTAATTCAAAATGTATTTAGAACAGTCCTTAGTGGTTTCAATATTCTTATAACAACAATTTTATCTATAAAAAACACCAGTTTTCAAAAATTTAAATTGGTTAACCCTTCATTAATTTCACTACTTTAATGACCTGAACAGATGGGTCTTGAGACACAAGCACTCCATGTTCGCCTCCAATAGGTCTGGGGTTGGTGACTAGCGCCAAGAAGGCATATAAAATACATGGGAGGAACTTTACTTATGTACATATATGTACACACACATCTCTAATCGTATACATTGATGAAATTTTAAACAACTAAAAAATGTATCAATACAACTACAGTACCACTACTAGTGTATGAAAAAAAGTTCTAAAGGCCTAAAAATTAGTGAAAATAAATGACAACCCAAAATTTTAAAGTAATGTATGGACTTCTAAAAATGAGGGGCCTAATCTCAAATGAAACAACAATAAACTCCTCTGTCATTCTAGGGAGAACTTTTTCCACTTAATCGTAGTCCCAAAGGACATCACATTAATGTTTTCCATCTATATAAAACAAGACACGTGTTGGTAGAGACCGTGCAATGGGGAGTATAATAATACATAGTAAGAAACCCTAAAATCACTAAGCATAAAGCAAAAATTGAAGTTAGTTCATTATATGATATATCAATAAAAATTATACATGTACAAATAAACATCCATATATACTAAAAAACTACACTATGTATTAATGGCCTCAAATACATCCAACCATTGTTCCACTGTGATGTTCTACGATAACACTCACCATGGAGGAACCGCTCCATGATCAAAACTACTACTGATGATACTCATGCCATAGGACACCCTCATTAGTTTTAGTAAAAAATTTACACATGGAAAATTTTATGGTCCATCCACGATACAGATTCTATAAGACTTATACCCCATAATAAAGAACATATATCAATACTCAGATATGGGTTCAATGCCCAATTCTCAATAGAGGAACACAAGGAACTTCTAGAAATATCCTATTTGATAGGGGATCAACACCCACATAAATATTGCTAAATCAAATTCCAAAAACCCATCAATTTAAAAAATAAGTACATGATTATTCTTCCATGCCTCTAAGAGGGATACATGGTCCATGATGCTGAGATATCAGTTTAAGAGGAATGAGATAACTCACTCCAGAAGAAGGAACATATCCCTAACTTCACTGATGCTTGGGAAACTACAGTAGATTTCATTCTATATGATGGGAATGTGGTTCCCCACAGAACTCTCATAAGAATGGACCAAGTAAAGACACTCAGAAAACACTAGTCTATGGAAGCTCACAAAACCAGACACCATAGATGATATAAAAATAATGTGGAATCCAAACTATCATTAATTAAGTACATGGTGTGACCCTAGTGGAACACAACATGTCTCACTATGTATTGAACTTCATGTGTCTCATTCTAAAATATAATGTAATTTTCCAAAATACATGGCATGTCCCCATGGTACCTAACATATACGTGTATAGGTTGGAACATAACATGTATTCTTCCATGACCATGTACTTTCGTATGTACATGGTATGTATCCCACCACACACAGTGTTTGGGGATGCATGATCACTCTGGAATGTACTCACTATACATATTGAGATACATAATGGGTTTTACATGGCATGTGGCATGGTCCACACGGTGTGAATGGCCACTAAAAACCTAGGAGGGCACTCCCAATATAGGGCGTTCCATCTTCAAGTGTGTATAGGGTGTGTGGCATAGCCCACATGGAATTCAACTCCACCTAGACTCCTCAGTGTGTAAATAATTTACATGTTTAGATAGTTATATCAAGGTCACATGATGTGTGACTCAGGAAAAATGGTCTGTGACATAGTTCACACAGTGTTTCATATTTTTCTCCATGATGAAACCCTAATCCTACATAGAGAAGAATTATAAGGCGCGTGTTTAATGTACTACACATTCTGTATTTTTGTTTTTCAAAGAATCTATTGCTCATTAAAGAGTCATCATCTGAGTCATCCCCACCTACTAATTCTACCAATATCCCATCATATGATCTAGATATTAGGTTCACCTAATCAATTTTCTATCATTGGTGAAATTCTTGCCATATCCTTTACTCTATAAAAAATATCATCAGGTATCATCAGTACCACATGCCCAAATCGATATTTCGAACCACTGATTCATCCATGGATATTTTTACATATCCATTGAACACAATTTGGTCATTTACAATCCATCTATGATCCATGGAAACGATCTATTCTGATAATTATCGAACACATAATGATTTTTCACCGAGTATACATTGAATCAAATTCCAAAATTAATAACAATGATGAATGCCCATAGAATGGATAGAGAAAACCAAAAACCATGAATGTTGGTAATGAAACTTGAACATTGTTCTTTTAGAAAACAATCCTTTATTTTAGGAAAGACAAATAAAGAGGTATATGAATCTATGAACTAAGAAATTAAACATTATACCCAATCTTGAAAATTAAATTCATCCTACAAACCAACCAATCCATGAATCAATTAGTTAGCTGACTGATTTGTGTTCATCGAGGGAGAAAAAAATGGGGAAAAAATACAAATAAAATATCCTAAATAGATATTTGATTGACTAATATGGAATAAGGGTCTTACATCATTGACCTTGGGGTGATACATGAATTTTTTCACTCACTGGTTGTTGATCATCGATTCGATTTTCATTCACCAATGGAACCACATCCAATGGATCTGCAAAGAGTCCTCTAAATCTAGAGGGTTATGAATCTAACCATGATATTATTTCATAATATCTCATTTAAAGGATATGCTATGTCTCTACACCCAAAAAAACAAAATAAATAATTTTTTTCATTTATGGACTGATTACATTTTCTACCATCTCTCTGGTTCGACAAAGGTTATGTCACACCTATAGTAAAACCAACATTCTGAAGTATTTCATCTATAAAACTAGGAAATTTCATTTTTTAATTCTTAATGGATTTTCATTGATAAAAATGTCAAACTATGAAAATGTGGGGATAGTGATCTCCCAACTTGGTAACCACCTCCCATGGGCTCTCCCAACAGTTTTAATTATTTTTAGGATCAATACTCTTAAGGGAAACAATTTACCATAAATGGTCTTTCTCATACATATTCTCAAAGTTAGTAGATACTTGAAAAGAAAAATCCACTCCCATGTCACATATCACACATTTCGGTGCAACACATAGATTTATGTACAAACTTCTTTAGCTGAAAATTGTGAATAACACCGAACAACCAAAACTATTATGGCCACTGTTTTAAGTGGTACACCACCTCACTAACCCAATATAGAAATAAGAAAACATAGGGCCTAAAATTCCAATAGATATACTACCTAAATGGATATAAATATTAAATTTAAAAATAGAGAAGTCATCATTCATTAGTCCACTGAGGAATCCCGATGTTTAATAATCTTTCATCATCCTCCCCTAGTAGAACCATAACCTTACTAACCATCAGAAGCACACCAACAAGGACCGAAGTATTGATGCCAACTAGAAACGACTAACATAAATTTGTCCCCGAAGGTATCCCATACGTGGAAAAAAATGGTGTTAATCCATTGGTGCAGTGGAAATGCCCATGATACACAAAGCCCCACTGAGGATAGATTGTCCTTCCTGCCATGGATAAAAATTGATAGGCTAACCTAAAGCATGTGGACTAGAACCTGAATGATTCAATTTTACGTGGACATATGGCTAGAGTAAAACAATGTGACCTACTTCAAATGATCCCCAAAAGGATTCCTACATCCTCTCCCTTATCATTCCATGATGTAAGAATAATATTTTGAATTGATCATTGAAGGAATTTCACAATTTCATACTACCTACTACATGCAGAAGTGTCCCAACTCCCAAAAATTATCTTTTTATCATCACCTTAATATAGTTGAGTCCCCAGGGTTATGTCATGAAAACATGATACAATTCACTTGGCATCCCTTACAATTCTATGAGATCACATTACTTACTTACCTTTATAGGATGGTCTTTTAAGGGAAAACATCCTCTTTATGTACTATTATCGCATCATGACCTGAATCACCATCCATATATAGTACATATATAGTACATATTTATGTACTATTATGTGATTTTATCACTAAATAAATCCAAAATGTTTTTATATAGTACATATATAGTCATAAAACATCTCATAACTAATATCCTGGAGTCGTACCACCCTTAATTTATAAGATGAAAAGGGTAAAAACTATTGACTGGAGTATTAGGAATTCACTGTGGCATAAAAAACAACAACGTCTATCACCCAAGACTCAAATCAACAGAAAAAACTCTATGAATTCACTCTTGGTATATCAACCCCTTGAAACCATAGTTGGTGATAACCAATACCGAGGTCAAACATTAAGACATACATCACCAACTTCCATTGGGTGAATAGTTCATTGACTCCCAAGGTTGGATACTTTCCCTCATATCACCTGGTCCACATTATACCAATACCCATCAAACATCAAGACCTTATCTCCCTCTTTGGTAAAAAACACAAGGATTCATAAGAAAAAAACATTATGTCTTATGAATCCCCTTTATCTACCAATACCTGAATGAACTTTCATCTCTTACAGCTACCCATCATTATTTGATATAATAGAAAATATATTAGTACATCCCTTGAGAAATAACCTATAAGAAACAAACTCATGACGGTGATGTAAATCTAGAACATCCTCAATAATGATGACCTCATTATCCCAACCATAAAATGGATTGAAATATCACTACATCTTCTTCTGAAAGTGTAATTCTATACAACTGACATGAAAATGACTATATCCTCATAATAATGAGCGCATTATACCCTATCTTATGATCAATATTTATCAAAGGAGGAAAAATCAATTCCAAATAATCTATAAGCATTGTTAAAATCACTATTAGTATTCCTGGGATTGGATAGTATAGAACAAGCCCATATTGTGGAATTAATCATAATTTCTCACTATAAATATGGAAATATTTCCATAAGAGGTTCTATATCTTCTCCCTTAGTTATGTAACTATATCATAAGAAGAATAAAATCATTGGTCCTCTCTGCAAGAGCCTTCCAACACAAGGGTAATGAAAAAACGGATCCAATAATATAACTTGTGTTATGAACCAACACGGGTTGAACCTAAACTGATCACCCGAGACAATTCGCGGCATGGCCTGAGAGGCGTTCCCGATCCTCCCGGGCTGGCGATAAGTGCCAGGGCATCAATAAAGGACAAAAGGGAATGATTTCACCCAGTGAAAATAAATAAAGCAGTGGAATAGTAAAATAACATGACATAAATAAATAGTAAAAAAAGAAATAACAGACAACAACAACCATCTAACCTACCCACGACCAAAACTCCTCGCGAATTCGAGATTCTTTCACCAATCCACAAACAACTCTCACCCATGACGAGCAAGCTTGAGTCAACCTGCAAGGAAAATAAAAACAGGAAAACACTATAGGCGTGAGTATTAAAACCTAGTAGGCGTGCCCAACAATCTATTCCCAATGCACTACCTTTAAATAATTAATTTACAACTTTCAGGTTTGAACTAAATTATAAAAAATATGGGGTTTCCACACACTCATTTTCACATCTAAAACAAGTAAAAATCCATTTACATTTTTAATTTTAAAACAATTTTAATGTTTGAAAGGAACAAATGCATTTCATTTTAAAACATTCTTGAAAACAAATTAGAAATCCAAATTTTAGTTGTTTGTCAAATGGAAACCACACACAACACAGAAAACACATTAAGGGCAATAGAAAAAGTAGAACTCATGGGCCAGCAACCGAACTAGTCTTCTTAATCATCTACCACATACAACTAAACACTAAAGGAAACATGGGTTGAACCTATGAGACCGTGAAAAATCCTGAACGTACTATACATCTGACTCATCTTAGAGGGCATGCCCTGCTCAATTACGTCATAACACCCTATCATCCTGTGTTTCCCATCATGGCCTAACTGAGGTGCCTAGTACCATAACACTGATAACAGAACACCTATCTATTATGTGCCACTATCCAGTGCATAGTCTAAAGAAGTACTACAATCATTATAAAAATATTCACATTCTATGGCAGGTTCCCTTGTTGACACATGAAATTAAAAGAGGTGAGCTAACAATATAAATCAACTAGTCATGATTCAGAAACATCACACACAACTCACACAATCAACGTATGAAAAAATATCACCCCTGAGTAACCTCATAGAATGTTTTCCAAAATAATTTATTTTATTGAAGTGCCAAAAGGGCCTTCACCAACATTAAATGAAAACCTCATTTCTCAAGAGAACCAAAACACTTGTTCACACTTCAGAAGAAATCATTTATCATTAAGCCATAACTACACTTGTTATTCTATGAATTATGTTCAAAGGACTAACAAGAATTATTTCATCATTGTGCATGTGTTAATCAAGGAAATATTTCAATTGTCGTATATAAAATAAATAACTCTTTTTAAATCAATTAATTATATTAAAATTATTTATATAATAGTATTTTCAATTTTTTAAGATAAATAAAATATCATGAAATTAATAAATTATAAATTTAATGGAAAGTGATGTGGGGGACCCACCTCGACTCACAAGCCAATCACAAGGATGTGACATGCCTCGCGCATGCACATATGCACACGCATGCCTATTCGAGCAATAACATAGAAATACTTACCAACAGGTTGTAGCCACCGAAAAATGACTAAAAAATAGAAACACTAACGGAAAATAATTTAAAACAAATGGACAGTGAATAAACCAAATCAATAGAGAGATCTTCTCGACCAGTGGGGAAGCGCAATTGTCGAAAATGAGCGGTGTGCACTGTAAAGGACTATCGCTTGCTGGAAAAGAGTACATGATGCACTAGCGAGTGGATAAATGCATCAAAATTGAGGATCAAAACTGGTGACATGGCAAGGGCGAATGTCAGGCTGGAAATGCATGTGGTGACTGGAAAAGAGGTTGTGCAGTGGTCGGAGCCGCACAAGCTGGTTGAAGCTATATCAAAATAAGGGCGTGTGGTTGAGTGGCTTCACGCTGGCCAATAGTGGGTTTCACCGAAGGGTGTCGTACCAACCCATAAGAGACCACACCGAAGGGATTCATGTTGGAGAACAAGAAATGGGAAGCACTGGACAGGAGAAGCTGGGGGCTAGCTAGCCGGGAGGGTGCGACGGCGCGGTGCATTGCAGGAGCTTGGATAGATGAGGTAGCATTGTACGTCGGTCAGAGGCTCGACCAAAGTTGTGCAGACACTGAGAATGGGGGGGTCTCAACTGGAGACTAGGCGTGCTAGTAGCGGTTCAGCTAGGTGGTGCTGTGTGGATGGAGGTGGAGGAGACAAGAGGGAGGGATGAGGTACACCATTGAGTTTCATCTTAAAAGGAGGCCGACATCGGGAATAAAATAGAGGTCGGGGTGTTGAGGGCATGTTTGTGGCACTAGCATAGGGTAGGTGCTGTGAAGAGGGGAGCTGTAGGAGGCGGGATGCTGGACCATGGAGGCACGACTGTCTGGTTGTGTTGGTGGAGAGGGAGAGCAGGCAGGGGCAAGGGCATGGTAGGAGGTTGAAGTGGTGGCTCGTAGAGCAGTTCAGTCGGAGGGATTGACACTATGCAGGGATGAGGCTGCACCACATGTAGCAGGAGTGGGGTCGGTTGAGCATAGAGGGTCGATTACTACTCGTAGGAGGTGGAGTAGGGTGTGGGGTTCTGGTGAGTCTGGGAAGAGGCGTGGCTATAGGGGGTCAGGTGTGAGGCGGAGCAGCAAGATTGAGGGGTGCAGCTATGGGAAGAAGAAGAAAAAGAAAACGGGGGGGGGGGGGTTGGGGGCACCCACATGTACGAAACAAAAAGAGAAAAGAAAAGAAAAAAGAAAAAGAAAAGAAAATTAATAATAATAATAATAATAATAATATGATAATAAAAATAATAATAACCTTAATTAAAATAATAATAATAATAATAATATTTCCCATGAATATTTTTAAATAACGTAATTACCATTTATTTATCAATTTTAACATTTCGAGGACAAGCGGACTGTGGTTTTGCTTGGGCGAAGCCGCACAGGGTCTCCAAAACTCACTCCACCCAGGCGCTCAGTGAAGTGAACTCAAAAAACGTGGATTTTTTTGACAAAATTTAAACATCTTATTTGGGATTCAACCCGAACCTGAACAAAAAATTTCAAAACGAAGAAAATAATAAAATAAAAATAATAAATAGGTCAGGGTGTGACAATTATCCCCACCATAATGCTACTCATCCCTGAGAAGCTACAATTAGACCTAGAACCAAGAAAAAACTCATTAAGTCACACTCACCCCCAAAAGTTTAAGCGCCTCCAGTTGATCGATCTAAACGAACACCAAACACCTATGGCACACAAATAATTCTCAAAACAAGAACTCTTTAAACACCATGAAAACATAACCAAACACGAAACTTTGATAGTGATGCAGGGAGGCCCGAACAGACCCCCACCATTCGAAACAAGCCAAACTGAATTCAGCGAGACCCGTGATGGGTCTCCCTACTATAAGGACTAACGAGTTTAACCGAACATCAAAATTTTCCATGCGGTCAAAAAAACCCCCACCACGAGGGGGGGGGGGGGGTAAGGGCCCAACAAATTGAACATCAAAACAACCACCACCGCTACTCCCACTACATCACAATCATAGAAGAAGACAAACCATGCCACACTATGGAAAAAGATTAAACCAATGACCTTCTTCACTTCTAGGGATCACCTGACTACGCTCCATCTTTATTCCGGGGCCTATACCTAGAGCTCTGATGATTGAATCATTTCCTGCCTCACAAACAAGAATCAAAAATTCCAAAACACAACACACAAACCAGTATTTTACCAAACACACATCCATTAGAACATAGATTTCAAATAGGTTCAGCCACAACAATTCTAAAAACTAAAAGAAGAGAAACATAAAAAAATGGTATTGCTGACGACTACTACATCCTAGAAACACTACAAAGAGAAAACTACAAACTGATCCATAAAAATTGTCCTAATCTAGATGACTGGATGAGGAGACCTTTGACAAACTAGGTCTAGCTACAACACACTTTTTGGAAACACCTCGACAGAATCACGACACGTGACCCTGGCGCCCCTAGCTGTGGAAAGTTCTTGGAGAATTCGGGCACATCAGCCTCTTGTGACCCCACTTACCGCACTAGTGATAGATCAAGGAATTGTGTTGTAAGGAAGATGATTGATGGACTGAAGTCCTCTTGATTCATCTACCAGTTCCACCAACATCAGGACACTTACCATTCTTCTTATAACTATATTCGGCACAACTTCCCATGTTCATAGGAGGATTCTCCACCTCAAATCCACTTATAAACTTAGCTTCAACAAGAAAATATTTTCTCGCCATGTCAGGGAAGGTGATTACATTGAACTCTTCCACCTTCAACTGCAGATCAGGATGTAATCTGAGCTCAAAATGTTGAGATTTCATGGGATCATTTCAAACATACACTAGTACATATGGAGACAAGTCCATGAAATGATGAAATAATTCCAATACCTATCCAACACCTTGTTGAAGACCGCATAAATCCATCCTCTTACTCACCTTTGTCACCTCAGAAAAGTATTTATGGATGAATGACAACTTGAAAAACTCCAACGTGAGATCTTCTTGAGGCTTGATTCATGACATGGACTTCTAACACATCCAGGTTGGACCCTCAATCATAATGTTATCCAAATTCACCTTTAATGACTAAGGAAGCATGAGAGAACATAAGTTCCTCTAAATCTTCCACAACCACTACTCCTCCTCAAGAGGATCTGATTTCCCATTAAAAGGGGAGGGTTAATCATTCGAAACTCAAGGACGTAGTCCTTGGGCTGATTGACTAGAGGAATTTTTATGGGTGCAGCATCCAAAGATTCACCTTGTGCATCCATCAAACCTTTGTGGGGGAGAACACTAAGGAACATGAAAATAAGAATATGGGTCAAATATGGTCATTACCATTTTAAATACCAAAATAACACTATTCACATTGATTTTTAGAATGAAAAAAAACCAAACGATTCACTAGGGGAAAACTAATGATGATGGGTGACTCAACCATATGGTTGGTGGTTATACGCCAGTCACACCACTGTCACTGAGATCATTCTAGGGTAACCCCCCCCCCCCCCCCCGGCTCCACAAGGAATTCCAGACTATTTGAGGTCATGAAGGTCACTTGCCTAAATCTTATTTACTTTCCCAATACCAAATAAACCATAAGAATCAAAAGACATCAACAACCCAAACATCCCATTGTAACCTAAGGTTTGGAACGAGCAAGGGTTCATGACATCATTATCTTCCATATGCCTTGATTCCCAATAATTCTACTCCTTCTTCCAAGACAACGCCAAATAACAATGGGTTCTCTAAAAAACACTGTCCCCTCTGGAGCTGACCTCCTCTGATACCATTAGTCACGAACCAACCCAGGTCAACCCTGAATGAATATCCTGAGGTGATCTGTGACACGGTCTAAGTGGCATTCCCAATCCTCCTGGGTTTTCGACAAGATCCAGGGAATCAATAAATGACAAATGGGATTGATTTCACCCATTGAAAATAAATAAAGCATTGGAAAAGTAAAATAACAATAAGTAAATAAACTACATGAAAAGAAAGAAAGACCAACAACAACCAACTAACATTCCCACAACCCAAACTCCTCGAGACTCCGAGAGTCGCTCACCAATCTACAACCAACTCTCTCCCAAGGTGAGAAAGCTCAAGTCATCCTAAAACATAACTAAAAATAGGAAAACACTATAGGAGTGAATTTTAAAACACAGTAGGAGTTCCCAGCAAACTATTCCTAATACACTACCTTCAAATAAAGAATTTACCAATTTCAAGTTTGAACTAAATTATAAAAAATATGGGGTTTCCACAAACACACTTTCATTTCTAAAACAAGTAATAGTCCATTACCCTTTTTAATTTAAAAAGAAAGTTTATTGTTTTAAAGGAATAGATGAATTGCATTTTAAAACATTTTTGTGAACAATTTATAAATCCAAATTTTAGTTGTTAGTTAAAAGGAAAGCACACACAATACAGAACACACACTAAGGGAAAATAGAATTTGGATAATGGGTGAGCTAAAATTCATAGTAAGGAAAATGATTGAATATATCAATAATTGATCATATGTATACATATCATGTGAATACGTGTATTAGAATAATATCATAACATTTGAAAATAAAACCATAAATTCATTTATCAGTCTCAAGATTCATGAAATAAATCTTTAGTTTTCATAATAAATGAATGACAATGAAATAAAAGATCATTATCCACGATATAATTTTATTGGCATAAGATCACGTCATTATTGATTTTCAAAAACTGTAGAATAATAAAATTTATTAAAATACTATTTCAAGGATACCCGCTATGTCATAAATTACATAATAGGTTTGGGATATCAACTCAGCTACCAAATTTGGGCTTGTGTTAACCACTCGTATACCATATTTTTAGATAGGGATAACCTCACGTTTACCCTTATTTGGGACATGGATAATTTTTTTAAAACATTTATATCAGAAACATTAATCTTTTATAAATTATTTTATTTTGGAATAATGGACCCACCTATGACACATTAATAATTCATTCATATATATTTTCTAAAATATCATGAAATCATTTATTAATACATCATGGATTAACCTTGGGAAACTAATATGGGTTTCATTAAAATTTTACCATCATAATCCTAATCATATTGTGAAATATTAATTATGGTATCATTGGATAATATACCCAATAAATCAAATGTAACATAAATTAATATTTCTATAGAATGAAATACCATTAGATATCTATGTTTTTTTTGAAGAAAATGTTATTTTAATTTTCATAATAATTTTTTTTAAACATCAAATTATCAGAAGTACTTATTAAATGTTTTTATTTGAAAATATACATGGAATCATGTAATATATTCAATAAATAAAATATATTTCTTTATGGTTTAAAATTCTACTATTGTGGGTAATTAAAAAATAGTGATTACCCTCACAATTTGATTAAAAATTCAATAATAAGTCATTCAAAAAATGAAAAGAACATTTATTTTAAAAAAATTATATAAAAATAATAACATGAGTAGATATTAATTTTTATAATATTTTATGAATTATAATATAATGAGTGAATATATATAAAATTAAATATGGATAAAGAAAAAAAATCCCAACCAAAGGAAAAAATAATGTTCATTTTCTTTAAATATATTATATCCATATAATTTGTTTTCAAATTGAATAAAATGGAAGGATAATGTAAAATATAAATTACTAAATAGGTTAAAATAAAATACATATGAATTTGGGGATAAATATAAAATAATTATATAATTGTATTGTTAATTATAAGAAATTATTCTAAAATATGATAACACAAGTTAAAACCATTACCACTTTAGAATAGTTTAAATCATTTCAAATATTGATGAAATAAAAAAATGAATCATTAAATACCATTAAAGTGTGGATATTATAGATAAATCATATTAAAGGTGGCTTAGATAGAACTCTTAATTGAAGATTGTTTATAAAAAAATTATTTCACATAGAATATAATTTGAAAAGTTAATCCATTAAAACATTGATAAAATTACAATCAAAACCCATATATAAAATATTATAATTATATCATTAAATAAAATTAATTAATAAGTATTCATGATAAAAAATGTAAGGGGTTATATATACACAGAAATAACTAAAATAGTTTTTTATTTTCAATCATTTCTCAAAAAAATTGTATATTGGCAAAGAAACATTACCTTTTATCCAAATAATCATAAGTTATTTAAAAACATGAATAATGAATTTATATTTATTTAATTTATAAAACTAAATCCTATTCATAATTATAATATCCTATATTATTTGAATATATCATATTAAAATTTTTTTTATTAATTAATTACCAATATCTTCCATTATAAGTTATAATTATTTCATTTTTCATATATGTTTTGGTTATTCAATTATAAACTATGGATTCTATTCATGGTTCCACAATCTCAATTATATTTTAGATGTTTTATATATAATATTAATTAATTATTTTTTCATTTATATCAATTCATTTATTGTGGTGATGAAAATTGTATTATATCACTTTTGGAGACTATATTCTATACATACACATAAGTGATGATTCAAATATCTGATTAATGAAATCAAATAAAGGTAAATAATGATTCTAATTTAAATAATAAATATTATACCATTAATATAATATATATTTAATACTTAAATACTAATTACTAGTAATTTTATTTGACAATAGAAAACATACAATAATATTTTGTTGATGTGGAATTCTATTAGTATGCAAGAGTGTCATTATCTTTTTTCCAATGGATGAGATTATATGAATGTAAATAAGGAAATATAATTCCAATAGAATATTATTTTTCAAAAATATCCTTTATTTATTTTATATCTATCATAACAACTAACCAAGAATGAGGGTGTACTGAAACGAATCATGTTTTTATGTTGAGGCAATAAACTACATGTGCACATGGTCGATTCATTCATCTAGTAGGTGAATGAAATGAGATGGGAAACATTAATTCCCTTGTCATCGAAAAATCATTGTATATTTAGGATTATAGATTAATCATGTTATGAGGTATATGTATGTTTTAATAAATGTTGAATAAGAAATATAATTCATTATTCTTTGTTACAATTTACAAATCATCTTTGAGAGTCCTCCTTTGTCTTACTCATTATGATTTAAAATATTAAAGTTTTGAGAATATTAGTGAATCCATGATTAAGGTAATAAACAATGGATGGATTTTTGGTTGGTATTTTTCATTATAAAATTGTATAATTTTCAAAATATGGTTGGGGGAGAGGTTCCCATTTATATGTTAGGGGAGGAAAACTAATGGAATAACATATAAAATTTACAAAATAAAAGCTCAAATTCATGTGAATGTAGATACAAATATACTTGAAATTGAAGTTAAAATATTATATTATCATTATATAATAATATAATAAGAATTATAAAAGAATTTTTGGAATTCATAGATTAACCAAGCCCCCTAATAAACCAATTTAAACATTAATTGAGGTATTTTTTTCTATTCTTACTAATTATTATGACATAAATTATATTAAAACATTCAATTATATTGATTATTATGATTCTGGAAAATTAATTTCATTTAAATTATTGAGACTCTATATGTTGTATATAGTCTATTTAAAATTATGTTATATAATGTAATAAACATTGTTTGTTGAAAAATACACAATAAATAAACAAAATAGATTTATACTAATTCCATGACTAATAAAAATAATAAAATGTATCTTAAAACAAATATTTTAATATAAAAAACATTTATTACTATACAATAATTAATAAATTATAATGTAGATAATAAATTTAGGAAAAACACATTACATACATATCTTTTTTTGGAAAAATATATTTTATGCCAAAAAAGAACTTATACCAAAGTCAAATAAAACATTGATTTCAATATAATTAATTATATTAATTAAAAGTAATGGAATGTTATTTTAAATTTTTATAAAATAAAAAATATAATTTATCTTTAAAATTACATGGTTTAATGATAATAAATGATTGTTTAACAAAAATATTGTTTTTATATTAATATATTTAAAAATATTTTTCAATAAACCAAAAAAATCACCATATGATAATATTTACAAGAATATTTAAAAAATGATATTCATTTACTAGAATGTAATTTCTATTATTGATTTAACATAATAATAATTCTACTCACAAATTGGAATAAACTGTTTTTTTAATGAAGACGCATTTTTGAAAAATATAATGACATTAATGAAAATTGGGTCCTTAAAAGTTAAGAATTAATAAAAAACTAATTACATACAACCATTATAAATGTTTTTAATAATGTAGTTATTTGCATTTATACCACAATATTTAACATCTAGTTTTTTATGGCTACACTTAAATAATAATATTTGTATAATATACCATAGTTATTTAAATGTTTTTTGTTGCTTGTTAAGAAATTAATAAAACATAATATTCATATATAAAAATTTTTGGTGGTGGTTGGGGGGTGCTTTTTGAAAGTACATAGTATCATATGGGTAAATTGGGATCACTATATGATTAGTATCGAGGAGAATGGGTGTCAGTTTAGATAACGAGAGGGATTGGGTGGTACAGGGGATGAGAGAGATGATGTGTGTAGCCTTGGTGGGATTCCTATAGAAATTTTGGGAGGCTTGTGATGTATATACATAATGGAATGGGTGATATGTTTTTACATCTCATTGTTGATGATTTAAAATCTCATAAAGAATTATTAAAGCTTGGTTACCATTATGAGGTGAACAAGTGCTGTGTGACAAGACGTCATGAGATATATGTGGATTTACTTTGAGTTATGAGTTATATGATCTCCCATAGAAGATGTGATATGACACACAGGTGTGTGCCATATAAATTATTCTTGAAATATCATCAATACCACTTGATGTTTGAGGTCAGTTTCCTTGGGATGTCCACTGTTTAGAAAGATAAAGGACAATGATGTGTTTTTATTAGGTTATCGTGGGCCTATTCTACTTTTTTGTAAGTGCATTTATGATCTAGTGTCTTGGTTTTCAGGTTTAAACATATTGACCTGATGTTTATGTAATTATGTTCTCTAGGATATCCTGAAATGTAAAGCATTCTAATGTGACATGATTATATTCCATCTAGATACACATTTATTAGGGTATATGCTATTGGAATTTTTTGAATGCCTAATAAGATGTTTTTATCATACCATAAATGGGTACTCTTTTGAACATGTAGATGTTTTGTCTATAGTAAATTTAATAGAACACATTGGGTCGAGGATCAGTCTTGAGACACATGATCAGTATATAGAGAAAAAAGATGTTGTAATTGATAGATTTATTTAGGGATTTATTCTGTATTTTTGTAGTTTTTATATTTCTTATTTTATTAGACCGATGGATTATTTGTTTTTTTATGCATGCAAGAAAAAATTTATATGTTTTATGTAATTATATTTTACTAATTACACATACTTTTTAAATTTATATTGATATTTGTTTTTTTATTTATAATATTGTATGACTCTTATTTGATAGAATATTATCCTCATTATATTGTATAAGTCCTCCCTGCATGTTATTGGCATCATTAACATGGTGTGTAACACATGATGCCTTGTATTTTGAAAACCATATATATTCATCTTTAAAAAAATAATCATGATATAATTCATAACATGCACTATAAATCTTTATGTGAATAGCAATATATTATACAGATATTAATATTTAAATGTTTCCATTATAACCTTGCCCATAAATTTCATGTATAATTGTCAGAAAAAACTTTAAAAAAATATGTTTAAATGTTTTTATAAGGAAAATGTTTTTATTAATGAAAAATGGATGATCAACAATTATTACTCATTATATGATTCATTGTATATTTCTTGAGATATATTTTCTATTTCATTTTATAAATGAATATTAAACTATATCACTTCTATTTTTATTAATTTTATTTGAAAAAATGTATTGAATTTATGACATAAATATTTTATAATAGTTTTTTTCTAACATTTGATATTTCTATGAAATTATTTCATTGTAGTTTAAGAGTGAAAAATAACAAATTCTATAAAACATTCACTTAATTTCAAGAAGTAAATTAACTTAAATGTCTCTTATTTTTTTAAATTTAAATTTGAAAAATTATAACAAAAAATTATAAATAGTTTAATATTAAGCAATATTATATATTATTGTGGTATAAGTTTATTTCAAAGCTTAATAACAGATTTTTTTTGAAAATTGTCTTTAAATGTGCTTATTCATTTATTTTAATATTTATTTTAGGAAAATATAAAATTTTAATTATGGAAAATTGATTACATATTAGGAATGGGGAGGCTAATATTTTAAAATAGGTCCATATTTAGTTAATTATAAATATTATTTGTGTTAATTATCTTTTACCTCATTATTGATAAAATCAGAAAAATGATATTAATGAAATTTGATAAGGCGCAATAAATCACCCTAACACATTCCATCATCCTAATTGAATATTTTAGTTGAACAAATAAATATTATATATTATAATATTTAAATTTAATTCTATTTTCCCTTTATTATAAGAGTTAATTTAATTTAACAAATAGTTAAATAGAAAATGTAACATTCTTGAGTATAATTTCTCTAATGTTATTTCAAAGTAAAAAAAGATGTTAGGTATGAATATACATAGTTATTTTTAAAATTAGTAAATCGTATTAGTATAGTAATTTATATTTAATTTCATGTGATGGTAACATTAAAATAAATTCTTACACAACACCAATACAATTCTTGGGAATGGATTAAAATATTAAATATAACTAATATTACAATCATTAGACATATTAGGTTTTATTGAATAGTTGAATTCAGTTAATATAATAGATTATTATAGAGAATAATTTATGGTAATTATTATTAAATTTAAATTTAATTTTGGACTTGATTTCATTTATGTAATATTTAATAAATAGTCTCAAAATTAATTTTGATGATATATTATGATAAATTTTTATCATGAATGATTTAAAAATATAAAAAATAAATAGTCCATATGGGATGTTCAACGGAATAAAAATTCATGAATGGACAATTTGTTAGAAAATTTTAACATGTTTGTAGATTTATGACCCTTCATGGATAAAAAAAGTCAACACTATAGTTATGGTTAAAATGGCTTAATGAGGTGGATTAAAAATGATATGTATTAAAATGAAATATAAACATGTACACAGATTATTGTTTAAAGTAATTTCAAATTTAAAATTTCCCACCTTCTTATTTATATTTATTTTGTTTCCCATGACTTGAATCTAATTTTTATGATTTTTAAAAGTTTAATTGAATTCCAACAGTGGCCATTCTCTAATATATATTATTAAAAAACCTATTTCCCAAATTTTAGAATGATTTAGCACACTAGATAAAAAAACCCTAGAATAACAGCATTAATGATTCCTTTATATTATGATTAGGAGTCCTAAATTATCATATGAAAATCCTAATAAGGCTTATGTTACAATCCATAGGATGTCTGACAATGAATATGTAACCATTTTTTACCAACCCCATTAAAGTAAAATTATTCTTATACATCCTCTAAATATGTTGTAAAATTCCAAACATAATCAGTAAATTATCCTTAATATACTATTATTTTTTATAATATTGGGACATAAATTTTCATTTTCATTTCCGACCTATAGAAAATGAAAACATCACTCTTGCATAAATACAACCCACTATCTCGATATAGTATGGCAATACATTCAAAATCCCTAAATTATATGGATGATTATAAAAATTGAAGTAATGAATATATATGTGATATTTTAGAGATAATTATTATTCTATAATTTTAATATGGCATTTACTATATTACCCTTCCACCTATTAAAAAAATTATAACTTCTCTCAAACTTGTGTGCGGACTAACACCTCTACGAAGTGATATGATTCATATTTAATGCAAACATATATTGAATGATTGCAAATATCTATTTAATTAATATAAATTATATTTATATCATGATTAAATATATATATATGATTGATCCAAAACCATGATTTGTGGACCATAACTATCGATTCATTACAATCATCAAAAAATACAGTTAACTTATGAAATGAAGATGATAATAAATGATTGTTAATGAATGGGTGATAATAAATAATAATAAAACCATGAATTATTATATGTATGAATAATATATTGTTACAGGAGTATAATATATTTAAATATATTATTACATACGTTTAATTCACTTATTAAGAAGTACATACTTGGAGTAAGGGTTTCACATCTCACATTTGTTTTAGTGATATGTATTCCACATTTAAAACATATGTTTTTAAGGTGGAATGTATACATACCCTTGAAAATTTAATTTCATTATTATCAATATATTCAAGGTATTTTAAATATTATTTGATGTTATTTTTAATTGGATTTGTGTCTAAAATTTTACCAAATCATTAAATGATTATTCAAGAAATTAATATTAGGTTTAGAAAATATTTTTTTATAAATTATAATATATTTTTCATTTAAAATAAATCTATTTTATTATTCTACATTTATTTCAATAAATTACATGTTTTCCATTCGTTTTCCTCTCTCTATGTACTCAAATTCATAATATACTGTTTCTAAAGAATACTAAAATTGGTTTTATAATCTCTTAGTAATACCTTTCATAATGTTTATATATTATTTAAAATGTTTTCAAAAATGTATTTAACAGTAAATAATTAATGAATAAATTAAAAATTACAAAAGTTAATCTTTCAAGAAAAATATTCCATATAATATTTTTTTCATTTTTAAAATGAGGTATTTTTTACCAAATGTTTGAAGTGAGTCATTTTTTAATATTTATCACATTAAAACCTTTCTTACAATCAATATTAATCATTTATTTTAGGATTCCTTTATTGATTTTGATTATTATTTTAAATTAAATAGTTTATCATAATATTCTAGATATTTTTAGTTTTTTAATAAGAGATTTCAATATGAAAATAGTATTTTAAATCAGAAATGTTCAATTGATATTTAGAATTTATTTATATCTATGTCAATATCTTTTCATATATCTTATGCATTAATGGGTAGAATATATAATTATATCTTCCACTTAATTTATCTAGATGACTTATGATCATGTTTTTATATTTATTGTCTAGGGAAAATATTAACACTTCATATGATTGTAACTCAAGAAAATAAAATATGTTAATTATGTATTGTTTTTTAATCACCCATTTCAAGTGAGGAATACAATGTATTTAGTCACAAATGAACAAATCTTGTTATGTCCCATTCATTAACTGTAAGGTATCATGAGTAATACATTCAGGGGTGTCTGGCATATCACATTCTTATTTTGTATGGTATCTTCAAGACATCATTTATGGTAAGATTATTAAGTCTAGTATTGGAATTAAATCATAATGAAACTAGTTATTAATATAAATGAGATTATTTAGGTTTCTATTACATCCATTGATATGTTATTAATTTATGATATTTTTTTGATGTTATAATAGATTATTATTTTTCCACTTCCTTATAATCACTATCTGATTTTTTATTGGATTTATTTTGTTGTATTATTTACCATACTGGGCATCTAATCTCCCCATTTATTATTTCGTTTTTTCCGTAGGATACCACTAAAATATAATTGAATTATTATATAGATATATTTTAATAAATAGAAATTTTCCCATAATAATTTTCAGTTTTATTTTTTGATTTAAAATGTATGGTATGAATATGTTTTATAACTTTTGTCTCGATACTGATAGAAAATTTGATACATAGGTATATAATCACTTATATCCTTCTATAGAATGGTATTATAACCAATAAATCCATGTTACTATTGTGAGTCAATTACATTACTTAGCACTGTCTAAGGAATTATTTACTAGCCAGTCTAATTAGAAAATTCCAAAGGGAATAATATAATGACAATATTCATTCGATTTTTGGAGATTGTATATAATTTTCATGAAATTTCTATGAGAAGGGCATAAAAATTATACTTGTGATTAATGAAAAATAATTTGGACGTTATTCCTTGTTTCTATGTAGAAATGTTTTGTGTTCATCAATTTCACTACTATATTAGATATTTTTATTTAATATGATGTGTTTAATAGAGATGTTGTTTTTTGTTTTGGATATTACAAAAATAGAAAGATTATTGTGTTTTGGTATTATTATAATTTAACAAGACTATCATGGTATCCATATTATTCTATATGAATTTTTCATGGATGATATGATTGGTTGTTAAATGTGCTAACAATAAGATATAATGAAAATTACAACATAAGTTTTCGGTGGAATAATTATAAAGTAAGCCATAGTATTATTTCTTATTTTTATAGAAGATGGATGACATTTCAAGATATTATAATGTAATTTGTACATAAAAAAAATCTTAAAAATGACATATAAATATTTTTAGATGATCAAATATAGTCTCCTATGCATAGAAAATAATGCATGGATAGACATATGTTTCTCTATAGACATGACATTGTTTACATGATGAGACAATAAGATCAATATATTATATTCCCAAATAATTTTTTTATATCACTCTATATAATTGAACAAGGTAGTTTACAATAGGCATGAGAAATTAAATAGATTATTTAGATGTAAATAACTTATATCATTTCAAATATTCAGGTTTGGTGAGTGGAATGATAGTTTGGACTTATAGAATTGTATATTATTGTCTTGATTTTGAGTAGTGTGGTTTGATATTTGGTTAATCAATTTTGGTCTTGTAATGACCCCCATTTGATAGTATTGTGTTATATTTATATACAATATATCATGGTAAGAGGTTTAGCTGATAGATCCTTGGATAAATGGGATATGAGTCTAGTGAGCATGGTTCAGGTGACGGGAATGTCTATGTTAGTAAGAAGAACTATGTGAGTGTTTTCAGTTGATTACTATGACTAATGAATGAGAGTGATTCTTGTGTGGATTTTTCAAGAAACTACTTAGTGTGTTAGGGAATCTAAATGTAGGGTATGTGGGATTTCGGTTTTTTATTTTTTAGTTAATGACTTTTATGTTAGGAAATTTTTATATTTTTTGGGGGTGAAATCGAGTTATTATTAAATGTTTATGCAGTAGTGAGATTCATATCAATATAATTTCATGTGATTTTAACCATTTACAATGGTTTTTTGGAATGATAATGTGTGGCATGAGAAGAGTGGTACACCTGTGTGAGTGAGATCTATGTGGGTTTTCACTCAATGAGTGATGCACAAGATGAAAATTTGTGAAGAGAATACCAAAACACAATGGATGATGTGACCCATATTATTTGTGGGTTATTCAATATTGAGGATTACCTTCCTAATAGGTCAAGGATCAGTATTAATTTCTTTTTGTATTATCCTATAGGGTTTACTGGGATGATCCTATCTTATCATTTCATTATGTAAATGAATATTTTAGTTCATTAGAGTGTGATTTAGTTCAATAGGATTCTGATAAATATTCGTCTCTTGTTCAGAGAATTTAATTAGTCACAAGTGATAAACCCCCATGTCAGACAATTCATTATTGTGGTGAGACTGGTAAGTAGATGATTGTGATCGGTCCATGATGAAGATATGGGGAATTATACATTAAAATCATGATACTAGTAAAATTTAAAATTCATGATTTATAGGTGGGGCTATTTTTATTTCATTCATTATCATTAATATCTCTGTAGACATTTTAGGATCCAAAAGAAAATAAAATCTGAGGAGTGTTGATGCTCAAGGTGGAATTACAAAAAATCATTTGGGTTTTATAATCTATAGTTTTTCTATGAGGTATTTATATTTTATATTTTAGTTTTATTCATCTTTTAATTTTAATAAACTTGTCTAAACACATAAGCATGGTATGAGGAGTGTCTAGGGAATGTTCAGATCATGAATATCTGAATTATTTATGAAAGTGGAAGGTTCATGGTTTGACCCAACCATGAACTAGAGGCCACAAAATTTGGAAAAACCATGCTGTGTGTTTAAGGGATCCGTAGAGGGGAGTGAACAGGATGACCTAGATTAGAGTAACTATGCTTCCCAACCATGCAGGTCCAATATCCACAGATAGTGAAAAGAACACATTTGGAACATGGTTTAGAATATAAAACTTCCACATAGTGAACCACTTAAATCAATGTGGAAAAAATTACCTCCATTTATTTAAAAGGGATAAAACATATCTGCTTTTAATTTCTCCAATAGCTACCTCCAATGCATGATGATCCCTCTTATATCACCCATTGGTTTTAAAGAATCATATACATATGAGATATTATTCAAGTGTCATTCATCATGTTGGGTCACCACTAATAATAGAATAATTCTTCTTCCTTCATCCCTTCAATTTATTTCTTATCAGGGTTCTAGTTATAAAATAATGTCATTGCACTTTTTTCTAGATTTTTTTCAATTTTCTTGTTTTCCTCTGAGTAACACCCTGACACCAAAATCCAAGAGTCAGTGTGTTATTACGTATCATTAGCACGATAAAAAAATATTAATTCTTGAAATACTGATTAGTTTAGTAGCCTTGTAAATAATAGATACATTTATAAGGTTTACATTACATCATAAAATGGAAAACTACAACAATATTGTTTCCATATAAAACACTGAGATCCCATAGACTATCCCTATAGGTCAATCATAAAATATTTTTTTGTATACTGGGAAAAATAAAACATAGAAAGGGGTGAGTTTCGATGCACAGTAAGGATAACAACACAACAGAAACTTTAATAAAAAAGCTTAAATATTTAAGGCAATGTTTAAGACTAAAACAAAATTCTTTTAAACATAAACATCATAATAATATGGAAAATTTTAAATCAAATAATTCCATTTACTTACTCACATAGATATTAATCTAGTTGAATAATCACATGCAATATTCATATCCAATTTCATAGTGATGGAATGCATAATGCCATACTTTCATAACCACATAGTCAAGGCCTTGTGCCAAGACTACAAATTAGATTTTTTCAAGGCCTTATTCCAAGACACTAGTTTATATCATGAGACCAACCGTTGCATTGAGGAGCTATAGCGGGCTCCACCAGTCACTTACTATGTCCAATGCATTCCTCATATGAAAAGGTTTAAACATAACATAAAAAATTGTATTCAAACTAGTATACAAAATGAAAATAATTTATCCATAAACCATGTATGGTGGAAAAATAACACATCCATAGTCTAACATATCACAAAACCTTCAATACAATATGGAATTTTTGTATCATAAATATTCAACTTGAAATAATCTTATAATCCATCAAAGAATGTTGACATAGATGAAATTAAAACCTTTTTTTAGAGAAATATATCTTTCTATTTTGAAATCAATTATGAAAACCTTTATTTTGGAAATAATATTATAAGCATGTAAGGGAAGGTTTAACGTTGTTATAACTGCATGAAATAGTATCACCCACTATATAAGTTAAAAAAAGAAATTCTTACCTTAATTTTGTCAAAAAGGTTATAAAGGACCTTGTTTGGGAAACTATTGAAAGATTACATTCATAACATATAAAGTCAAATAGGGTATAAATGAATTTAACACATTTTCTAGTAACTAGTGAATTTTTTTTAAAATACATTTATAAGAAACATGGATGTGGATGATAAAGAGGTCCCGATGGATAATTACGTATAAACAATATCGAATAATGAAGAGATTGTAGAATAAACCCTTACCTTGTATATTTCAGTGGTTGAGGGTAGGTTAACCTCCTGTATAATGGTGAAATAATTTTTATTAAATTATACAATAATCATATACATTAATATGATATCATATATTATGTTTTAACATTTCTTTGTTAATTATATCGTTGTATTATTGTCTTTTTGGGTGTTAACTGATTCATCTTCATTTGTATGATTTGTTACATAAGTAATTTTTTTTATGGATAGGATGAATCTAATTAATATTCAGAATTTTATTAAGTCTTTAAACATTATTTTTAATCATGTAATGAAAATTAATCTTGAATGGATAAGATGGTGGAATAAATCTCATCACGTTCGTAGAGACAGTAATTTGTACTTATGCACGAGCGAAAATATCATTCTTTTGATGTTAAAATAATATATAATTGGATGTTATCTCATATATGAAGAATAATTATCATGTTATATTTATTATTTAAATCAATTAGACATCATTATTATACCCATCCAAATGATAATGTATTGAATAAAAATTACACAAAGACGTGTAAGCCGTACGTAAATACGTATGGTGACATGTCATCAAAGGATTGATAGAATAATGAATATGGTTGTATCATAATTATAATAACATCATAGTATATATAAGATAATGGAGTTATTATTTTAGAATGCAAATAACAAAGAAAGAGGAAGTAGAAGAAGAAAAGAACTTAAAAGAGGTGATGAAATATTTACCTCTTCTTTGGGTTCTTCCATTTGATATGATCAAAAGGGCTCCACAGGTTGGATTTTTGAGTAATTTAAGGCCTATAGGATTAAGGGAGGATATTTGATAGGGTATTTGGGTTGGGTATGGTTGATACAATATCCTTTGAAGGTGTGAATTTGAGGGAAGGGGGAGTGCCCTTTTATAAGAGGGGTGAGGGCACCTTAGGAAAAGCTAGAAATATTATTTTATAATAAAATAATTTTCAGATTATAATTGTTATAAAATGAATTATTTAAAGGATAAGGTGGGGATATGTAAAAAACCACACAATCAGTAGGTTTTAGATTGATTTGGGTTACCATATTAACTTTATCTTTTAGAGTTAACTCTTAATTTAATAGTTTGACATTTACCATGTCTCTTTGTATTTTTATATTATATGGTTGATAAACATACCATACAGTTTCAAAATATCCCCAATAGGTTCATTAATAAAACATATAATATTATTTAGGCCCTTTGGCTGAACCGTATACTTTTAGTAATATTATATCTACCAATAATAAAGTATAAGTTTTAAAAACTCATGTATGTTAATTTTGACATTATTTAATAATTTTTAGAAAAGTCATAACTACATTATTACATCGAAAAATATCCCTTAAATAGACATTAATATGTTATATTCATCTATAAAATATTTTTATGTCATAAAAATTTGAAATTATATTTATTTTTGTATTTATAATACTATTTATTTGATTCTTTCATTAATAAGGTAATTACTACATCATCATTGGTTCATAAATAAATTTAATTATTTAATGTCTAAAAATTATAAATAAAATACAATTATGTAGGAAATATTTTTATCTTTATAATTACTATTTATAGTCAATAGATCATTTATATAACCTCATATAAGAATTGTGTTACTAAAAGATATTTTATTTTTTTATTTTTGTCTCTACTTTAAATTATTTTATATATAAAGTCATTATCACTTCCAAGTGGATCCATGGGGTACCAAAACAGACCCAAGGACACCCATGGTCAGACAAATATCATCCAATAGGGTTATGACACGTGTTAGGGTAATAAAATAATAAAATAATATTAATTTTTAACCTTAATTACTTGATTTACCCCTTTAACCACGATAAATAAAATATTTACTGAAGTAAATATTCCTATTGTCTAAAAATAAAATTTAATTATTTAAAAAATTTTAGCCTCATGATTCCAAATATGGAATACATTTTTATAAATTCAAAACACATAAGTAGAAGAAATTAATTTAAAATTAATTCCCGTTGTTAAAACAAAAAGTGTGTCATTAAGAAATAATAACTATCAAAAGATTAAGACTTGCTTATGTCCAGTTTAAATGTGAAATTACGTAAAATTACCAAAATTGGATTAAATGGTAAAAATATAATATAATTTTAATTAAAAACCACTCAATAGTATTATTTGTCACTATAAATTAATTTGATTAAAAAAGTGGGTTTTAATTAAAATTTAGTATTTTCACTATTCATCAAAAATAGAATGTTTTCAGAAAAATACCAAAAACTCACCCTAGGCTAATTTTGGTATTCCAAATCCAAAAAATGAAGACCATTTTGAATGATTAAATTTATAAAATTTGAAAAAGTGGGCATTACTATTCATAACGACTAGTTTGATTGGTTGTGGTGTGTTAGAACTGGAAGGTGCGTACAACACACGTTATTATATAATTCAAAGAGAAGCATATCATGGAAGCTTGGGGTGTTACCTTCTCTTATAATTTAAATAATTTTGTCCTTAAAATTTCTAGAATATTACTGCATAAAAAGACTCAGGTGTTTCTTCATCATAAGTTTCTCAGGTTCCCACGTTTCCTCTTCCATCTTATGGTTTCTCTATAGATTTTTTACCAGATGAGTTGTCTAGTTTCTCAGCAATTATTATCTTGTATCAAGAACCATGAAAGGCTCTTTGCAATAAGATAGTTCATGTTTAAGTTCTAATTCATCATAGGTAAGTACAAGAGTTGGGCCAGGCTTGTATTTTCTCAACAGTGATATGTGGAATACATCGAGAACTTTGGAGAGACATGGTGACATTTCCAAACGGTAAGCTACAATCCAAATTCTTTCTAGAAATTAGAAATGTCTGATATACCTGGGACTCAATTTACCCTTCTTACCAAAACATATAACACCCTTCCCTGAATATACCTTCACGAAAACATGATATCCTACCTGAAATTCCAAATCCTTCGGTTATCATCATAGCTCTTCTGACAACTTTGAGCTACTTTGATGTGAGTTTGGATTACCTTCACATTTTCCATCATTTCCTCAACATGTTCTGGGCCTATGAGTTTTCTTTTACTAACATCATCCTAATAAGTTAGTGTGCGACATCTCTTTCCATATAACACTTCATATGATTCCATCTTAATACTTGAACGAATGCTATTGTTATAGGAAAATTCTACCTGAGGTAAATATTGATCCCATATACATTGAAAGTCAAGCTAGAATAATCTCAACATGTCTTATAATGTTTGAATAGTCCGTTCTGATTTTCCATCAGTTTGGGGGTGGTAGGTAGTGCTCAAACGTTGTTCAGTATCCATTGATTTAGAAAGACTTTTCCAAAATCTTGATGTTAAACGGGGGTCATGATTATAAACAATCAAAAGTGGTACTCCATAAAGTCTCACAACGTCATTAATAGATAGTCTTTCTAGGTGTTCAAGTGATAAATATTCTCTTATATCAATAAAATGTGCTGACATAGTAAGACGATAAACAATGACCCATATTGCATCGTTTCCTCTAGGAGTCTTTTGTAGTCCAATGACAAAGTTTAT
The DNA here is from genome assembly GCA_963277665.1 of Viscum album. Taxonomy (NCBI): domain Eukaryota; kingdom Viridiplantae; phylum Streptophyta; class Magnoliopsida; order Santalales; family Viscaceae; genus Viscum; species Viscum album. The sequence goes on along the minus strand of OY728150.1, from coordinate 1,604,572,575 downwards.
CATAATATTATCCCATTTCCACTCAGGTATGAGAAGAGGATGCAAGAATCTTCTAGGCTATTTTTATCCAGCGTTCACTTGTTGAAAAACCATATATCTCAACACAAAATCAGAAATCTCCCTCTTCACGTTGTGCCACGAAAAATGTTCCTTCAAATCTCTATACATTTTTGTGCTACGAGGGTGTATAGAAAAATAAGAGCTATGAGCATCATCTAAAAATTCCCTTTTCAGATCAGGTATATTAGGAACACAAAGTCTCTTCCCAAATTTCAAAAATCGCATCTTCATATACAAAGTTGATCAGTCTCCCATCATTCACAGATTTAATCTTCTTTTGAAATTCCTCATCATCAGCTTGAAAACTTTTTTTGCTTTCTAGTAAAGATGGTTTGACAACCATTTGAAAAAACATTAGTATTTCACCTTCAATGGTTATTCCTATATCTATATTTACTATATCCATGAAAATAGGATCCATTTCAACTCTCATCTAGTTCAATACTCCAGGATCTTTTCTGCTCAAAGCATCTGCCTCCTTATTTTCCTTCCCTGGGTGGTAGTGTATCGTACAATCATAATCCTTGAGTAGTTCAAGCCATCTATTTTTCCTTATGTTGAGTTCCTTCTATGAGAAAATATACTTCAAACTCTTGTGATTGGTATATATCTCACATTTGTCACCATAGATATAATGTCTACATAATATCAAAGTAAATATTACATCTGTTAACTCATGATCTTGAGTAGGATAGTATTGCTCATGAATATTTAGCTATCGTGATGCATAGGAAATAACTCTCTCATTATGAATAATTACACAACCAAGTCCTTTATTTGATGCATCACTATAAAAAAAGCCTTCATTCCCCGAGGTAGAGTCAAGATAGGATAATTGACTAATCTTCTCTTCAATTCTTCAAAACATCCTTTACACTCTCTTTTTCAAACCAATTTAACCCCTTTTCGTGTGAGTTTTGTTAATGGGTTAGCCAACCAGAAAAAATTCTATATGAAACATCGATAATAACTAGATAAACCAATAAAACTATGTTCCTCAGTTATACTCATTGGTTTTGGACATTCATGGATTGCCTTGGTCTTAGAAGTATCAACAGAGATTCCATCCTTAGAGACAATATGGCAATGAAAAGAAATATCATGAATCCAGAATTCACACTTGCTAAACTAACCATATAATTCATGTCTTCTAAGAGTGTTTAGAATAATTAACAAGGTATTTTCATGATCTTCCTAGGTTTTGGAGTATACTAACATATCATCAATAAACACCACTATAAATTCATCAAGAAATTCCTTGAAAACTCTATTCATTATATCTAGGAAGACAGAGGTTGCATTAGTCAATTCAAAAGGCATTACTGTAAACTCGAAATGCCCGTACCTGGTTCAAAATGTTTTTTTCCGAATGTCTTCCTTCTTCTCACATAACTGATGATATCCAGATAAAAGGTCAAAATTTGAAAAGTATTGAGCTCCCTGATGTTTGTCAAATAAATCATCAATGTGGGGTAGGAGATACTTGTTCTTTATTGTTATAGCATTGATCTCCATGTAGTCAATGCACAACATCATAGATCCATCTTTCTTCTTAACAAAAAGGATAGGGGTTCCCCATGGAGAAAAACTAGGGTGAATAAATCCCTCATTACTCAATTCCTTTAGTTCTTTCTTTAGTTCCACGATTTCCATTGTGGCCATTCTATAAGGGGTATTCAAAATGGGCCTTAAACCAAGAATTAAATCAATTGAAAACTCAATTTCTCGTTCTATAGGATGTCTTGGTAAATCCTCTAGAAATACATCAACATACTTATGTACAATAGGTACATCCTCTATTTGAACATTCCTTTCATCACCCACAGTTATTTCATTCTCTTCCTCCCTAATAATTAAATTTTGTAGAGCTATTGGGGGTGGATCTAGATAAAAATTTGGTGGTGATGTTTATGCTCTAAATATAAGGTACTCCTCATCATTATAAAAAATTGTAACCTCCTTCTTACAATAAATTTTCGCATCATAGTCTGAAATACAATCCATTCCAAGGATTATATCAAATTCAATCATGGGTATGATGATGAGATCCGTAGATAAAGAACATTTCTATGCCCTAATGGGTACTGATTCATAAAACAATATTGTAATGATACTTCCCTTAAGAGTTTTTACTAACAACAACCTTGTTAATTCAAATTGGAAATATATAATTTTCTTAGCAAATTGGGAAGATATGAAACAATGCAATGATCCAGAATCAAACAATGATTTTTCTAAACTTGAGGAAACCATTAAATTACCTGCCACTACATCTTTTGGAGCTTCAACCTCACTCGTAGTGATAGAATAATCATAGCCTTGATTCATTAACCTTTTTTGAGGTATGTTTCCCTGATGATTAGGTCATTCATTCGCATAATGCCCCATTTCTCTAAAATTGTAGCATTCAAAATCAATAGCCTCTTTCTTCCCCTTGTAATCACGAGCTTGGTCGCCTTTTTCACCACACTTGTAATAGACTCACATTCCCTTCAAGGATGTACCGGGGTGTTTCTTACCACATTTATTGCAGGATTTATATTCAAAATTTTTCTATCTTCCCCTTATTTCCATTTTTAGAGTGTTCAACAGATCTCTTCTTCTCTTTCTTTTCTTTAATGTCGTAACAAATTGAGAATTATTTTTATGTCTTCATAGAACATGAGACAATTTCTTCGTACGATGATAAGGATTGTGAGAAAAATTCTCGATGGAGAAATGGTTTTAACCTATCAAATAAATGATCAATATTACTTATTGGGTTATGTATGTAATCTTTAGCATTCCTCACTAACCTTGTAATGTTATCTTTATTGTTTGCGACATTCTCAACCTCCTTCTGCCTCAAAATCAAAAATTATCTTTCCATATCTTCTCGATGGTCCCGATGAAATTATTTTTCTTTGATAATTTCTTTAAAATAACTTGATTCTATATTTGATACTTCATCATATTCCTTTTGTTTTGAATCAATGACCACCATTGATCAGGATCTCCAGTGAGGCGGTAAAATGCCATGACAATGTTTTCCCATTCGCTACTCCCCAAGGCATGGAATATTTTCCCTATAGAATTTATCCATTTCTCAGCTACTAGTGGATTTCTACCCCCCATGGAATGTTTGTGGTTGTTTCCTCATGAATTGATCTAACATTTATCATCCACGCTGCGGATCAGGGTGCTCTATATGGGTAAGGTTATTATTCCGAACCTAAGTGAGTTGTCCCAATATTGTGACAAGCTGATCAACACCAGTTTTATCACCAGATCCACTATAATTATATTGAGAAGGAGGGAAATCTCAACATGGAGTGCGTGAATTGATAAGGATTTCATTCCTTCCACTAGGCTCCATTTCTAAACAATGTCATAAACTAGAATAGGTTATGAATCACAATACATAAATCTAAACATGTAAAACACTTAACATAAATTGAACAGTTTGTGTATATAATCCATAATCATAAAAAAAAATTCATTGAGAAAGTATATACTCATAAACCCTTCATAATGGTTTGTATTAAGAATGAGAATTATCCTAAGAATATCCCCCAGGAGTGTCATAACCAAGAGTGCAGCAAGGCCCGTTGTGGTGCACCAGTTCCCATTTGAGTCTAGCACAAAGCGGTGTTTTCGGGTTTTACCCCTTGGTACATCTGTGTCAGAGAAACCTCTACCTGCTCGTATCCAGACAGGGATGTATTTTTTGGAAAAATCACAAAATCTCTACAATACAACCATTCTAGGAAGCTCTTCTATACTAATGCTCAAAGTCTATCTTAGGGCTATGTGCTTTAATCAGAGTTTCTCTAAATCTAGATTCCACGGTTTGTGATAAACTTCCTCTGATACAAACTATAACACCCAGACCTCAGAATCTCATAGTCAGTGCATTATTAGATATCATTGTCATGATTACAAAAGATCATGTCTAGAAAGACTTATTAGTTTAGTATCCTTGAAAATACTAGATACATTCATTAGTTTTACATTACATCATAAAATGGAAAACTACAACAATATTGTTTCCATAGACAACACTGATATCCCATAAACTATCCTTGAAGTTCAGTCATAATATACTTCTTCGTATCTTGGGAAAAATAAAACATAGAAAGGGGTGAGCTCAGATTTTCAGTAAGGATAACAATACATCAAAAAATTTCATAAATAAGCATAAACATTTAAGTCAATGTATAAGACTAAAAAATCCTTTTAAACTTGAACTTCAGCATAATATGGAAAAGATAAAATCAAATAATGTCATTTACTGACTCACATGGATATTTGACTAGTCTAATAATCACATGAAATATCAATAGCCACATTCATAATGATGGAATGCATAATTCCAGACTTTCATAACCCCATAGTCAATGCCTTGTTCCAAGACTACAAATAAGATTTCTTCAAGGCCTTGTTCCAAGACACTCGTTTGTCTCATGGGACCTACCGATGTATCGAGGAGCTATAGCAGGCTCCACCCATCACTTACTAAGTCTAATGAATTTATCATATGAAAAGGTTTAAAAATAACATAAAAATTAATATTAAAACAAGCATACTAAATGTCAATACCTTATCCATAAAAAATGAAAACATAAATAGTAAATCATATCACAAAACCTTCAATATAATATGGATGTTTTGTATCATAATAAATTAACTTCAAATAAGTTTATAATCCAACAAAGGATGTTGACAAAGATAAAATCAAATCCTTTTTTAGAGAAATATCTCATTCTATTTTGAAATCAATTAAGAAAAAAGTTTAATTTTGAAATAATATTATAAGAATGTAAGGGAAGGTTCAAAAATTTTATAATGGAGGAAATAGACACACCATCCATATGAGTTAAAAAAAGACATTCCTACCTTAATTTTGTTAAAAAGGTTATATTGGAACTTGTTTGGAAAATGAAAGAAAGATTCCTTTCAAAACATATAAGGTCAAATAAGTTTATAAATGAATTTAACCCATTGTCTAGTAATTAGTAAAAATGTTTTAAAATATATTTTAATTAATCATGGATGTGGACGATAAAGAGGTCCCTCAAGATAATTACTTATAATCAACCTCGGATAAGGAAGAGATTGTACAATTAACCATTACCTTGTATTTTTCCTTGGTCATGGGTAGGTTAACCTTCTGGATAATGAGGAAATAATTGTTATTAAATTATAAGAGAATCATCTAAATTAATATGATATCATATATGATCTTTTAACATTGCTTTGTTAATAATATCATTGTATAATTGTCTTTTTAGGTGTGAACTGATTCGTTTTCCTTTGTATGATTTGTTATGTAAGTAATTTTTGTAATGGATAGGATTTATCTTATACATATTCTGAATGATATTAAGTCTTTAAACATTATTATTAATCTTCTAATGAAAATTAATCTTGAATGGATACGATGGGGAATGAATCTCATCGCGTTCATGGAGGCAGTAATCCGTACATATGCACGAGCGACAATATTATTTTATTGATTTTAAAATAACATATAATTGGATGGTATATCATATATACAGAATCATTATCATGCTATATTTGTCATTTAAATCAATTACATGTCATTATTATACCCACCCAAATAATAATGTATTGAATAACAATTACACCACAACGTGGAGACAGTAAGTCGTACGTACACATGTATGGTGACATTTCATTCAAAGGATAGATAGAATAATTAATATGGTTTTACCATATTTATAATAACATCATTGTATATATAAGATACTAATGTTATTTTTTAGAATGGAAATAACAAAGAAAGAGGAAGTGGAAGATGAAAGGAACTTTAAAGAGGTGATGAAATATTTTCCTCGTCTTCGGGTTCTTCCTTTTTATTTGATCAAAAGGGCTCTATAGGATGGATTTCTAACTAAAGGAAGGCCAATAGGATTAAGGGAGGATATTTGAGAGGGTATTTGGGTAGGGGATGGCTGAGCGAAAAGGATTTAATGGTGTGAATTTGAGGGAAGGGGGAGTGCCCTTTTATAAGAGGGGTGAGGGGCACCTTAGTAAAACCTAGAAATATTATTTTATAATAAAATAATTTTCTATTTATAATGGCTCCAAAATAAATTATTTAGAGGAAAAAGTGGGGATAGTTAAAAAACAACTCAACAAATACGTTTTAGACAGGTTTGGGTCAACATATTAAATTTATCTTTTAGATTTAACTCTTAGTTTAATAGTTTGACATTTACCATGTCTCTTTGTATTTTTATATTATATGGTTAATAAACATACCATAAACATTCAAGAGAACCCCAATAGGTTCAATAATGACATATATAATATTATTTAGGCCCTTTGGATTAACCCTATACTTTTATTAATAATATATCAACTAATAATAATGTAATTTTTTTAAAACCCCAATTATGTCAATTTGGATATTATTTAATAGTTTATTTTTGTGAAATTCATAACAGCATTATTACATTGAATAAAATTCATTTAATAAACCATAATACATCATTTTCCCCTATAAAATTCTTGGATGTCATAAATACCATGAAAGTATATTTATTCTATTATTTATAATACAATTTATTTGATTCTTTCATTAGTAAGGTAATTACTCCATCATCATTGTGTCAAAAATAAATTGTATTATTTAATGTCTAAAAATTTTAAATAAAATAAAATTATATATGAAATATTTTTATCTTTCTAATGACTATTTATAGTCTAATAGAAAAATTATATAACCTCATATAAATATTTATTACTAAAAGATATTTTCTTTTGTTATTTTTGTCTCTACTTTAAATTATTTAATATATAATGTCTTTATCCCTTCCAAGTGGCTCCATGGGGTCCCAAAATAGACCCATATATGCCCATGCTGGGACATGTATCTTACAATAGTGTTAGGTCACATTTTAGTGTAATTTAATATTGTTATAATATTATTTTTTAGCCTTATTTATTTGATTTACCCCTTTAACCACGGTAAATAAAATATTCACTAAAAGTAAATATTCAATGTCTAAAAACAAAAGTTACCTATTTACACAATTTAGACCTACTGGTTCCAAATATGGAATACATTTTTATAAATTAAAAACACAAAAGTGGACGAAATTATTTTAAAATTAATTCCCATTGTTAAAAATACCGTGTTTTTATTAAATAATAACTATCAAAAGATTGACACTTGCTTATGTCCAGTTTAAATGTGAAATTAAGTCCAATGACCAACATTGGATTAAAAGGTAAATATATAATCTAATTATACATAAAATCCACTCAGTATTATAATTTATCACTATAAATTATTTTGGTTAAAAAAGTTGTTTTTAATTAAAATTTAGTATTTTTCACTATTCATCAAAAATTGAATGTTTTCAGAAAAATACGAAAAAAATTTCTTAGTCTAATTTTGATATTCTAAATCCAAAAATGATGTCCATTTTGAGAGATAAAATTTATAAAATTTTAAAAAGTGGGTATTACTGTTCATAACGGCTAGTTTGATTGGTTGTGGTGTGTTAGAACTCGAAGTTGCGTACAACACATGCTGTTGTATTATTAAAAGAGCAGCGTATTGCGGAAGCATGGGGGTGTTACATTCAGGTCCAAATAAAATTAGAGGCTATTACTGGATGAAATTTTCCCTACATGAAAATGGTACGTGTTCTATACCATTTCCCTTAAAGTCCTTTTTATATATTTTTCCATTATTCGTCTTGTTGGAGTGTCTGGGAGTTACTTCCAAAGTCAATGATCACTTCTTTCAAAAGTTGAATTATTTCTTAATAAATTATGTGAAACAATTATTTAGTGTTGGAGGCTATTAACCTCATCCTGAACCACCCATGTGGTGGGTTATTTCCCTTTTCTATGGATATTTCACAATAGGGATAGTTGATATTGCTTTTCATTACAAGAATTCAAACAAGAGAATTAAGATTATTGTTAAAGGATGAAAGTAACCTAAAAAACATGTAATTTATATATTAAGGAATGAAATGGTTAATACATTGGCTATTTTAAAATTATTTAATGATTAATGAAATAGTTTTGCTGTGGTAAAATGTAAAAGGAAATAGTTACCAGTATAACATCGTAATTATTTATATTAATCATTTTGATGAGGGATGAAATAATATGGAACTGATGTGGGAAACATGGAATTTCCCCTACAAGGGGAATCAAGGATTGGAATATATTAAGGTATTTCATAGATTCTCACCCATGACTCACTATTATTTATTTAGGATTCCTTGGTTTACACATCATGGGTTCGTCTTTCTCGGAATTCCTTGGACATGATCGTGGGGATCCACCCATGTTTTCACTACGTTTGATACAGTTGCAATCTATTGAATCAAAATTGATTACATAATCATTTTCCTTTGGTCATAGTCCCTTTAGGTTTGATAGAATATATTTAAGAATAGGTTTCAGTCAATGTTTTAACTCTCCATCTAGCTAACCCTAGTATTGTGGATTCCTAATCACATTGATTTTTGGTAATTATGACATTATAACTTCAACTTTTATCAATTTTTTTATTATATATACACACTAATATATATAATATGAACACAATTTAATTTTTATATTCACCATTAATGGGTTCCAACTGAGTTGTATTTCATGACCTATTTAGGCTACCATTTGGAAAATGGGCAGACTTTATGGATGCAGGTAGGTACAAGGGAAAGAATCCGATAACAAATGTGTAATATATTATTGCATGGGAACCAAGTAAAAAATGATAGAGATATGGATCATGATCAAATCTGGAGATAGTAATTTTGGTCTTTTTTGTTTTTTTGATATACATGTATGTTCATGTTCCCACTTCAATGTTTTCTATTTCCCTTTATTTGTATAACAACATGAATTTTTTTCCTTTCATATATGAAATTTTATAGATTAGTTATGGTATGATTTTGGTTATTATTGATATTTTATTTTAATGATTTACCATCCCATGTGATTTATTATGTATATCTCTATTATATTATTATAAATTATGATAATTTTGTGTTATTATGATCATTATTGTATAGTAACCCCACAATCATGTCTTAGACTCTCACTAATTTCTTCATCATATGCTGTATTGGGATGCCTTCTTGATGCCTTGTTCCTGATCGAGTAAGGTAAATTTTGTGTGAACTAGAAAGGGTATGATATAAAGTGGTATTACATAGGGTTTTTTATTTTTTTTGGTCTTTCTATATGGGATGTGTAGACATGAAACTAGGATGGAATCTGGAATTAAAAAAGAGCAGTGATTAAGAGTAGGCAACCAACATATAAGGAAAAACCAAATTACCTAGGAATGAGAGATAATGTTATCATTTTTCTTAGTATTGTTAATCATATTTCACCATTGTATAACAAACATGTTATGTGGTGTGGATTGTGTTTGTTTTCTATTTTCCTTCTTTGGAAATGATATTTTTGTATCATGCATCTTGTTAAGCATGTTGAAATTTCGTATGTCATGCAGATTCAATGTCATATTGAGTTGAATTGCTTGACTAAATGATAGTTATTTTATATTCAATGTCATATATAATTTTTCTTTAGATTATATTAATGTAGTTCATTATGATAAATAATTGGATACATAATGTTCCTACATTAATCTAACAGTTTTTTCCTACATTGATTATTGTCGAAAACTTATGTAGTCAATTGGGGCATATCGATACATTGACAATTGGTCATTAAGGAAAGAATTTACTAATGGTTTTGACTAAAAGAATTACATATAAATATTTTTAAATAGTACGAGCCTTTAGAAATTGGATATTGTAATCCATATGATTCAAAAATTTGTGAAGGTCAATATTATAAATATGAACTGACATAAATGAATTAAATTATGGAATCAAATAGTCACAATTTGATAGAGATGCCTATTGAAACATAAATGGTTCTCTCTCTTTTAACATATAGTTTATGCTCTATATATCTAGACCTCCGATAACAAATAGATAACCTGAACCTAATCCAAAATTAATAGTGTACATTATCCAGTGTCATGTTCATTATATTGATCCTTATATCACCCATACCTGGAATGAGAAGTTGGAAGAGGGATGTGACTCACATATATGAAGGATTTTAATTTTAATATTAATATATATGTGATTTTAACATTACCAAAAACTATTTGGGGGTTTTTAATGGAATTATTAAAAGAAATCATTCATAAATCACTCCAATTGTGCCCTTAGAGGGTGGTGAAGAGCATTCTCCAAAGGTGATGGGTCCTATGCCACATAAAGAACCTCTAGTAGTTTAACTTTTGTAACATCTAGTTATCATTTGTATGGGTGTTGATTCCATGTTTTTAGAGGTTTTATTATTAATTATTCATACCAATCATGGAACCCAACTTCATAACATGACTATTGAATATTTGAAATGTGAGTTCCAGCACCATCATCCACCAACTTTCTCTAGCGATAGAGGCCCCCAGGCTGATGAGATTTGTCTTGATATTGTTTTACCTATAATGGTTCCCTAGGAGACTATTATATAAATAAGGATAAATTTAATTATGTATATGCATCAGGGAGCCACAAATAATTTGTGAGATGCCCTAAAATAGACATATCGAATTCAAGATATGGTCTGGATGGATTTTAAATCCAGTTTTATGAATAAACATTCTGCGAGACCATGTGGGATGAGTGGGATAATGAATTTATGCATCTCATGGAAGGTATATTTCTATTATGTAATATTTTTCTCTCATTATATAGCTTCATCACCCTGAACATGTATATCTTGCTAATGATCCCTATATGTAAATTCACTTTGAAGAAGGTCCCATGAATTTCATTCGATCACAATTGATCATTTTTTTGGATAAAATATATCAATTAGTAAATTAGGTTCCTAAAACTAAATGTATCATGGGGTAAGATTGATGCATAGTTTATTGTAGTTTAGTTTCTCAACATGGTTGTGTAGTGTCAGGAAACATGAATAAATACCTTTAGATCTCACATGTGTTATTTACCATGTTGAGCATGTGATATGGTAGTTATATTTTCTATCACTAGAAAGGATTGAGGGAAACATGCAGAAATATTATGATAGAATCATGGTTGTATGTAGAACCTGTAGTAGGATAATCCATCTAAAATAAATTATTTAGTGAATTTTGTCATATATTTAGTGAGATAGGGTCAACAACAACAATTGTTTCAATTGTAAGATTCACCTTTCCACTTCTTTTTAGGAGATAAAATACTACCAGTCATTCATGGAATAGAGTTAGTCATAGAAGAGGGATCCTTACACATGTTTCAAAGAGATAGTTGAGTTGTCCTATATAGGGAAGTCATGTTGTTTCTCAATGTAGTGGTTTGGGATAGATGTATTCAGAATTATATATAACCAAGGATCAGAGTATTGGGCCATCTACATAGTGAGGTATGGTCTTATTATTTCATATAATTTTCTTTTCTTTTTTATATATATTTCTCACATTCATTTAATTATAGGATACCATGGGAATCCTCGACCTTAATAATTAGTGAATTAGTGGATTGATAATTATAAATTCATTTTTGGGAGCATGATCAAAATTTGTATGTTATTAAAATAAATTCACACTAAAATTTACAGGTATCATTTCTTATGGGATCTCATTAAACTCTATATGAAGGGGTTTGATGTCATACTTAGAATGAACTAGTTGGTTGCATACATTTACCATGTTAATTACTATCATACGAGGGCATCCTTCCCATCACCCGTGGGTGGTGGATATATCCAAAAGAATGAATTGGATGTTTAGAACTATCATGATAGACTCGAGAATCATAGGATAGGTGGGATGATGGTCCAGATTACTGTCCTTGATGTAGATGATATAGGAATGTGTTAGGTAGATTTAACTCCTATAATTGACTATTTCATTGTCTTCTTCCCTACATAATTTTTTGTTCTACCTCTAGAGATGTAGGTGTAGTTTATAATAAATCTAATTCTAGGGGTTTCACCAATATCTATATTACCCCAAATAGATAGTGAAAAAAAAGAAGTACGAGCTCAAGAGGAAACATTAAGACTAGGAATAAACAGGGTTTATATGACCTAGTACCACCCTATGGAGTTCCCAAGTCATTTTTTAAAAGATTTGGATGAAACACTTAATTTTTATATGGATTAAAAAATATTTAATTAGTTGACATTAAAGAAACAATAACCTTTTCCCAAAATAGAAAAACATTTTTATTAGCACAGGGGAGCTCAGGTTTTACTGAAAATTTATTTGAGGTTGATTTATTACTAGGTGTGTGTTAGGCCAGATGATAAACCATGAATATTGTTTCATATCATATATTTTATTTTGGATTATCAATTTATGCAATTCTATCAGAAGAATGAGTTGGTATTTATCATTTCCCTGATGAATCATGTTTTCCATACATTTTAGGATAGTCTTAATTGGGTTTATATGGGTAACAACTTGGTGTATTCATAGACTAAACACAATCATGTAAAACACAATGACAATGTTTTAAATACACTAAGAGATAATAGTTTATATAAAATGATTAAAAAATTATAGTTCTAGATTGAAAAATTTCACTTCATGGGTCACAACATATTTGAGACAGGAGTTTTGATGGACCCATATAAGGGGACTGTTGAGGTTTCATTGTAAAATCATGAGAATGTAATTGAAATATGTTGTCTCTTGGGGATAGTTAGTTATTATTTGACTTTATCCCATAATTATAACATATAGTTACACCACTTAGTAGCATAACCCAAAATGGTGTGAAATTTATATGGTCCCTTGAATTTAAAGAGGCCATTCAGTAGCTAAAAGTATTATTCATATCATTAACAATTTATTTTCAACTAAATCCTAAAGAAAACCATTATGTTTATTTGAATTCATTGATAATTATGATGGGATTATTCTGATTATATGAGAATCAATTAATAGCAAACATATATCCCCAGTTAATACCTCATGATTATAATTATCTGATTCACAAACTCAAGTTACCTATATTTGTTCATAAATTGATTTTTTAGAGGGACTAATTTCTGGGTGACTATTACTTTCATGAATATAGAATAGAAAATCCTCAAATAAATATTTATGCATGATGATTTAATCCTTATAAATAGGAGGTGGGTATAGTATTTTTAGTAATTCAAATTCGAGCTGGCTGATATGCCATGTAAAGGAAATGAAGTAGCTAATTCTCTATGTCAGAATAATTAGACCCAAGAAGTACAAAATTATTATAGTGAATAGAAATTTATGGCCATATTTTATGAGATTCATTTATAGGTACAACATATTCATGAGACAACATTTATCTCATCCATAGCAGTAAATTCCATATTCCTAGATAGGATAACGATGATGAAATTAGCATATCCAGAAGGCTTTGTCTTAAAGAATATAATGGTATGTAATGACCTTCCAACTGGTTGGAGCGTTATTGATGAAGCAATTATACATGTTCATGGAAGCATTTGGGTTATACCAAACATATGGTAGGAGATGATTCTAGAGTTTCATTCCACTATTTGGGATGTGTATCACGATCATAACAAGATATATTTGGATTTAGTCCACTAGTATTAGTGGACTAGTTTGAAGTAGGAAATAGATGCTTTTGTTACTTGATGTTCCACATGTCCATAGGTGAAGGAATAAAATAAGTGACCAGTGGCGATTTTAAATGATTTCCACATTACTATGTGTAAATTGAATTATGACTCCATGGATTTTGAGACCATATTACCATTTTCACTATGAGTTAGTTATTTTTGTATGAGTCATTGTGGATAGAATGATGAATTTCACCCACTTCCTACCTATCTAGAAGACCTTATCACTTTATGTGATTGGGGTTCTTTATATCCAAGATATTTTAATCCTCAATGGGTTCCTCATAACTTCATATCAGATATGGATTCTTGGTTGAAATATTAGTTTTGTAAATGCTTATTGAAGCAGTTTTTCTCACATGTGCTTTTGAGCATGACATACAACCCTCAAATCAATGGACAGTCAGAGCGCACACTAAATTTCTTTTAGGACATGTTAAGATAATGTATTTTTTATTTTGAGTGTTCTTGGGAGAGGAATATAATACTATTATAAATCACATAAAAAAATATTTTCCAACAGAATATATAGATTGATCCCAATGAGGACATAAATAGAAAGACATACTAATCACCACTATACAAGTTAGAGGAATGGGAGGTAGTGATGCATGGACATTTTATCATTCAGAATATATCAGAGTAGGTTTAGAATATGGGGAAATGGATGGGAATAACTAAATCTTGATGAAAATAATAAGATGATCTTCATCAATTATATTGAGATTTTGATGTTATGGATCAATTATTTGTATGTATCTCACATTTTCTAGAGAATATATGGATTTTGATATATTGTAGGAATTCACCTTATCAGGTTAGACCTTTTGAGATTTTGGTAAGGGTTATGCCTATAACCTATCAGTTGTGGTTACCATAGAGGTACCAAGACATGATGTAATTCCTCATCCCATCTAAACTACATCATTATCACTCAAAACTGTATCACACTACTCATCTAGATGAGATTTAGTTTCATGTGGATGCTTCCTTTTAGGAACACCCTATTCATATAACTGAATAAAGCCCAAAATATATCTGAGGATGTTTAATTACTCTATTATGGGTTCTATAGAAGCATGAACATGTGTACGATAAGACCTTATAGGGAAAGATGGATGTAAATACTTGTGAAAGGAACTAGTTTATGAGTCCACCTCAGTAGTGGAAAGGTAACTCGGAGAGAGTTATCCAATGAAGAGTATATTATAATATCCATGGTTTTTCTATATGGTATTTATATATTAAATTTAGTTTTAAATTATCTATTTTTTTCTTACAAATATGTATAATCACTTATGGTATAGTGACATTTCAGGGATTTTTCGAAGCCTACAACTCCGAAATATGTAGAAATTGGGTAGGCATAAGGTTTAACCAAAACTATTCAGTATAGGAATTTTTTTTTTGTATGATCTATGTTATCTATTGTATGGCTCCAGATAGGGGAGTTCATGGGCTAAGAATTGTTAGATAAACCATGCTCCCCAACAATGTGGGTACATTGTCCACTGACAATGTCTGGTGCATAGTGGGTGCATGAATTGGCTAACCATTTGGCCAAACCATGCACCACTTAAATGATGGGAAGAATAACATTTTTCTTTGCATCGTTTTAAATAGGGTAAGACCTTTTCCCATGAATTTTCTCTACCAGCTAACTCACATTCATGAGAGCTTCTTCCTCAATCTCCCATAGGTTTTGAAGGAACTTCACAACATGGGATCTAATTCTATTACCATTTTCTCATTGTATATCCAATCGTAAGTCCTTAACGCATCTTCCTTAATTCCATTGATTTCTTCTCCAAATGTGATGTTGTTATCATGCATGCTCTAGTGCTCTAT
The DNA here is from genome assembly GCA_963277665.1 of Viscum album. NCBI lineage: Eukaryota > Viridiplantae > Streptophyta > Magnoliopsida > Santalales > Viscaceae > Viscum > Viscum album. The sequence goes on along the minus strand of OY728150.1, from coordinate 1,604,557,032 downwards.
TTCAATAGATTTTAGCTATTCTCTTATTTTTATCTAATTTGTACCAAATCATATGATGATATTGGATGAGTGTTCCTTAATATCTATAAGATACATTGTCTATACCTATACCTTCATTTTATGATTATTTATTCCTCATTTCCATTGTACCCCACACCAAAATCTCTAGGTGTTTCTTCCAAAATTAATAATCCATTAATTGAAAGGATGAGTTATTTCCTATGATATTCCATGACATCCTTATACAAGGTAGTGGTTGTTAAAATCGACAAGAACTGCCAATATGTGTTTGTGTGTGCGGGGGGGGGGGGGGGGGTTCATTCCCTTATCTATGGATATTCCACCATAGGGTGGATTGGTCTTGATTTTCATTAACAGAATTTGAATATCATAATTATGACTATTGTTAATGTTTTCTCATTACCTTTAAGAAACATTTAATTTTTATAAGAATTTAATTAAATGGATAACCACTTGGTTGACAAATTATTATGAAATGGTTAATTAAATATTTTTTATGAGGTAAAATGTTAAATGGAATAATAACAAAAATTGACACTTAATTCATTATATAAATCATGTTGGTGATGCATTTCATGGTATGGAACTGATATGGGAAATATAGTATGGAATTGATAAGGGGACTCATGGATGGAGCTGATGGATAGGGTCCATGGAATTATAATGATGACCCACTTTTATATGTTTTGGATTCCTTGGTTTATACACATTATATATGGATTGATTATAATGAATTGGAAATCCTCCTCAGGATCCCCTCATTTTTGACCTAATTTATTATTTAATTGAAGAGGAAAACATGGTCATTGGCCTTGGGTCCTAGACCATGTGGGACTGATACTTGATTTTTCAGCAATGATCATAGTTTATGTTTTTTCTTACCTTACATTTAGACTATGCTTTGTGGTTTCCTTATCAATGTTGTATTCTATAGATTGCATTGTTCCACATATAAAATTATCACAATCATTCCAATTATATATGTACACTACTATATTTTATACCCACGGACTGGACATGTATTAAAAACTATTGGTGGTATCTTATTTAGTGTTATATCCCATCCTATTTGGGAAACCTCATGGTAGGTTGATAGACTACATTGATTGGCGTAGGTATAGAGGAATGTTATTGGTAGATTAGTACTGATTTATTGTTGAATGTGAAAGGTATAGGGGAATCTGACTGGGTGATGGCTCGTCATGATTTCTAGAGATAATCATTTTGTTCTTTTTGGTTCTTTTGATATACTTGTATGTTGTCTTGTCTAATTTGGGGTTTCCTATTTTCCTTTTTTTATAGAATCATAAATTTGATTCCATTCTTATATGAAATTTTATGGATCATTTTATGTATTATTTTGGTTATCCCTTTTGTTGTATCTATATAATTTACCATAATATATTCTTTATTATCTCTATATACATTTATTTTTTATCTATTAGAATATTTTTATTTACTCTGACCATGAGTGTATAATCTCCCTAGCATACCATCATATACTATCACTTTTATTGGGTAACCCATAATGTACTAGGAGTTACACTAGAGGCCTTGTAGACAATTGGGTCATGTAACTTATGAGTAATAGGGTTTAATACATTTTGCAGTTAGTCTATGATCCAACCGATGAATTACACCAGAGGTATGGTATATAATTCAATGTGGTTGTTTGGTTAACCGTGAAATATCTTTAAAGTAAATGCCCTCATGGTCATGTGAGGTTTTGTATCGATTTGATCCATTGATCATTTTTGGGTGAGGTCATCTGTAGAAGGACTAACTAGTTTATTGGTACATAATTTGTTCCATTGAGATGGAACTACATTGATCATTTCATTTGACCACTATAAATTCATTTAAGATTGGAAATTATAATTTTTGGGTAGAAATATGGTTCAGAATAAATATCTTTCGAGTGAATACATATATTGATTATACACATAAACATTTGGAATGATTTAATTGAAGACATTATAGGGTTTTTTGGTAAGACTGGTGCATTGGAGACAATCTTGATGTCAGCATTGGTGGAGAGTGGATGGGTTAGCCTATGGAGAATACTATGAAATTGTGATAGTTTTTACTTAGAAGATATATTTTTATCTTTTTATTATGGAGCACATTATTTTCTTGGTGAGTGACGACTATAGTAGGTACCCTATGATGGATTGTGAACCACTATTGCTTTTAGTTAATAAAAAGCCTAAAATTGGGGAGTTTTTAATGACCCATGAATTTTAGAGACATTATATTTTTTGGTTGTCGAAATTACTAATATATATTAGGTATTGTTTGGTGAATTGGGATATAAATTATGAGTCCATGTATTTTAACATATTTCAATGATATTTTTAATAATGAATCTGGACCAATTCATGTTTTGGTTCTTATACAGGAGTAATAGAGAAACCCTAAGGCATTTTTAAAAAAATTATACTATTTTAGGTCATCTCATGGGTCATAGGTTTCACAGTAATGGTATTTATTATTTTATATCTCAACATGACCATGGGATTCTTGAAATAATGAGATTCATAGATTTTTCAAAGGGATGTTCTCTTCAAAAATATTCTTGAAATAATTGTATATGTTATCCCATGACATTGACTCTATTGAAGTTTCTAAGTAAACTTATGATTTGAGTGATGTTAGAAAAAAAAATTATTTGATGATGGGGTTTTATTGATGGTCGAGATCCCCATAATGAGTGAATCACATCATGACCATAATCAAAAGATAAATTTTTCTGGTGAAAGGGTGTGTCATATAATTACTTTCTTCTCAGATTCATTTTTAATTAGTGGAATATTTAATATTTTGGGTTTAGTTCCATCATTATTTAGGTAGTTTATAACACATAAGCAAGCTCATTGTTAATGTTATTAGACTTCTCATCGTGTGTTCATCCCCATGATAAATGTTGGTTTTTAATGCTATTCTAGTTACATTTATCAACTCTATTAAATACCTTATTAGATTCCCCTCATAAACTTATAATTTTGGTGTATTTGGGTAATAGTTTTAGTTTATATTACACATAATCTTGGTATAATTTTTAATGAATGTTTTCCCTGCATTTTTAGTGGCAAGAGAAGTTCCTAGAAGGGTTAACAGCATAGGTTTCATATAGATTGAGTGTGATGGAAATTATTAGTGTGTTAGTATATAATTATTACTCATTATTTTAAATAATATAAAAAATTATAAAATATATATAAATGATTATTTATTATTTAGTGTGTAATATATGTTTAAGGGTATTAGTACGAGCATGGATGAGGTGTGAATTCCTATTCCTAGGTTTTTTATTTTTTTGTGGATGGTAAATCCATTTCAAAATTATGTGAAAAAAATAATACAATATCATAATCTGTTATATTATATATATATATATATATATTCATTAATTAATATAGAAATGAACTAATTTATTAGTGATATATTTGATAAGGGGAGTTTGAAATTATTGATTAAAAATTTATTTTATTTTCCCCCATTAAAAACCCCACAACCTAATTCAGTGATTTTATATCACTGGAAAACTCACAAAAAAGTATGAGACATATTTACAATATTAGCCTCATAAAGAATGAAGTCTAATTATTTCTATGATCAATATTTCTCTAATATCATAGGACCCACAAGTATAAAATTGTTTATTCATCCTGGGGGGGTTGATCCCTGTACTTTTGATACACATATCATGATAGTGTTGAGTTATTTGTATAATGTTACAATGATAAATGAATTTATTTCAATAAAATTAATTTCTTTATCCTGAAATGACATCAAAAGATGATTTTGTTGTGTGGATTATCATATTCTACATCAATACATACCATCATAGGTTTATTCATTTAATTATATATGAAATGTGTAGCATATTATATGTCTTCTTTTTAATTCACTATAATGATATATCTTGTAAGTTCCTTTTGAGTGGTTTCATCTTCCATATATTTTTTTATGCATGATATATATTTCTTATCACACACCAACTGCACTAAAATAACATTTGAAATTAAAATTTAAATGGGAATTAATATTACATCAAATAAATTCTTTCTTATATTGTATAACATTTTAATCTTATTCCAACATCCTTCAACATCATTCCAAACTCATTTCAATGACACTAAAACATCACAACCATAGTTATGGTAAAAAAAAATTAGTTGTATTCAGAACTATAAATTGTTTAATTGTAATAATAGTTTCAATATATTAAAAACAACTTTTTCCATTTTCATGAATGAAATATAATATTTTTTAATTATATTGTAATTAATGTACAACTTAAAAATATTATAATATAAATATTTTATTAAAATATCTATATTTCGAAATCATTTTCATTCATTACAAAATAGTCTCAAAATTTCACAATGTGTGGATCCCTAGGAAGAGAAAAAATTATTCATAGAAATAAATAATGCTGTTATTGTAGATATGATAAATTATTACATAGGAATATAATCATCCTTTCTCGAATGGAATTTGATACATATAATTTCATAAAATTTATTTACATGAACACAAATTCATAGTTAAAAAAAATTATTCTCATACAAATATTTTTTAAAGAATCATAAAATTATTCATATATATATATAATTGATCATTACACACATTAGAGTTGAATATATTATCACTATTTAGGATCATATTTATGATGATGTAGACATTATCAAATTGAACAAGGCATGTGAGTTTTTTATTTCTTCATAATACATCTCAACTTACGTAAAAATACACAAAATCATCACCATTTACATAATATGATATGATATGTGAGTTTGAACATGATTTATTCATTAGAAATGAGGTACAACTCATTATAAACTTACATGTAATAATATATATTTTTTATTCGACAGAAAAATACAAACGATAAGGGATTTTCTGGTCTCTAAACCCTCAATAATTATTCCATAACTTCAAAACACATAATTTGTTTCTCAATATTCCCATAAATGTTTTTTTAAACCCCGAAACATAAATGAAATTAATCCTCAAACCACATAGAAAAGTATAATTAATCAAATAATCTATGTATACATGATATAATTTGGTTTGAAAAAAAATTATTGAATAATAATATTGGGTTTTCCAAAACACTATTAATTATAATTTTAATTTTTTATACCCAAACAACATGAATGATTTTGATTAAATGATGATAATTGAAATAAAATATATACTAATAATAATAATGAGATATTCTTTATTTTCAACTATGATGTACCGGTTGTTCTCCACAAGACATTTCGGAAATTAAAATTCTTTAAGAAGGTGTTTATCTTAGAAAACTAATACCATGGTGAATATTTCAAACCATATAAATATTTTTTATTAACTAAAAAACTTATAAGATTTTCTATAATGGAGTTGACATGATTTTTCAACAAAATCCTATTTTTTTGACTATCCATTGAAGAAATAAGTATTGAAATAATTTTTATATTCAATTTATATTCTTTAAAATATAGTAAAATGAAAAACTCTAATGCTACTTTACTTTATACTAGTGTAAAGGTCAAATTTATATTAATCCCTTCTACTTTATAATACCCTTTATACAAAACACATTATTTTTTTTATATCTTATCCTTTTTAATCAAAATCATTTTGGAAGTCTAATAATTATTCAAAAAAAATTATCTTGATTTTTAGGGACCAATTCCAAAGTATCAATCATCTCTATTTGATCAGGTCCATCTTTAACATAATCAAACCACTCATAATGATTCAAATAATTTTCAAAATCACATGGTTAATCCTATTAAATAGTGAGTTATTAGATGTTTCCTAATTTTTCTCCTTGGTTAATCATGTTTTACATGATATATAATAATATTTTAGTCCTCCTAAGGTATTATCAGCCACAGGGTTATAGCCATAAAAATGTTGGACTAATCATCATCTTTATCATTGAAATATCATACAATTTCAATACATTCTTAACCTTCTTCTGGATGATTGAAAAATCAACCCCTTATCCATCACATTATGAAAATTTATATTAGTTTATGCACTCATCATTATTTCTTAACGTATTATAACATCATTACTTCAAAAAACCGTTAATATCAATTTATTATAATTTTGATACCCTCTTCCATATGAAGGATAGTCTTGGAAAAAGTCATTAATAACAATTAGTTTAAATTTTCACTCATATTCACCTTTATCCTAGATGATACATGGACAACCAAAGACTCTTTGGTAATAAAATTATTTTTATTATTAATTATAAATATCGTATGGTGACATATCAATCTTTAGAATGCATAACAAATGATTTTGAAAATAAATATTTATAGTAATAGTATATCTCCAAAAATACTGATATGTTTAATCATCTATCAATATAGTCTACGCTATTTACACCAAAATAATATTATTCCATTTACCTATACAATTCCTTTATAGAATGTATATTTAATTGATTTCATGCTAAATATCATGCTTTAAATGAAAATAATCACACATTCCACTAGGGTATTCATAACTATTGTCTATCTATAACTTATTAAAAAGGAAACCACATTCATTTTATGAAAAAATTCATAAATTCACAATCATTTTGAGAGCCTCATATTTATATTTCCATTCATAAAACTATTAATTTGAATATTTTTTAACTAAAACAAATAATACAGTAATTTAGATTTGATTATGGTTTCGACATGAGTTTGTGAATTTGTTAATTTAGAAGCTACAATGGATTACTTGACTACATTTCTACCTTTATATCTTCATAATTAACATGCATTACCTTATACCATGTTGACCAAATCAAATTCCCCCACCCTTTCAAAATTGGCACATAGAAAACATGTTAACCTATAAGGATTACATTAATGTTCTTCTAGATATAATGAGCATTAAATATATACCATAATAAATTTTCATCATTAATTCTTAAGTGGAATAATTTTTTAGGATTTCCACTTGAAATTAAATTTTTGGGGTTAATGGGAAAAATTTCGAAATACTCATATCATCTGTTCACATGATGTAAAATGCATCCCATTAAATGGTAACTAAATTTAGTATATCACATAATAGAGATGCATTGATCATATTATGTTACATTAAATTAACATGTAACATAATTTTGAATTTTAGTTGTCATTGAGAACCATAACAAATCATATAAAATTTATTTTGAGGAAAATATCTTTTTAAATGAATAATGTTCCTTTTACAATTTTATTTTAAATATGGCTATTAAATAACATTTAATTTGAGAGTAATATCATCCCTTAAACCATTAATATCAACTTTGAGGAGTAAGTATTTATCCCTACCTTTTTATCATCATCTTATGAGGTTGTTTATAGATATATATCAGATATTTGTAGTCTAGTAGTAGTATTAGATATTAAATTAAATGATAAAAGGGTTTTCATATCATCCACAATCTTCTTCAAAAACAAAAATCATGTTTCATGATTTCTTCCAAAAATTGAAATATGTTTTGGAACATTCATCATCTAAAGTGGCTGAATCCACCTTTATAGATTTATCCTATAAATACTAAAATAATTTTTATATTTTAAATTAATAATAAATTTAATTTATATATTCTTGAAGGTTCTATTGTTCTAATTGATTCCATTAAAAGAGTATTTTCCTTTGTAACCAGTATATTGTATCGAATAGCATACCACAATTGTAAACTTCCTCGAGATAATTAAAACTTATATTTCAAGAAAACAACAATTATAATGGACACCCACTAATGTATTATTCAATTTTTACTTCCTTTTAACCTTTTTAATTCACCAGTTATTGATGTTATTCAAAAAAAGTTAGAGTTCCAAAAACATTTATATTTTATAGAATCACATAATATTTCAATATTCAAGGCCATAATTTCTTCCAACTTCTTCATATAATTTTTTTATAAAACATTAATTATTTTTTCACCTTTATCAGATGAATTATTATTTTTTCACCAATCCCATACAAATTCAAAAATCATCCAACCTATAGAAAATAATTATATATGAAATATTTTTAAATTTATAGTCATTTATTATCTCTGAACAGTTCTATATAATATAGTCAAACAAAATATATTTTTACTTAAAATTTTCTAACTTCATGATGTTTAGAGTTTTATAATCATTAAGATACTATGACATATCAAAAATTCAATTAAAATATTTATATTTTAGATTATTATAGAAATATTCCTCACTATTAGATGATTTCATTTACTTATTCATGATTTCTATAAAATTTAAAAACATATTGATTCTTTAAATAAACATATTGATGTCTTTTTTCAGAAATATTTTCTTTGATTATCTTATCATTAACATGATAAAATACTTCATTATTAAATTGGGTAAATTTCATCATTCATAATAGGAATTAGAATAAATTCATTATCTTCATAAAAGGATGTATCAATATCTTCATTTTCATCATGTCATTCTCTTTTTTCACTCTAATTTTAGTTGATTTTTTTATATATGTAGAAATTTTTTTCCACATACCTTTTGAAAAAGACATAAACTTTTTAGACTTTTCTATTCTCTACAGGTTAGTTATTCTTGGTCTATCCTCACGAGCATCAATAGTTTCTTTTTTTAAATAGTATACTAATTGAATCAGAATCCCAATTTTTATCAATGTATAAAATTTATTGGATGGATTCTCATTAATCATTCATTTTTGCATTTCACATACTTATACAAATATAAATTAATTTTATAATAAATCTGATCAAAATAATAATAGGAAAACATTTATAAATTTTTATCGCTATCATAAATATTCTTATAAGTCTGTATAATTATGTATTTAAAAAATTATGGATTTTTCATTGTTAACATTTTCCTAAACAAAAATATATTTTTCCATGTCATAGTAAATTAAAATTATATATTCGATAACAAGAGGAATTCTTTCATGATATTTTTCTATGTAAGCTAATAAGTTTTCATTGAATACTTCATATAAAATGCACAAGATTATTAACTGAGATATAACATATTTTACAATCAAATAAACTACTTTCATGATGATAAAAATATCATTTAAAATTTTTAATATTATATTAATATTTTCATTACAATAAATCTTTTGATAAATATTATTAAATATCCAAATTTGATACTTTTCCATATTCACTTCAGTTTTCTGGTCACAAATATTCACAATCATTCCCCATAATAACACTTCTACATTGATTCTATGAAAACTCATTAATTAATTCAATAAATGGGAAGAAAATAATAATTTATGATCACATCCATTATTTTCATGATTCTTTGTGTCTACCATTATCGTGGTAGCACATTAATCAAGGGGAATATATCCTTAAGTTTCAATATACATGACCACATAAATAATAGAAAATATACAGGTAAATATCATTTCCATCTATATATGTTATCCCATTCCATCAAAATTGTTTTTCCCAATTAAAAAAACAATGTTTTTCAATTTCCTTCACCAGAAAATTCTTGAAAAATTATTGAATTGGAGACTGACACAAATTAAAAAATAGAAAATAAATGATTAAAAAATAAAAGATATTTTAATATCCTAAGAAATGAATAGACCATCATTGTTAGTGAAATCACTGAGAGGGGAGAATTCATTTACTATAATCTCATTTAAATTTATATTCTTGATATATTTATAAAAAGTTATTAAAATACTTTATATCACTTGTTATCCTAGAAACCATTACGCAATATCAGGTTTATGAGTATCACCTTTAAGAATGGGAAGGAAAATCCATGGAATGATTGATATTTCAATGATACCCTATTACCCACTAGTATTATTATGAGAGTTAAAAAATTGTGATATATCATTGTCAATTTATTACATGTCTTTCCATATTGTTGATTTCTTCCAAAGATTTTGTAATCTAAAATGGTTATTATTTAATAAGAGGATAATATTCTATAGAACATGAAATAAAAAGGCGGGATTATGGTTCTTCCAATCTTCTTCGTCAGAAAAATATATCTTAACATGATTCTTCTAATCAACCAATAAAAAATAAGAAAAAATCTTTGTCGTCATCATTCATTCTAAAAATGTTCTCATTAAATCGTTTTACATTATTATCCTCATTTACATTACTTTTTATGCACAATAAATTATTTTTATCAAATAAAATCTACATAAAAATTGTTTTAATTTTTTTTTAAATTAAAAATGAAATTATTAACTTCAAATAACTAATTTCTAACCTCATCATCATCCCCCCCTTCATTCACATTCTTTTAAAACTCAGTTCAAGGTCACTACAACATAATGGATATAGTTGAAGAGTGACTAAATAGTTTTATTAGTAACTATATCTTCTTCTAACTAGAAAAATCATTATTCATTATCAGAAAGTTTTTTCTCCATATAAATGAATATCAAACAACATTTTATATTACAAAAAAAAAATAATCCAAAATATTTAAAATTATCTGAATTAAAAATTACTTTATAATTTTTGAATATAGAAAAAACATATTTCTTTATAAAACAATCATAAAATATATCCACTTATTGATAATTTCATATACCAGTTACCCTAATTACATATATGGAATGGATTATATGATTTCATGAATAATATTTACATTGATATGGATATATTCTAACATACATGGAAATGAAACATACACCTTTATGAATCATAATTATGATGACATAAACTAATTCATACATAGAATATATAATAATTAAACATAGAAATTTATTGTTTATGAAGAATAAAATGATTTTTACAAATATCTAATTTATCCTTATGTATAATTAAATGGCCTTAAAAATTACGTAATCCTAATTTTTATGTCATAAAATAACTTTGGTAAACTTGAAGACATTTTTAGGTTTATAGTTTTAAACTAGTAAGTCGTAACGCAAACATTATAAAACTATATATATATATATATATAAAGAAAACACTTTTTCTCATAATTACTTTTCTAACCAAAATATTTTTCAATATAAAAAATGTTTTATTTCATTACATATTTTCATAAAATTGATTTTCACCTCATCTTTTCCCCTTCTCATACATATATAACTATGATTAATATATTAATACATGCGATGTACTCACAAAATATTATTAAGGGACATAAAATAATAAATCCTTTAGTCCAGTGAAATATATGATAACTTATGAAAATTAATCTCTTAAAAATTATTTTTTTACCCTATAAGGGTATAATCATTATAAAAAAATTGATATTTACCATACCTTTTCAAATCAATTATTTTAATGAAATCTCATAATTAAACATGGAAATGTAATGTAGGTTACATGTGACAATATTATAATATCACTTTTATAAATGTAATAACTATATGATCGACTTCCACCTTTAGGTAACCCATTTCATTGAAGAACTATCTAGGTGCACCCATCATTTAAGCTATAACAAGCCCACCTAGTTCTATCTATGTACACCAAACATAAAAGATATAATGTAATAAACTATTAGATATAATAGGTATCAACCATTCATATATAGATACTTAGGAATAAATCCTAAATAATAAAATTGAAAACAGATTTATTCCAACCTTCAAAATTGTTTTTAATTTGAAAATTAATTTTTCTCAAAAAATAACTATTAAAATATTAAAACCACACGCGTAATTAGGAATCAATTTTCTTTAAAAAAATGAAAACCAATAACCAATATTTTAAATAATTTAATCACTATGGTAGTGGTAAAATATTACCAGGCTGTAAAAAATACTTGGTTTTTTACTTGTGTAAATATTTTTTAAATAGCTACATTAAATGTGTATTTTTAAAATAAGGTACATCACCTTGATTATAACTAATTACATATGTTTCTTATCATCTTAAATAATAAATATAGTTTCATTTATAAATTTTTATGAATTTTTTTCTATTTTATTATTCAAATATTATATTTTATACCACATTATATACAATTACTAAATTAATTATGTTCACTTATTATATTATGATGATATTCAATTCCTATGTCCAAAATGAATAAGTTTTGAGGACTATGATCAATGTGAATATTATTAAACCATCTAAAGATTAGTATTCAAGAAATAAATATCAATTTTTTACATATGTTATTCTTTTTAATCTACCCATTATACATGATTATGAATAATTACCTATATTACAATCATAGAGATGGAATATCATACATTCATATGAGTAACATTTATATATTATCAATGATAATTATAGAATGAAGGAAAAAATTATTTAATACTTGCATAATTATTGTAATAATATATATATAATTTTATTTATATAAATATTCTTATATATATATCCATCTTATGCCATGATGATAACTAAATGACATCGCTTCAATAAGGTTGTAGTCCTCATGCACACTTGAACAATGTTAAATTTCTGTTGTCCATGGAAATTTAACAAGATGAATTATATGCTCTATTTTCATAATGATTAATATTTCCTTAACATTTAATATAAAAATTTATTCCATTATAATAATATATCCATGAGTTACTGATATGTTAAATGAAATACATCAGTTCTCACGGTGGTAGTCACTCGTACAAATGATTAATGGTTTTTATTTTCATTTAATGGACTATGATATTGATATAGGTCATGAAACTAACATACTAAAATAAGATTATATAGATACTACGTGTAATAATGTTTTAAAAAATATGTAGGGGTGTGTATAAAGATAAAAACTAAAAAATACAGATGAGTGCTACATATATTCTTTGAAAAAAATTAATTACATAAAAACATAAATAAAAAAGGATTCATATTTATTGGCCCTCATGTTAAAAAAATTCAAAAATTCAATATTTATTAACCCAATTCTAACATTATAAGAAGAGGGAAATGTCGAACAATAGAGAGAATGTGCATAGATGCTAGGAATATCCTTTTATAAAAATGTTGAGGATGGCATGTGATAAATGTGATTAAAAACCTCAACATCTAAATACCAAATAATAATTTAAATATGAATATTTAACTTAAATAAAATAAAACTATCTAGGGGAACTAAATTTAGAAATATATGAAATTGGTGGAGATTTAATTTTATGAGTTGTCATGTCTATTCATGTGCATAAAATGCCAATTATTCAATTTAAAAATATGAATATTTATTTATTTAATTATCAAAAATTCTAAATTTAACCAGAAAACATTTAGGTATCATTCTAAAATTTTAGATATGGTTCTAATTTTTACACAAATCATTCTTCATTTCATTCTATGTATTGATGAAAAATGTTTGCACCATTGTATATTGAATAACCTGTTAAAATACAATGACATGATTCTCAAAAAGATAGAGTATATATGTAACATCCCAGATTAGTAAATAATAATATATTTTCATATATATGTCTATTTATAAATGAGATAGTGTTTTAGAGGCTTAAAATGATAATAAATCCATTCTTAAAAATAGAATACTCTAATATTTTTAAGATTGTTTTACCGCCTTTTGATGGAAAACCATCTTTGAATCTAAAATTTGACAATTTTATAAGCTCTATATGTCATAATAAACCTATTATTTATAATTGGGACATTTAAATTTACTTTTAATAAATTTTTGGTATTTTTCTGGCAATGTTCATTTTTTAATGAATAGTGAAAAATACTGCATTTTACATCAAAACTACATTTTCATCTAAAATAATTATATGGTTAGATTATCTTATTAATTTGTATTAATGTGTAATTATAATATATATTTACGATTTAATCCAATTTTGGTCATTATAATTAATTTCACTTTGAAATTCAACATAAACAATTATCAATCTTTTGATAGATATTGTTTCTTAAAAACACGCTATTTGTTTTGACAATGGGAATTATTTTTAAACTAATTACTGAAATTTATGTTCTTGGAATTTGGTAAAATGGATTCCATATTTATAATTATAAGGTCCAAATTATTTAATTAAGACTCTTTTGTTTTTGACATTGTGAATAGTAACTACGGAAACTATCGTTAATTATCATGATTAATTAGTAATCGGATGGTTAAGGGTAATAAAATACCATCATAATAATATAAATTGACCCCAACATGTGTCTAAATATTTTTATTTGTGTCATGGCCGACCATGGATGCCTTTTTCCAACTTAGGGACCCCATGGAATAACATTGGTGTGATAGTGACCTTTTATCATATTATTTTTAAAGAAAGGAAAATATAACCAAACTATGTAACACATAAGTAAAAAATTTTAACATTGTTTATGTAAATGAACTCTTATAATATAAATAGTTATTGGAAATCTAAAAAGATATCCGACATCATAGTATTTTTTTTATAATTTATAGAAATTAAATAAAAAAATTATTTATGACACCATGATGATGCAGTGATTACCTCATTAATGAACGATTTAAATAAAATGAAAATATAATGTAACTTCTAAGACTTAAACTTGTCAAAAACATATTGTATGTCTGGATTTAGAACCCTTATCACCTTATACTCAAAATATATCATTGTGGGACCTTTAAAATTCAAAAACCATTTTATAATAAAGTAACATTTCAAGACATTCCAAAAGTGACTCTCCTCCTTCTTATAAAAGGCCCCCACCTATACCCCCTTACCCACACCTCTCAAGCCCTTGTATTGTCCAAAATATGAACATATTATCTCTCCACATCCGTCTCTTACTCCTAGAAGCCTAACTTCGGGCATAAGTCTTCCCATGGAAGCCTTTGGATGAAATCAAAAAGAGTTGCACGATTTAGAGGTAACGCCTTCTCTTGAGTTTCTTCCTTTTATTTTACTCCTTCACTCACCCCTATCATCTTATTATATGATACCATAATAACACTAGAATCATCAATATACTATGATGTTGTTAAGAAAATTATTCTACCTACATTTACACCCACCTCCGTCAAATAGTTAAAGAACATACTGTTTCTGGGGTGGTGAATTACTGCCTCACGGAACAATGATTGTACAATATTCTTTTAACACCTTTCATGGTGGCATTTAAGATGTCACTGTATTTATATATGATATATATTATTTTTATGTTTTCTTTACTCTTATGTATTTTTTTATATATAGCAAACTTTTATGGTTTCCATTATGTGTAAACATGAAAATTTCATTTGAGGAAATGCAGACTACCGCCATCTCAAAGTGATATGACTCATTCTGCAGAGACCCTAAGCTTAACGTACATGGACATTACATTACATTTTCGGAATACTTAGTACATAACAAATACACACACACAAGGACCGTAATAGTTTATTGTCTTTGGAAACTCGGAATATAATCTTCTAATTGGGGTGAAAGATCTTCAACCTCTCCCATTAAGATCTTCCCATTTTTTCTTACCTAATACCTTTCATTATATCCTAGGGAAAAGAAAACATAAAAGGGGTGAGATCAAATTCCCAATAAGGGTAAACATAGAGAACATAAAACAATCCATAAACATTTGAATGCAAAAACTTGAACATAAAATCTAAACATCAAAATCTTGAGCAAAGACATGAAACTTGGAAGTACGCATGGCATATATCATAAGGGAACATCAATCATGATAAAATAGCATGGGAATAAACATGTAATTGTGGAAACCATTAAGGACATGTTATGATTTCCATTGTAGCCAAGGCATTGCTCCAAGACCATCTTAGTGGACAAAGTCCCTTTCTGAATCGAGTTCACTCCTCGTTTCAGTCCTGTAATACTGAACAGGATTAACTTACCGTTCCAACCATGTCTATCTCATGAGATATAAATCTTTACCCAATTCATTAGAGGGATATATAGGTCCCACCCATCTCATAATGAAATCATTCTTACTTGTGCCACAAAATAAACATACATCATTCATAATAACCCAACGAATAAAATGGGTTTCATAAATATAATCCCATCATCACATAATCCATATAAAAGAAATGGATATCATTTCATAATTAAGAAAGTAAAACTATGTAAATCATAGAGACATGATACTTGAAACATAGACATACGAAATAATGTCATATAGATATAAACTGATTTTGATAAAACACTTGAAATGAATTCTTAAAGAAAATATCCTTTATTCTTCAAAATAAATTTCTTTTCACAAAACGTCATGTAATTTTAAAAGAAAAATATTTTGTTAAAAATAGACATGAAATCTTTTGGAGGAATATTCCTGAAAATAATGCTTTATAAAAATGTAAAAATCCTTTCATGCCGTATAAGTTAACAAAAACATTCTTCTCGTACTTTTTTCGGAAAAGTAAAAAAAGTACCGCGTAACGCAAACTAAATAAAGATTCCTTACATACCATGTTATAAAATTCCAAAATGGGTAAAAAGTAATTTAAACATACATTAAAATAATTTTATAAAACATGGACATGGATGATAGAAATAACCCCAGTAAATACTTACAAATAAGCAATCTCAGATAAAAATGAAATTTGCAAAATTATCCCTTACATTATGTCTGATATGCTTCGTATGTATCCGATCCTCTTGTATAATGATTTAAATAATTTCATTGAATTATTACAGAATCATATTCATTGTTATTATATCATATATGGTTCACTTTTGACTTTATATTACCCGTTCTTTTGTAAATTCCATGTTAAAGAGCGTTTTGGGTAAAATCGTTTCATTTATCGTATGTGTTTCGACTCATCGTTCTCGATATTATTACTCATATCCTGATTTACATAATTCCAGAATGTAAAAAATGATTTATATATATATATATACACATATATATTATAGATCGATAAAAGGAATGAAATACAACGTTCATGTAGACGGTAGGCCGTACGTACCCATGAACGCTGTTTTTGTTTCCTTATTGAATTGAATGGAATTGAGTATATGACATACATATATATATAAATAAATCCAGTTGCATTATTATGTCATATATTTCATTATTATACATTATATATACTTTATAATCATTCTTGAATGGTTAATCATGGAAAATGAATCTCATCGCGTTCGTGGAGACGGTAGTCCGTACATACGCACGAGTGATGATATCATTCCCATGATCATGGAATTGTATTGGAGTGTATGTATACTATTTCAGAATAAATATCACTTAACAATAATCATATGTAGTTATTTATTTACATCATTATACCCATCCAAGTAAGGTGGTGGTGGAAAATAGATTACACCACGGCGTGGAGACGGTATTCCATACGTACGCACGCGCGGTTATTTTGTTTTCCATAGGATGGATAGATGGTGAAATAGGGTCGTATAATTATTATAATAACATATAAGTATATTATTGATACTGATGTTATTACTTCACAATGAAACAACTAAATAAGATGAAGTGGAAGAAGAAATAAAGTTGAAAGAATCGGTAATGGACATTACCTTTTCTTTGAAACGCCTCTTTGAGACCTCCTATTAGGGCACTGAACATGGTCTTTGAAGAAGACCAGGACCCCTTACATGTTTCTAGGGAAGTGGAGAAGATAATTTGGCAGGGATTGGCTGAGCTTGAAGCATCAAAGAGGTGTGAGGAAGAGAGGTAGGAGGTGCCCTTTTATAAGGGAGGAGAGGGGCATCTTTGGAATAACGAAAAATATTATTTTATTATAAAGTAATATTCGGTTTTTAATAGCTCCAAATTGAGTTATTTCTAAGATAAGGTGGGGATGGGTCTAAATAATTTCATCCAATATAATTTAGACAAGTTTAGGTTTATATTTCAACCTTATCATTTAGATTTAACTTTAAGTTAAATAATTTTACTTTTACCGTGTCTTCCTGTTTTCTTACACTATAAGGTTAATAAACATACTATAAAAATAAAAAATAACCCCTAGTTGATTATTATTAATATATATAAACTTATCTATGTAATTAGGCCCAACCTTAGATTTTTAGGAATAAAATAACAATTAATAATATAATATTTGTTTTAAAAACAATTTTATGTCAATTTTGACACTATTGGGTAATTTATTTTTTTGAAAATCCAAGCAGAATGATTAGTTCTAAAAGGTTAACTAAATCAATACTAACATGTCATATTAACATATAAAATAATTGGAATTTATAAAAAGTCTCAAATTACATTTATTTGGTTATTTATAACATCAATTATGTCAATATTTCATTAATAAGATAATTACCGCATCATCATTGTGTCATAAATGAATTAAATTATTTAATGTCTAAAAATTACAAATAAAATATCATTATTTAGTAAATCTTTTTATTTTTATAATGAATATTTATAGTCAAATTTATCTTATGTATAACCCTATATTAAAAATTATTCAGATATTAACTTTGATTTTAACTATTTAAACCCTTCTTTAAATAAATTAATATTAAATGTCCTAATCTAATCCAAGTGGGCCAAAATGGTCATAGCATATAACTAAGATTGTTTTTGGTCGAATTACACTTATACAATAGAATTAGGACATGTGTTACAGTAATAATAATATAATTTTTACACTTAATTAACCTATTTACTTTTAACCGTGGTAAAAAAAAGTAAAAAGTTACTATTCGCCAAAAATTATTTTCATCTCATTGAACCACATTTTACATAATGAAACCAACCATGTCTCTCGGATTTTTAAAATTCCATTCACAAAAGCGGTAAAATTATGTTTTATGTAAATTTGAAAATTCTCCTAGGAGGTGGGTAAAAGACGGTCAAAAGTTCAACAAAATTTTTATATATCTAAAATTATTATAAAATGACTCCAATGAATTACATTGAACTTATATATGTATTATGTATCAATTTTGACTTAAAATAAATTTAAATAAAGTAAATAATTATTTAAATAAAAAGGCGGTTTTTAAATAGTAACCCAGTGTTTTCACTATTCATCAAAAATTGAATGTTTTCAGAAAAATACCAAAATTTCACCCTAGGCTAATTTTTATATCCCGAATCAAAAAATGAAGTCAATTTTCAAAAATAAAATTTATAAAATTTCAAAAATTGGGTATTACTACTCATAACGGCTAGTTTTAATAATATTTTAATAGTATATCATTGTTTAGCGAAACTCGGTATTGCGTACAACACACGCTATCGTGGAAGGTCGCGCTTGCGTGTAATGCAAGCCAAGTCAGGGATGCATGTTGTGCAAGCTCCTTTTGGTGTAGCGTACAACACAATACATTAATGAAATTAAATATATTATTTTTCGTAAAATCATGGGGTGTTACATTCTACCCCCCTTAAAATGAATTTCGACCTCGAAATTCATCAGGGTTATAAATTGTTTACTACTCGAAGTTTTAATTAATAGAAACCGACATCGTAAAAAGGAATACCAAAACTTGGCTTCAAAAACTAATGTAAGAAATGTAATGGTTACCCAAATTAACTAATCACTGGGTTTCCACATAGGAGAACATAGATGAAAATATGGATATGGAAGAGAAATATAACCGTCATGTTCTGATGGAGAGTGGTAGAGAATATGGCTATGAAAAATCCAACAATCACAAAGCCATAAATTTTTGATAATCTTGGGTACAATCTGATTCATCGGATATAAGGGCACTTTGACAACAATTTTGGTTTTCAAGATCATTTCCCTAAAGTTGAAGAATTTGAATTAGAATAAATACTTACTTTATTTTGGTACAATCTCACTGTTGTTCGTGCTTTGAACAATTTACACTTCATCTCTTAATGAAATGAAGTTGAATTTGTTATTCGTGAAGTGTTAACAAATCATGTGATAGAATGATGGGTCATTCCATCTGTTTCAAACAAAGGGTTACCAAAAGTTATCAAATATGCATAAGTCCATCTATAGTGAGGTTAATCGTATAAGATTCCAAAAATGAACTTATACTTCATATATCATACTACGTAATAAAATAAAACTAGTTTCTACTAACCAGGGACTTCCTGTAGGCCAGTGGTAGGCAATAACGGCCAGTTATTCTTCGGTTGTGGGTTCAATTCCGACAGCCTTATCCGAAGAGATGAGCTGTCGCCTGTCCTGTAGGTTATCCTTTTTCTAAAACTAAATTACTATAAAATGCCATCAATAATATCTAAAAAAGTTCTATACTTAAACAATAATACCTTATGTCCAACATAATCCATTCCAATCCTTAGGATTATCTAAAATACTTTGGTCCAAGCTCATAGTATAAAAAAATGATTACTTGAAATGTCACATAACAATCACGTGAATTCCATCATTTGTCCCCCATATATCATAAGATATATCTTTTTGGTCAAATTAAAAACATGTGAATAACTTGATAATATATTCTCTTGAAGAATGAATACCCATTGAGCCTTAGTGAAAACATGAATGCAGTTAAATGTTAACACTTTCCACATACCAAAATCTTTAAAATTCTTTATACTCAAACCATGATATCACTTAGTCCTTATATCAATCATGAGCTCATGAATACAATCAAACATCTCATTATCTTCTTATCCCTTCATTATGTGAATATCATTTTCTTTCCAAAAATATTTCAATCAATTTTTTCATGGTTACTAGTACCATATAATTATTGAAAACCAATACATAGATATTCTAAAATTCTGCAATACCGTAAAGGAGATTCCATGATACTATTTTGAAATCCTATTACATAAACACTGAATCATTACACAACATCATTTTCATACTCAACATCACAAATAGTGATCTCATGAGACTTCCCTTTATCATTTTCCTTAAGAGGTTGCTCACGTTGATCATCATTAACCCGTGGATTAGGGAATTTATTAGAATAATGCTCCATTTTGTTGCACTTGAAGAATTGAAGTGTTGGTGGAGATTTCTCTATAGTCTTTTCTCTATTCACATCATTAGCCACCTTTTTCCAATTACTTCGACAATCAACTGCTCGATGACCTTCTTTTCCACATTTAAAACATTTTCTAGTACATTTAAGTAATCTCCACCATGCTTCATTCAACACTTTGAGCATAAAGATACATTCATCTTCTTTTCACCATTGTTCTGAGATTTCTCCTTGAACTCCATCTTTCCTTTCTTGTCAAAACTATGAGATGGATATGTTACACCAACTTCCAGTTCTACCTTGATAGCACAACGCACAATTTATTCATAGCTACTGAAGTCTCTTATAGCTAATTCCCCTCGAAGACTTGGTTTTAATCCACTGAAAAATCGACCAACTTTACTTTTAGGTTAGATGATAATTCCAGATACATACCTGGAAAGTATTTTAAAATTCTCTTCATATATACTGAAAGATTCATCATCCTTCTGCTTAATCTCAATAAACTACTTTTACATCTTTGTTCGAAGAATACGAGGGAAGTACTTACTGAAAAACAAGTTCTTGAACTCGTCCCATTCCATGGACTCAATTTAATCTCCTTGCATCGTATTCTTGATAAGATTCCATCATTAATCAGAATCACCTTCCAAACTATATACTACTAAGATGACTTTATCATGCTCAAAACATTGTAGAACTGAAAATATCTTTTAAGTAGTACTGATCCATTGTTCAGCCCCTAATGGATCTGAAGACCCACTGAATGAAGGTGGACGTAGCCTCATGAAAGATTCAATAGAATGTTGCTCCTTTCTCTGCTCATTTTGAAGTCCAAAATGATTCATAGCTTGTGTAAGTATATAAATAATATTGTCCACTCCAACTCCCATGACATTGGTTTGGTCAGGAGGACAATCATTGCATTGTCCATTACATTGATCAACAAAGTTCCTTTGGGTTCCATCCATCCTCTAAAACCCAAAAAGAATAGTGTGAGAGGAAAAAATCATGCTAGGGAAAACAACATAGTAAAGGGGGAGTACCCTAAATATCTAACATCTTAGGTTAAATTATAATATTGTTACTGCAGTTCTAGGACTATATCCTATACGTATACTTATCCTTTGGGACATCCCTAGACATACCTTAGAAATATCTCTAAGGATCTCAATAACATTTTTGCATCCTAGTTTCCAATGGTTGACTAAACCTATCCTATAATTCCAACTGTAGAGACCCTAAACATGACTTACATGGAAATTACATTACTTTTTCATAATACTTAGTACATAACAAAAACACACACATAAGGACAGTAATAGTTTAGTGTCTTTGGAAACTCGTAATATAATCTTCTAATCGGGGGGAAAATCTTCAACATCTCCCATAAAGATCGTCCCCTTTTTTCAAACCTAAAACCTTTATTAATATCATGGGGAAAAGAATACATAAAAGGGGTTAGCTCAAATGTCTAGTAAGGGTAAACATAGAGAACATAAAACAATCCATAAACATTTGAATGAAAAAACATGAACATAAAATCTAAACATCAAAATCTTGAGTAAAGACATGAAACTTGGAAGTACATATGGAATATATCATAAGGGAACATCAAACATGATAATATAGAATGGGAATGAAACATTTAATTGTGGATACCATTAATCACATGTTATGATTTCCATTGTAGCCAAGGCATTGCTGCCAAGACCATCATAGTGGACAAAGTCCCTTTCTGAATCAAGTTCTCTCCTCATTTCAGTCCTATAATACTGAACCATATTAACTTATGGTTCTAGCCATGTCTATCTCATGAGATATAAATCTTTACCCAATGCATTGGAGGGAGATATAGGTCCCACCCATCACATAATGAAATCATTCTTACTTGTGCCACAAAATAAACATACATCATTCATAATAACCCAACGAATAAAATGGGTTCCATAAACATAATCCCATCATCACATAATAAATATAAAAGAAATGGATATCATTTCATAATTAGAAAAGTGAAACCCTGTAAATCATAGAGACATGATACTTGAAACATACACATATGAAATAATGTCATCTTAGATGTAAAATGATTTTGATAAAACACTTGAAATGAATTCTTGAGGAAAATATCCTTTCTTCTTCAAAATAAATTTCTTTTCACAAAACGTCATGTAATTTTAAAAGAAAAAGATTTTGTTGAAAATATTCATGAAATATTTTGGAGGATGATTTATGAAAATAATGCTTTATAAAACTGTAAAAATCCATTCATGCCGTATAAGTTAAAAAAACAATCTTCTCGTAGTTTTGTCGGAAAAGTCAAAAAAGTACCTCGTAACGTAAAGTAAATAAAGATTCCTTACATACCATGTCATAAAACTCAAAAATTGGTAAAAAGAAAATTAAACATACATGAAAATAGTTTTATAAAACATGAAAATGGATGATAGAAATAACCCCAGTAAATACTTACGAATAGGCAATCTCGGATAAAAATTAGATTTGTAAAATTATCCCTTACCTTATTTCTGATATGCTTCGTATGTATCTGAACCTCCTGTATAATGATTTAAATAATGTCATTGACTTATTACAGAATCATATTTATTGTAATTATATCATATATGGTTCACTTATGACATTATATTACCCGTTCTTTTGTAAATTCCATGTTAAAGAGTGTTTTGGGTAAAATCGTTTCATTTATCGTATGTGTTTCGACTCGTCATTCTTGATATTATTACTTATATCTTGATTTACATAATTCCATAATGTAAAAAATGATTTATATATATATATAAATTTATATTATAGATCGATAAAATGAATGAAATACACCGTTCATGGAGATGGTAGGTCGTACGTACGCATGAACGCTGTTTTCGTTTCCTTATTGAATTGAATGGAATTGAGTATATGGAATACATAAATATATAAATAAATACAGTAGCATTATTATGTCATATATTTCATTATTATTCATTATATATACTTTATAATCATTCTTGAATGGTTAATCCTGGAAAATGAATCTCCTCGTGTTCGTGGAGACGGTAGTCCGTACATACGCACGAGCGATGATATCATTCCCATGATCATGGAATTGTATTGGAATGTATGTATAATATTTAAGAATAAATATCACTTAACAATAATCATATATAGTTCTTTATTTACACCATTATACCCATCTATGTAAGGTGGTGGTGGAAAATAGATTACACCACGGCATGGAGATGGTATTCCGTACGTCCGCACGCGCGATGATTTCGTTTTCCGTAGGATGGATAGATGGTGGAATAAGGTTGTTTAATACATATAATAACATGTCAGTATATCAGTGATACTGATGTTATTACTTCATAATGAAACAACTAAAGAAGAAGAAGTGGAAGAAGAAATAAAGTTGAAAGAATCAGTAACTGATATTACCTCTTCTTTGAAGCACCTCTTTGAGACCTCCTTTTAGGGCACTAAACCTGGCCTATGAAGAAGACCAGGACCTCTAGGATGTTTCTAGGGAAGTTTATAAGATAATTTGTTAGGGTTTGGCTGAGCTTGTATGCTCAATTTGGTGTGAGGAAGAGAGGGAGGAGGTGCCCTTTTATAAGGGAGGATAGGGGCACCTTTGGAATAACAAAAAATATTATTTTATTATAAAGTCATATTCGGTTTTTAATAGCTCCAAATTGAGTTATATAGAAGCTAACGTGGGTATGGGTCTAAATAATTTCATCAAATAGAATTTAGACACGTTTAGGTTTCTATTTTAACCTTATCATTTAGATTTAACTTTAAGTTAAATAATTTTACTTTTACCGTGTCTTCCTGTTTTCTTACGCTATAAGGTTAATAAACTTACTATTAAAATCCAAACGAACCCCAAGTTGTTTATTTTTAATATATATAACTTTATCTAAGTAATTTGGCAGAAAATTATATTTTTAGGAATAAAATAACAATTAATAATATAATATTTGTTTTAAAAACTATTTTATGTCAATTTTGACACTATTTGGTAATTTTTTTTTGTAAAAATCCTAACAGAATTATTAGTTAGAAAAATGGTAAATAAATCACTAATAACATGTCATATTAACATATAAAATTATTGTAAATCATATAAAGGCTCAAATTACATTTATTTGGGTATTTATAACATCAATTATGTCAATATTTCATTAATAAGATAATTACTGCATCATCATTGTGTCATAAATAAATTAAATTATTTAATCTCTAAAAATTACAAATAAAATATCATTATGTAGGAAATCTTTTTATCTTTCTAATTAATATTTATAGTCGAATTTATCTTATGTATAACCCTATATTAAAAATGATTTAGTTATTAAACATTGATTTTAACTATTTTAACCCTTCTTTAAATTAATTAATATTAAATGTCCTAATCTAATCCAAGCTGGAAAAAATGGTCATATTTTATTCCTAAGGTTGTTTTTGGTCGAATTACACTTATCCAATAGAATTAGGACATGTTTTAGGGTAATAATAATATCATTTTTACCCTTAGTTACCCTATTTACTTTTAACCGTGGTAAAAAAAGTAAAAAGTTACTATTCACCAAAAATTCTTTTCATATCATTGAAAAACATTTTACTTACTAACATCAACCGTGTCTCTCGGATTTTTGAAATTCCATTCACAAAAGTGATAAAATTATGTTTTATGTAAATTTGCAAATTCTCCTAGGAGGTGGGTAAAAGACGGTCAAAAGTTCAATAAAATTTTTATATATCTAAAATTATTTTAAAATGACTTCAATGAATTACATTGAACTTATATAGGTATTATGTATCAATTTTGACCTAAAATAAATTTAAATAAAATAAATAATTATTTAAATAAAAAGTCGGGTTTTAAATAGTAACCCAGTGTTTTCACTATTCATCAAAAATTGAATGTTTTCAGAAAAATACCAATATTTCACCCTAGGCTAATTTCAATATCCCGAATCCAAAAATGATGTCCATTTTCAAAAATAATATATATAAAATTTCAAAAAATGGGTATTACTATTCATAACGGCTAGTTTTAATAATATTTTAATAGTATATCATTGTTTAGAAAAACTCGGTATGGTGTACAACACACGCTATCGTGGAAGGTCGTGCTTGCGTGTAAGGCAAGCCAAGTCAGGGATGCATATTGTGCAATATCCTTTTGGTGTAGTGTAAAACACAAGACATTAATGAAATTAAAAAGAATATTTTTCGTAAAATCTTGGGGTGTTACATTCTACCCCCCTTAAAATGAATTTCGCCCTCAAAATTCGTTGGGGTTATAAATGGTTTACTACTCGAAAGTTTCTTTAATAGAAACCCAAATCTTAAAAAGGAATACCAAAACATGGCTTTAAAAACTAAAGTATGAAATGTAACGGTTACCCAAATTAACTAATCACTGGGTTTCCACATAGGAGAACATAGGTGAAAATATGGATATGGAAGAGAAATTTAACCGTCATGTTCTGATGGGGAGTGGTAGAGAACATGTCTATGAAAAATCCAACAATCACAAAGCCATAAATTTGTGATGATCTAGGGTACCATCTGATTCATCCGATATAAGGGCACTAGGAAAACATTTTTGGTTTTCAAGATCATTTCCCTAAAGTTGAAGAATTTGAATTAGAATAAATACTTACTTTATTTTGGTACAATATCTTTGTTCTTCATGATTTGAACAATTTCCACTTCATCTCTTAAAGAAATGAAGTTGAATTTGTTATTCGTGAAGTGTTAACAGATCATGTGATAGAATGATGGGTCATTCCATCTATTTCAAACAAAATGTTAGAAAAAGTTATCAAATATACATAATTCTATCTATGGTGAGGTTAATCGTATAAGATTCCAAAAATGAACTTATACTTCATATAACATACCGCATAATAAAAAAACTAGTTTCTACTGACCAGGGACTTCCTGTAGGCTAGTGGTAGGCAATAAAGGCCAGTCGCACTTCGATTGTGGGTTCGATTCCCACAGCCTTGTCTGACGCGATGAGCTGTCGCCCGTCCTGCAGGTTGTCCTTTTTCTAAAACTACATTACTATAACAGCCCATCAATAATATCGAAAAAAGTTCTATCCTTAAACAATACTAACTTATTTCCAACATAATCCATTCCAATCTTTAGGCTTATCTAAAATACTTCGGTCCAAGCTCATAGTATAAAGAAAATGATTACTTGAAATGTCACATAACAATCACATGAATTCCATCATTTATCCCCAATATATCATAAGATATATCTTGTTGATCAAATTACAAAAATGTGAATACCTTAATCATGTATTCTCTTGAAGAATGAATACCCATTCAACCTTAGTGAAAACATGAATGCAGTTAAATGTTAACACTTTCCACATACCAAAATCCTCAGAATTCATTATACTCAAACCATGATATCACTTAGTCCTTATATCTATCATGAGCTCATGAATACAATCTAACGTATCATTATCTTCTTATCCCTTCATAATGTGCATATCATCTACTTTCCAAAAATATTTCAATCACTTTTTCAGGGTTACTAGTACCATATAATTATTGAAAACCAATACATAGATATTCAAAAATTCTGCAATACCATAAATGAGATTACATGATACTATTTTAAAATCATATTACATAAACACTTAATCATTACACAACATCATTTTCATAATCAACATCACAAATAGTGATCACATGAGACTTCCCTTTATCCTTTGCCTTAAGAGGTTTCTCCTGTTGATCATCATTAACCCGTGGATTAGGGCATTTATTAGCATAATGCCCCATTTCCTTACACTTGAAGCATTGAAGTATTGGTGGAGAGTTCTCTGTAGTCTTTTCTTTATACACATCACTAACATCCTTTTTCCCATTACTTCGACAATCAACTGCTTGATGACCTTATTTTCCACACTTAAAACATTTTCTAGTACATTTTCGGCAATCTCCACCATGCTTCATTCCACAATTTGAGCATAAAGATACATTCATCTTCTTTTCACCGTTGTTCTAAGATTTCTCCTTGAACTCCATCTTTCGTTTCTTGTCAAAACCATTAGATGGATATTTTACACCAAATTCCAGTTCTTCCTTGATAGCACAATGAACAATTTCTTCATTGCTACTGAAGTCTCTTATAGATAATGCCCTTCGAAGACTTGGTTTTAAGCCACTGAAAAATCGATCAACTTTACTTTCAGGTTGGATGATAATGCCAGATACATACCTTGAAAGTCTTGTAAAATTCGCTTCGTATATACCAACAGATTCATCATCCTTCGGCTTAAGATCAATAAACTCCTTTTCCATCTTCTGTCGAAGAATACGAGGGAAGTACTTACTGAAAAACAAGTTCTTGAACTCATCCCATTCCATGGACTCAATTTCATCTCTTTGCCTCGTATTCTTGATAAGAATCCACCATTGATCAGCATCACCTTCCAAACGATATACTGCTAAGATTAATTTATCATGCTCAGAACATTGTAGAACTGAAAATATCTTTTTATTAGTACTGATCCATTGTTCATCCACTAAGGGATCAAAAGACCCGCTGAATTAATGTGGACGCTACCTCATGAAGGATTCAACAGAATGTTGCTCCTTTTTCTGCTCATTTTGATGTCCAGAATGATTCATTTCTTATGTAATTATATAAATAAGATTGTGCACTCCCTATCCCATGGCATTTGTTTGGTCAGGAGGACAATCATTGCATTTTCCATTACATTGATCAACACGGTTCCTTCGGGTTCTAGCCATCATCTAAAACCCAAAAAGAATAGTGTGAGAGGAAAAAATCATGTTAGGGAAAACAACATAGTAATGGGGGAGTACCCTCAATATATAACATCTTTGGTTAACTTATAAGATTGTTACTATAGTTCTAGGACTATATCCTATACATATACTTATCCTTAGGGACATCTTGACATACCTTAGAAATATCTCTAAGGATCTCACTAAAGTTTTTGCATCTTAGTTTCCCAAGGTTGACTAAACCTTTCCTCCAATACCAAGTGTATAAGCCCTAATCTTGACGTATATGGGCATTACATTACTTTTGCGGAATACTTAGTACATAACAAAAACACACACACAAGGACCGTAATAGTTTAGTGTCTTTGGAAACTCATAATATAATCTTCTAATCACAGTGAAAGATCATAAACATCTCCCATAAAGATCTTCCACTTTTTTTCTTACCTAAAACCTTTCTTTATATCCTGGGGAAAAGAAAACCTAAAAGGGGTGAGCTCAAATTCCAAGTAAGGGTAAAAATAGAGAACATAAAACAATCCATAAACATTTGAATGCATAAACTTGAACATAATATCTAAACATCAAAATCTTGAGTAAAGACATGAAACTTGGAGGTACGTATGTCATATATCATAAGGGAACATCAATTATTATAAA
The DNA here is from genome assembly GCA_963277665.1 of Viscum album. Taxonomy (NCBI): domain Eukaryota; kingdom Viridiplantae; phylum Streptophyta; class Magnoliopsida; order Santalales; family Viscaceae; genus Viscum; species Viscum album. The sequence goes on along the minus strand of OY728150.1, from coordinate 1,604,527,810 downwards.
ATATAATGGGAATAAAACATGTAATTGTGGCAACCATTAAGCACATGTTATGATTTCCATTGTATCCAAGGCATTACTGCCAAGACCATCTTAGTGGACAAAGTCCCTTTCTGAATCGAGTTCACTCCCCATTTCAGTCCTATAATACTGAACCAGATTAACTTACCATTCCATCCATGTATATCTCATGAGATATAAATCTTTACCCAATGCATTGGAGGGAGATATAGGTCCCACCCATCTCATAATGAAATCATTCTTACTTGTGCCACAAAATAAACATACATCATTCATAATAACCCAACGAATAAAATGGGTTTCATAAACATAATCCCATCATCACATAATCCATATAAATGAAATGGATATCATTTCATAATTAGGAAAGTGAAACCATGTAAATCATAGAGACATGATACTTGAAACATACATATATGAAATAATTTCATCTTATATGTATAATGATTTTGATAAAACACATGAAATGAATTATTGAGGAAAATACCCTTTCTTCTTCAAAATCAATTTCTTTTCACAAAAAGTCATGTAATTTTAAAAGAAAAATATTTTGTTGAAAATAGTCATGAAATATTTTGGAGGAAGCTTCATGAAAATAAGGCTTTATAAAATTGTAAAAATCCTTTCATGCCGTATAAGTTAAAAACAATATTCTTCTCATACTTTTGCCGGAAAAGTCAAAAAAGTACTTCGTAATGTAAAATAAATAAAGATTACTTACATACCATGTAGTAAAAGTCAAAAATGGGTAAAAAGGACTTTAAACATACGTGAAAAAACGTTTATAAAACATGTATATGGATGGTATAAATAACCCCAGTAAATACTTATGAATAAGCAATCTCGGATAAAAATGAGATTTGCAAAATTATCCCTTACCTTATGTCTGATATGCGTCGTATGTATCCGAACCTCCTGTATAATGATTTAAATAATGACATTTACTTATTATAGAATCATATTCATTGTTATTATATCATATATGGTTCACTTATGACTTTATATTACCCGTTCTTTTGTAAATTCAATGTTAAAGAGCGTTTTGGGTAAAATCATTTCATTTATCGAATGTGTTTTGACTGGTCGTTCTTGTTATTATTAATTATATCCTGATTTACATAATTCCAAAATTTAAAACATGATTTATATATATATACATATATATTATAAATCGATAAAAGGAATGAAATACACCTTTCATGGACACGGTAGGTCGTACGTACGCATGAACGCTGTTTTCATTTCCTTATTGAATTGAATGGAATTGAGTATATGACATACACATATATATAAATAAATCCAGTAGTGTTATTATTTGATATATTTCATTATTATTCATTATATACACTTTATAATCATTCTTGAATTGTTAATCATGGAAAATGAATCTCATTGCGTTCATGGAGACGGTCGTCCGTACGTACGCACGAGCGATGATATCATTCCCATGATCATGGAATTATATTGGAGTGTATGTATACTATTTCAAAATAAATATCACTTTAAAATAATCATATATAGTTTTTTATTTACACCATTATACCCATCCATGTAAGGTGGTTGTGGAAAATAGATTACACCACAGCGTGGAGACGGTATTCCGTACGTACACACGCGTGGTGATTTCATTTTCTATAGGATGAATAGATGGTGAAATATGGTTGTCTCATACTTATAATAACATATCATTTTATGAGTGATACTGATGTTATTACTTCATAACGAAACAACTAAAGAAGAAGAAGTGGAAGAAGAAATAAAGTTGAAAGAATCGGTAATGGACATTACCTCTTCTTTGAAGCGCCTCTTTGAGACCTCCTTTTCGGGCACTAAACTTGGCCTTTGAAGAAGACCAGGACCTCTACGATGTTTCTAGGGAAGTGTAGAAGTGAATTTTTCAGGGTTTGGCCGAGCATGAAGGCTCAAAGTGGTGTGAGGAAGAGAGGGAGGAGGTGCCCTTTTATAAGGGAGGAGAGGGGCATCTTTGGAATAACAAAAAATATTATTTTATTATAAAGTCATATTCAGATTTTAATAGCTCCAAATTGAGTTATTTAGAAGATATGGTGGGGATATGTCGAAATCCTTTCATTAAATATAATTTAAACAAGTTTAGTTTTCTATTTTAACCTTATCATTTAGATTTAACATTAAGTTAAATAATTTTACTTTTACCGTGTCTTCTTGTTTTCTTACACTATAAGGTTAATAAACATACTATAAAAATCCAAAAGAACCCCAAGTTGTTTATTATTAGTATATATATCCTAACTAAGTAAATTGGACGAACCTTAGATTTTTAGGAATAAAATAACAATTAATAATATAATATTAGTTTTAAAAACTATTTTATGTCAATTTTGACACTATTTGGTAATTGATTTTTGTGAAAATTCTAACATAATGATTAGTTAGAAAAAAGTTAACTAAATAAATACTAACATGACATATTAACATAGAAAATTATTGGAATTCATAAAAAGTCTAAAATTACATTTATTTTCGTATATATAACATCAATTATGTCAATATTTCATTAATAAGATAATTACAACATCATGATTGTGTCATAAATACATTAAATTATTTAATGTCTAAAAATTAAAAATAAAAGATCATTATGTAATAAATCTTTTTAAATTTCTAATGAATATTTATAGTCTGATTTATCTTATGTATAACCCTATATTAAAAATGATTTAGTTATTAAACATTGATTTTAACTGTTTTAACCCTTCTTTAAATAAATTAATATTAAATGTCCTAATCTAATCCAAGTGGGCCAAAATAGTCATATTTTGTTCCTAAGGTTTTTGGTCGAATTACACTTATAAAATAGAATTAGGACATGTGTTAGGGTAATAATAATATCATTTTTACCCTTAATTACCCTATTTACTTTTAACCGTGGTAAAAAACGTAAAAAGTTACTATTCACCAAAAATTATTTTCATCTCATTGAACCACATTTTACTTAATGACATCAACCGTGTCTCTCGGATTTTTGAAATACCATTCACAAAAGCGGTAAAATTAAGTTTTATGTAAATTTGCAAATTCTCCTAGGAGGTGGGTAAAAGACGGTCAAAAGTTCAATAAATTTTTTATATATCTAAAATTATTATAAAATGACTCCAATGAATTAAATTGAACTTATATAGGTATTATGTATCAATTTGGACCTAAAATAAATTTAAATAAAATAAATAATTATTTAAATAAAATTTCGGTTTTTAAATAGTAACCCAGTGTTTTCACTATTAATCAAAAATTTAAAAGTTTTCTGAAAAATACCAAAATTTTCCCCTAGGATAATTTCGATATCCCGAATCCAAAAATGAAGTCCATTTTCAAAAATAAAATATATAAAATTTCAAAAATTGGTTATTACTATTCATAACGTCTAGTTTTAATAATATTTTAAAAGCATATCATTGTTTAGAGAAACTCGGTATTGCGTACAACACATGCTATCTTGGAAGGTCGCGCTTGCTTGTAATGCAAGCCAAGTCAGGGATGTGTGTTGTGCAAGCTCCTTTTGGTGTAGCGTACACCACATGACATTAATGAAATTAAAAAGGATATTTTTCATAAAATCTTGGGGTGTTACACATTCATACTATATGTGGAATGTATAAAGGATATGTTTAATGGTATTATATAAATTATAGAATTATAATAATACTATGTATCATTAGGTTTTAATTCCATTAAATATGAAATAGAAATGGAAGTAGCGTTTATGCGTACGTATGGCTTACCGTCTCCATGAACTGTGAATTTCATTTCTGAACTCTAAATTTTATGTACTATTATAAATACATTTATATGCAAGATATATATAATATATATGATATCCAAATAATTAATATCATTCCAGATATAGTGAACCTTTTACCACATGAACAACATGTAATTATAAGACGTCCATTTTTGACTTAAGTACCAAATATCAACTAAATGAACATTATTAACTTAAATGATTACATAATGTTTATAAGGTGGAAATATGTTATATAAAAATAATAATAAACTTGAAAAATGGTTATAAGAAAGTATAAATTATCTTTAGTTTATTATTCAGGAGATTAAAGAACGATCGAGTCAAGTCGGACACCAGGTAAGGGACTTCGTCTCAATATCCTTTCATTGAGGCATATTTTGTTTTAATACAAGTATTTCTTTTATATTCTGTATAAACACCTTTGAATATTGATTTATTTCAAAGGGACTATTTTTCTACAAAGCATTTTACTAAATGACAAAAAGTAATGTTTCTTTTAACGTACGCAGTGACAACGACCTTTCCGCCGTCACGAGTATTATTTTGATATTTTTCTTCCCCAACAAGCCATAATGTTTTTAAATGAAAATATATACCATATACTCTATTATGTATTATAGTATTGAAAATGGTTTTGATAATGTATTTGTTATAGAAATATATTTAAGTGATATATTGTGATTGAAATGTGGAAATGTTTTCATTCCTTTATATTTGTTTTTTGTCTTATGATTTTATAATGGTACATGGACATTTTAAGGGTGGTTACATGATAAACCAAATGATGGGTTGTTCCATGAATACCAGGATGAGTGGTTATGTTATAACCTCTAATGCATTGGGTGTGGAAGTCGGCCGTATGGATTTTCCATTTAGTGACATGCATGTAAGTCGACCGTATGGTTATTCTATTTATGTATGTTCATGTTCCAAGTTACCTTTATATGATATGTGTTCATTATAAGGGTAATATTTTGTTTATAAAAGTTTATGTAGTGATCTTTTATTCAGTGAAGAGTATTTACTACCTCATAAATGTGAAAATTAAAATTTATGTTAAAGTATTCATGGTTTACTTGTTGTTTTGAAAAACTAATAGTTTCATTATTCGTGTATTCCTTACGGAGCTTTTTATGCTCATCTGAAGTTTTTAAAATGTATTTCACAGGACATAAAGTGGAATAGGGTCATGTATGGGATCAAGGAATGTCATGCTGTCTAAAACATGGAACTGGACATGACACTTTTTTTAAAGAATTTTTATTTTATAAAAAAATGGAAACTGAGTAGAAGTGTCTACTTTGTAACTTTTGATATGTAATACTTATGGCCTAAATTCTATAAAACATTAAACCTAAAAAGATCCTCATTGTGAATTATTCATTTAATTTAATATTAATTAATATTTTATGGCTAGGTCCTTATTGTCGTTATCAGAGGTCGGTTTAGAAAAATTTTGAAATTAGAATTATATTAAATTATTATCCAGTTTTTTTTACACATTATGGTCAAATTGAAATGATAGAGAATTTGAGGATTACCATGTTTCTTCGTCTATGAAATTTGTTCAAAATGGTTTTCCAAAGAGGAAACTAGAAAGCAGTGCTAGGAAAGCATACAGAAGGGAAATGATCTTCCAAATCAGCATCCTGATATGGTCGGAATTGGAACTGAACAGTTTGTTGAAGTAATGGAACATTTGACTCAAGCGACAAATGGTGGTGGTATCCATGCACAAGATCATCCAGATCAACCATAGAGTAACATGTTAGTGGTGGAATATTTCATGATGCAACATCCCCAATCATTTAGAGGATCATCTGACTATGTGCTAGCTGAAAGGGGGATTAAAGCCCTGAAGAATATTTTCAATGTCATGGGGTGTTTAAGATATAAAAATATTTGTCTTTTTGTTTACCGTTTAGAGGGTGAAGCAGATCAGTGGTGGTCGATGGTTAAAAATATTATGGATTCTGATGAGATTGATGATCTTGACTGGGATGAATTCAAAGGTATGTTTCTTGAGAAATATTTTCCGAAAGTGGTTCATCTTAGGATGGAAAAACAATTCCAAGAATTGAGTCAAGAGGATGACTCAGTTGCTGCTTTTGAAGAAAAGTTCACTAGACTGAAAAGGTATGGTGCAAATTTCATATGAGATCATGATATTAAAATCATCTGTTTCTAATTAGGGTTAAAGACAAAGTATCAAAGGTCTTTAGCTTCTCACGAGTTAAAAAGTTATGAAAAACTTGTACGAGGTGCGGAGAAAGTGGAAATGGAGTTTTCCAATGATCTGGTTTTCTTTGAAAAAAACTAAATAAGAGGTCCAGTTGGAAGGCAAAGGGAGAGAATTCATCAAAGAAGACTGGAGGTAAGAAAACCAAATATCCATCCTGTGAGAATTGTGCTAAAATGCATCCTGGAGAATGATTATACATGTCTAGAATGTGCTTTCGGTGTGGTAAGTCTGGTCATATTGATCTTAACTATAAGGAAGATGGTAGAGCATGCAATGAAAAGCCAGTGGTAAGATGTTTTAAGTGTATTGAAATGGGTCATTATAAAAATGAGTGTGTAAAGAAGAACTCAACTAAGGGAAATTAGCTAGACTACAAGAAGAAATGGGTGGTTAAATCCTTTGAAACTACTTCAGCAGATGTAGGGCCATAGAATGAAGTATTATCGGGTACACTATTTGATTGTTAATATTATGCCAATGTGTTGTTTGATTCAGGTTCTACACATTCATTCATTTCTAAGAATTTTTCTAGTAAATTGGGAATTCCATATCATGATATGAATCTTGAACTTATGGTAAAAACACATGGAGAAAACATTGAGAAAAAAAGAAATTATAAGAACCTTCATATCCTTGTGTGCGGAAAGAATCTACCGGAAAACCTTATTGTTTTGCCTATAGTAGATTTTGATGTTATTTTGGGCATGGATTTGCTTTTTTTTCATGCTAAGACTGACTGTAGAGCTAAACATGTTTCTTTTCATAAATATTTTCAATTTGTGTTCAAGAATGAAACCCTTCTTTTAATAACATATCAGAATGTTGGGAAACAAGTAAAAGATTGAAATGAATGTTACCTTGAACATATTTTTGAAAACAAAGGAACTGTTTAGATTAATGATGTGCCAGTGGTAAATGAGTATCTTGATGTTTTTCCTGAGGATTTTTCTAGTATTATACATGATCAGGAAGTTGAATTTAATATTGACTTAGTTCCTAATTCTAAGCCAATTTCAAAACCCCCATATCGAATGGGTCAATTTTAACTTTTATAATTAAATAATCAATTGCAGGATTTTTTATATAAAGGTTTCATTTGACCTAGCACATCACCATGGGGTGCTCCTGTCTTGTTTGTTAAAAAAAATATGGTTAAATGAGACTTTTCATTGATTATAGAGAATTGAATAACATCACTATTAAGAACAAGTATCCTTTTCCTCATATCGATGATTTTTTTTCTCAACTCTGCGGAGCTCAGCACTTTTCAAAGATTGAGTTGAGATCGGGTTACCATCAGTTGAAGGTAAGGGAAGAAGATATTCTGAATATCGCATTTCGTACAAGATATGGCCATTATTAATTTTTAGTTATGCCTATTGGGTTAACCAATACACTTATTGTATTCATGGACCATATGAATAGAATTATCCTTGAGTTCTTGGATAAGTTTGTGGTCGTTTTCATTGATGATATTTTGGTGTTTTATAAAATCAAAGAGGAGCATGAATGTCTTTTAAGGGTTATTTTGAAATCCTTAAGGGAAAATAAATTGTATTGGAAAATCCGCAAGTGTGAGTTCTAGTTGCAACAAATTTATTTCCTTGGTTACTTTATTTCTAAAATGGAATAACTGTTGATCCTGCAAAAACAAGGGTTGTTGAAGAATGGCCAAGACCCTCAAATATAACTTAGATTTTTAGTTTTCTTGGTTTGGTAGGCTATTTCTGATTTTTTTCTTAAAAATTTTGCCCGGTTGTATAGCACATTAACTAAGATAACTCAAAATGGTGTTAAGATTATCTGGACAAAAGAATGTGATGATTGTTTTCAGGAATTAAAAAGAATATTGGTGAATGCATCAGTATTGGCACTACCTTCCGGAAATGGTGAGTTTGTTATCTACAGTGATGCTTCGTTAAAATGACCTGGTTTCATACTAATGCAGAATGATCCGGTAAATTCTTATGCTTCACGTCAATTGAAAACTCATGATCTAAATTACCCTACACATGATTTCGAATTAGCTGCTATTGTTTTTGATTTAAAAATTTGGAGGCATCATTTGTATGGAGTAAAGTGTGAAATATTTACTGATCACAAATTAGTTAAGTATATATTCACTTAGATAGAATTGAACATGAGATAGAGGAGATGGCTGGGATTAATCAAGGATTACAACTGTACAATTCATTACCATTCATGAAAAGAAAATAAAGTGGCTGAAGCTTTGAGTTGAAAAAATAATGATTCATTAACCATGATATATTTGGAACAAGATCCATTGGTTTTTGATTTGATGAACTTTGTAATAGATGTTGTTGGTGTATTATGTTCTTCTATTTTGTTTCAGGTGTCAGTGAGATAATCTCTATCAGACAGAATTAAGAAAGCGCAGAAGAAAGGCAGTGGGTTGCAGAAAAAGGTCGAGTTAGTTCAAAAGGGTATGTTGCCTGTATTTAACATTGATAACGATTGTGTTTTAAGGCTTGGGAAGAGATTATGTGTTCCTTGTGATTTACAGTTGAAGAATGAGTTATTATGTGCGGCTCATAGTTCCCCGTTTTTAGTTCATCCATGAAGTCCTAATATGTACATAGATCTATGAGAGTATTACTGGTGGGTGGGAATGAAAAGAGATATTGCTTATTTTACTATGAAGTGTTTAACATGTCAATAGGTTAAAGTAGATCGGAAGTTATTGAAAGGGATGATTCAACCATTACCCATGACAGAGTGGAAATGGGAGAATATATCCAAGGACATTGTTGTGGGAATACCAAAGACACCTCGAGGTTATAATGCAATCTCGGTTATTGTTGATCGCTTGAATAAATCATCTCATTTCCTTGCTATATAAGATACTTTTTCCTAGTTCAACATTCTCGATTGTATCTTAAAGAGATATTAAGGTTACACAGAGTTCCCATCTCCATTGTATCTGATCATGATCTCAGGTTCACTTAAAACTTTTGGAAAGGCCTTAAGAAGTCGTTGGGTACTGAATTAAATTTTAGTATAGCTTCTCATCCTCAGTCAGATGGGCAGTCCGAATGAACGATTCAGACCTTGGAGGATATTATAAGTACCCGTCCTTAAAACATTACAAAAACTTGAATTAAATGAATAATTCACATTGATGATCTTTTTAGGTTTAGTGTTTTAGAGTGTTAGGCCATAACTATTACATTTCAAAATATTACAAAGTAGACACTTCTACAAAGTTTCCATTTTTTAATAAAATAAAAACTCTTGAAAAAAATAGTCACGTATAGTTACATGTTTATAATAGCATGACTTTTCCTTGATCCCATCCTTGAACCTATTACACATTATGTCCTGTGAAAAACATTTCATAAACTTTGGATGAGCAAAAAATGCCCAGTAAGTGATACACAATGAATAAAAAAAGTTATTTTTTCAAAACAACAAGTAAACCATGAATACATTAACATAAGTAATAATTTTCACCTTTATGATGTAGTAAATACTCTTCACTGAATAAAAGATCGTTACATACCCTTTTGTAACCAAAAGATTACCATAAACCCCATATTAATAACACATACATTATAAATGTAACTTGGTACATAAACATACTTGAATGGAATAAGCATACGGTCGACTTCCACACATATCACTAAATGGAATATCCATACGGACAAATTCCATTCCCAATGCATTTGAGGTTATAACGTAACCACCCATCCTTGTATTCACAGCACCACCCATCTTTTTTTATCACGTAACCACCCGTCAAATGTCCATGTACCAATATAAAATCATAACACATACAAAAAATATAAAGGAAAGAAAATATTTCCACATTGCAATCACAATATATCACTTAAATATATTGACATAACAAATCCATTATCAAAACCATTTTCAATACCAAAATACATAAAATAGTATATGGAATTTATTTTCTTTTAAAAACATTAAATTTTGTTGAGGAAGCCAGAGTTAAAATAATACTCGCGGCGATTGAAAAGGTTGTTGTCACCGCTTACGTTAAAAGAAACAATCGTTTTATTCATTTAGTAAAAATCTTTGTAGAGAAATATTTCCTTTGAATTTCAAGGTTGTTTATACAACATATAGAAGAAATCCATGGATTAAAACAAATTATGCCTCAATAAAAGGAGATTGAGATGAAGTCTCTTACCTCGTGTCCGACTTGACTCGATCATTCTTAAATCTCTTGAATAATAAAATAAAGTGAATTTATACTTTCATAAGAACCTTTTTCATGGTTATTATTCCTTTTATATCACTTATTTCCATGATATAAACATTATGTAATCATTTATGTTAATAATGTTCGTTTTGTTGATATTTGGTACATCAATCAAAAATGAACACCATATATTACAAGTTGTACATGTGTTCAATAGACCATTATATCTAGAATGATATTAATTATTTATATATCATATATATCATATATATACAATATATACATGTATTTATAATAGTACATAACATTTAGAGGTAAGAAATGAAATGCACCGTTCATGGAGACAGTAAGTCGTACGTACACATGAACACTAATTTCATTTCTATTTCTTATTTTAATGGAAATAAAACATAATGATACATAGTTATATTATAATTCTAGTATAATATAATATATAATATCATTAACTCCATCCTTTATACATCCCACATATTGCATTAACGCGTCATATCACTTTAAGGGGGCGGTAGTCCGCACTTCCTCAAATGAGATTATCGTATTTACACACTATGGAAACCATAATGTTTTGATATAATTGGGAAGTACAAAAGATTAAGGAAATATTAAACATAATATATATCATAATTAAATACAGTTCCATCATAATGGACACCATGAGAGGTGGTTAGATGTAATTGAACAATCATCGTTTCGTGAGGAGTTAGTTTTTCATCCACAGATACATTATGATCTTCATCCATTAGATGGAGGTGTGTGTAAGTGTAGTTAGAATAATTCTAATAACAACATACTAGTATATTTAGGATAATGTTGTTGTTACAAAAGAAATGAATAAAAAGAGTTTATGGGTTGGAGAAGTAAAATAAAAGAAAACAATTTAAGAGAAACTGTGACCATTAATTTGGGTAACTCCCTTTGGTTTGATCCAAAGAACATCTTGAAGTGCCTTCTGCCTACGGTAAGGCTTCTAGGAGGAGTAGATGGATTTTGGGATCTTAATTGGGTAGATTTTGGATGAGAAAAATGTCTTGAGAGGTGTGATAAATTGGTTAGACGTGGTCTTCTTTTATAAGGAAGAGGAGGGACTCTTTTGGAAAGTGTGAAAATATTATTTTATAATATAATGTTATTTGGTTTATAAAGGTCCAAAAATCATAATAGTCAAATATAAGATGACTCATGGTCGAAATATAATCATCTAATAAGAATTTGACAGGTTTATGATAATATTTTAATCATTATAATCTTATTTATTAAAATCATTTATTAATGAGGTAAATACTGCATCATTATTGTGTCATGAATAATTTAATTTATTCGATGTCTAAAAATTATACAAAAAATACAATCATGTATGAAATCATTTTATATTCCCAATTAATACTTATAGACAAAAAGATAATTTATATTACCCCTTCTAAAAATTAATTCACTAAAAGATATATGCTTTTGTCATTTTTGACTTTACTTTATGTTAATTAATCTAAATTGTCATTATCACTCCCGAGTGAATCAATGGGGTCCCAAAATCGACCCAAATATTCTCATAGTGTTAATGATTCAACAAATAAGGTTTGGACAAGTGTTAAGTTTATTTTGGATTATTATAATATTTCTTTTACCTTGAATTACCCAATTTACCTTTAACCGTAGTAAATAAATGTTAAAAGTTACTATTCACCAAATATTATTTTCATCTTATTGAACCACATTTTAGTTCTTGATAACAATAATGTATATTGTATTTTCGAAATTAAATTCACAAAAGTGTTAAAATTTCATTTAAATGAAAAAGGCAGTTTTTTTAACTACTACTAAGTGGTTTCACTATTCATCAAAAATTGAAGTTTTTCAAAAAATTGGAAAAAATTCAGCCTAATCTATATTTTATATTCCCAATTAAAAAATGATGTCTATTTTTAAAAATAAAAAACATTTAAGTTGAATTAATTAATTTAAAAATTAATTCCCGTTATCAAAACAAATAGCGTGTTTTTAGAAAAACAATAACTATCAAAAGATTGATACTTGTTTATGTCCAATTTCAAAGTGAAATTAGTTCAAATGACTAACATTAGATTAAATGGTAAAAATATATTTTAATATAACTTTACAACCAACTAAAAAGATAATCTATCAATATAAATAAATTAGATTAAAAGGCACTTTTGAATTAAAATACAATATTTTCCACTATTCATTAAAAATCAACTTTATTGGAAAAATTCCAAAAAATTACAAAAAGTAAATTTTGATGTCCCCATTCTATATAAAGATTTTATTTGTTCATATAGAATGTATTAAAGTAACCAAAACTAGATTTAAGAAGGGTTCATCATTAAAAGGCGATAAATCGGCCTTTAAATGTAAATTATGATTAAAATTAGATTCATTCACATTTTAAGCCTCTATATTTTATTGGATAAATGTAAATTAATTTTACAAACAAGTATAATAATATTTTAGTTAGTTTCTTTCATTACCTCCAATACAATGGCTTGGAGTTAACAACCATTAAAAAAAATATTATATTATTAGTGTGCAATGTAAGATTTCAAAGAAATCCGTTGTTGTGTATCGGGTACGCTATCGAACATAGAAACCCATTTAAAGTAAAGTTGATATTTAATTCAAAAATATTAATAAATAAGTAATATGACTAATTATTCATTTACCTGGGATGTTACATCCTTATCCCCTTTTGGGAATTGTGTCCTCACAATTTTTATTCACTTATCAAAATAAGTGGGGGTATTTATCCATCTAATCATTTTCAGATTCCCAAGTTTCCTCTTCAACCATATGGTTTTTACAAAAAACCTTTACCTGGTGAATTACCTTATTCCACAACACTTTCTCTCTGCAGTCAAGAATTTGGACTAGTTGTTCTTCATAAGAGAGATACTCTTCCAACTGAACTACCTTTGGGCTCAAAACATGAGATGGATATGGTATATACTTTCTCAACATCGAAACATGAAAATATTGTGTACCTGGGATAAACGTGGAGGTAAAGCCACTTTGTATGCAACTGATCAAACTTTCTCCATAATTTCATAATGTCCAATGAACCTCGGACTCAACTTTCCCATCATACCAAAATGCATCACACTTGTCCATGGAGAAACATTGAGAAAGACATGATCACCTACCTCAAAAGAAAGATCCTTCCTCCAGTTATCTGCATAACTTTTCTGTCTGCTCTGAGATGTTCTCATGTGTTTCTGAATCCACCAAAATTTCTCTACCATCTCTTCTACCAATACTGGTCCCATCACCTTCCTTTCACCTACTTCATCCTAAAAAGTTTTAGTTCGACAAAGATTTACATATAATTTATCAAATGGATCAATCTGTATACTTGAATGAAAACTATTATTTTATGAATATTCAACCAAAGAAATGTGTTGTTCCCAACTTCCCTGATAATCCGTCCAGAAAGAATGTAATATATCCTCCAATGTCTGAATTGTTCATTCTAATTTCCCATCTGAATGAGTGTGAAAAGCTGTACTAAAATTTAATTCAGTACCCAATGACTTCTAAAGGCCTTCTCAAAAGTTAAAAGTAAACCTAGGATCACGATCAGATACAATGGAGAGGGGAAATCCATGCAACCTAACTATATCATTAACATACAACCGAGCAAGTTGATCTAAAGACCAAGTATCTCTAATAGGAAGGAAATGAGCAGATTTAGTCAATCGATCAACTATAACCCATATGGAATTATTACCTCGAGATGTCATTGGTAATCCCATAAAGAAGTCCATGGATATATTTTCCCATTTCCACTCTCGCACCGGTAAAGGCTGGATAATTCCTTTTAGTAACTGTTTATCAACATTAACCTAATGACATGTCAAACATGTCCCAATAAAATCATCAATATCTCTTTTCATTCCCTCCCACCAGTAATACTCCAGAAGATCTCTGTACATCTTAGTGTTGCCAGGATGAACTGAAAATGGGGAAGTATGAGCTTCACATAACAACTCATTCTCCAACATTGAATCACAAGGCCCATATAATATCTTCCAAAAACTCATAACACAATCATTATCAATGTCAAAATCAAGAAACTTATCCTTCTGAACCAATTCAACCGTTTTCTGCAACTCATTGTCTTCTTTTTGTGCTTTCTTTATTCTGTCTGATAGAGATGATTTAACAGACACCTAAGGAAAAACAGAAGAATTTACTGTAACAACAAATTATATCCCAAAGTTCATCAAATCAAAAAACAAAGGATCTCGTTCCAAACACAACATGGTTAATGAAGTATTACTTTTTTTGACTCAAAGCATCATCCACTATATTTTCTTTTCCCGAATGATAACGGATCGTGAAATCATAATCCTTGATTAATTCCTTCAATCTCCTCAGTATCATGTTCAATTCTTTTTTATTAAATATATAATTCATAATTTTTTGATCAGTATATATTTCAAACTTCACTCTATACAGATGATGCCTCCAAATTTTTAAAGCAAATACAATAGCAGCTAGATCCAAATCATGTTTAGGTTAATTTAACTCATGAGGTTTTAACTGATGTGAAGCATAAGAAATTACCTAATCATTCTGCATAAGGACACATCCAAGTCCTTTCAATGAAGCATCACTGTAGATTACCAACTCACAATTTATAGATGGCAGTGCCAAAAATGGAGTATTCACCAATATCCTTCTCAATTCCTGAAAACAATCATCACATTCTTTTGTCCAGATGAATTTGACACCTTTTCGAGTCAACTTAGACATTGGACTTGATAACCGTGCAAAATTTTCAACAAAAATCCAGTAAAAACCTAAAAACCCAAGAAAATTATGAATCTCGGTTATATTTGTGGGTCTTGGCCATTCTTCAACAACTTCTGTTTTAGTTGGATCAACAGTTATGGCATTTTTTTAAACAATGTGACCAAGGAAAGAAATTTTTTGTAACCAAAACTCGCACTTTCTGAATATACAATAATGTTTCTTTTCTTTTAAGGTTTTAAAGATGACCCTTAAATGACTTTCATGTTCCTCCTTACGTTTGGAATAAACAAAAATATCATCAATGAACACAACCACAAACTTATCCATGAACTCACGGAAAATTCTATTCATAAGATCCATGAATGCAGCACGTGCATTGGTTAACCCAAAATTCATAACTACAAATTCATAATGGAAATATCTAGTACGAAACGTGGTGTTTGGAACACCTTCTACTTTTACTTCCAACTGATGGTACCCCGACCTCATGTCAATATTTGAGAAATACTAATCCCCCTGGAGATGATCAAACAAATCATCGACATGAGGTAAAGGATACTTATTCTTAATAGTGATGTTATTCAATGCACTATAATCAATGCAAAGTCTCATTGAACCATCTTTCTTTTTAACAAACAATAAAAAATCACTGCATGGTGATGTGCTAGTTTGAAAGAAACCTTTATTTCATAACTCTTGCAATTGATTCTTTAACTCTAAAAGTTCAATTTGAGCCATTCGATAAGGGGGTTTTGAAATTGGCTTAGCATCAGGAGCTAAGTCAACAATAAATTCAACTTCCCTATTAGGTATAATACCAATAAACTCATCAGGAAAAACATCAAGGTACTATTTTACCACTGGTACATCATTAATCTGAACAGATCCATTGTTCTCAAAAATATGTGCAATGTAAAACTCATTTCCATTTTTACTAGTTTCACAACTTCCGTATATGTTATCAAAAGAAAGCGTTCATTCTTGTAGACGAACCGTAAATATTTATGAAAAGAAACCTCTTTAGCTCTACAGTCAATCTTAGCATGATAAATAGAAAGCCAATCCATGCCCAAAATATCATCAAACTCTACTAGAGGCAAAACAATAAGGATTTCATGTAGATTTTTTCCACACACCCAGACAAGAATGTTCTTATGTTTTCTTTTTGTCTCAACATTTCCTCTAGGTGTTTTTACCGTAAGATCTGTATTCATATCTTGAGATGGAATTCCTAATTTACAAGAAAACTCCTCATAAATGAAAGAGTGTGTATACTTGAAATCAAACAACACATTGGAATAATCTGAATAAACAAACATAGTACCTGATACTACTTCATTTGATATCCCAACATCAACTGATGTAGTTTCAAAGGATTTCAACACCCCTTTCTTCTTGTAGTCTGACTCCTTTCCCTCAGTTGAGTTTTTTTAGGACACTCATTTGCATAATGACTCATTTCACAACACTTAAAACATCTTAATGATGGCTTTTCATTGCCTGTTTGATCATCTTCCTAATAGTTACGAGCAATATGACCAGACTTACCACACCAGAAGCACTTTATAGACATTGATAAACATTCTCCATGATGATTTTTTTACCACACTTCTCACAAGATAGATATTTAGTTTTCTAAACTACAGGATTCTTTGATTAATTCTTCCCCTTTTCCTGAAAACTGGACCTCTTATTCTCTTGTTTTTCAAAGAACACTTGATCGTCGGCAAACTCCATTTCCACCTTCTCCACACATCGAACAAATTTTTCATAAATTTTCAACTCAAAGGAGGATAACACTCTTCGATATCATGGATTCAGTCCTGGGTAAAATTGATTTATCTTACTATCAAGATCTCAGATGAAATTTGGTGCATACCTTTCCATTCGAGTGAACATTGCTTCATAAGCAGCCACTGAGTCATCCTCCTGCCTCAATGCTTGGAATTTTTTTTTCATCCTAAGATGAACCACCTTAGGAAAATATTTCTCAGGAAACATACCTTTAAAGTAATCCTAGTCATGATCTTCAATCTCACAAGCATCCCTGATATTTCTAACCATCGACCACAATTGATCTGCTTCACCCTCCAAACGGTAAACAACAAGGCAAACCTTTTGATTTTCTAAACACCCCATGTCATTGAAAATCATCTTCAGTTCTATAATCCACCCTTCAGTTAGCATAAGTTCAGATGATTCTATCAATGATGGGGGATGTTGCCTCATGAAATGTTCCACCACTGACATATTCCTCTGTAGTTGATATGGCTAATCTCGTGCATGGATACCACTACTATTTATCGCTTGAGTCAACTGTGCCACTACTTCTACAAACTATTCAGTTCCAACTATGACCATCTCAGGATGCTGTTTTGGATGGTTTTCTTCTTGTTGATGTTGTCCAAATATAACTACCCTATTTCTTCTGTGAAAAACCATTCTGAACATAAAAATATCTTAGGTGAAGAAACATGGTAATCTGTAAATTCAATATGATTTTAATATTAACATAAATTACATTATGGATATTAATTTAACAATACCATAACTCCTAAAGTTGTCTAAATCGACCTCTGATACCAACTACAAGGACCCGACCATAAAAAATTACATAAACATGAATTAAATTAATAATTCACATTGAGGATATTTTCAGGTTTAGATTTTTAGAGAGTTAAGCAATAACTATTATATATTTAAATATTACAAAGTAGACACTTCTACACAGTTTCCATTATTTCATAAAATAAAAACTCTTGAAAAAAAGAGTCATGTCTAGTTTCATGTTTAAGATAGCATGACTTTTCCTTGATCCCATCCTTGACCCTATTCCACATTATGTCCTGTGAAAAACATTTCAAAAAATTTGGATGATCATAAAAATATTAGTAAGGGATACAAAATGAAGGAAAACAATTAGTTTTTCTAAAAAGGAGTAAACCATGAATACTTTAACATAAGTAATACTTTTCAACTTTATGAAGTAGTAAATACTCTTCCCTGAATAAAAGATCATTACATACCATTTTGTAACAAAATGATTACCATAAAACCCATATAAAGAACACATAACATATAATGGTAACATGGTACATAAACATACTTAAATGGAATTACCATACGGTCGACTTCCACACATATCACTAAATATAATAGCCATACGACTGACTTCCATACCCTATACATTGGAGGTTATAACGTAACCACCTGTCTTGGTATTCATGACACCACATTGCATTTGGTTTATCACGTAACCACCCGTCAAATGTCCAAGTACCAATATAAAATCATAACACATACAAAAAATATAAAGGAATGAAAAAATTTACACATTTCAATCAAAATATATAACTTAAATATATTGATATAACAAATCCATTATCCAAACTATTTTCAATACCAAAATACATAAAATAGTATATTGTATTTATTTTCTTTTAAAAACATTATGGCTTGTTGAGGAAGTGAAAGATCAAATAATACTCACAGCGGTGGAAAAGGTCGTTGTCACCACTTACGTTAAAAGAAACAATAATTTTATTCATTTTGTAAAATTCTTTGTAGAAAAATATTACCTTTGAAATTCAAGGGTGTTTATACATCATATTAAAGAAGGCCGTGTATTAAAACAAATTATGCCTCAATGATAGGAGATTGAGATGAAGTCCCTTACCTCATGTCTGACTTGACTCGATCATTCTTTAATCTCTTGAATAATAAACTAAAGTTAATTTATACTTGCTTAAGAACATTTTTCATGTTTTTTATTCCTTTTATGTCACTTATTACCATGTTATAACCATTATGTAATCATTTATGTTAATAATGTTTTTTTTCAATATTTGGTACTTGAGTAAAAAATGAACAAATTTTATTACAAGTTGTCCATGTGTTAAATATTCCATTATATCCAGAATGATATTAATTATTTAGATATCATATTTATCATATATATCTAGTATATACATATATTTATAATATTACAAAACATTTAGTGGTAAGAAATGAAATGCACCGTTCATGGAGATGGTAAGCCGTACGTACGCATGAACACTACTTTCATTTATATTTCTTATTTTAATGGAAATAAAACATAATTATACATAGGTATATTATAATTTCAGTATAATATCATATATAATACCATTAACACCATTCTTTATATATCCCACATAAGGCATTAATGAGTCACATCACTTTAATGGGGTGATAGTCTGCACTACCTCAAATGAGATTATCGTATTTACCCACTATGGAAACCATAAAGGCTTGATATAATTGTGAAGTACAGAAGAATAAGTAAATAATAAACATAATATATATCATATATAAATACATTTCCATCATAAAGGCCTCCATTAGAGGTGGTAAGATGTAATTGAACAATCATCCTTTCATGAGGCGTTAGTTTTCCATCCACATAAACATTATATTCTTCATCCATTAGATGGAGGTGTGTGTATGTGTAGTTCAAATACTTCTCATAAAAACACCCTAGTATATTGAGGATACTATTTTAGTTACAAAATAATGGAATTAAAAGAGTTTAGGGGTTGGAGAAGTAAAATAAAATAAAACAATTTAAGAGAAACTGTTACCTTTAATTTGGGTAACTCTGTTTTGTTTGAACCAAAGGACTTCTTGAAGTGCCTTATGCCTAAGTTAAGGCTTATATAAAGAGTTTTGGGATGTAGGGAGATTAATTTGGTAGAGTTTTGATGATCCAAATGGCTTGAGAAGTGTGAGGAATAGGATAGAAGTGTGCTCCTTTTATAAGGGAGAGGAGGGGCTATTTAGGAAAGTGTGAAAATATTATTTTATAATATAATGATATTCAGTTTTTAGAGGTCCAAAAATTATTATAGTCGAAGATAATATTACTCATGGTCGAAATATAATCATCCAATAGTAATTGGAGAGGTTTTGGATAATATTGTAATCATTATAATCTTATTAATTTAAATCATTTATTAATGAGGTAAATACTACATCATTATTGTGTCATGAATAATTTAATTTTTTCTATGTCTAAAAATTATAAAAAAATACTATCATGTAGGAAATATTATTATATTTCCAATTATTATTTATAGACAAAAAGATAATTTATATAACCCCTTCAAAAAATCAATTTACTAAAAAATATTTTCTTTTGTCCTTTTTGCCTTTGCTTTAAGTTAATTAATATAAATTGTCATTATCATTCCCAAGTGGCTCAATGGGGTTCCAAAATCGACCCAAAGATACCAATTTTTGTAAATGACTCAACCAATAAGGTTTGGACAAGTGTTAAGGTAATTATTAATTATTATAATATTTTTTTTACCATGAATTACCCTATTTACCTTTAACCGCTGTAAATAAAATTCAAAAGTTACTATTCACCAAAAATTATTTTATCTCATTGAACCACATTTTAATTTTTGTTAATAACCATGTATGTTGAATTTTTGAAATTAAATTCACATAATTTGTAAAATTTCATTTAAATGAAAAAGTCAGTTTTTAACAACCACTATGTGGTTTCACTATTTATCAAAAATTGATGTTTTTCAGAAAAATACAAAAAAAATCAACCTAAGATATATTTGATATTCTGAATTCAAAAATTATGTCTATTTTTCAAAATTCAAAACATTTAATTTGAATTATTTAAATTTAAAATTAATTCCCATTATCTAAACAAATTGCGTGTTTTTAAGAAACAATAACTATCAAAAGATTGATACTTGTTTATGTCCAATTTCAAAGTGAAATTAATTCCAATGACCAAAATTGGATTAAATTGTAAAAATATTTTTTAATATCACTTTAAACCCAAATAAAAAGATAATCTAACCATATAAATAAATTATATTAAAATTCACATTTGAATTAAAATACAATATTATCACTATTCATTAAAAAATGATCTTTATCGGAAAATTTCCAAAAATTTACACAAAGTAAATTTTGATGTCCCCATTCTAAATATGGATTTTATTTGGTCATATATAATGTATTTAAGTAACCAAAACTATATTTAATAAGGGTTATCTATTAAATGGAGATAAATCATCCTTTTAATGTAAATTATGCTTAAAATTTGATTCATTCACATTTTAAGCCTCTAACTTTTACTGGATAAATGTAAATTCATTTTACGAACATGTATAATCATATTTTAGTCAGTTTCATTCATTACTACCAGTACAATGACTAGGAGTTGGCTACCATTTAAAATAATAATATTATATAATTAGTGTGCAACATAAGATTCCAAAGAAACTCATTGTTGCGTATCGGGTACGTTATCGAACATAGAAACCCATTTAAAGTAAAATTAATATTTAATTCACATATATTAATAAATATAAAATATGTATTATTCTTCATTTACTTGGGTTGTTATAGATATATTACGCTCTTTAATGATGAATTATCGGGGATGTTGAGACCAATATCATTCTTCGGTTGAATGTTCTTATAATAACAGTTTTCATTCCCGTATACAGATGGCTCCGTTTGGGGCATTATATGGAAAGCAGTGTCAAACTCCTGCTTTTTGGGATGAATTAGGGGAAAGGAAGTTTATGGGACCAGAATTGGTAGAAGAGATGGAAGAAAAAGTTCAGCTGATATAGAAACACATGAGAACAACTTAATGTCGGCAGAAATGTTATGATGATAACTGGAGGTAAGATAATTTTTTTGAGGTAGGTGATCTTGTTTTTCTCAGATTTTCTCCATCGAAAAGTGTGATGCATTTTGGAAAGAAAGTAAAGCTGAGTCTTACGTTCATTGGACCATATGAAATCATGGAGAAAGTTGGATATGTTTTATATATAGTGGCATTACCTCCAAGTTTGTCCTTGGTATATAATGTTTTTCATGTTTTAATGTTGAGAAAGTATATGCCAGATCCATCTCATGTTTGGAGCCCAGACGTAGTTCAGTTGGAAGAGAATCTCTATTATGAGTAACAACCAGTCATGTCTCTAGACCATAGGGATCAAGTGTTTCAGAATAAGTTAATTCACCAAGTGAAGGATCTATGGAAAAACCATATAGTTGAAGATGCAACATGGGAAACTGAAAATGAAATGAGGGATAAGTACCCCCACTTATCCGATAAGTAAATAAATTGAGGGGATGTAATTTCTTAAAGGTGGAAGAATGTAACATACCAAGTAAGTAATGAATAATATATTTTCATATCTCTTTTTATTTATGAATTAGATTGTATTTTCGAGGCTTAAAATGAGAATAAATATAATCTTAAGCATAGAATACTCTTTGATTTTTAAGATTGTTTTACCGCCTTTTGATGAAAAAAAAATTGTATAGCTAAATTTTGACAATTATATAAGCTCTATATGTACATGTAAACTTATTCTATATAATTGGGAAATTTAAATTTAATTTGGATAGATTTTTTGAATTTTTCTGACAATGATTTTTTTTATTGAATAGTGAAAAATACTGCATTTTAATTCAAAAATGATTTTTCATCTAATTTAATTTAATGGTTAAATTTTCTTTTTAATTGGTTTTAATGTTTAATTAGAATATATTTTTACAATTTAATCCAATGTTGGTCATTATAATTAATTTTACATTAAAATTGGACAGAAACAATTATCAATTTTTTAATAGGTAGTGTTTCTTAAAAACACGCTATTTGTTTTGACAACAGGAATTATTTTTAAATTAATTAATTCAATTTCTTTGTTTGGAATTTGGTAAAATGGATTTAATATTTGGAATTAGAAGGTCCAAATTATGTAATTAATACACTTTTGTTCTTGGACATTATGAATAGTAAGGACAACAATTATCTTTAATAATCATGATTAATTAGTAATCGGGTGGTTAAGGGTAATAAAATTATATCATAATAATATAAAATGGCCCCAAAAAGTGTCTCAATCCGTTTTTGTGTCATGGGATAACACGGGATTCTTTGTGCCAACTTAGGGACCCCATTTAATAACTTTTGTGTGCTACTGACCTTCTATCAGATTATTTTTAATGAAAGGAAAATATAACCAAATTATGAACACCTATGTAAAACAATTTTAATTTTGTTTAAATAAAATATCTCTTAGAATAAAAATAGTAATTGGTAATCTAAAAATATTTCCTACATCATGGTATTTGTTTTATAATTTTTAGACATTAAATAAATAAATATATTTATGACACCCTGATGATGCAGTGATTACCTCATTAATGAATGAATTAAATAAAATGAACAGACAATGTAAAATATAAAACATAATCTTGTATAAAACCTATTGGATGGGTGGATTTTGAATCCTTATCACCTTATCCTAGAAATATATCATTTTGGGACCTTCAAAATCAGATAACCATTTTATAATAAAGTAACATTTCAAGACTTTTCAAAAGTGACCCTCCTCCCTCTTATAAAAGGCCCTCAACTCTACCCCATTACCCACACCTCTCAAGATCATGAATCATCCAAAATCTACTCATATTATCTCCCCACATCAATATTTTACTCTCAGTAGTCTCACATTGGACAGAATTCTTCCCAAGGATTCCTTTGGCTCAAATGAAAAAGAGTTACCCGATTTAGAGGTAATGTCATCTCTTGAGTTTCTTCCTTTTATTTTCCTGATTCACTCAACCCTATCTTCTTATTATTAGATAACATAACAAAACCAGTATCCTCAATATACTAGGATTTAGTTATGAAAAGTATTATATTTACACTTACACACACCTCCGTCTAATGGTTAAAGAACATACTATTTCTGTGGGTGGTGAACTACTGCCTCACGAAACGATGATTGTTCAATATTATTTTAACACCATTCATGGTGTACATTAAGATGCAACTATATTTATATATAATATATATTATGTTTATGTTTTCTTTATTCTTCTGTATTTTTATTATATATAGAAAACCTTTATGGTTTCCATTATGTGTAAACACGATAATTTCATTTGAGGAAGTGCGAACTACCACCCCCTAAAAGTGATATGACTCGTTCATACCATATGCGGTACATATATATGATAGGTTTAATGATATTATATATGATACAATCCTGGAATTTTAATACCACTATGTATCATTATGTTTTAATATCATTAAATATGAAATAAAAATTGAAGTAGCGTTCATGCGTACGTACGACTTACCATCTCCATGAATGGTGAATTTCATTTCTAACCTCTAAATTTTATGTACAATTATAAATACATTTATATGATGGATATATATAATATATGTGATATCCAAATCTTTAATATCCTTCTGTATATAATGAACCTTTGACCACATGAACAACATGTATTGTAAGAAGTCCATTATTGACTTAAGTACCAAATATCGTCAAAATGAACATTATTAACATTAATGATTACATAATGTTTATAACATAGAAATAATTGATATAAAAGGAAAAATAAACTGAAAAAAGGTTCTTTAGAAATTTGAAATTAACTTTAGTTTATTATTCAAGATATTAAAGAATGATCGAGTCAACTCAGACACGAGGTAAGGGACTTCATCTCAATCTCCTTTAATTGAGGTATATTTTGTTTTAATACAAGAATTTCTTTTATATTATGTATATAAACCATTGAATTTTTATATCATTAAAAGGGAAGCCTTTTCTATGATTCATTTTACTAAACTACTAAAAGGAATGTTTCTTTTAACGAACGCGGTGACAACGACCTTTCCGCCGCTGCGAGTATTATTTGATCTTTTGCATCCTCAACAAGTCGTAATGTTTTTAAAAGAAAATAAATACCATATAATATATTATGTATTTTGTTTTTGAAAATGGTTTTGCTAATGGATTTTTTATAGCAAGATATTTATGTGATATATTGTGATTGAAATGAGGAAATTTTTTATTCCCTTTATATTTGTTTTATGTCTTATGATTTTATAATGGTACTTGGAAATTTGACCAGTGGTTGCGTGATAAACCAAATGACGGGTGGTGCCATGAATACCAGGATGGGTGGTTATGTTATAACCTCCAATGCATTGGGTATAGAAGTCAGCTGTATGGCTTTTCCATTTTGTGACATGTGTGGAAGTCGACTGTATGGTTATTCCATTTATGTATGTTTATGTTCCAAATTACCTTTACATGATATGTGTTCTTTATATGGGTAATATATTGGTTATAAAAGGGTAAGTAGTGATCTTTTATTCAGTGAAGAGTATTTACTACCTAATAAAGGTGAAAATATTTCTTATGTTAAAGTATTCATGGTTTACTTGTTGTTTTGAAAAACTAATAGTTTCCTTATCTGTGTATTCCTTACTGAGATTTGTATGCTCATACCATGTTTTTGAAATTTTTTTCACAAGATATAAAGTGGAATAGGTTCAAGGATGGGATCAAGGAAATTCATGCTTTCTAAAACATGGAACTAGACATGAATCTTTGTTTTCAAGTGTTTTTATTTATGAAAAAATGGAAACTGAGTAGAAGTGTCTAATTTGTAACTTTTTAGATGTAATAGTTATGGCCTAATTCTCTAAAACTCTAAACCTAAAAAGATCCTAAATGTGAATTATTCATTTAATTCAAGAATAATTAATGTTTTAAGGTCGGGTCCTTATAATCTACATGCATTGGGTTCACTCACAAGATAATATATATTAGGAATCACTCATGATTTTTTCAAGGAGTTCACATAGAATATATTATTTTCCAATTAAAATATTTTTTTATTTAGATTTTGATCAAATGGGATTAAAATTCTCTTATTCATGTGATAAATCTATGGAAAAATAATATCACTGATGATCTATTAGCCGTGATTACGTATTAGGTATCAAAATAACTAGAATCAAATCATTATTGTAGAACCTGAATGATATTTAATTAAAATTCATATATAATTAATTATATATAATTCAAACAAAAAAAATTAAAATGAAATAAAACATGGAAATAAATTAAAATAATGTATACATTATAACATTTTCCAAAACTCTAACACTAATGAAATTATCCCACCATTATGATGATATAGAACAGAAAAAATTAATTTTATATCATCATGCTCATATTTTCATAGTTTATACTATAAGATACCACCAATGATTGAAAAATTATAACCACTACTTTGATCACTGCAACGTCGAGCCATTCCATTATGCTGCTAAAAAATGATAGGGTTTTCTATCTCTCTAACCATGTATCATCAATATCCCATTGAAAAAAACCATTAAAAACATGAAGAAAACTACCAAACCACCTGTTTTCTCTGGGAATTAATGATGTGTGGCGAACAACTATTCTAATTTTTAACAAAGGAGATTGATTCAGTTGTATGTTGATGTTAAGGGTGGGGCAGTGGTGTGATTTGCTGAGATGGTCTATAGAAAGGGGGAGTGACTGGGTATGTTGGATAAGGGACTTTTTTGGGTGACAGCGGTGAATGGGGGGTAGACACATAAGAGGATAAGGGAGAGAGGGAGGTGATGTGGCAAGCATATGCGAGTAATGGAGAGGGGGATGGGAGGGGTAGGATGAAGTGGGAGATGGGGGGGTGCATTAGGTGGTGGCTTGTATAGATCACCGGTTGGGGTATGGGTGGGGTTGAGGGTTTAGGGAAGGGGTGGGCCACCTGATCCTCGTGTGTGAGTAGGGATGGACATCGACGGACTTTTACGAGCCCCTAAATGGGTTTTCTAGCCACCTAAAAAAACATCAACATGAAGAAACAATTTCTAGATACAAATATTAATAGTTATAGTAATAAAAATTTTTGATTCAAAATAACTGCTAAACTAATTTAAAATAAACAAAAAATAATTAGATAAAATTAAACTAGTGAATGCTTATAAATATCTATGCATATGAAGTGAAATAAAAATAAAATAAAATAATAACATTACTACAAAATATTATATAATGAAAAAAACAAACTAAAAATAAAAATAATATAAGTCAAACTACTAAAAAATTAATGTGTTATAAATAAAATGTTCATAAATTAAAAATAATAAAAAATAATAATTAAAATAAATAACCAATAATAATATAAAATTAACAAATATTTACAAAAAATAAACCGAAAAATATAAAACAATGAGATTAAACTGAAACAATAAAATTGAAAAAAAATATATAATTAAAACTATGCTAGACAATTTAAAATATATAAGAAAAATCAATGTATAAAAAATCTCCTAAAATTGAAATTTTCCACTCACAAAAAGAAAAAGCAAAAATACACATATGGCCACGTTGAAAAATCAAAACATTATAATTACAAGTTTAAAAAGTCAAACTATGTTACCTAGAAAATATCATTCCTTATTTTAAATTGAAAATTTAAAAAACATTTTTCTTTCACTCACATTCTTTCCAACACAATTACGTGCACTCAGGTATCGGGTGACCTACCAAAAAATCACTCTCATCAGTCAAATAATAGGGTAAAATTAATGATAATTTCTCGTAGAAATGTAGGATTACCATAGTTATTCCCTAATTTTCACAATTAAAATAATGGAAATCAAAAGTTACACTAGTTTTGAGGACACCACAATAGGTTTAAATTAATCTTAATAAATAGATAAGTGGGTCATAATTAAAAATTGTGATAGTTTTTGGAAAAAATTATAGGTGAATATCAATATAAATACCAGATAATAATCAATCCAAATGTTTTAATCAAATTACCAATACCAAAAATGTAAAATTTTTCTTTTGACCAAGTATTTAATAATAATTTTGTGACAACCCTGCTTTTTATTACAACTTAAACATGCTTTATTACATAAAACTTCACTTGATACAACAAAGAAGATCGAGAGGTTTAGTGTCTTTGGGGCTTAGGATCATTACATAAAAACTTTAAACATGAAATACAACATCCTTATTGAAAACTTCCTTTACATGACCACTACATTCCTTCGTACTTAGCATTGCATGGGATAACCTGAGGACATGCATAAGAAAAGGGTGAGCTATAAAGCCCAGTAAGGGAGTACATAATGAATAACATGAGGAGTACAATACATGTTAGGCAATAGGAATATCAATAGATCATAAGAGAGACATGAACATAAAGTCATGATAAAGCATGATAATCATAACATGGAAATGTGGCAACAACACTTAACATTGAATTAGCATGAGCCAAGGCTCATTGCACATGGAGCATGAGTAAACCCTCATTGCACTTGAAGCACGAGTAAACCCTCGTTGCACTTGAATTATCATTAGTCAACACTCATTGCACATGACGTATCATGATACTATACTTTACCCAATGCATTGGAGCCCTATCAGGGCGCACCCTTCTTAAACATTTCATTTCATGCATAAGTGTGCCACATGGATCATAAAACATGGATTCATAAAACATAATAATTTCTTCCACGATAAAGGAAAGTGGAATTCATACATGAAACTTTACAATCAATAAGTAAATGTGCATAAAGTTGAATACCCTTGATGGAGAAATGGGCATGGAATTCACTACACAATGACATTGGCTTAGAAAATCGGTGCGATTTCGGCTGCGTAACGGCGTGACATAAAAACTCATAAAAAGGGTTGATGAGAGAGAAAGGGGTTCCTCATCATATTTACATGTAATGGACAGTGAGGAGGTCATATAGATACATGTCCCAACAATTGAAAAGGAATTTAGATTCATGATACAAAAGTATTGCTTGAATATAGAAGAGGAGAAAAAGGTTCCTTTCGGAATTTCGGCATAGTAACGGGTGTACATGGGAGGCATTTAATGAGAGAGAAAGGGGTCTCCCATCATTCAAAAAATAAGAGGGCAGTATGGGAGAGGTGCGAAACCATACCCCAACATTCATAAATGAAATTAAAAGGGCAATACAACTTAAAGAAAATTGACAAAAATGAGAAAGGAAGAAAAACCCTTACTTGGAAGTGTGCTT
This sequence comes from Viscum album, assembly GCA_963277665.1. Taxonomy (NCBI): domain Eukaryota; kingdom Viridiplantae; phylum Streptophyta; class Magnoliopsida; order Santalales; family Viscaceae; genus Viscum; species Viscum album. The sequence goes on along the minus strand of OY728150.1, from coordinate 1,604,498,889 downwards.
CCAAAGGCTAGAGAGAGGCTTGTGAGAGGATTCTTGGGAGCTTGGGGCACCTTGAGAGGATTCTAGAGAGAGTAGGGCAGAGTTTGGACGAACTTCTAGGGCTTTGAGTGAGGAGGAAGTGGGAGCTTGGGTGGGTTTATATAGGAAAGGTGAGAGAATTCTTTATTATTTAGGTTTGGGACCCCTTATATTAAAATAATCCAAACCACAAACCATCCCATGGTATTTGCCCATGGTTTCTGGAAAAGGGAAGAGGAAAACAATATTTTATAAGGCCAAGGTCCGAACTTATTAAAAAAAATAGGGTTGCTTATGTGGAGGTGAGTCACACTCCCATGGAAATTAATTTAAAAAGGCAAAGTGTTGAATAAGTATTGAGTGCTCCATTAATGCTTTGAAAAGTGAGTCAAACAAACCCAAAACCTCATTATTTTATTGATAAAACACATATTGGCCGAACATAAGTATTATGGTATTTTATTACATCACCATTGGGTCATTATGATGTCATAAAACACATTATATATTTAAATGGTATTTAATTTTTACCCAAAAATTTGACTGTCTCAGAAAATTATGAAAAATTCACCGTTGGATAATTTCGACGTCCTGATTCCAAAAATAATATTTATTTTATCTAAATAATTTTCTAAATATCTGAATTTTCACTTTTAAAATAAAAACCGACATTTATAAAAAAATTCACGGGTTTTGACAGAAATGGCTTTCAAACCTTAATAAAAATTTTAATTGCATTCATAAAATTATAAGATCATTTATATTTAATAAAAATTAATTTAATATTAATAATAATATTTTATTAAAATATTATTTAATTCAAAAATCCTTTAATTTAATAAAATATAATTCTTAATTAAATAATAACTAAAAACATCATTTGTACTTTAAAAACTAATTACAATGCATCAAAAATGACTAGAAATTATATTCATTATTATATACAAAAATAATGTACATGAACATGGTGCTACTTATTTGTTACATAACCCCTTAAAATAGCCGCATAAGACCTAAGGGTAAGGTGTGCGATGGTGACAGACTCTTGGGGTTGCTCGGATAACATCGCTCGAGTGGTAATCTCTATCAACTTCCATTTTTCCCGTAGACGATCACGTTAGAGCTTGACTTGATGAAGCTCAGCGTGGGCTTGGTCAAGGGCAAAGCCCAAAGACGCCACCTCCTTTCTGAGCTCCGACAAATGGGCTTCGTAAGGGGCAATTCTACTGGATGAGGCCATCGCTTCCTTTGTCTGAGTAGAAAATTGGTTCGTTAAAGCCTTATATTTAAACTACCCAGATGATCACTGTTCAACGGCTATAAAAGTAACGGTCACAAATCTTAACGTTAAACTAAAGAAGTTGACATCATATAAAAACATAAAGAAACATTTAACTGGATCAAGAGGGATTTTCCATTAATGAAATTTTGGGTCGTTACAACATTCCCCCCTTAAGAAATTTCGCCCTCGAAATTTTCCTTTTCCCACACTAAAACAAATGTGGGTAACTTAGCTTCATCATATCCTCCGACTCCCAAGTTGCTTCTTCAAACTTGTGGTTTCTCCACAACACCTTGACGAGGGGCATTGTCTTATTTCGTAGAACTTTTTCTCTACGATCTAAGATCTTCACTGGTTGCTCCTCATAAGAAAGATCGTCTTCTAATTGTACCACCTCGGAAGAGAGTACATGTGAAGGGTCTGGTATGTACTTCCTTAAGTGGGATACATGGAAGACATCATGCACCTTGGCCATAGTAGGTGGAAGTTCTAGTCGATAGGCCACAGCCCCAACACGATCAAGAATCTCGAATGGGCCGATGTACCTTGGACTTAACTTCCCTTTCTTTTCAAACCTCATGACCTTCTTCCACAGAGATATGCGTAAAAACACCATGTCTCCGACTTTAAACTCAAGGTCTCGTCGACGATTATCTGCATAACTCTTCTGTCGACTTTGGGCTGCCTTGATATGCTGCTGAATGGTTTTCACCTTCTCCACCATTTCTTCGACCATTTCTGGTCCAAGCAGCTTACGTTCACCGACCTCATCCCAACATGCCGGTGTTCTACACATTTTCCCATACAGGGCTTCATATGGTGCCATTTGGATGCTCGAGTGGAAACTATTATTATAAGAGAACTCAACTAGGGGAAGATGTTGATCCCATCCTCCTTTAAAGTCCATTGAGCACGCTCTCAACATATCCTCAAGTGTTTGGATAGTCTGCTCGGATTGGCCATCAGTTTGAGGATGATAGGTCGTACTGAAGTTCAGTTCAGTATTCAGAGCATGTTGAAGACTCTTCCAAAACTTAGAGGTAAATCTTGGATCTCGGTCCGACACAATAGATAGTGGTACTCCATGCAACCGTACCACTTCCCTGATATATATCTGTGCCAGTTGATCCAAAGAGAAATCCTCTCGAATAGCAATGAAGTGTGCAGTCTTTGTATGACGATCCACAATAAGCCAGATTGCATTGTTGCTTTTGGATGTCCTTGGAAGTCCAGTGACGAAGTCCATGGTGATGTTCTCCCATTTCCATTCTGGTATGGGCAATGGTTGCATCATCCCCTTAGACTTCTGCCTCTCTGCCTTCACTTGCTGACACACCAGGCACTTTGATGTATATTCGGCGATCTCCTTCTTCATATTATCCCACCAAAAGTTTTCTCGGAGATCTCGATACATCTTTGTGCTCCCTGGGTGAATAGAGAAATTTGAACTATGTGCATCATCCAAAAGTTCCTTCTTCAGCTCCGAACTTGATGGGACACATAGTCTTTTCCCAAACCGCACAATTCCTTCTTCATTAACATTAAACTCTGAGGATTTTCCCTTTTTGATAGCTTCCACTTTTTCTTGGATTCTCGCATCATCCTTTTGAGCATCCTTTAACCTTTCCAAAAGAGATGGTTGAGCAATCATTTGTGAAAGGATTGATGATGTTCCCTTCTTTATGATTCCCACGTCCATCTTCATCAAGTCTAAGAAGATTGGATCCTTCTCAATTCTCATCATTGATAGAATTGCTGGATCCTTTCTACTTAGGGCATCAGCCACCTTGTTCGCCTTCCCAGGGTGGTAATGTATTGAACAGTCATAATCCTTGATGAGCACTATCCATCTTCTCTGGCGCATATTAAGCTCTTTCTGTGTGAATATATATTTAAGACTCTTGTGGTCAGTATATATCTCACATTTCTCCCCATAGAGATAATGCCGCCAGATTTTCAAGGCGAAGATCACCGCCGCCAACTCCAGATCATGTGTTGGATAGTTTCGCTCATGGATTTTCAACTGCCTTGAGGCATAGGATATCACTTTATCATTCTGCATCAGCACACATCCTAAGCCCTTCTTCGAAGCATCACTGAATACCACAAAAAGCTCCCCACTTGTGGGTAAAGTGAGCACAGGTGCAGTGATAAGCCTCCTTTTCAACTCCTTGAAGCTTTCTTCGCATTCATCACTCCAAGAAAACTTTACTCCCTTTCGAGTTAGCTTGGTAAGAGGGTTGGACAATCGTGAGAAGTTTCTCACAAATCGTCGATAATATCCAGCTAACCCCAAGAAGCTACGGATATCAGTTACCGATGTTGGCCTCGGCCATCCCTCAATTGCATATGTTTTGGAGGGGTCCACAGATATCCCATTGCTTGTGATGATATGGCCCAAGAATGAGACCTCCTTCAACCAGAACTCACACTGGCTGTACTTGGCATAGAGCTTCTCCTTGCGCAAAGTCTCCAGTACAGTTCTTAAATTCTCCTCATGGTCCTCCTTGGTTTTGGAGTATATCAGAATATCATCTATAAAGACTACCACAAATTTATCTAGGTAATCTCTAAAGACTCTATTCATCAAGTCCATGAATATTGCTGGAGCATTGGTGAGTCCAAAAGGCATTACTATGAATTCATAGTGCCCGTACCTTGTACGAAAAGCAGTCTTGGGGATATCTTCCTTCTTCACCCTTACTTGATAATATCCCGACCGCAAGTCGACCTTGGAGAAGTATTGAGCTCCACGCAGCTGATAAAACAAGTCATCGATTCTTGGGAGAGGATACTTGTTCTTTATTGTTATTTTGTTAAGTTCACGATAATCGATGCAAAGCCGCATTGACCCATCCTTCTTCTTGACGAAGAGGACTGGTGCACCCCATGGTGATGCACTTGGGCGTATAAACCCTTTATCCAGATTCTCCTGTAGTTGTTTCTTCAGTTCTTCAAGCTCAACCACAGCCATTCTATATGGAGTCTTGGATATTGGTAGCGCCCCAGGTATATGTTCAATTGAGAACTCAACATCTCTTCTTGGAGGAAGACCAGGAAGTTCCTCGGGAAATACTTCAGCGAATTCCCTCACAATAGGCATTTCTTCAAGGGTGGTTTCTTCCTTGGACTCAATCATCTGAGCCAGATATGCGTGCTCATAAGGCAGTAATATCCATGCTTGAGATGATGGAGCTAAAGGAGATTCATCTTCCTCCTGACACTTGTAAAGAATAGGGGGTCGATTCTCCATATGGAGTGTGATTTCCCTCTCCGGACAATTTATGTTGGCTCTATATAAGGAAAGCCAATCCATGCCAAGAATTGCATCAAATTCCACCAAAGGGAGTATGACGAGGTTCGCCGGGAAATTCAATCCACAGATTAAAACAGGGGAGGACTTATACTCATGGGATGCAATGATTTCCCCATTTGCCGTACTCACCGACATCATTACTTCCATGACTTGTGGTGGTGCAGGGATTATTCTACTAAACTTTTGAGATATAAAAGAATGCGTAGAACCTGAATCAAAAAGTACGTTCGCTATTCTTGAATGAATAAGTAGCGTACCTGTCACCACTTCGTTGTCGGGGTTCACTTCGGCAGAAGTGATGGCAAAAGCTCTTCCTTGCTGTCTTGGAGGTTGTTGATTGCCTCCGATAACCCTTGGATTAGGGCACTGATTCACAAAATGACCCGGTTCTTTGCATTTGAAGCATTGAACAACGCGTTGAGGTTCGAACGGAGCGTTCCTCCCCTCCGTCGCAGCCGCGGGTCCTTCTTGCTGACAGTTAACAGCTAGGTGCCCTTCTCTTCCACACTTGAAGCATTTTCTTGTCCCCCTAAGGCAATTTCCAGGGTGCTTCTTTCCACACTTTTGGTAAGTGGGGTGCTGGAATTTCTTAGCATCGTTGGATTTATCCATCGGACCACCAGCATTGAAGTCCACCTTCCGCTTCTTGTCCGCATGATACCCCTGTGATTCTCCGATCTCCATTTCAACCTTGAGGGCACATCGGACAATTTCCTCATAGCTGTCGAAGTCACGGATCGCTAATGCTTTCCGCAAGCTAGGCTTCAGCCCACCAAAGAGGCGGTCAACCTTGCATTCGGGGGTAACGACAAAGCCGGAAGCGTATCGTGCAAGCCTTGTGAAGTTTGCCTCGTACGCTCCCACAGATTCCTCATCTTTCTGCTTGAGGGAAAGGAAGTCCCTTTCCATCTTAAGACGGAGGGTGCGTGGAAAATATTTATCGAAAAACATCTTCCGGAATACCTTCCATTCCAAAGCCTCGATCTCCTCCTCAGGCGTCGTATTTTTGATCAACGTCCACCATTGATCAGCTTCACCCTCCATACGATAAGCCGCCAGGAGAACCTTCTCTTTTTCAGAGCATTGGAGGATGGAGAATATCTTTTCAATGGAGTTGATCCATTGTTCAGCAATCGTGGGATCGGATGATCCACAAAAAGTAGGAGGCCTTTGTCTCATGAAGCTTTCAATAGCGACTTGTTCTTTCCTAGGGGGGGTTGAACGTTCCTCTTGACCAGTGTTTCTATTCAAAACTTGAGTTAGCTGAGAGAGAAGCGTGACAAAGTTCGCGATTCCCACTCCCATTGGATTGGGCATCTCATTGGTACAATCATCACACTGATCTTCACAACGGTTGTTAGCCCGAGTTCTCCTATTACCGGCCATTGGCTGGAATAAAAGGAAAGTTAGGGGTAACACATAAAGGGTAATCCAAAGACAAAAGTTGATGACTTATAAATAAACTTTAATCTCTTCAACTCATGAGTCTATAGGATTCAATCCAGGCTTTTCATGATCTTCCTTCTAACATATATTCTTAGGGGCATTTTTCCCTTAATAAGGGTTCATACTAAGATTGTAAATTTATCAAAACATATCCCCCGGGAGTGTCGTAACCAAGAGTGCAGCAAGGCCGTTGTCATGCACCAGTTCCCGTTCGAGTCTAGCTCAAAGCGGTGTTTTCGGGTTTTACCCCTAGGATACATCTGTGCCAGAGCCGCCTCTACCTGCTCGTATCCAGACAGGGATGTATTTGTTTGATAAACCACTTACTTAGTATTTACCAAAATTTAGGGATGTTTTTATTATGCTTAGTCTTGTATCTAAGGCTTTACTAGGGTTTCCTAATCCCAAAAATAACTAAACCTATCCTTTGATACCAATTGTGACAACCCTGCTTTTTATTACAACTTAAACATGCTTTATTACATAAAACTTCACTTGATACAACAAAGAAGATCGAGAGGTTTAGTGTCTTTGGGGCTTAGGATCATTACATAAAAAATTTAAACATGAAATACAACATCCTTATTGAAAACATCCTTTACATGACCACTACATTCCTTCGTACTTAGCATTGCATGGGATAACCTGAGGACATGCATAAGAAAAGGGTGAGCTATAAAGCCCAGTAAGGGAGTACATAATGAATAACATGAGGAGTACAATACATGTTAGGCAATAGGCATATCAATAGATCATAAGAGAGACATGAACATAAAGGCATGATAAAGCATGATAATCATAACATGGAAATGTGGCAACAACACTTAACATTGAATTAGCATGAGCCAAGGCTCATTGCACATGGAGCATGAGTAAACCCTCATTGCACTTGAAGCACGAGTAAACCCTCGTTGCACTTGAATTAGCATGAGTCAACACTCATTGCACATGACGTATCATGATACTATACTTTACCCAATGCATTGGAGCGCTATCAGGGCGCACCCTTCTTAAACATTTCATTTCATGCATAAGTGTGCCACATGGATCATAAAACATGGATTCATAAAACATAATAATTTCTTCCACGATAAAGGAAAGTGGAATTCATACATGAAACTTTACAATCAATAAGTAAATGTGCATAAAGGTGAATACCCTTGATGGAGAAATGGGCATGGTATTCACTACACAATGACATTGGCTTAGAAAATCGGTGCGATTTCGGCAGCGTAACGGCGTGACATAAAAACTCATAAAAAGGGTTGATGAGAGAGAAAGGGGTTCCTCATCATATTTACATGTAATGGACAGTAAGGAGGTCATATAGATACATGTCCCAACAATTGAAAAGGAATTTAGATTCATGATACAAAAGTATTGCTTGAATATAGAAGAGGAGAAAAAGGTTCCTTTCGGAATTTCGGCATAGTAACGGGTGTACATGGGAGGCATTTAATGAGAGAGAAAGGGGTCTCCCATCATTCAAAAAATAAGAGGGAAGTATTGGAGAGGTGCGAAACCATACCCCAACATTCATAAATGAAATTAAAAGGGCAATACAACTTAAAGAAAATTGACAAAAATGAGAAAGGAAGAAAAACCCTTACTTGGAAGTGTACTTCCAAAGGCTAGAGAGAGGCTTGTGAGAGGCTTCTTGGGAGCTTGGGGCACCTTGAGAGGATTCTAGAGAGAGTAGGGCAGAGTTTGGAAGAACTTCAAGGGCTTTGAGTGAGGAGGAAGTGGGAGCTTGGGTGGGTTTATATAGGAAAGGTGAGAGAATTCTTTATTATTTAGGTTTGGGACCCCTTATATTAAAATAATCCAAACCACAAACCATCCCATGGTATTTGCCCATGGTTTCTGGAAAAGGGAAGAGGAAAACAATATTTTATAAGGCCAAGGTCCGAACTTATTAAAAAAAATAGGGTTGCTTATGTGGAGGTGAGTCACACTCACATGGAAATTAATTTAAAAAGGCAAAGTGTTGAATAAGTATTGAGAGCTCCATTAATGCTTTGAAAAGTGAGTCAAACAAACCCAAAACCTCATTATTTTATTGATAAAACACATATTGGCCGAACATAAGGATTATGGTATTTTATTACATCACCATTGGGTCATTATGATGTCATAAAACACATTATATATTTAAATGGTATTTAATTTTTACCCAAAAATATGACTGTCTCAGAAAATTATGAAAAATTCACCGTTGGATAATTTCGACGTCCTGATTCCAAAAATAATATTTATTTTATCTAAATAATTTTCTAAATATGTGAATTTTCACTTTTAAAATAAAAACCGACATTTATAAAAAAATTCACGGGTTTTGACAGAAATGGCTTTCAAACCCTAATAAAAATTTTAATTGCATTCATAAAATTATAAGATCATTTATATTTAATAAAAATTAATTTAATATTAATAATAATATTTTATTAAAATATTATTTAATTCAAAAATCCTTTAATTTAATAAAATATAATTCTTAATTAAATAATAACTAAAAACATCATTTGTACTTTAAAAACTAATTACAATGCATCAAAAATGACTAGAAATTATATTCATTATTATATACAAAAATAATGTACATGAACATGGTGCTACTTATTTGTTACATAACCCCTTAAAATAGCCGCATAAGACCTAAGGGTAAGGTGTGCGATGGTGACAGACTCTTGGGGTTGCTCGGATAACATCGCTCGAGTGGTAATCTCTATCAACTTCTATTTTTCCCGTAGACGATCACGTTCGAGCTTGACTTGATGAAGCTCAGCTTGGGCTTGGTCAAGGGCAAAGCCCAAAGACGCCACCTCCTTTCCGAGCTCCGACAAATGGGCTTCGTAAGGGGCAATTCTACTGGATGAGGCCATCGCTTCCTTTGTCTGAGTAGAAAATTGGTTCGTTAAAGCCTTATATTTAAACTACCCAGATGATCACTGTTCAACGGCTATAAAAGTAACGGTCACAAATCTTAACGTTAAACTAAAGAAGTTGACATCATATAAAAACATAAAGAAACATTTAACTGGATCAAGAGGGATTTTCCATTAATGAAATTTTGGGTCGTTACAAATTTCTTTTTATTTTATTCATTACGTTGGTTTTACACTTATATTATTTTAGAATGGAAGTCACTCAAATAAGATGGGAAGGAAACACGTGTGAGTATGATATCCAAGAAACCACGAAAAAAATGTTAGAAAAAATACTAATTAAAGTTAAATAAGTAGGATGTACATTGTAGCATCCCAGTAAATATAGGACAAATAAGGAATTTTTTAGTTCATAGAGAAATGATTCCTCAGTTTATGGGTATCCCTAAAGAACAGGGTTACCACACAATTATCAAAAAAGTACTCATTTTTGGAACTAAAAAGAATCTACATTCCCATATCCAAATACATTTAATAAATGTGGATACTGTGAAATATAACATATAATAATTATTGGATAATGTTGATCTGTGGGAATCAAAATGACTCATTAACCATCAATCAACCCTCAGTATGAATAAATATATCCCCCATTATTAGATTGATAATAATCATCATAATATTCATAAATTGGGTATGGAATAGTTTCAGATATGGGATCATCCTAAATGGACAATTCTTTGATTCTATGATCTTTATTCTAGAGAAAATGTATGGGTTACTCAGTGGATCAAAGGGGGTGAAGAACCAATATATTCCTTGGTCAATTGAGTTCATCTTTCAAAATTCAAATTGACTTGATGGAATAACATGGAAATTTATAGGAGAAATAAAATGTTTGAAATCATCGCAAGAAAAATATAAGTTGTAGGAGATGAAAAAACGATCCAAAATCTTCACATGTATGAAAATAATATGTTGGATAGTGCAGATGAAAATGAATGAAAATAACTATCTAAAAAATTTTCATGTTTTTTATTTTTTTCACAAATAATGGAATAACGTCTTCAAATATCACATCCAAAGATCAACCAAAAACTAGTAAAAAATAAAAAACATATAATCAAACTACCTAGATATACATGTTATATGTTCCAAACATTATTACTTCATAAATGTAGTAGTTTTTATATGGGTTCAATGATGACATGAATGTCACTATTTTTTCATTTATTATATTTTCAATTTTCATGGTTTTTGTTATTAATTTTATATAGGGTTTTGGAAGCCTAAAATATAAAAAATAATTAAAACATGTACTTGATTAAGTGAAAATAGATTCGTAATGGTTTTATGCATACAATAAAGATCCAGAAAAATTATACAAGTAAAATCAACACATTGATAGCACATACCCACATCATATCAAAGATTTCACACTGTAATAAAACTTATGTGGATAATAAAAATATGTATGATGAATTAAAATCCAATACAGTTTGAGGAGAATCTATATTGATGTAAATTTGTTTAATTTTATTAAAAAAACATAGTGAAATGAAATTAAATTAAGTGAAATGAAAAAACAATGGGTATCCCCAAATTGTGTGCTAAGTTTACATTATGTTCATCTAGATGTTGTTGAAAGTACACCAAGATTGAATAGAAATTTATACTACACATATTCTAATTAATTAGTGCTATTATAGAATTTATTCGTTTAAAATGAAATTATACTTAGAGCTACAAAATATCTCAATGACAACTCTTTAGTCCATTTCTTGTGTGGAATTAAATGATGATATAACAACATGAATGTGAATGAATATAACTATTCAGAAGAAAAAATCAACAATAAATTATCTTTATGAAAAGGGAATCAATGGGAAGATAAAAAGTATTCCATTTTTCAATGTGAATAAGAGAAAAAATGTGCTTACTCGAATAATTTAGTGGTGGGTTCATATCCATCATATCTTTGAATGAAGTATTTGGGTTGATAATTAATCTCAATATGTTTCCACCGCCAATAAATAGCACAAATAAATCCAGTAGTTTACATCTCAATTCATGCTAAATGCATGAAGTAATCAGGGAAGGCCCAATTACATGAGGTGACTTCATTGTTCAAAGAATAAAATATTTTTCCAAACTCTCTTCTATATTTCCCTTGTCATTTATCTTGATTGGAACATGTGGCACCATGAACACTATATCTAACAGAAAATCCAATTCATCAATTGTTTCTAGACAATTATTATTGTTATCATCCACCAATATTGTGTAATTTATTGACTTTTTAAATATTTCAGATGACTTTATTTTCAAAAAAAAATCAGAATGCCAATGATTTCCAACTAGAGGTGATTCGATGTCATTTAAATTTATATCCTATTATGTGCTGTAATTAATGATATCATGGTTCAATTATCAATATATCATGGTAATGAATAGTCCTAGTTCACTTTCCCATTTATCCTCAAATGGTTTAATTTGATAAAAATTGATTGTGTCCTTTTTTACTTTATGATAAATGGGTTATTAACTCACCGAATAAAGACATGAAATTGCATTATTTTATGAACACTTATGTTTAATAGTGTGGAATATTGTGCTCTCATATTCATGAAATTTGATTATATTGAATAAATTATATTTTAATGTAGAGGATTCATCAATGGTATGAAATGAAGATGGATAAATCATTGTAGTATCATCCTTAGTATCAAAATATGAAGGTTTTTCATATTAAACCCCTACTACACATTCATAAACTTGATTGATTTGAATTTGATCATCATGTTGTAGTGAGGTGACTAGTTGAACAAGATGATTTATTTTATTTTCTAGACCACTTTTTGAGTATAAATTTTTTTCATTACATTCTTTTTGATGTTAAAACATTATATTTTCCTCAATGATAGTTGAAAAATAGTTTCATTAAATTATTGAATCATTTGTTTCACTTGAATTATCATCTAATAATTTTTTAGATATTATTTGAAATTATTGATTATAAAATGATTTAAATTTATTGAAGAATAAAATCATGAAATATTATCATATGGATGATAACATGGGTGTGAATAAAAAAACTAAAAATACAAATGATTACTTTGATAGCAAGTGTGAGATGTAATATTGTATTCCATACCATGGAACAGTGGTAGGTATGGGGGTTCTGGTTGTAATTATGTGATGTAGCATAAAAAATTTTGATCTTTTGTGTTCTTTAAAAATAACTATAGTGAAATATTCATATAGTGTAAACTATCTTTTTTATCACATGTTTTATTATTATTAATTTTAAATTTTTTTGACATAAATCACTCCTTTTAATGAACTACTAATTGTACTATTATACATTAAAATAGTTCTAGAAATTTGTCACACATGTCACAAAAAGAGAAATTTTCAATATTTATTAACCTTTATTATACTATTGAATTAGGGAAAAGGGTCGAACCATAGAGATAATGTGTGTAGACACTGGGAATACACATTTAGAAAAATGTTTATATAAATGAGTTTTAAAAGGGAATTACAACTAAATAATATAAAAACTAAATAACAATATGAAAAATTACTATTTATATTAACTAATGAAAACTATATAGAAAAATTAATTAAGAAATAGAAGACATTGGGGGAGATTTAATTGTTAGTGTCATAATGTTTTTAGGTTCATGCAATGCCACTTATTCAATTTCCATATCCAATTATATATTTTTTTAGCATTAACTGATTTCAAATTTAAACAAAATATTATTAGGTATCATTCCTTGTTCGTAGACAGTATTTAATTTATACATAAATCCTCTGTCATTTTTTACTCTATCCTAATGAATAATTTTTGTGTTATTGTAACACTAAATCATTTCATAAAATACAATGACCATTTTCTCAAAAAGTAAAATTATATACATGTGTCTTGTTTTCTCACATGATATTAATTATTTGGTATCAATCATGAATTTGTGAAGGACACTTCACAAAAAATATCAATTTTTTCAATTAATATATTTATTTATTCTAAATATGATCATGTGCGATTTACGAATCTCTCACATGCGTGATTGATCACCAGATAAATAAATTATATGATGATATACCACAATTGATTACTTATTAGGTATATCATGAATGAAAAACAATGAAAGTTACAATAACTTAAATGAATATTATTTCAAATATAGATATAATTAATTATTTGAATATCCAATAAAAATAATTTAAATGGTAATATAACCTAGAAATAAATTAAAAACTAACACACAGAGTAACATTTATCACATCTCCATCACCAATGAATTTGTCTCTCCATTATGAAAAAAATCACATAAAATTATAAATAAATATCACTATTCATGTGTCATCATAATTATCAAAACAAGATTCCATTGTTGATCACAAAAAAATAAAAACTATTCTGATTGTTGAAACGTAGAAACCAAATAATCATGTCGCTGATAAAATGATTGGATTTTCACTTTTTCTCTCTATGTAGTGTCAATCTTCGGAAGCCAATTTGACCCTATGAACATTTATATGATGCAACTGAACCATTTTTGAGCTCCCAAAATAGAAGAGGTGTGGTCTTTGGCAGTTGTGTTGCTCAATGGAGGAGATTGGATTGTTCGTACATTGTTGTTAAGGGTGGTGTGGTGGTTTGATCTACATGGAAGGTATGAAGAAAGGGGAAAAGGTGGGTATTATGGATACATGGGTATGGTGGGCAGGGTGGGGGAGGGTGCATAGAAGGAATTGGAATAATAGGGTATTAGAGAGGGGGATGAGGGGGAGACAGTAAGGGGAGGGGAGGGGAGGGGAGGGATAGATGGGTTCAGTGGCGTCTAGGGTAGAGCACATAGTGGGAAGGGGCAGTGGTGTTGAAGGGTCATGTTAGGGGAAGGGCCCCTCACTAAAGGGGCATGAGAAAAGGGTGATATTGATGGCCTGGTGTGAGACCCTATAGGGGTTTTAGCTACATTATAATGATATATATAAGGAAAACAAAATTTATATCAACATAATAATAATAATAATATAATCAAAATAATTGTTAAAAAAATGAAAAAAAAGAAATTTTTTTAAAAAACATTATACATGTGAAATTATATAAATATATATTCATTTGTAATTAAATAAAAATTTGAAAAATAATATTACTATTATAAAATATAAATATAATAATATATATAATCAAAAAATAAAACTAATATAAAGAAACTACTATAAAATAAATGTTATATAAATAAAATGTAAATAAAGTTATATTAATGAAAACTAATATTTAAAAATAATAATTTTTTTTATACATAATTAACTAAATGTTAAAAAAATTAACAAAAACAGTACAAAACTATGAAAAAAGCACTAAAAATGATTATAATATTTAATTTAAATTATACTAAATAATTATTAAAATACAAACTAATTCCATGTACATCATTTATAATTATCCAATACCTCTATAATGTGAGGAGGGATGACAATAATATATTTTTGAAGGTATTAACTGAACCATAATGGGATTTATGTGTGAAGAGATTAGAATTAAGTGTTCCCATTCCAATGAAATGGTAGTGGTACAATTATTATTTCTGAAAATATTTCATTAATAAAAAATAATCATTAAGTAAAAATATATCCAATGTGAGTTATTTAAGATATAAGATGAGTATTGGTCTAAATCAATTAATCCTATAATTAATATACCTATTTTGAAAGTATTTATACCATTATAATTTGGTTTTTCCCCAACTCAACTCACTTAACTCTTACCGCTACAACATGTGTTTTTACTTATTGAGTGCTAATATTATCATTAAAAATTTAACAGTGACAGATAATTGGAAAACAATTTATATTATAAAAAATAGAGTAATTACATGAATTAATTTATTATTTTTATGAAATTTATATCATAAAATAAATTATTATTTACAATAAACATATATGTAATGTCGATTTTAGAACATTTAATTACATTGAATTTATTAATATTAATAAAAAAATATAAAATTATATATAGTAATTATTTATATACATAACATTTCATGGTCATTAAAAAATAATTTATCACATTATCTGTCTCAAATTATGTTTTTTTATTATTTTATATATCATTTATTTTATTTTTACATTATTAATTTAATATTTACATCCGTATTGTGTAATCATCTGAGATAATTATTTTATAACTATTTTTTTTAAAATTAACATGATGATCGTAAATAATTTATATTTTAAACTAAAATTTATAGTCTGACATTTCTAGTGAAGAAAACTATTTTATAAATATTATAATTAGTAAAAACTAGAGTTTGACATATTTGAAATTTTTTAATAATATAACATAATTTTCATATTCTCAAACATGTGGCCCAAATGGTCTTACATTCTACCCTAGGATAATTATGGTTATGATATATTCAGAATATAATATTTTATTACATCTTTCCATAATTTTATGGTTCTCACATTTTTAATTTTAAACTTAAATTACCTGATTTTCTATTTATTATGGCAAAAAATTACTAAGATTAATATTCATATTTAACAAAAATATAAGCTGGTTACATACTAAATTTGAGACCAATGAATCCAAATAAGGAATTAATATTTTATAATTTAAAATTTAAAACTAGTAAAATTTAATTTATAATTAATTTGAAAAAATGAAACTAAAAACGGTTTTTTAAAAAATTTACCATTTTTGACATACAATGTTTTTATAATAAATTGATGTATATGATAATTTTTTTATAAAAATAATGGTATTATAATAAAAAATAAAAAATTATAACCTAATTAAAAATATTTTCTCACCATGTGAACAAAATAGAAAATAACTATTTTCTTTTAAAATAGACTATCTCACTATTCACTGAAAAACCAATATTTTCATAATATTATCAAAAATTCATTCATCAATATTTTTATATTATTAATTAATAATATATATTATTATTTCCAATTTAAAATATCACATATTAATATTAAATTTTTAAAAAAATATTTTCTAAAATTAGTCTACTAAAACCAATTCATTCCAGAATTAATTAATATATTTATAATTAATATTACGAATTAATTTTAGAAGTAATAATAAATATAAAATTGACTTTTTTTATAATTACATCGGTTGTTAAAATCTCTACCCCTTTTCAAAGTTCTTCCTAGTAATTATAACATCAATCTTGGTAAAAACTGTTTGATTTTTCAAAATAAATTTATTGAAATCCTACATCATAAAAAGGATCAATAATGATTTATTTTTAAAATTGGGAATGGAAGGTATAAAAGGATAAATAATATATCATATAATAGGGTTCCATGTTATAGAACACAAGTGGGATGTGATAACATGGATATGGATGGTAATACCATCTACCAAGGACAACTAGAGTGTGATATAAAACATATTCATAAGATACATAATAATTAAAAAATCATAAAGATATGAGGGGTTAAAATTCCATGGATGTATCGGTAAGAAACTAAGATTGATTTGTTTTTGTTTTAAAATATTTTTCATATAATTATTGAATTATTTTACTACCTATAATCATATCTTAAAGAAGTATATATAATTGAATATATTAGTTTCAACCATTAGTAAATTTAGACCAAAATCCCATCTTTTTATCACGTACATGAGTATTGAAGATAACCTTTTTCATGTATGAATCAAAATTAAAAAATATACAGTTCAAAAAATCAACAAAAGAATAAAACGAAATTTCTAAAAACATTTGGAATTAAGATAAAATAATTTTTAAATCAAAGTAACATTATTTCAAAAATAATAAACTTTCATATAAAGAAAAAACGTCAATCTCAAAATTTCTATAAAAAATCCAAAAGTTAAAAATAATCCATTCAACAAATTAATTATCCTTAAAATTATCCAAAATATTCAAGACTAATATTAAAACAAACTCACCTAAAAGGCATTATTTATTTATATAGGCACATTCAAAATAAATATTCACTATTACCATACCACACTTATTACTAAAGAATAGTAAAGAAGTAGTGTGAGGTCAAACCCATACGAACAACTAGAATACATGAGAACTAGTTATTCCAGTCATATGGTATGATTCTTTGCATTCAATATTCAATATTGGGGGTTTATTGGATTATTTGGATTTTATATAAATCCGATAATAAAGAAGGGTTTGGGGTCCATTTTAGGGATTCAGGAAAAATATAATCTAAAATATAACATCAGATAATGTTATTGACTAAGATGTGAAGTGGTGAACTGGTCGACAATAGGTTATGGTTAAACCAATTGGATCTACATATGTTTCAATTATACCATTTTTAAGGTATAAATAATAATTTAGATTAATTTTTCTTATCATCTATCGAATAAAGTATCAATGGCTAATGGTCAAAACCTTCTTAACTATAATTACACAGGTTTGTTAAATTTTACATTCCGTGGTCACTTATATGCAATATAATCTTATGGAAAATATTTTTTAAATTAATTTATATCCTTGGTGTTACAAATATTTAATTTATAGAATAATTAATATTAAAAACCCCCTAACTTGGGACCCATAATTATAACTTTTTTTTCTATACATGACAACGTTGGTCAACATCAACGAAATAATAAAAAAACCAAGTATAATCACAAAACAAATCGGTAAAAAGAAATACACACATGTACTATGTAATAATGAGTCATGAAATTATTCTAAATGATGAACCAATGAATAATAGTGTAAGAATTTATGTTGAATGCAAATCAATGTAAAAATGGGTGTCGTAATAGAAATAGAATTGATATGGTTGATGAATGGATGATGAATGGAATATATAAAAAGGATTCAACAAAAAGAGTAATGGAATGAATTTTAATTGAGTTTTTATTGAAAACAAAAAAAAAATTAGGGAGAAAAGAATAATTAAAATTGATTCCCACGACCTAAAATCAATGATAGATATCGTTAGAATATTTATATGAAAAAACTATAAACATCGTATAAGGAATTCTTGTCGTGTCTTTACTTTAAGAGAAATCCATCTGACTTTAACATGAAATTAATTCTTTACATGTCATGTTCTCTAAATCCCTTATATCCTCCATAATTATTGATTGTCATGTGATATTTGGCTTGTATCATTGATTTTATTAGATATCAAAATATTTCATGTCCTGTATATCTACATGTTGTGTATTTGGTTCATTTCTTCGACTTCCATCAAGTTGTGTAATTTCTGAAATTGTTTTTATTTGAAAATCTCAAAACTAATAATATATATTCTTTTTTTGTTAATTATTCACATAAAATTATTTCTTTTAAATTTTCATATGATCCACATGGGGTTTGTTAATGTGGAATACACACTATGAACTCTTTTCCGTATGTGTAAAAATTATTTCTTACCATTCTATGCACTCATTTCATGGACTCCAAAAGTCAATTTCCTATGGAAATTAACAAAACCACAGTTCATTTTCAAATATAACATGATTATTCCTTAGTTAAATTTATATAAAATGTGTATGTTAATTATTCTTAAAAAATTCCACCATACATGAACAATTTCATACCCTAGAAAAAGAATCTCAATTCGGATTCCAAATGAATCAAATTTTAAACCAAGAAATATGAATTAAAACCCAAAAAGTAAAACTATGTGTAAGTGGAAAAATTAAGTAGTCTATAATCATTCATGTAGTTAAAATATTGCATGCATTATAGTTCAGTTCTTTTTTAATATTCTTTCTTCATTTAAATCCAATTTCAATAATATTTCTCAAGAACTATTCCAATATAAAATTTATATCACAATAAATTTTATAACATAACTCAATGTAAAAAAATTATAGTTATGGTCATTAATTGAAAACATGTTACTAACCTTATTATTTCAATATTTCTTTCGACTCCACATTTTATAGATAAACTCCAAAATTACTGATGTGTTTTTTTAACAAAAAGGTTAAAATATCGTTATAGTTGAAGGAAGGTGGGTAATTTATAAAAACCAAGATGAAATAGGTGGATAAGTTCTAATGTTATATACATAAAAATTAAGAAAAGTGAAATAGAGTTACTCCTAATTGATAAAATATTTATATTATCCAATAGATAAAATTGGGTCCAATAATGTGTAAATTCAGTATCAAGAATACACCCTCTTCATTTCTTTTTATTTTATTTATTTATTTATTTAAAAAATATTAATAATCTAGGTCTAACGTCAATCACCTGGCACAAATGATTCATCATTTAATTCATTCACTGTGTAATGGTTATTTTTACATTCCTAATTCACAAACTATTATTAGTGTATATATATATAATTCTTTTTTCAAAATATTATGGTAATCATAGAAAATTTTCAAAGTAGTCACATACCACAAAAAATCAATCTAGTGAACGTTTCACAATATTGATCCAAAATATTTACATACCATATGCATTGGTAGTGAAAATTTTCCCTTGATTGTTCAATGGAAAATCATGCATCAGACTAAGAGTAGGATAAGATGGGAAATTAGTCTTGAAACAAATCCATCCTCACAATTATTATTCATGGCTTCTATTGGTTAAAAAATATGTACATGTGGGTCTCAGGAAAAATATGCTCACAATGATTTCCTCACTCATTTAAATAATTTATTTTTCTATTATTTTCTCAATAAGATATAAATTAATGGTACTATTGGTTTACACGTACCATGTGTCTCTCATAAAATATTATCATAAATAAATATGACATTGTATAAGTAGATTTCTCTAATAAATTGGAGTATATGGAAATAATTTACAATCACTGTATGAATTATATCATATAATAATCAACAAAAAATTAAAAGATTCTAAATTTAGAAATAATGTAATCAAATCAGAAATAATGTTAAAAATATAAACTACAAAACAAAACGTTTTTGATAATATTCACTATAAGTTTTTATAGTAATTAATTTTTTTGATATTTTATTTTTAGATCATGGAATAAATAAAAAATTAATCCTAGAATAATGTAAAAATGTAATAATCAATGAGTATCCATAATAAATCTCATGAAATTATCCCACACAATAAAGATGATGAGGTTTTTGTATAGTTCTATAATGAATCAAGGGAGAGAAATAAATTATAGAATGTTGAAAAAAATAGAATTTTAGGAATTGAAATGAATCAATCTATATTTCCATTTAGTGAATTTATGGCCATGAGAAAACATTTTGGATATTTATTGGAAATTTAGATCCCTGTAAAAAATATTAGAAACAAAATATCTAAAAGAGAAAAATACTAAGTTCACATGGTTTAAACAATTTTGAATAAAAAATACGAGTTGGTGTGGAATATCAAAAAAAATCACAACTTAGATAAATGATAGAATTTTACTTCGCTGATTTTTTTTGAGAAATGGATATAAAATTATAGAAAAAGGAAAAACAATGATCCAAAGAAAAAAACTGAAATTATGAAAAAATATGAGTTGCCTCCCATGAAGATATAAAAATGAGGCCATCAACTAGATATATAGATAAAGGAATCTATTAGTGTGACGCATCTACTTAGAGGTCTAATGCATATTATAAAAAATAGTTTCACTTTCATTGAGTTAATATAGGAATTTAACAGGATTAAAAACATCATAAATGCATCGACCAAGAAACTCATGTGGTATAAAAATATGTCATTCTCATCGTGGAGAAGGCTCCATGTGAGTATAGATCTATATATTGAGATCCTATACAAGGATCTATAAGTCTTCCACATACTGATATATCTCAAGAGGAATGCTAGATGATGACCTGACATGCTCTTCACAGATCATAGAGTCGGCAGTAGAGATAGAAAGAACTAAAATATTGTTGTGGTAAAATGAATTTGATCCAACAAGAAAAAAATGAATGATAAAATTTTTGTCAAATGTATATATGAATAATGATGTATTTGTGAAAAAAAATAGTAAAAGAAATAGTCCTGAGAGAGATTAAAAGTGTGGAGGGAACATGGAATGACTATACAACTGGGGAATGCTTTTCAGTCTCTGTATCATTAGTCCCATTTTCTATTGTGGGTGTCTTTTTTAGATCTACCAAATCTATCTTATCAATGTTGTAATGGGTTAGAGAATTTCCCAAAATAAGTGATTCAATGGTTATAGAAGCTGGCATGGTCTGGATTGTTTCGAGAGATGTTCCAATTTTTACTGAGGTTGGTTGTTCGTCAATTGGATCAGTCATGGGATCCAAGGATGGGGATAAAATGATGGGACCCTTTCCACATATGTCCAACACCTCGAAGTAGTCCTTCTGTGTGGTAGGGTCGGTAAGCATGGATGGTATTCCATGTGAGGTGGGATGTGATGTGGGAATGGATGTAGAAGTAGGTTCAGTGGGTTGGTGTAGATGAGAAGATGAAGGTAGAGGTGGATATTGAAGGGTGTTGACGTGAGATGGTTTGGTTATCGGGATGCTAATACTGTGACAAAGCTATCAATGGTTATCTAGAATGTCCTAGATAAATGTAAAGAGATTTGTGTGAAATAGTGGTGGGTGTAAATATGAATAAGGGGCATGGGTAGTAGTGGATGGTTTTATGGTATTGGTATCAGTGGTGGAAATTACAATATGGGTAGTGGTGGTGGATGTAGGGACATAGTGAAGTGGGGATAGGTGGGCTGTGTGTTGGGATAGTTCCTCACCTGCATCCCCATAATGTCTCATCACCCACTGGTTGATTATCCCACTCTTCTTTTGTAGCATCATTCTATGGTGAAAATAGTGGAAGATTCTATATATTTTGTAGATGTAGGTGTGATGTTGTGCAGCATTGAAGGATCCAAGATGCCTATCCTAATGTTTAAATAATGTAACTCCAGTCAACATACCTTGGGTCATCCATGACTTTTTCCAAAATAAATTTAAGAAAATCATGGATATTTGACGGTGTTCAACTCATTTATATGTTATTAATGATCAAATTAATGTGGCTCACACTACCAACCTCATCAACTTAGTCCAATAAGATGTGATCTTAGGCCAAGGAAATAATATGAAGGGAATCACCTCGGAGCTAGGTCTTCTTCATCATGTGATGACCATAAAGGATTTTTTGGTCTCTCAATACCTTTACTATAATTAATGAAAAATATACCTTGTTCGGATTGATGTGTAATGTTCATAATAACGGTGTGGGTATGATGTTAGCAGATTAAATTTCAAGATTGAAACCCAATTCCCTAAGGGTGAGCTCCCACATCTATCCTATGAGTTCATATTTGATGGAGTTAATGGAAATCTCAAGGGTGGGTAGGTACTCTAGGAAGATATCCTTATATATATCCTTAGGAACCTCAGTAATGGGGGAGAGTTATAGCTAATAAATGAGTCACATGACCTTCTGGTAAATATAGATCATCTAGAGCACTGTTAGGTCCTTTATCTTTTTGGTCTCTGTAGGCTTATCTTAGATATGAACAAACATGGACTGATTATTAGGTTCCAAGAAGTGATTTTAATGATGGAGGTGGGAGTGGGAAGTAACATGTGACCTACTATATGTAGACTATGAGTCCTCAGAGGAGGAAGTGGAGATAGATCCTAAAGTGACAGGGGGTGGGACGATCTTTTGGAGGTGGAGAAGGGGCCATCCCCTACATGGTGGATGAGTCATGTCATCTTGCATGGGGACACCTTTGATGATTGATGTTTGGATGGTTCTTAAGTGATCCATATCATATGGACATGAAATAAGAGGATATGGAGAGGAGTGGAGTAAGAGTAAGTGGATAGATGAGGAAGGATATGGAAGGATAGAGAATTGGATATGGAGAGGTGGTGTGATAGTAGAGGGTTCGTGCAAAAGAGGAGAAAAAAACGGGGTGATGTGAACCTAGGGTTCATTACATTTTAAATCCATATGGACATTACATGTCACATATTTGGTAAAAAATTAATAAATATCTAGTTTTTTTTTACAATCAATATTTACACTCCATGTATAGGTCACATGGTCTAAATATGGATTTGGTTAATCTTTTTGAGATTGGCCCGCATAACATGCATACAATCTCATTTAAAATTAAAAAAACTAAACTAACTTATTCAACCCTATTATACCTACAATGGGATTCCTCCAAGTTAGTTTTTCATTTATCATTGAGATATATAATTGTTTTATTTTATTTTATTTTTATAGTAACAACTCACCCATTATTGAATGGGATGTTATATAATTTTAACGATTTCCTAGTAACCTTGAATTATGGTTCTCCATATTTCTGGTTTCAATTATCCTTTTTGGGAAATCCTAAAAAACATCTTACAAACCTGAAGATCGGGATTTTATCTTTCCATGAAATAATATTAGTCAATAATTGAATAAAAAAACATTATCACCTTTTGTGATCATTCATCATGTAATGCACTTTTCATTACACTTATTCAACTTTTCATTATAAATTTAAGCATTCTCAAAGGAATGTTTTCTAATTTCTTCAATATAATCACTTTATAGAATTATATCTACACTAGATATTTTTATTACCATGTTCTATATTATTATTTTCTAATATGTTTGCTACTCTAATTCCATGGGTATATGACATGTGTTTCTATACACAAATCCGAATGTAATAGGGTTGATGGTTGTCTTGAATATTGTGGGGTACTCCGAAAGTGAATCATCCATTTTGATAATCCAATATATTTTACAAGTTTTGAAAGTATTTTACATATTTTTTTAATTTCTTTATTTAAACATTATATTATCCCTCTTGATTATATTTGGTAGAGAGTTCCAATTTTATAATGAATTTAATACTTTTGGAGTAATCCACATATGGAATTATTTTCAAATTGTGTCAACCAATCACAAATGAGTTTTCAGGTGAATATGAATCAAGATATGAGATTTCAATTTAGAGAATTTGTGAACACTTTTTCTATGTAAAGAGTGATATCTTTAGCCTCTACCCATTTTGAGATGTGGTTAATGGTGAACAGGATATAAAACATTCAATGATAGTGAGGTGATGGTCCCATAAAAACAATCACATATACATTGAAGAGTTTGAATTCCATACTAGAATTTTATTGAATATCATATAATTTACATGTGTTTTATGTCCCTTAACCCCAATAACATCTTTGACAAATGTTCCAAACATCATGATGATGAATTAGACACAATTAATCACTTAAAAGTTTTTTTCGATGGTACGTTCATGTCCACGATTTTAATTTTTTTGCAATGTATGACACATGTCATGTACAATTATTATTTATTCTTATGGAATGAAATGCCACATTAATTCATCATTATAACTATATCAATGTATTGTCTCATCCCAATAGTAATGTAGTGGTATGATTAATAATATCTTCCTCTGTTGATATGTGAGGTCAAAGTAGAGTTATCACAAGGAGATAATAGTTTTTATATTTGAAAAACATTGTCAGGTTTGGGTATTTTTTATTAACTTGGTTTCATTAGGGATGTCAACTAATATGTTAGGATTATCACCATACTTAATTTTTGGAAATGGAAGTATGAAATAATGAATTGAAATAAAATTATAATATCCTTTTTTGTGCATGATTACTATAGAAAACTCCTTCAATATTATGATCCACCATATCAACCATGATTTGGAATCCATTTTATTGCTTATAAATTATTGTGTGTTGAGGGTAGTGTAGAAATCTACTTTGGATTTTAATAGGTATAATCCAAAAACATTACAAATAATAGTTCAATTCCATGAATTATTTTTTCTTATTCATATAATTTATAATGGGATCATTCAGTGTGTTTCTATAATATTAAATGTTAAAATTGATATTACCCACTCACTATCCAAAGTAAGCACTAATAGTGAAGTCACGTAAAGCACACATCATCTTTAAGTCCTTGTCCCGATCATGAAAAATGATGATATTAGAGTCCATCCATATTTTTTGTACATTATTGAATGCCCTTAGACAATCTTCTTTCAACTCTAAAAGAGTTTCTTTTGATAATAAGCGTATCAAGGTGCATGATACTTTCAAAATGTCATTTACAATGTAGCAATAGAATCTTATGAGTCCCAAAAATTAACCAATTTATTATAATGTCGTAGGATAAAGTATGTCCTTTACCACTTAGATTTTTATTGGATCCACTAACAAGGATTGGTTTGATATTTTATACATGAGGACTATTCCTCATGGATCGTGAAGTGACATTTTTTCTTTTTTTTATAACACAATTTTTTCTCTATATCGTTGTAATAATAGGTCCAAATTACCTAGACACACATTGAATGATATTATATTAAAAGAAAAATCATCCATAATGACCTATAATATTTCATCTTCCATATCATGGAATATAATTTTCATGAATCATTGAAAATTCATTGGTTCATTTAAAAAACAAAATGAAATGTGACTATAAGAGAATGTTCCCAAAATAAAAGTGAATATAGTTTTGTATTAGTCATTTGGATCAACAGAAATTTGATTGTATCCAACAAATCCATCCATGAAATAATAGAGTTCATTCCCTACTAGTCTTTATTGGATGTTATCCTGTATCGGTAGTGATAAATGATCCATTCAGGTTTTTTCATTTATGTTTTGATAATCTATAGAGACTCACAATACCATGATTTTTTAAGTTGAGATTATCTAATATTTATTATTTTTCGAAATTGATAGGTTTCCCATCAATTGAAAAACAAATAGAATACACAACCATATTCCTTCAAGGATTGACAAACATATTATAGTGTATATAAAATTTAGAATTTATTTCTTTACCACATATTTATTTGGTGGGAGATTCACCTCTATGGTTTCCATTTTGGTTTATCACCCTTTTCATTCTAGTTATTGTGGGCACATATTATGTATTTGGTCCATTTATTTTTAGAAACATCCTAGGATATTGAGTTATTGTGACTTTTTATGACATCAATCAACTTTTCCCCTTGTAATTAGGTCACCTTTAAGCTGATAATGACTACTAATGTAGATTCAGTCCCTTGTAATGAGCAATTGAGTGTGATCCGTAGTGGTTTTTGTTAAAAAAATTTATTTTGATGAATGGTAGTATGAATGGTGGTATAGTTTTCCTTGTTAATGGATCAATTTAATTTACATCCTCAAAATGAATTCATTCATCTACATTAGGGGACATGATTACTCTGTCAACCTTGATTGTTATAAACTCATCAAACTCATGAGTATAAAAGTGTTATTGAAAGTCTAATGTGTCTTAATTATTCATAGAATCCTTCACTATGTAAAAAACTACATGTTCACCACCTACTATTAATATTAATCACTATTTATTTAATTCAATCAATTACTTCATTGTGGAATTAAATGAAAATCCTAGAATTAATGGAATGCATCCTTCTTCTTCCATGTATAATAAGAGAAAATCCATATGAATAACCAATCCTCAAGGAGTCTCCAAGGTTAATTTGATGATCATTCTTAAATTTGTAGTTCAAATCTTGTAGTATTTAGTTTATTATTCTTTGTTATTAAAAATATTATCTTAATCATAATTTTTTTAAATTCCTATATAATTTGATGTTATTCCATAGTTGCATTCCACTATTGTGCCTAGAAATAAGATGCTTCCATGGTAACTCATCATATGGGGAATAATATTTCAAATTATTGTATAAAATTATTTATATAATGATTGTAAACCTAAGTCTTCCATCTTACTTTTTTGGGAAGTAAGTTATTTTAATTATTTATTATTGGCATGAATCTGATCAATATCTTCAGCAAGGGGGATGTTGATTTGAATCTTCAGCGAGGGGGGTGTCGATTTAAAATTTCATAAACCTTACTAAAAATTTCATATATTTACAATCAATATTCCAGGGACTCATTAACTCAATGAATGTTATATGGGGTTTGTATGTTTTTTCCCACATAAGGTTCTTACATTCATTGAAGCTATTTTTTGAGCTTTTAAGTAGTTTTTTACTCTATATTTATTATTACACAATAATACTTTAGTCTACTAGTGTCATCATTGCCAATGATTATTATATAATCTCATGTTTTTAGGACTATTATCCCCACCGAGATAAGTTTATTGAAATTATATCTATTTCCCACTATTGTAAACCACAACACTTTCTTATTCCCTTGGGTTTATCTCAGTGTCACCTCGTAGTGTAAATGGTAGTCAGTTTAATATGTTCATTGAGATTTTACCCATTTTATTCCCAATAATTTAATTAGAAGCTCTTTGTGTTTTCACCCCTCTCCCTTAGTTGGTAATTATCTAATCAACATTTTTAAAAAATGTATTGAAAATGAATTCTATATTTTACTTTAGAGGGTGGGCTTACTGTGGTGGGATTTATAGATATTTTTAGAATTTATGTGGATGAGACGGTGGAAATTAATAATATATATGAGGAAAATTATTTTTACGTATATGAGCTCATTTTGGGGGTTATAAATTCGGTGGTCCATGATCTCTTGGTGGTGCTTGACCACATTAATGTTAAAAATATCCATAGTTATTTTTTTGTGAATATTTTTAATATAGTCTTTAGTAGTAATATTATTGATGGTACTATTATGATTATTGGAATTGTTGGAGATATTAATTTTAATTGACCTAATTAATATGTTGGAGTTTTTTCTCTATCCCTATCCTATAATCCTTATATGGGTGTAGGCCTCCTCATATCAGACATGAATGAATATCCATAATAGGGTAAGGATGTGGTGGTGTTGGATGAGTTAACTAAAATGTCTAAAACATATTTACAAGATCCTACAATTGGGATATGACTATGGTACACACATCCACATGGTTGATTCCATGTTGAGGCAGTCCTGGACTTCTTTTCAACAGAATGGTATTGTGGGAAACTTTGCAAAAAAGTGTCCGAACAACATTTTTTGTCTTAAGAATGTGTCATCCATTATCATTGTTGTTCAAAATAGTTTGTGTATCATTTTAGGGTCCTTAATATAATGTTTGATATTGAAGCCACACATCGAGTCTATGATGTTGAAATGATATTGTTAGTCCCACAAAAATTTCCCTAGCTTCCCAGCATGCCTCTCCATATGTATGGGAAAGATCTATGTTTCATTCCATATATATTGAAAACATAATGGATAGAAATAATTATATATGAAATTCTGGGCATGTTCATCAAAAGTAATGATAGAATCGATAGCATATCTTTTGAGCTAGTCTTTGTCTCGATCACAGAAGGAAAATATAATAACTCGTAATCTAATTGCATATACTAATAATCCATAGTTTTTAAAGGTATAAAAAAACATTCAAAACATGGAAATATCCTAATGGGGTCTTCAAACAGAAGCCCACTAAATTGACCCATGTTATGGATCATCTAGATAAGTATAGGTTTTATCTCAAAAGTACATGCATGGATATGATAGTGCATAATGATAGGTGAAACAATACTTATAGTTGTAATGTTTTAATCAATAATAGTGATCTACTGTATAAATGGATTCTATCCTTGATAAACAGGTGGTTCAAAATGTATATTTTATCAATTACACAAGGAAGGATTGATTTGATCAACCATTATGGAGTGGATGTGTGCAGTTAAGGATATATTATTCATATGATCAAGTAGAAGTATCTAGTGAGCATCAAATAACCTCTATTGTGTTAGACATCCCATAAACATGCACTACCATAGAAAAAGAGAAAGGGATATGGTGAGACCAAATGATGAAAAAGGGGGAAAGTGAGGTAATCCTAAATTATATCTGAAGACAATTCATCCAAAGAAACAATGATCCAAAGATATGGTTGCAAAAGTTGATACACCAAGGACGAAAAGTGGTCCTCTAGAGCTTAGTGTATTTGTTTAGAAGGTGTTACAAGGGAAAACTCTTAGGGGAGAAAGTGCATCATATTTTTAGGGAAGTCATCTTTGCAGAAGACTCACATGCCAAGATGGGATGTGCGACCACTCATATGACCATCTACGATAGCTTAGGGCCCCTACCACCAAATTGTAGAATAGTGATCCAAGGGGATGCCCTAAGTTTAAATCACATCCGACCTCCTTGAGGGAACCATATTTTGTGCCTTGGTAACTTTTTAATAAAAAATTGTAATTCTCAGTCAGCCAGTGATTCAAACCCTATAGATGTATTAAAAATTCTAACTCTTCGTGATTGGTTTCATATAATATTATGTATATTTGGTTTAAATTAGATAAAAAATAGTTAGTCAGTTTTTTATTTTTTTTCATTAGGACAAAGATATTACTAAATATTACTTGGTATAGTCATATGCCATATGATACAAAGTTGTGCAAGGTACACTTATTAAATATGTTTAAAATAATTTGATCACCCTACACTAAATATATCCCAAGGCCCAGGTATGGCTAAAAAAATATATTCATTTTTCATTCCTTAAATGGTGGAACGCATCACATGATAATGGTCATAGCCCACTCAACACCAAATAAGTCATGTTAGTTTTATGGAACATCCCCCGGTCAGGGATGTGTGAGATAATGCGATGAAAATTTCTCTTTATACTAATTACTAACCTTAGGGATTCCATGATTAAAATTGTAGATTCATTTCCAAGATAAAATTTATAAATTCATTTACTCATAAAAGAACCATATTCTTGACCCCTAAACCTTAGAGGAGTATCCTCACATGAATGTGTTTTTCAGAAAGAAATGAATAATAAAATACCTGCTATAATTAAAAAACAATTGAAAAATAATAAATACACAATTGAAACATATTTAAATCAATAAAAAACATGTGTAAAATTAAGTACCTATAAATAATAGTGCATGTTTTGATGTAAAATGGCAATCAATATTAAAATGAGCCTCATAATATAAACTGAAATGAAATAATCACTGAGTGGATGAATATAAAAAAACACAAAATAATTTGAAAAAATGAGTACATTAATGAACTAAAACTGATTTCTTAATGGAAAATAGTGATAAAAAAAGATAAAATCATGAAAAAATCATAGGCCCCAACCTTCTGTCCATGAAGACTGCCATAATAATATTTATAGGCATGATAGATAAATTTTATGAAAATAATTCAAATCATGAATTCTATTTATGTGGCTTAATTTTCAACTTTTACATGATGTAAAATCATTACACATAGTTTACCCTAGATTCTAAATCTCCTAAAAAATATAGAATCTCATGGGATCTTTAGGCTGTATCTTTGAATGGATGAGGAATCAATGTTTTTTCATACATTATATTCTATAAGCCACATATTTTATTCATGACATGAACTTCCTTCACATTGTGTATATTTAGTGGGATTGGGAATTTGAAAATCTAATGATGTGTAACCTGTTTACACATCATGTAAATGATTTATATGATGTATTTTCTCACACTGTACCCTTTATTCAATGGGTGTCCCATTAATGAGTAATACACATCATGGAATCCATTCCTAATTAGTAGGACTTGTTATTTTTTTTCAATTTTCATCATATCTTCTTTTGTGCCAAAAATTCCAAATTCAAATGAAAAAAAGCAGTGTATTATTGAATAAAATATTATTCAAAAATTAAAAAATATATCCCATATGTGTATATATAATTTTATTATAAAAAACACAAAAAATAAAAGGATATGATCATATAGTTTTCCTTGAAAATTTTAATATTTATCACTAAATAATATTATTCACTCTTAAAGTCATACACAAAAAAGAAATTTTCCTAAGAACATAATCTCTATGATATATTAATCATTTTCATAAATACCTTGAATATATTTAATGTAATAATAAAATCATAGATGATTCCAAAATAAAATTAAACCTTTATTCCTCAAATAAAATCCCACAATGCTCTCTTTACCATAATCATGTAATACTCCCCAAAACATTTGTGGCCTTATTTTGAAGTAACATTAATCACTTAATCACAGTATGATTTTACAATCACAATGTTTATATATATGTTAGAATATATATTCCCCCAAATTAACAAATCCTTTATCTATCATATCATTTATTTAAATAAAAAATTCACACTAACCAGTATATCACAAAGGTCAGTGGTAGACGATTCACCCATGTCACCCTTCATTTGTTGGTTCAATATTCATATCATTGATTGGTGGGATAGGTTGTCTCCTGGCAAATATGTTTTCCTATTTTTAAAACACTGATTTTTATAATATTCCATGAAATGTGAGAAACATCCTAAAAAATGACAATAATATATTTATCATTAAATAAAATTATTTATTCTCAAGTTTTATCTCATAACATTGATTTTTAATCTGGAAATGTAATAACACATAATTACTATTTAAAATAAAGTCCTCCAAAAACACCATTATTCTCTATAAGATATTATATCTTATTTCCCCAAATTAGTTTATATATTATTGATCATATGACCAACCATAAAATTATAATTCAATGATGGTATCGATAAATCATAAGAAAAATTCACATAAAAACATTCTAAACTCTAATTTTTATATATCCCCAATTAATACCAACTATGGGGACCAAATCATTAGAAAAATATATAATCTTGAGAATTATTCAAGAAATCATTTTAATATAACTATAGGTTTTTTAGTTTAACAATTTTAGAGAGTTAGTTCATAAATCAAACATTAGAAAATGATATATTAATATATAAGGGGCACAATTCTTATAAATATCTATTTTCACAAAACAATAATTAAAAATATATTGTTTTTCATATCATCACATATTTTCTAAAATATGATCATAACCTCATCATTTTACCATCATTTAAATATATTATAGTAAAAAATATTTAAAAATGTGGGATGTAAATAAAAATTAATTATATAGGAAATAGAATATAAACATTTAGTCTAGTTAAAACCTAAAAACCCATGGAATTTGTCTTTCAAATAAACCCACCTTTTTACCTTAAATGTGTATAATAGATCATTTAGAAAATAATATATATCTTACCTATTGAAATTAATGATATCCATGTAAACTCATAATCTAGAATAAAAAATTCAGTATGTAATATGGGACATAAATATCATATAAAACATAAAATCCCTTATACAAATAAAATAAAAATACAATCAACTTCTTTATTTTTAGTACACAATTAATTGGAGTGGTATATAGGCACACCCACTGTATAAGTTATAATGGGATCCACTGATTCTATCATGGTAGAAAATAAAAATAATTTTTAATAGGATAAGAAATGATCTATAATTGGGTATATCAATTTTTAAATAATTTATTAGTATTATATATTGAATAAAACCTATAAAAAGTCATTTAAACCCATGTTCAAAACAAATTCTAATTTCCAAATATATTTTTCATGTAAAAATCAATTTTAAAATAAATCCAAAAATTCAAATAATAAGTAAATAATATTCAATGAGGAGAATTGGGAGTAATTATTAAGCACAATATAATTCAATTTAGAATCATTATGTATGTAATATCCAATCATGAAGTAAAAAAATGCATTACATTATTATTTTTTAAAAATAGTTGAAAGACATTCCTTAAAAGGGGGTTTCTAAATTAAATACCCTCACCTTGAGTCTGACTCATCTTTATCATTATATATAATCATGAATAATTATCTTAGGTTAGGTTTTACTTATATAAGAACACCATATTATTCAATATTCCTATATTTTTTTTAATACCATTATAAATACACATAGTAATGTAAGTTCACTTGTAATTTTTTGATGATATTCGTTTCGCAAGTCAAAAATTACATAAGAATGTGGAATATGGAAAACGAGGATATTATTCCACCTTATATATAATAATATTCTTGAAATAATTATAATTTTTATAAAAAGAATACTTTATATTCCATGTAATTAAATATGGGTATTAAAACAAAACTATCACACAATTATGGAGACGGTAGGCCATTGGCTTCTATAAGTACCATTATTTAATTTCCATATTTTAAAGAAAGTAAATATAAATTTAATATTAAAAAATTATCATAAATTTAATAAATTTCATATATTACTATAAATATAGTTACATACATGATGCATGTTCGGTGTTTAGGAAAAAGAAATCACATCCCTTCATTGAGGTGGTTCACCACATGTACGTACAAACAACATGATCTTATTATTAATTCATTGATAGGTAAGATTATTATTGATAGAATATATTTTAATAATGAAAAATATGTCATGAATATCATATATAAAAATCACTTCTATCATTATAATCTATCCATTATAGATGGTTATGGAAAACAAATTATATCAGTTTGCAATGCAGTTGTCCTCCATACACATGAATGATGGTTTTATTTCCCATATAATGTTAGAGGATATAGATGTTCATAATTCCCACAAAATAATAACATATTTGTATATTTATAATGTATTTATTATAATATAGGAATATTTTAGAAATTTCAATGTATGTGGAAGAAGCAACAAACCTAAAACCTGAAGTCAAAAAAACTCTTCTTTCGAAAACCACCTGTACGTAACACCTTCAAACATCTAATATTTATATTTTTATTAAGACATCCCATATATTGTTATCAGGGATTACATTAATTTATTTTTAATTTATGTTGTAAATTTTTTTAACTAAGTGTCAATAAATAATATTAATAGGTATCCTTTTATAAGATTTTGGATGAGAACTCTTAGAATTTATCAAAATATTAAATTAATGAAAATAAATATTCAATTCCCAATGGTAAAATAGGTGAGTTATTTCAAATATAAGAAAATAAGTGGTCTAAATTAACTAATGAAAGAATTAATATACAATTTGTATCATTATTAATACCAATATATTTTTGTTTTAACACATATTTAACCCCTTTAACTCTTATCATGATAACATTGATTTTTACGATTTGAGGGGTAATATAGTTACTATAAAATGATAAAAGAACTATTAATGGAATGATTTTATATTCTAAACCTTATAAAAATAAATTTGTTGAATTTAATATTTTATGAATCTAATAACCTTTAACAAAATATTATTTAACACAAAATAATAAAATTTTCAATTTTCAGAACTATTCATTACATTTTCATTAAAAACAACAAGAAAAAATAATAAAATTGAACTAAATAATTTTTAATACACATTACATGTCTTGGTAATTTAAAAAATTATTTTAGCAGATTATTAAACTGAAATTAATTTTATCATAATATTTTTAATTTAATTTAATTTATTTTAAGATTAGATAAATAATTATTGCATGAGGGTTACATAAGCATATATGGTAATTAAATATTATCAAAAAAGTATTAATAAAACAAAATAAAAAATAAAAATCCTTTATATTTCAAAATAAAACTTATAGTTGAACATTTTTCCAAGATATCATCATTTGGAAAATATTTCACTTGTTAAAAAAGAGATTGACATGTTTAAAATTAAATTAAATTAAATACTATAATGGTTATAATCTCATCTATGTGGCCAAAAAATGACCTAAATTAGACCATGGGATGATTTTAGTCATAATTTACTCATAAAATAATATTTATGTAAAATCTATGGTCATTTTATGGATCAAAAAAATTTGTTTTAAGCATAAATTACATGATTTACAATTTATTGTGGTAATAAAATTACAAGTTTATTTATTCATATTAACAAAAAATAAAAGGAACATATTTACTAAATATCTACCCACTTATTCCAAATATTCATTAAATTTTTTAAAATTCAATTCATACAAGGAGAAGAATTTAACATAATATTAAACAAGAAAATTGCAATGAAAATGTGTTTTAGAAAATTTCCATTTTTCAATATAAATTCTTTTCTAAATAATTGAATTTTAAAATCCAATATAAAATAATTGGATTGTTATTCAAAGTTTAAAATATTAAATCTAATAAAAACATTAACATGAAGTTGTAAATAAAAATAAAATAAAATATCGTTTTCATTAAAAATCCCTTTTTGTCACTATTAAATAAAAATTCAATTTATTCTGAAAATTTACAAAAATTAATTTTTAGATTATTTTAACTATATAAATTAAAAAATGATTTTAATTTATTCATATTATTAATAAATTATTTGAACATTTCCATTTATATTAAATATTATAATAAATTATTTTAATACAACTATTTCTTTTTTGATTTTATGAATTACTTAATTTATTTATAATGAATATGAATACAAATTTCAAGAATAATAATAAATATTAAATTCATTAATTATATCTTTAAAATGGTTTGTAACATTTTTTCATCATATCTGGACATTTTTGTGATATTAAATCTAATTATTATAAATATATGGCCTTTGAAAAAGAAAACATGACATGTAAATTTCTTTTTTCTTTTAAATAACACCAAATATTTTCCAATAATGATTAAAAAATTCACACAAAATATATGACATTAGAATATATGAGTTTGAGTATGATTTATAAATTAAAAAAATACAACATTTTAACTATATACACATCATATTATAAATGCTAATTAATATTGATAAATACTAAATGAAAAAAAACATATTATCTTAATAATCTCTATGTATTTAAAAATATACAAAAATATCATTGGAATAATATATGTTACATTGGAATGGAAAGAATGATAGTGATTTATATTTACCAAGATAAGGTGAAAAGTTTATTAGACTATTGGTATTTATATGCATGTTATTAAGAACATGGCTAATTTTAGATCACCTAGTTACAAAGCCTCTAATGGAGACTATTTTATTTAAGTATACTAGAGACATTAGGAAGGAATCGGGATGTGCATCATGAGAAATGAAACCATGGTTGCATTTGTAGGTTTAGTTAATTACGAATTTGAGTTTCATCCTAGGGGGGTGAGTGAGATTGTGTTACTTCTCATGCTCGATATATGACACCCTCTTTTAGACCACCTTTAAATTAGTGATCATTCAATGTTTGATTATTTTTTCAGGATGATGTGAGGTGGGATATATATGATTTGTATATTGGTGAGAACATCAGTGATATGACTTAGTGGATGTGATGTGGGACCCAAGTGAGTGTGTTTGGAACTTTTCATGACATGATATTATGTTTCCTAGGGGAATATATTGAGTTATCCAATGAAGTCACCCATGTAGAGAAACTGGGAGTGGTGAAGGGTTTTTATGAGGTTAGAGGAGAATATATTATTTGATTCTACTAAGGGGGGATGAACATGGTATGATTATGATGTTCTCATGAGTTAATGGAATGTTATCAATACCATTATTTTATCCCTATCAATTCTATTAAGTGAAAAATTATAATAGAGGTAATCATATCAATTAACCTGGAATATCCATTTATTAGATAGTTATATAATGATTTTTATGAGTGGTATGGGATACTATTGGATTCCTATATAGTATTTCTATATATTTATGAAAATATTCAATGAAAGAATGAATTAACCCTGGGAAGGCAACATGATTTCATTTAGGACCATAGTATTTTTCCAATATTCTTCATCATGACCACTTGGAGGGTTCCCATTTTCATTTTCCAAGGTATCCTATAAGGGAATAATGGTTTAATTCTTACACGGTAAATATCTTGATCTACTCTAGTTGTATACCCAACATGTGCACCCACACACAATATCGATTATTACATGTTTTCCCATCATGTAATGCTCATCTATACAATTCCTATATCCCTAATTTTACTTATAAATAGGACCATTAAGATTCACATTTGTACATTTTTGAAGATTCATGGACAACCTTGTGCACTACTCCCCCTAATCTCAATCAACAGTCTAACCCTCACCCTAGTAGCCTAATTAACCAGAATATGATTGTTAATTAACCAGGTGATAAAAAAAAAATTTATTCAGTGTTTAATATATTAATTAAATAATCATATAAAATAAATTCCCCATGTTCTTAAACACAAGGCTGATATAATGATTTAGAGAACACAATAGAGAATGATCTTCTTAATGGAAACTATGAAGATTCCAACAAAATAGTGAAAATATTTTCGCATGATTCATCACTTGGGTATGTTTATTTACTTATGTTTATTATGGATACCAAATAACTAATGATACATCACTATAATAAACACTTTAAACAAGATTCACATGGTATAAATCCTCAACCTAGTGTTAGCGGGGTGTCAACTTTTTCCTAGTATCACTATTGTAAAAATTTCTCAAATACCTCACTAATGTAGATCATATTTGAGGATCAATGGTGGGGTGAACTAATATAATATTTTAACACACTAGTGTGTCATTATCAGCCAACTATTACTATAAGTTCATCCCACCAAATATATATTATTCATGGGAAAAAATTCATCTTTCAATTCAACTCCACTTTAAACACACGATCAGGCCATGTTAGTTAGCTTCCTCCCCTTTGAAATTATTTTTCAATGAAAAAATGATTCTCTATAGTTTTCCTTATATAAATTTATAACTAAAAGGACTATTAAAATTTAATATATCATAAATATGAGGATCTCAATCATGAGGAAACTCGAATTTTCCAACTAATCAAAACATGCATTAACTAGATCTCAAATCCAATAGAAGATCTATATTGATATTCCATTCCATTATATTTATATGACCCAACCATGTTTTAATTAATGATTTTATCACCATGAAAAATTAATGATATAATAATTTTCATGCAAGGTAATGTCTTATTCTTGTGTATTCCTCACTCATTCTCTCCAAGTAACTAATATGTATCCATGTTTTCAAAAATTCATAAGTCCCAACCCAATCTATTTGAACCATATATTTCTTAAATCATTATCAATGGTCTATATTCTCAATGATCTCAATAGTATTAATGGGTTATATTTCTCAATAGTACGAATATAACCTCTCCTATAACATTAATAACCAGAATAGATAACTAAAATTGGAAACTCCTTATGTAGGCCCCATTCAATCCTTTTTTGTTGCGTGTTATATTACATTGAAATCAATATACCATGGTGTACAATATTAATGAAACAAATAATTAATAATTGATTCTAAAATTTATGTAATAGTTGGGTCACATGATGTTACATTCTAGAACTCATACTATAAGGTATTTCCTTCCAATTAAATATGGTACATTGGAATCAACCTATAGGATCAAGACTAAAATAAAAATGGACATGGTCTATCCATGCCTAGACATTTTCCTAATAAAATTGATAATATCCTTTAATTGGTCCATATTCCCTCTAAGACTCATTTTAACCTTCACTGGGTATATATTATATGGAAAATCATATTAATTGTTCCATATTGAACATGAAATCACTTATATCTTTCCATCTTGAGCTACTTTTCATGTTAACATGCACATATTTCTACTAGTTCTATATTCTCTTTGAACACCCCTATATTAAGACAAACTATTGATGAGGAATCCATCATTTATAGTGGTCCAAATCCCCATGTGTGAAACAAACCCATTATCATATTAGGATACATTCCCAATAATCCAATCCAATAATAATTTATCCATATTCCCTTGGAGGTGAAAAATAATGGTCCACCCTTGTGTAAGTCCCATAATAGCCATTTTTAGGTATATTTGGTATAAAAGTTATTTTACTTGAATTTATACTTCATGGTAGTGGTAATAGTTTTAGTACCATAAAAGGTATCTATATAGACTTTTTCACATGAATTGAAAATGAAAAACAATCACCATTATGTGAGATTAAACTATTTTATTTTTGATTCCCTACCCAAGGGTACATATATACCCCCTTTGGGTATCTATCCGAAAACAATTAAAAACCTATTAACTCCTTGGATGATGATAAAAACAAGATTTCCATGTTATGTATCTTTAAAATTCATTACTATATATCAAATAATATAAGAACATATTGGTTTGAATACAAAAAAATGATCTTGTTGATAGAGGGTTTCTAATAAATTCAGTTTATTACCTTAATGAGGGGTATTTGATATGTAAAATTTTACAATATTGATTCATGTAGATGACTATTCTCTATAGTTGGGGTTGTAAAAGCCACACTATCAAATAGTGGGGGTTTAATAAATATGTCATAAATTTATATAGAAAGCATGGTGTTAGAAATATTTCACTCTAAATGGTATAGATGAACACAAACACCCATTCACCTGATCCTTTTGGATTCCATGGTGATGTATGTAATGTTACATTTTCTTATTGCATTTGGAATATTGTTGATATATTCCAAAAAACGTTGATGAAATTTTCTCTTCAAATATAATATAGTTAACATCCAATGAGTATGTTATCTAGGAGAAATATTAGACAAACATGATCATAAATTTGATGATGAATTAATGTGTATTTATTTATCTAATTACACATATTCCCTGAAATTTCAGAAAAACATATATAATACCTATTAAATCAAAATTAATGGAATTATATAAAATTTTTATGTATTCCTTAGTCATTTATAGGTTTAGTTAACCCATAAAAATAACCATTAATTTTTCTAATGAAATATTTCAAACAATAGTTTTACATTGAATATGTTAAGGATTAATATATTGATAGTATCATGCCTACTTTAGAGGAATATTGATAGAACCTCCAGAGCATTGAGAAACATAGATCACCTAAAAAGTAGTATAATAGAATGGAAATACATGTTCATATTATTCCTAAATAGAATCACATTGAGAGTCTTTACATATTGTGTGAAACCTTGTACCTTCCCTACCTTAAGTATATATAAAAAGATGTCATCAAGAAGCTCACCATATCTCAATAGTTTCTTATGAGGGATGTAAAAATTTGTGCTACCACTAGTGATTTATTGATTCAACACATCATCAAACTAGTATCAATTCTTACAAGGATGTATCTACCACAACTTTTGAGACTTGGGCACTAAATAATTCTCACTAAGGTGAAAGGAGACACAAAAAAACATTGTCCATTCTTCAATTATCAAAATAGTAGAAAATAAATATAAACATACTTTGTTGGAATCTATAATGTAATATTATATTTATATTCACACTTTAAAATACTTCAAGACTAAATAGTAAACTCTTGAATAATCACTTCATTATATCCTAAAATTCAAAAGAGAGAGGTCCCATAGTTGGGCTCTTACTAATCAATTCTTCCAGATAACAAAATCTATTTTAGGAAGAGTATTCTAGTATATACTGAAGTCAATAAGGG
This sequence comes from Viscum album, assembly GCA_963277665.1. Lineage (NCBI taxonomy): Eukaryota > Viridiplantae > Streptophyta > Magnoliopsida > Santalales > Viscaceae > Viscum > Viscum album. Next base: position 1,604,458,774 of record OY728150.1, on the reverse strand, counting down.
GGAAAACCATATTCTTTCCATTTCACATTATTCTCTTAATCATATAGTACTAGAAAATTGTGGAATATAGTTGTATCATATCCCCACTCAAGTTAAGAAGAAGGATTATATTCATATTCATAGAGATTAATCCCATTACAATATTTTAAAGATTATTAAATTTTAGGAATATATAATTTTTCCCTTATAGATATAATAGTATATCCTAGAATAATATGAATTTTGGAACCATCAATATATCCAAATAGTCAATAGATATAATTAATATATCCTATACAACATCATTTGAGTATATATTCTGTATATTTTAGGAGTTACTAATAAGTTTAAACATATTCACACTCTCATTGTGTAGGATAATATGTATGTTTGAATAATTAATTGGGAAAAAGTTCAATCACATATTCCAACTTATATTTAATTTCATCGATATATTTCAAGAAGTATTATAGGGAATTCTCATATCTACACTATCAAAAAAGACAATCATATGAGTATTCATGTGATCACTCAAATTAAATCTGAAATTTATTATATTTTTCAAATTTTTGAAGCACATTGGAATATTCCTACATCAATAACGAGGAACTTATATATCCTCGACCATCCTAAATTATATTACTAGTATATATCTCTAGGGAGTAAATGGACACAACATATTTCTGTCCATTCTAAATAATTTCATCCATAAATTCTTAATAAACTAGTATGGTACCATGTGGGAATCCAACCTATAATGTCTATTATATATAATATGTTTTCTAAGAGGCTTAATAAAAAAATTCATGAATACACTTTACAAGGGGAGGAACACTATCATGTTGAATTGTCATAACAATATTTAGATCAATCTTGAGGTTCATGAGGCCCTTAATCATCTTTTGGTAGTGCCGATGGAATCATCTAATTCAACATCATAAAGAGTATGGAATATTATTCCCTTGTAATTCACCCATTTTAATATTATCAGTATTTATTAAGTTTCTCTATCGAGAATCCCACATGAACTGTCTCAACATTATATCAGATATATCAATCTGGGATATATTTAACATGGTCAGTACTTGGAAAATCCACAACCAAGATGGAAAATAAATTTTTAAGAAGGTAAAACCTTTCCCCCTCTATCAGATATTGTTAAATATGAAGTTACTCATCATAAAAACTATATTTTCCACCATAAAGTGCCTTTACAGGTAATATATTGTTGAAATCATCCCACTAAAAGGGAATTAATCCATTATCCAAGACTTCCACAAAATTCCCAATATTAAAATGGTCATGGAAATTATCCCCATTGAAACCACTATAATGTTACTCCATATAGTTGTGTAAGATTTTTTAAATAGGGAACTTCACTAGTCTAATAAAATCTTATATTAACCATATATTTTGAGGAATATTAGAGACATGGACTAGATACACATTATTCCTTGTATCTGACTTGAGGAAACTCTTATAAACCAAAGGATTGTTGGAGGTAGTTGTCACCATCATTGAAAACATAATATAACAAACACATTATTGTAATTGAATATATTCTAACCAATGAAACTCTCTTTAAAATGGATGTTGGTAAATTAATACTCTGTTCAGAATAAGTAGAGGCTTCCCTATATGAAGATGATGAAAACAACATGGTTAGAAGGAAATAACTAGTAAAAGATATTAAATTGATTATTTCATGGACCATATATGTGTCCTAAAATGTAATTTTACATATATTTATCAAGTAATTAATATAATACATATCCTTGACCCCTATATTATTCTTCATCATCTAAAAATGTGAACACTTCATGTGTGATGTACGACAATCATTTCAAGGATAAATGAAAATAGTACTAGAATATTATTATAGATTTCATTTAATCAATAAAAAATCTAATGTATTGAAATAAATCCCAATATTTAAAGAATGTGTGTATCAACATGTTTAATTATTTAAAGAAACTGATTACAAATTCCCCACTTGATGATAACACAAGATGTCGAGTGGGCATGGATCATTTTATTTTACCCCAATAAAATGACAAAAAATACTACAATGGATGGTATCCCATAATGTAATTTACTCAAGTAAAACCCTAATACCGTGGTATGTATATGTTGATAGATCAGTATAGTAAACTCCCAAAATATCAAAGGCTTAATAGTAGTGAATAATAAAGGATTTATCCACTAATAGACATATAAATTAGTCTCAAAAATGAAAAAAATATTCTTTCTTAAAGAAATGTAAATGCATTACAATAATTATAAAGTAAAATATTAATATAATTCAATAAAATCATCCACTAAAAAATATTATGAACATACTAAATATTAAATATATAGGAGGAAATTGTATCATTCTCTACTGTGGAAATACATAAACAACCCCACCATCGCGAAAAATGGGAAATATTTTATACCCACCCCTACAAAAAATGATCCTGACATACTCATTGAGTATTTGATTTAATTCATGAGTAACCATGTTTCCATCATTCCCTAGGGATGGGGAAATTTTTATTTTATCCTTCAACCTCATAAAAAAAATTATTTTTAGGAAAGACATCATAGGACATGCCCTCACAATTTTTCATAATGGGAGACCCATCCTTCCCTCTATGACATAACTCTATAAGGAATGTCACAAAATTTATTATGTTAAAACTTCAAAAAAATAAGACATAATGGAATAATAGGGAGTGAAATAAAATCCATATAGGGGATGAAGGTATATATATATTCACCAAACAAAGAAATAATTTGAAGGATATAAATTGATACCTTGATAATTATTCAGGTGGTAACCAATCTCATTATCATTGTAATGAAGATGTGAATATTCAATAATAATATAAATGGAATAATTTCATTAATGATGGTTCTATAGATTAATATAATCTTGATACAGTTGAGAAGAATGGGATGTGGAAGTCAATATCCAAAAAATGGTCCACACCGAGATACAAAACCAATTTTTATGAACATGGAAACTAATACATATATAAAACATTATATTTCCACTTTATAACCATCTATCAGCACATCAGTGGAATTTATAAAAATTAATATTCAATATTGTGGCTACATCAGACCCACTATCTAAAAAAATTATAGGTCCCACAATTAAGTAATGGTTTGTTCCCTTATTGGATATTCCTTACATTTTTGAAATATGCCCAGTCTATGATGATAGAGTCCTACCATAAAATGATATTAAAGATTTTAAAACTCATTTAGAAAAACTAATTACTCAAAATATATTAGGATTTACATCCACTAGTGAGGAAGATGGTTCCATGTTAGTCTAAACACCATTGGACAACTCAAATGAGGATTAAAAAATATGATAACCTGAAACATATTAGAATCTACATTACTCCTAAACTCATGTCCATGTTCAAAAAAACCATTCCTTAAGAATTAATTTAATCTATAAATTCCTTGGATTCATAAATGGATTTAAGTAAGGGTGACATTAACATGTGTAGAGGGAAATGAAATACTATCCTAAATGGGTGGATGTGATTCATCTACAAAAAAACATTAGGAATCCAATCATACAAATATTAAAATTCATTGGGGACCTAGAGAATACATGAATGACATTTTAACCTGGGGAATCCCCATTATTGAAATACTTGAGTTTCATAAAATAGTGATACTGAGATGATACATGCAAAGTCAAAATGGATAAACATTACCACTATATAAAAACATACTGGTTGGATCTATCAAATGATTGGAACGAATTTTTTAAAATTCATCTATCAATTATTCTTCAAAATATGATATATTATTATCCTTTATATCATTAATTTCATTCAATTTTATATAGATATTTTCATATATTATTTATCAAAATTCATGGGTTTAAGATAGTCATTGAATATAAAAATTCTCAAGGAGAAGCTAAACTTGATTCTAATCCCAAACCTACAAGATAAATTGAAAAAATGTAGATTTCATTGAAATATATGGGATGATTCTAAGAGTTTTCAATAGTTCATCAAATATTCGAGGATGATATCGAGAAAAAAAAGAAAAAAATCAATTGATTACAGTATCTCATTGAATGTGGCTCATCAATTTAGATATAGAAATAGTTATATTGGATCCAATTATTAGACAATCTCTTGTGATAAGATCTATGAAAAACTGGACAGTATCTCCCAGTGAAGGATATAGATAACAACAAAATCGCCAGATTTATGGAAGAAAGGGTTAAAGGAATCAACAATTTGAATACCAGAGTAATAAAGGGAAATATTTTTTAAATGATAATGTAAAATTTACACATTATTATTAGGTAAAATATCTATTAAGTGTGTACTATGGTTTGGTAACCAAAATAAACCATCCACAATGAAAACCCAAAATAATTTACCAAGCATTGCATATTGGTGAATAATATCCATGAGTTCTTTTTCCCTAGATAAATACAATATAATATTATTGATTCTAGGGATGTCTAATTAGGATACCTTTTTTCTCATGTAGCTAAATCATCCTCCATCCCACTAAAAGAAAAAGGTGAATGGAATGTTTTATTGAGAATGTTTTCAACAAATATTGAAGATTGGATGATAAATAAGTTGTTTAAAAGAGAAAAGTTAATTATCTTCGTGAATCCAAAACATCAAATTGGGACCCTAGTTCCCTCATCCATGAAATATTAAACTCCTTAATCATTATAGTATCTAAATATTTAGTCTTAAAAATGATGTTTTGATCAATATAGAACAAATAATGAATAATAAAATGGACCCTCGATAGTTCCAAAAAATATAAAAAGTATCTATGAATTATTCCCTCCATCATTAGTATGAAATTAACATTCCCATAAGAAGGGAAAATGACAATATTCCATTAAAATAAAATTCTCATCACAAAGGGAGCCACATTACTATGGCATCCCACCATTTTATTACATAACTTTTCATTAAATTTTTCAAACAGAGGATCTTTAAAATGTAGTGTCTTGGAAATCATGTACATAATACCTGAAAAAAACAGAAAAAAGTTATTCTAAAACACTTTTAAAGATTCATAATAGGTTCAACCTAAGTATAATTACTACATATAAAAACTTGTAAACATACTTGAAAAGAAAGGGCGAGAAGAAGTCCCAGTAAGGGTAAACAAGGGAATTAGTTTACTTATGATATTAATAAGAACTTAATGAAATACATAATAACATGAGAAATGGAAGTAGAGGAATATCACATTGAAATGAACATGAATCATAACTTGAATATGTGGATACAAAATTTAATTTAAAAATTCAAGAATATATCACTAATGTTCATTCCCAAGGTGTTATAAAAATTACCAATGTTATTTACCAAGGTATCGTGAAACTTATCATCTCTAGAGATTAAATTCTTTACCCAATGCATTGGATAACTATCCGGGTAGACCCATAATATGCCTTTACATTGATGTGATCCACATATATAAAAATCAAAAATTTTATAAAAAACCAAATGATAATAAAAGAAATGGGTTTCATTTCAAAATCGTGACATTTTAAAAGTTCTTTAAAATAAAATCATTATGTCATTTATAACCCATGGAAAGGGAGTGAGAGTAATATGTATGTAAATTACAGAATTTAATATATCATTTTTTTGGATTTATGAACACCCATATAAAAGAAACAGGTCTGGGTATTCACATAAATAAAACATAAGAATTTCACGAGAGAAAGAGAGAGATATTTTGAGATGAAATTTCTGCAGCATAATGGCTATATAACATGATTTTAGAAAATAATAAAAAGAGAAGGTACTAGGGTATCCCATCAATAAAAGAATCATTTTTCAGTATAGGTACATAATAAAAATAAATAAGATCATGTTGTGCACATTTGAATGACATACCACATGAAAAGTAAACATGAATGGAAATAGAAATGTGATTTCTTTTACGAAAATATAGCAGCCTAACAACAACACTTATAACTCAAAATATAAGTTGATGAGATCATAAATGGTGTCTAATCAATTCAATATTAAATGGAAAATAATAAATATATATAAGAACATACCCCCACATAATAAGATGGAAACTAGAAGAGAAAACATAAAGGAAATCATGACATAAAGTGGAGGGTGAAAGGTTCGCTTACCTAGAAGAGTTACTTCGAAATCATGATGGTTGGGACCTTGGTGGGATTGAGGGAACCATGGGAGGAATACATGGGTGGTAAAAAGACCCGATATTTGTTGAGGAGGATTTTTTAATGAATGGAATGAGGGAATGACTTGGTATGTGTTGCAAAAGTAAGGAAATATTTAATTAATTTCCAAGGGACAACTCATCTATGATATTTGCCAAACCATGGCCCTTCCCATGGTATTTTCCCATGGTATTGGCCACTTGGGACACACAATAACATATATTAGAATTTAAAAGTTGACCAGAATGATTACATCATTATTAAATCATTAATAATTTCATTAATCACACCAAAACTCAAAAACTCTATTTTTACTATTTGTCGAAAAACAAAACATTTTATAAAAATATCATATATTCACCCTAACCTAGTATCGATGATCTAAATTCAAAATTGAACTCGAGTTTTGAAAAATAATTTTCTAAATATTTTTAATTAAATTTTTGAATAGAATGATTATTTATTAAAAAAAATCTAAAATAATAATTTGTTTTGTAACACCTTGACAAAGTAATAATGGTCCCATAAAATTACCATGTAACCATAAGACAATAATGTAACAATTTATGATTAAATTTTATAAAAGTAAATTTCCATTTTAAATCATTAAATTAATTATAAAATTGTAAATAAAACATTTATGACATTCAAAAATACCAAAACTTATACTATGATATTTTTTTCACTTTTAAGATGTCTAAATAGTATTTATATTTCCATTGGTGAGTTTCTTATTTTTGTGGCCAATTTACTATTCATTTCTATTCATAAGGGTAATATTACTAATCATACATTACTATTTAATAAAATTTATATTGATATTATTAGAATCTAAATTTATTACAGATCAAAACATTATAAGACCATTTTTTCAAAATAATTTCACATTATTAATTATTTAATGTTTACATGAATATTTTAAAATACGCTTTTTCCCAAATTCATCAATAATATTCATCTTATATTTATCCAGACATTGGAAAATCACAAATTTTACCATAATAAAAAATAAAAATTTTATTTCTATAAAGGATTACAAATAGTATCTAAGGAATTGTTATATAGCCCCTTATAACACCTGCATAAGACATAAGTGTAATGTGTGCTACAGTGATAGAATCTCAAGGATGCTCAGATGACATTACCTTAGTGGTGATTTTTATCAGCTTGAAATTCTCCCTTAGGCGCTTCCATACAAGCTTCAAATGTTGATGTTCGGCTTGGGCATGGTCCAGAGAAAAGCCCAGTGATGTTACCTCATTCCCAAGCTCCGAAATATGGGCTTCGTACGGCCCGAGTCTACTTGATGACGCCATATACTCTACCTTCATTATTAATTAACCATGATCACTTGTATTTATAAACAATAATTGTAACATCAAGAGTTTAGTTTCCAATAGTCATATTGACAAATGATCTTATAATTGTTGAAACCCAACGGTCTCATTTAATTTTACACACTTAATTAATTAATTGATATTGTTTTGATAAGTATAAAATAACACACAAATTAAGGAAATAAATATTATTAAAAATTTTGGGTTGTTACATTCTTCCCCCATTATGAATTTCATCCCCAAAATATTAACTCATACCCCAGGAATAGAAAATCTGTGGGTTCTTCTGCCTTATAAACCCCTCTGGTTCCCACGTGGCATCTTCACAATTGTGGTTCCTCCATGAAGTCATAACAAGGTGGGTGGTCTTGTTGCGTAGAATCTTTTCTCTACGAACCAAGATCTCCACTAACTACTCCTCCTAAGAGAGGTTATGTTCCAGTTTTACCAAATTTGTATTTAGTACATTTGAAGGGTTACGTGTGTACTTCCTCAAGATGGATACATGGAAAAAAATCATGAATTTGTGCAATATTTGGTGTCACGAACCAGCCCAGGGCGAACCTGAACCAGTCACCCGAGCCGGCTCACGGCAAGTCCCGAGGGGCGTTCCTGATCCCCCCGGGATAGCAACTACTGCCGGGCTTCAAAATTGATACATTGGGAATGATTTGTCCCATAAAAGATAAATAATTAAATAAGAATAAACAGTACAAAAGCACTAAATTCTAGCAGCAGAAATAAATAAAACCAAATAGTAGACGTACCTCCATGTGACCCTTCAGTCACCTCCCAACCAAGGCCAACATTGCTCCCAAATTGAGCAACCCAGCCAAGAAAACTTGAACAAGGGAAACTTGTGACTGAAATGATAAAATAGGTGTGAGCATTAAAAATGCTCAGTAGCGATGCCAATGTAAACCAACGAATCCAACCAAGACCACTTTCCAGAAACAATCCCACATACACTAGTTTGCACATACAAATATATAAAATAGAGTTTTCATATTTTAATGGAAAAAAGATCTTGAATTTACCATTTCAAAAACCAACACATGCCACAACACGTTTTCCCCAAAACAATGAATTTCTTGAAAACTGAATTTCTAATCCATTTTTATCAGATTTGTGCAAAAGAAAAAGAGGTAATAAGTAAATTTTGGAATTGAAGTGCAAGTAAAAGTAATCAAGTAGATATAAGAAATAACTATGGGTGATCCTAAACATCACTAGAAAACCCCTGGACATACTCGGTTTCAGACTACATATAGGCGTGGTAATCCAAATTCAATAACCAACTGGCCTCCCTAATAGCCAACCAGTGGAACATCCCTCCTGGCTTATCCATGACTCCAGGGGGGTACTAACCCGTCTAATTACGGCTAGCAAGCAATCATAACTCGATAATATATCATACACCCAGGAACCCATGGTGATTTCGAACATAATGTGTAAGTCGGAGGCCCTCGCACGTGTGACTCATCTCACCGCACTTGCCAAGCCCTTACACGGATACCACTACACGACAACCCTCGAAGGGAAGTCCCCTTATAGAGATGCCCACAAATATGTATGTAAGAAATTCTTTCACATTCAACAAGGTGCCAACTTGGCCTTCACAGCATGTGCAGTTTCAAAACATTTCATAAATGATTTATGTTGCCAATCGGGCACACACACTTTTCCCAAAAGTCAGTACAAACACCCCATTCAAAACCCAATACCAAACATGCCTTCCAACCGAACAACCATTCATCTCACACCAATGGCCAACCGGGCTAACTTCTTTTCATCCCTCATTAAAATACCAAAACATTCCATAAAAAACCTATTTTTAAGAAAATATAGTTTTTATGTGTCATTTCCATTTGAGGCACATCCATGTGAGCACCTAGTGCTCCCATCGATGTGCCAACACCCAACGGCACATCTAGTTTCTAGAAGAATCACCTTAAAACCCATTTTCATAAAACACATATCATTGAAACCAAACCCAATTCTTTCTCAACACTTTATCAATGAAAAATGCATCTTTCAAACCAACCACAATTTCCAAAAATTTTCTAAAACAACCTATTGTTTCATCATTTTGTCAAAAAAACACACCAAACCAAATATTTCATTTCCAAAACACAATCACTATCAGTTACAACCAAACACATCACAAGGCACTCAATTTATCTTTACCAAGAACCTGTGCATTTCATATAAACCAACATCAAAATCCACTTTCAGAAATTTAAAACAACAATATAACTATATCAGATGCTTTTCATAAACACAACAGAAAAATCAAAGATATAAAATAATTAATTGAAAACATTAAAGTGCTCAAGGTTTTAATCAAAAAGGGGAAATGGTTGGAAACACCTACCTCAGTTAACCCATGTCCAAAATGCACGCTCTTCCGGTGGCAACCATCTTCACACGTCACACAGTCGTGCAAACGTGTCTTTGATGTGCATATATACATATACACACACATATATATATCTATATATATATATATACATATATACACAATACACCTATATACCATAGGCATATATATCCTGCAATGCAAATAGCGAGACATTGCTAAACTAATAATTCAGTTAAAGCCGACTCTAGACCAGATAAAGACCTCAAGGTCCGCAACTCAATTTCAAATTTAAATTGGAATAAGAATATATAACAATGTATAAATATATCCTTACCTAAATATCGGTAATAAATGCAGTCGCGCTCACCCGCGGTTGTCGGAGTGTGGTCCAACGGTCCTGATAAGCTACTCGCATAACCTTGAACATATAAACACATCACCGCATTATACCCTAATCGTACAATTCGAAAAAACAAAATCGGACAAGGAAACAAACCTAAATAGTGGTTGCAATGATCAAGAATATCAGGGGAGTTCATACCGTGAAAAATCAAACCCAACCGAGTAAGAAAATAGGAGAAAAAGCCCATGGGTGGAAGATCTGAAAAGGGGAAACAAACCACACAGAATCTTCCTGAGAGATCAGGCTTTCCGAGAACCCGTTGCACACCATTGTTACGGAGTCATAGCGCAAGGAGAAGAAGAAGGAACTAGGATAGGACCGGTGGGGTGGTACGAGGACAGGGCCAATGAGAGCTATTTCCAGGCAGCGGGATAGGGAGATGGATGGGGAGCCGGAGCCAGGGAGCCGGAAGAGGTCCGACCCGCTGTCTGGGAGCAGCGCCGAGGGGGGGGGTGCAGTGCAGTAGGAACATGGAGGCGGGGTTACGTGGCCTGGTTGACTGGGATTCTGATAGCGGTACGCGTCGGGGAGGCGTCCAGGAGGCCGGACGGGGAGGGGGCTCGCTCGGGGAAGAAGGGGGGAGAAAGGGGGGGGGGTTGCGGCGCGACCCTAACTCTTCTATTTTTTCATTTTTATAATAATGATAATAATAATAGTTATTATCAACATATATATATATATATATAAACATATATAAACCTACTTATATAAACATAGATACATATATAAATATATATATAAACACATATATAACATATATAAACATATAAACATATATGAACATATATATAAACATATATACACATAAGAATATAACGTTAAAACATATTTATTTATAAACATATGTCTATATATATATATACACCTATAAACATATATACACATACGTATATATATATACAAATAATGTTAAAACACAAACATATACAAACGTAGATACACATATATATACACATATATAAACATATAAACATATAAACATACATATAAATATATCTGCACACATTACGTTAAAACTGGATGATCATGCGGTATTTGTGCACCGTACGGTACACAAGCGGACTGCATGCGGGCTACACGTACCCAAGTGGAAAGCACGTTCCCAAGAGGACATTGCATCTTAAACGTACGGTGTTCGCGCACTATCCCAAACCATAAACTCATCCCAACATTAATATTTTAATCCAGGACTCCCCCGAACATACTCAAAATTACCCGACACCAAAAGAAATAAAATAAATAAAATGACTAAAAATAGAGGGTGTGACAATTCTCCCCACCACAAACACTTTATGCCCCCAGAAAGTCACCAAGCCAATAGTTAGAATCACTGGAGTCCATGCCCTGGAAAAACCCGAAGAAATTGAGAGGCTTGGGGTGACCACTACCAACAAAATTCACATCCAACCAAATCGATTACAATCATTGTCTGAGGTTGAGGGGAGAACACGGGATGGTTCTACCCACCATATAAATTTACTAACACGGAAACCTTGAAACTCGAACACACCACCCCAGGGGGGGTAATATTGGAACACCCCAACTGAACTCATCCTACCTTCTCAAAGCTAACGGAAAAAATCCACCATTAGGATTAAAACTATTTTGGGAAGAAACTGGAACACTGAGACACTGGGAAAGATGAATCCCATACAAAACTCAAACACACTATCTGAAAACTCACAGAGAGGTGTCCGGCCTAATAAAAAGCACAGAAACAACACCCACTAATTTCACATAACCAAACATCCACATAATGTATGCAGCTGAGACCATCCACAAGATTAAATAGGATCATTTAGTCACATTCCCGATGCCTTTCAATGAATCTTCATGATTTAGAAACTATACCAAGAGAAAATGAGGCCACTTGGATTGCGGCAGAACAAGCCCATTGCACGACCACAACAAGGATGAGAATATAACAACAACAAGAATAGGACAAGAATAATTTGGATATTTCTCTTTAGAAATATGAAAACATAATCTGAAGCGAGTTTCTACACACCCTCGGAAACTCCTGACTGTGCGTGAGCTTCACCCTGAGACCTGTGGTTGGGGCTCTGATGGCTAAAGCATCCCCTGCCTAACAGTCAGGCATTTCCATTCTCTATTCCCCAACTAATTTCTCTTCTAGACGATTAAAATGACCACAACAGTGGAACACTTTCAAAAGGATGCATGATGGTGGCTTAGAATGCCCAAACTGGCCATACTGGTGGCACACAAGAGAATGGTTAGACAACAGGAAGTCAACACCGATGAAGATGGTGTCTAGGCGACAGGTTCCTCCGGCATACACTCCTTGATAGATGGGGAACCATCACTAGATCCAATTACCATTAAACACACCCCAAACTTCAACAATGGCGAGTCATTTCACCTTTACTAGTCCAAAACTGTACCCTCAAATAAACCTGAGATGGTACGAACCCTATCAACCCTGGGTGTTCCCATCAACCTGAAGACCCACTCTAATTCCACAACCACACAATTTCCCCTCACAGAATTTGATTACTTTGATCGATAAGAAACATGAAAAAAGAACTGAAATCTGTGCATGACTCATTAGCAACCTTAGAGACCTTTCTAGGTGGCATACTCGGAACAATACAAAAAAACACAACTGGAATCGGCATCTAGCCAAAACTCAATCAAAGAAACAACCTGATCCAAGGGCAACAAACTCATAATCCAAACATACACAATCATTAGTAAAAATTTCTTTTCCATAAACTGTCGTTTCTTTTAAATTTTATAACTCGCCTATGGTTCCTTATGGAATTTCACATGTGCGTTCACCCAATCCCAGCTACATCGCTCACTGAAAAGTGCTCTCATCCACTCTTTGCACATATAGATTAACATGTTATCTTCCATAAGGAATACCAAGGTTTGAACACTTCATTCCCTCATCAAATCCAAACAAGGAATAAAAATTTCCAAATTGAAACACCACCACTTCAAAAATTAAGTTTACCAATTTCAAAACAATCTAAAAGAAACAATTTTCCATTTTTAAAATTGCTTTATTTTTTAACACACGCTCACATCAACCGAGATCCAAATGAAACAGAATCAACAACAAACCACCAGAATGAGGGACTAGTGTATATACCTAATCTGGCGACATGGTGGTGAGTCATGACCCATGTAAGGAATTACACTAAGAATACCTTGAACTGGTCACTTAGACTCCACATGGGTCACCACCCCATGTGAGGCCACAACAAGAACAAGTTCGCCTTCAATGTCATCTCTCAAACCAAAACAACCAAAGGCAAAAGACTCCAAACCCAGACTACCCCTGGTAACACAGGTCTCATCACGGGCGGTGGTGATCAAGCACCAACCCATAACCTACCTCATAAGTCCCGACAATCCAAATCTCCTTCTACCAGACATCCCAAATATCAAGGGCCCCCCTCTGATACCATTTTTTCATGAACCAGCCCGGGGCGAACCTAAACTAGTCACCCAAGCCAACTCACAGCAAGTCCCGAGGGGCGTTACTGATCTCCCCATGATGTCAACTAGTAACGAGCATCAATGTTAAAACGTTCGGAACAATTTGGCCCAGAAACGATAAATAAGTAAATAAGAATAAACAGTAGAAAAGCACTAAACACTATAAGTATAAAGAAATAAAACCAAACAGTAGACGTACCTCCATGTAACCCTTCGGTCACCTCCCAACAAAGGCCAACATTGCTCCCAAAATGAGAAACTCAGCCAAGAAAACCTGAACAAGGGAAACCTGCGATGGAAATGATAAAATAGGCATGAGCATTAAAAATGATCAGTAGGGAGGAAAAAGTAAACTACTGAATCAAACCAAGTACACTTTCTTGAAAAAATCCCAAAAACTCTAGTTTGCACATACAAAAATAGAAAATAGGGTTTTCATAATTTAATGGAAAAAAGACCCTGAATTTACCATTTCAAAAACCAACAAACGCCACAACCCATTTTCCCCAAAATAATGCATTTCTTGAAAAATGAATTTCTAATCCATGTTTATCACATTTTTGCAAAAGAAGAATAGGTAATAAGTAAATGATGGAAACCAAGTGCAAGTAAAACTAAACAAGAAGATATAATCAATAACCATGGGTGATCCTAAAAAACCCTATAAAACCCCTAGACATACTCGGTTTCATACTACCTACCGGTGTGGTACTCCAAAGTCAATAACCAACTAGCCGCCCTAATAGCCAACTTGTGGCACATCCCTCATGGCCTGTCTATGACTGCAGGGGGTACTAACCCATCTAATCAGGGCTAGCAAGAAACTGTCACTCGATAATCTATAAGACGCCTAGGAACCCATGGTGATTTCGATAATACTGTGTAAGTAGGAGGCCCTCAAACGCGTGAATCATCTCACCGCACTTGCCAACCCCTTACAAGGACACAACTACACGACAACCCTCAAAGGGAAGTCCCTCTATAGAGATTTCCACAAATTTGTATGTATGAAATTCTTTCACATTCAACAAGGTTCCAACCAGGCCTTCACAGCATGTGCAGTTTCAAAACATTTTGTAAATGAGTTAAGTTGCCAATCGGGCACACACACTTTTCCCAAACGTCAATACAAACACCCCATTCAATACCCAATACCAAAAGGTCCTTCACATTGAAAAACCATTCATCTCACACCAAATGCCAACCGAGCTAACTTCTTTTCATCCCTCATTGAAATACGAAACCATTCCATCAAAAACCTAGTTTTAAGAAATTATAGTAATTATGTGTCATTTCTATTTGGAGGCACATCCATGTGATCACCTAGTGCTCCCATGGATGTTCCAACACCAAACGGCACATCTAGTTTTTATAAGAGTCACCTTAGAACCCATTTTCATAAAACAGTTAGCATTGATACCAAACCCAATTCTTTCACAACACTTTATCAAAGCAAAATGCATCTTTCAAACCAATCACCATTTCCAAAACTTTTCTAAAACAACCTTTTGGTTCATCATTTTTTCAAAAAAACATAGCAAACCAAATCTTAAATTTCCAAAACACAATCACTATCAGTTACAACCAAACAAATCACTAAGTACTCAGTTTAACACTACCAAGAACCTATGCATTTCATATAAACCAACATCAAAATCCACATTCAGACATTTAAAACAGCAGTATAACTATGTCAGATGGTTTTCATAAACACAAAAAAAAATTCAAAGATATAAATTAATTAATTGAAAACATTCATGTGCTCAACGTTTGAATCAAAAGGGGAAATGGTTGGAAACACCTACCTCGGTTAACCCATGTCCAAAACGCACGCTCTTCCAGCGGCAAACATCTTCACACGTCACAAAGTCGTGCGAACGTGTCTTTGATGTCCATACATACATATATATTTATACACTATACACCTATATACCATAGGTATATATATCCTGCAATGCAAATAGCAAGACATTGCTAAATTAATAATTCAGGTAAAGGCGACTCCGGACCAGATAATGACCTCAAGGGTCCGCAAATCAATTTCACATTTAAATTGGTGTAAGAATATATAACAATTTATAAATATATCCTTACCCATATATCAGTGATAAACATAGTCGCGCTCACCCGTGGTTGTCGGAGTGTGGTCCAATGGTCCTGACAAGCTGCTCACACAACCATGAACAGATTAACACGTCGCCCCATTAAACCCGAATCATGGGCATCGACAAAACCACATCGGATGAGTAAAAAAACCTAAATCGCGGTTGAGATGATCAAAAATATCAAGGGAGTTCAAAACTTGACAAATCGAACCCAACAGAGTAAGCAAAAAGGGGAAAAAGCCCAAGAGTGGAAGATCCGATAAGGGGAAACACACCACACAGAATCTACCTGAGAGATCTGGCTATCCGAGAACCCGTTGCACACCGTTGTTGTGGAGTCGCAATGCAAGGAGAAGGAGATGTCACCGGGACAGGACCGGCGGGGCAGCACCGGGACAGGGCCGGCGGCGGCGGTTTTCGGGCAGCGAGATAGGGAGCTGGAGGCGGGCCGACGCTGTGTCCGGGAGGAGCGCTGAGGGGGGGGTGGGTGCGGCACGGCAGGCCAGCGGAGGCAGGGTCACGTGGCCTGGGCGACCAGGAGGCCGAAGATGGCGCACATCAGGGAGGCATCCAGGAGGCCGGATGGGAAGGGGGCTCACACGGGGAAGAAGGGTGGAGAAGGAGGGGGGCTGCGGCGCGACCCTAACCCTTCTATTTTTTTCATTTTTTTTCTAATAATAATAATAATAATAATAGTTATTATAAACATATAAACATATATAAACCTACTTATATGAACATTGATACATATATACATATATATATATATAAACATATATATAACATATATAAACATATAAACGTATATGAACATATATGTAAACATATATACCCATAATAATATAACGTTAAAACATATTTATTTATAAACATATGTATATATATATATACACCTATAAACATATATACACATACGTATATATATATACACATAACATTAAAACATAAACGTATACAAATGTAGATACACATATATATATACACATATATAAACATATAAACATATAAACATACATATACATATATATACACATATAACGTTAAAACTGGATGACCGTGCGGTATTTGCGCACCGTACGGTTCCCAAGCGGACTGCAAGTGGGCTACACGTACCCAAGCGAAAAGCACATGCCCAAGAGGATAGTGTGTTATAAACGTACGGTGTTCACACCCTATCCCAAACCATAGACTCATCCCAACATTAAAATTTTAAACCGGGACTCCCCCACACTTACGCAAAATCACCCGACGCCAAAAGAAATAAAATAAATAAAATGACTAAAAAAGCGGGAGTGACATTCGGAGGGAGTACAAGCCGATAAGACACTACTCCTATGCGATTAAGGATGTCACATGGGACAATGTACCTAGGAATAATTTTCCATTTCTTCCCAAACTTCATGAGTCTTTTCCAAGGTGAAATTTGAAGAAATATTTTTTCACCAACATCAAACTCCATGTCCCTTCGACGGTTTTCGGCATAGCTCTTTTGCCGACTCTGATGAGCCTTAATGTGTTTCTAGAAGCTGTGGACTTTTTATATCAACTCTTTCACAAGGTCAAGTCCATGAAGAATTTTCTCACTAGATTCAGACTAACAAGTAGAATTTCTACATCGCTTACCATATAGATCTTCATAGGGTTCCATTTTAAATGCTCATGTGGAAGCTGTTGTTGCAAGAGAACTCAACTAAAGGAAGATGTTGATCCCATCCACCTTTAAATTCCATTAAGAATTTTATGAGCATTCCTTCTAGTGTTTGAATATTCCTTTTAGATTGGCCATAAATTTGGGGATGATTTGTTGTATTGAAATTAAATTCAGTGATCAGATCATGTTGAAGACTTCTCTAGAATTTGGATGTAATCAATGGATCATGATCAGATACGATAGAATGTGGAACACCAAGAATCCTTACCAATTCCTTCAAATAAGTCCTAGAAAGTAGATTAAGAGAGAAATCTTACCAAATTGAGTTAAAATGGGAATTCTTGGTTAGATAGTCTACAATAAACCATATTGCATTGTTTCCCTTGGATGTTCTTGAGAGACTAGTGACAAAGTCCACATAGATACTGTCACACCTCCATGATGGTATGTGTAGTGGTTGCAAAATCCCTTTAGGAAGCTGTCACCCTGCCTTCACTTATTTACATACCAGGCACCTTGATGTGTAGTTAGCAGTCTCCCTTTTCATATTATCCAACCAATAATGAATGCGAATGTCTCTATACATTTTCATATATCCAAGATGTATCGAGAGCATAAAGCTATGTTCTTCATCCATCAACTAATTATTTATTTCTAGAATAGATGGAACACATAGTCTTGTATGAAATTTCCATACACATTCTTGATAAATATTGAACTCAAGAAACGTACCATCCTTCAAAGGCTCAAAATTATTCTAAAAAAAATCTTCTTTATGAGCATTCTTGATCTTCTCTAGTAAAGACTATAGAGAAATCATTTGGGTTAGGGTTGATGAAATCCCTTACCTTATAATTCCCATTTCTAGCTTTAATAGTTCATTGATAAACAGATCTATTTGAATCCACATCATCAAAAAAACTACTGGGACTTTCCTGTTTAATGCATCACCGTATTTGTTTGATCATTCGAGATAATAATTAATTGAAGAATCGTAGTCTTTAAGAATTTCCAACCATATCCTTTTGGATTGGTTCAATTCATTTTTTGTGAAAATACACTTCAAAGTATGATGGTCTATGTATACATCACATTAATCCCCATTAAGATAATACCTCTATATCATTAGAGCAAAAACTTCCACAGCCAGCTCCAAATAATACGTAGGATAGTTTTGCACATGAGTCTTCAACTGTCGAGATGTAAAAGCATTGAATTTTTAATTTTTCATGAGGAAACTCCAAATAAATTTTAGAGATGCAGCGCTAAAAATAATGAATCCTATTCCAATTGAGGGTAGATTTAACACAGGTGCAATAACTAATCTCTTCTTTATCTCTTGGAATGTTTCCTCACACTCCTCCATCTAGACAAACTTGATCCCTTTTCTAGTTAACTTGCTTAATGGATTATAAATTCATGAAATTTTTTCACAAACATCATATATTATCCCGGTAATCAATGTAAACTACTAATATTATTTATTGTTGTAGGCTATGGCCATAACTCTACAACTTTTTCCTTTATAGGGTGAACTGTGATTCCATCATTTGTAACAATGTTCCACAGGAAAGAAACATGCAGTAACCAAAAATTACATTTTCTGTACTATCCAAAAATCATCTCCTTATGTAGAGTTTGCAAAAAAAACCCTTATATGATACTCATTCTCCTCATGAATTTTGGAAAATATCAGAATATAATCAATAAAAACAACCACAATGTTATCAAGGTAGTCCTTAAAGTCTCTATTCCGGAAATCCATAAAAATAGCATGTGAATTAGTCAGTACTAAGGGAATAAAAACAAACCCGTAATGCCCATATCTTAATTAGAAGGCAGTTTTTCAAATATCTCCTTTCTTCACCCTCAATTAATGATAACCATATCAAAGATCAATCTTAGAGAAGCATTGAGCCCCAAGATGTTTGTCAAATAAGTCATCAATTCTTGGAAGAGGGTATTTGTGCATCAATGTGATCATGTTTAGTTCTTTATAATCAGTACACAACCACATTGATCCATCCTTCTTTTTCACAAAGAGAATAGGTTCTCCCCTTGGAGAAACACTCGGTCAGATAAACCAATGTCCAAAAGATCTTGGATTTGTTTCTTTAATTACTCGAGATCCAAATTTTCAATTCCATAAGGGGTCTTTAATATCAGATGAGATCCAGTTATGAGTTTAATGGATAAATCTCCCTCTCATTCTGGGGGAGGTTCAGGTAACTTCTCAAGAAATACATCAATTTATTCCTGAATGATTGGGACATTTTAAATCCTTAAACTCACATATTCTTCTTCTTAATCACTAATAAACTCCATAAAGATGGTTATAAGAGGTTATTCTAGACAAATATCAGGTTGATATATCTATCCTTGGAAGATAATTGTAGGTTTTCCATTATTTACTACTATGATTTTCTGGCTTCTGCATTTGATCATATAATTAGACTTTGAGTGCCAGTTCATCCCCAGTATAATGTCAAATTCCGTCTTGGGAATTACTACTAGAACTTCTATAAGATTGGTCTCACTAAAGTAAATACTATAGTTTCTAAACATTGATGATTCTTTTATAATACCACCAGGAGTCCATAATGGTAAATATAATTTTAGAAAATCAGGGGTTGATTATAAATTCTACGCAAACATAGAGGAAATAAAGGAATGCGTAGACCCAGAATCAATGTATTTGCTAGCTTTGTGAGAAAAACAAGAGCACCTGCCACCACATCATTTGGAAATTCAAATTCAGTCATAGTGATTGAAAAAGCATGAACTTGTTCCCCTATATGTTACTAAGGATGATGGGGATTCCACTCCACTGCCCTCAGATTTGGATAGTGATCAGAGAAGTTCACAAGTTGTCCATACTTATAGCATTGGACATCAGGTAGGGCCTACACCATCATCCCCTTGTTGTTAGTGTTGGGATGTTTAGGATTCACCTCACTTTGAAAATTCTGTGCAATATGGAAATCTCTACCACACATGTATAAATTCATGCTCCCAAGCAAGCATTACCCTAAATTCTTATTCCCACATTTATTACACATGAGATGTTGTAGTTTCTTGAATCCTCTTCCTTGATCAAAGCTACTCCCTAAGATTGGATCCATCGATCACTTCTTGTTGTTGAATTTATGAGACCACTGTAGATCACTGAACTATAGTTCAAATTTCGTCAAACTCTGCACTATCTCCTCATAGCTGTCATATTCTTGGTTGGCATGATTATTACACAGATGAGGTCTTAGTACAACAAAGAATCTATCACCCTTCCCACTATGATCAATGAAAAATATTGTGGTAGAACAAAAATTTCTAGTGGATGTTTATCTTGTAGCTTGCCACAAAATTGTTTTCCTTCTACATTAGCTCCATAAACTAGTTCTCCATTCTAGTTCTTATGGAATGGGGGAAATACATACTAAAGAAGATCCCTATTAACTATTCCCACTCCATATATTCAACCTCCACTATTGGCCTTGTTTTTTTAATTTGTTCCTACCACTGATCAGCTTCTCCCTCTACGAAATATATAACCAGTGTGACCTTCTATTTCTCTGAATAAATGAGAAAAGAAAATATCATCTCTATAGAGATGATCCACTATTCAGAAATCAATGGGTTGGTCTATCCACTGATGATTGGTGGTCATTGAGGCATAAATAATTCAATAGAATGTTTTCCCATCCTAGTGAGATTGGTCTCTCTGCTTGATTCAAGTTATTTACCATAACCTGGGTCAGTTGGTTTATCATTCGCATGAATGTTTCTATTCTTTCTTCTATCAGAGGACCATCAGCATATGGTCTATTGTGGTCATCATTTACATGGTTCCTCCTATTTCTCCCCATTTTATAAAATAATAAAAACATAGTTAGAAACTTATTTAATTTATGAATCTTTTAACAATAAAAGATTTTATGTCTTATAACATCGTGATTAAAATTTTACATTTCAATATAAATCCTTTATAATGTTTCATAAAAAGCATATGATTAACCAAACATGTCCCCTAGGAGGGTCAAATGAGGAGTGAAGAAAGTCCCATTTCCATATTCTAGGATACCCTTTGTAATGCCCGAAACTCTTTGTCGAAGTTTTCACTCTTAGGTACATCTGTAATCGGGCCACATCCACTTGTTCGTATCCAGATAAGGATTTATTTGATCAGACACAACATACATAATATTTTACCAAAATACCACAAAGTTTTACTATATTTAATATTTCCTATAGGGATATTCATAGCGTTTTTGATAGCTTAATTTCCATAAAAAAACATAACAATCCTTCGATACCAACTATGACATCACGCCTTTTTTTACATAACATTTCAATACATTTTAAAAATTGAGTATATTTAAAGTCTAATGTCTTGGAAATCAGGAACATAATACATGAAAAAAACATAAAACATTATTCTAAACCATTTTTAGGGATTCATCATAGGTTCATACAATGTAAAATTACTACATCTCATAACCTGGAGGCATACATTAATGGAAAGGGTGAGCAGAAGGCTTAGTAAGGGTAAACAAGGGAATCAGTTTACTTGTGATATCAATAAGAACTTGTTAAAAAAACATAAAGACATGGGAAATGGAAGTAGAGGAATATCATAATGTAGATAACTTGAACCAAAACATGAATAAGTGGCTACAACTTTTTAATTTATACATTCATGAACATATCACCAAGGTACAACCCCAAGGTTTCATAAAAATTTACAAGGTTATTCACCATGGTATCATAAAACATGTCATCTCTAGATATTAAATTCTTTACCCAATACATTGGAGCGCAATCAGGGCACAAACATAATATGTATTTTCATTCATGTGATCCACATAGAAAATAATCATAAATTTCACATATAACCCAAATAAAATAAAGCAAATGGGTTTCATTTCAATATCATGATGTTTTAAATGTGCTTAAAAATAATATCATTATTTCATTTATAACCCCTGGAAAGGGAGTAAGGGTTACATGTATTTAAATTATAGAATCAAATATATAATTTTTTTTTATTTATTAACACCCATATAAATGAAATAGGTATAGGTATTAAAATAAATAAAACAAGTTAATTTCATGAGAGAAAGAGAGAGAAATTCTGAGATGAAAGTTTTGTAGCATAACCACTATATAACGTTGTTTTAGAAAATAATACAAAGGGAGAGGAAAAGGATCTCCCATTAATAAATGAATAATTTTCTAATATAGGTACAAAATAAAAACAAATAAGATCATCATGAGGACATTTTAATGACATACCACATGAAAAGGAAACTTGAAAAGAAAGAGAAAATGTGATTTCTTTTATGACAATTTGTTATCCTAACGACATCACTTATAATATAGAAAATAAGTTGATGATAATAGAAAGGGTATATCATCATTTTCAAATGAAATGGAAAGAAATAAAGATATATAAGAACATAC
The DNA here is from genome assembly GCA_963277665.1 of Viscum album. Taxonomy (NCBI): domain Eukaryota; kingdom Viridiplantae; phylum Streptophyta; class Magnoliopsida; order Santalales; family Viscaceae; genus Viscum; species Viscum album. The sequence continues at coordinate 1,604,435,819 of OY728150.1, read as the reverse complement.
CCCCACACAATAATAGGGAAACTTGGAGACATAACAAAAAAATCATGACTAAAAGAGGAGGGTGAAAGGTTCTTTTACCTTTAAGAGTAAGTTCAAAAGCATGAAGTTTGGGACCATGGGGGGCTTGAGGGAACTTTGGGTGGACTCCATGTAAGGTAAAAATACCACATCTTCAATGGGGAGTATTTTTTATTGAAAGGAATGAGGGAATGGATTGTTATTTATAGAAAAAGTGAGGGAATATTCAATTAATTTCTAAGGGACACATCATCAGTGGTATTTGAAAAACCATGGGCCTGACCGAGGTATTTTACCCTGGTATTGGCCACATGGGATGCCTCATAACCTATCTTTCCACTCACAAGTCTACCAGAATGATTACATCATTAATTATGTCATTAAATACACCAAAACTCGAAATTGTGTTTGGACTATTCATCATAAAACAAAACAGTTTATAAAAACCTCATAAATTCACCCTAACCAAATATCGAGGATATGATTTAAAAAATTAACTCAATTTTATGAATTTCATTTTATATATATTTTAAATTTATTTTTTTATTAAAATAATTATTTTTTCAAAAAAAACAACAACTCTAAAACTAAAACTTGTTTTGTACCACCTTAAAAAAGAATCAAGGCCCCATAAAATTATCGTATAACCATAAGACCATAATGTAAAAATTTAGGATTACATTTTATGAAACTAAAATTCCATTTTGAATTATAAAATTAATTTTAAAAATGTAAATAAAATATTTCTGACATTCACAAATTCCCAAACCTATTCTATTATCATTTTTTCTCTTTTAAGATGTCTAAATTATATTTATAAATTGAGGGGTGAGGTTTCTTTTTTTGGGTGATTTAATATTTATTACTATTCATTAATATTCATTAGGTTAATACTACTATTCATACATTACTATTCACTAAAAATTATGTTGATCTTATTAGACTCTAAATTTCTTACTAATCAAAACTGTAAAAGGTAATTTTTTTGAAAATAATTTCACATCATTAATTATTTAAAGTTTACATGAATATTTTAAAATACCAATTTTTCAAAATTCATATAGAGTTTTCATCTGATATTTATCCAAATATTTAAAAATAAATTTTTTTACCATAATAAGAAATAAATGTTTTATTTATACCATGGGATTACAAAATGAATATAAGGCCTCATTACATATCCCCTCATAACACCTTCATAGGACCTAAGTATATGGTGTTATACAGTGATAAATTCTTGGGTAATCTCAGACAACACTGCCCTAGTGGTGATTTCTATTAACATGAACTTATCACTTAGGTGATTCTGTTCAATCATCATATGTTGAAGTTGGGGATGGGGTTTGTCTAGAGCTGTGCCCAATGATACCACCACTTTCCCAAGCTCTGACAGATGGGCTTCGTACCGACTAAGTCTACTCGATGAGGCCATCGACTCTTCATTATGTATTAATAAAACAACATCACTTGTATTTATAAACAATAATTGTAACTTTAAGAGTTTAGTTTCCAATGGTCATATTGATGAACGATCATATAACAGTTGAAACCCAACTAGCTCATTTAATTATACTCACTTCATTAATTGGAGGATATATTTTTTTAGTATAAAATAACACACAAATTTTGGAGATAATGATATATTAAAAGTTCGGGTCATTACAATTATAGTTATGTCATGTTGATTTATATGGCAACCCCTTTTTCACCGAACAATAAACTTATATTCCAAAATACACCATCCATATTCAAGGGGAGGAAGAGGTCATATATGGTGTAGATTTCATGTAAGATATTGTTTATATAGTCCTAGAAATTTTGGATACATCTCTGTTAAAGACATATAATGTTTACAAAACTATAGGGAAACATTTTGATCAAAAGGATTACCAATTTACTCTGGATTTATCTCGATCTAATTAATTTGATAAAATAAAATTTAAAATTTTATTTACCTTTAATATATTTAATCATTCACTAAAAAAACTCTAAACTAAAACAATCTATTAAATATTTAAATAAAATATTAAATAAAATTATAAAATTAATAAAATATGGTGTAATGTAATATATAATATTCAATAAAGAGATGTTACATTTTTAGTATCAATAAATACTATGATTAAAACATTATATTCTATCATATATAGTTATTAGAAGTTTTATTAAATTAAATCAACCACTATTAAATTATTAACATGATTCTATATTATATTACATTATTTATATTAGAAATTGGAAAGGAGTAATAACTAGAGTACCTAATGTCCAAAAAAAACATTATTTAATCAAAATAAGATTTCATTATATTAAAATTCTATTTTTAAAAACTAAAAATAGAAAATTTATATGGTTAATGAGAAAAAATGTAGTTTAAAAATTTAGAATATCATAATTTTATTAATTTTACATATTTTAAAGATGGGTTTTTAGGGTGGATATAAGAAAATAATTTTTGAAAAAAATAAATAATTCTGATAACTATTAGTATATGTTAATGAATTCTAAACCTATAAAGTAAATTTCTATAAAAATAAATGTATTTTATAAAAAAAATTATATTAAGAATTATCGACCTCCTTCTGAACCATGTTATTATATTTTAGAGAAAAAGTTATACTATTCTATCATTTTTTATAAATATTTTTAAATGTATTTAATTAATAATATATTTATCACATTAAGATTTTAATGTAATATTTTTTTCTATTTTAAAATTATGTGTTATATATTTTGTAGAAACTACCATTTTTATTTTATGCACGAAATTTTAATTATTGGTAAAAACTAGATTCCATATGGAAGGTAGCAATAAGCATGAACATTGCCTTTCAAACTAAGGATGAAGATCCTTTGGGGTAATAGATCTATGATGTTCAATGTCTTCATTTGATGCATTATGGGAGTTAACATTGAAATATGTAATTATACATACTCCTCATTATTTTAAATCTCTCGAAGGATTTAATCAAAATATGTCAAAAGGATATAGAATTTATTTTGGAGAAGTACTGCAAGGATGATAGAATATGAGAAAATAAATTATCCCTATAACTCTAAATATCATAAATCATGATGATGCAAGATTTATATTCAAGGATGAAAATGTTCTCTAACAGAGATTTGACCCCTATAGGCTTTCCCTCCCGTGTCTTGTCTCCTATGTATTGGCCGACATTCCATGTACTTCTTCATATTTCAATGAATTAATTGAGTAGTTCTGGAATATTTTTTATTAGAGGCAAATATTGATTTTTAAAGGGGTTTCCTAATGAATTATCAAATATTATAACTTTAATAGTTCTTGGAATACAGATATTATTCTTCTTAATCTTGTAATTCTCAAGATATTTGAATCGAACTGTATTTTCAATTCATTTTCACATAATCAATCCAATTTTCAATTATGGATATGACTTCATGGTCTAAACTAGTATTATGGGAAACTAACCATAATGAATAATCTTTCTTTATGCATATTAATTTAAATAAAATTAGGTCAGAGAACTATTGATGTGGATTTTTTCTATCATGATGATGTTATGGTTTATTTCAAGTGATTTTAAGAAAAATGATGCTCTTTTTCAGGTTTCCAATGACCATAATAATGAAAAAAAGGGGACATATGAACAAATACCTCCCTTTTGTGTTGTATGAAAAATTTTGGCCATGAAATTTCTAATTACTAATTTATTCTGGAATTGGTAAAGATTCATAGTTTTAATAGATATTTGATAGAGGATAATAAATATAAAAACCAAAATAAATAACCATAGATAAAATGGGATTCCTCAAAATAATTAGTTTCTCAAGGTGAATTCCACAAAGATGATGTCATCTAGAAACCAAAAAATAGCCACATGGGAAAAATGGTTGAAGAAAAAGGAAAAAATGAATCGCACCCTTGGAATTTCAATTGAAATGTTTCCACATATAAATGTTTTTAGCCTCAATGAAGTAATTTTGAAAGACATTCAACAACTAGTTTATCAAATGCATGAGAATATGTAGGATGAATCTGATATGAATGATAATTCTACTTCACCTGATAGAATATAGACTTCTATAGAGAAACAAATATTGTGAATATAATATATTTTTTAAGAAAAATTGAATTTATTTATATAATTTATGTAATAATTTCCTCAATTCACCACCATCATGTCCACATAGTCCAACAGGGTAGTGTAATATTTTGGAGATGGGTAGTGATTTTGAAATTAGTTGGATATGTAGTTAAAATATTAATGTTTTTTCTTCTATGAGTTCCAAAATAAATGAGTGTTTTCATCATATTGATAAATTTTCTACCTTCCAAAAATATAATACCCATCAACTCATAGAATATAATACCGTAATTATGGATGATGCAAGAACGGAAACAAGACTTTCTATAGAAACATTATATTTACATTCCATCTAGGAGTGAATCCAATCAGCACTTGGAAATTGTGAAGCATGGATCTTTGAGGTATATTAATCTAAAAATGAGCCCAAATGTTACTTGAAATATAAAATATTTCATCCTAAATTGACCATAATGGATAGTAGATATCAAAGATTTATTAAAATAGTTGAAATCATATTGGGGTGACACTCCTCAATATTAATCATCATAAAGACAATGTTTTACAACTACTTGGGTCTATACAACACAAACATATTCAGTACTCTTAGGTTACTTATTCATAATAACAAACCATATTTCATTGAAATTGATGAATGTAAATTCATTTTCATACAGTGGATTCCTCCTTCAGAAGAATCATTTATTAGATTCATGTAACCAATCAATACAGTGCATACATAAAAAGGGGTTGGGTTATTACTAATATTATCATAAAAATGCTTATTTTGTGGATAAAAGTGAAAATATGGTTAATTGATGTTTTTAAAATAATGTTTCACATCATTTATACACCTTTATATATTCTTCTAATTAATTTCATGATAGAAGACCTCTATAGAAGGTGATTCTCTCTAGATCATTCAATTTATCTTGACTATGGATCCATTATGGGGATTTTAACACAAGTTTAAATATGATTAAAAAATCAGGGCCTGTCAAATTATATATTTCCTATAATAATTTTAAAACATATTTGGAGCACAAAAATTTATTTGAATTTAATCTCATTGGAACCAATTTTTCTTTGTAAATAAAATTCATATAAAGAGTAATGGCCATCAATATGAATATATCCCTTTTTAATGATAAATCCTTTAATTAATTGGGTAATATATCCTTCTCTATGATTTCTAAACTAAATTATAACCACGATCCTATTTTTATGGAAGATCAACACCAATTAATTAAATAGTTCCTTTCCTTTCAGTTTCAATAATTCTTAGGAGGATCATCATGGGTGTGTAAAATTTGTTATGTATACCTAGAACTTTGTGAGCTTTGGAGATGATTCAACAGCCTGTATCCTCTTGATAAAACATCCCAAAAGAAATTAAAATACATGTAGAAGTATTTGTTTTAGAACAATTTATACAAATATCACTTCAATTTAATCTACTCTAAACTCTATATAATGTTTTAATATTAATATAGAATTCCCTAATGAATCCATGAATGGATTTAATATATCTATTGATCTTTCCAAACTCATATCCCTTAAAGAGGATACCCAAAAATAAATTCTCAAAGTATAATTTCTTCATGATGGAGATTGCATCTAAAAATTATTTAATTTTATTCAAGGATTTAGAAATATTTTTAAAACCCTATACTATCTCAAAGATGGTGATCACTTTTTTATAATTATAATATAGCTTTATAATCACATGGATTCTTACATAATGAATATCTTTAATATCCTAATTATTGGTTCATATTTTATTGAGTGGTTTATTTTTATTATTTTTTGAAATAATTAAAAGGTTATGATTATATCATACCCCATGGAGTCCAAAATAAAGGATTTTAATTTTAATTTAAATGTTGGTAACTCCATGAGGATGGAAAATTTTTATAATAATTATTCCATGTTTTTGGGAGATCATCACGAAAGTTGTATATATATTGAAATGGAATTTCATTATAGGAGTATCTCTATCAAAAGGTAAAAATACTTAATTAATCTCCCCAATTAAAAAATAAGTCAATTCAAATAAAATATATAAATTATGGGCTATTTTTCTTATCAATACAGTGTATAAAATAAGAACTAAAATTATTTAATCAAGTCATGAAAATATCTCAAATATATTCATTTCTACAAAAAAATCATAAAAGGAAGAAATATTAAAGATTATCTCATTAAAGCATGTGAATGTGTGAATATCTTGATGAAGTCACCAGGAGGTGGAAACATTTCTTTGAATATCGATATTAAAAATGGAAATTGATACTATGGATTAGAGTTTTATTTTTAAGGTTCTTGAAAACATGGATTTGAAATTGCTTTTATTAATTTAATTAAGACCCTCCTTTCCTCATCTCATATTTATGACTATATCAATTTTTACCTAGAGGGATACATTACTTGCTCAAGAGGGATGAGATTAGGGGGCCCTCTTTCAATTTTTTTTCTCTTGTAGAAAATTATTTGAGCAGGCTTTTATTGAGCTTGGTGGTTAATGGGAAGATAATGAACATTATTGCTAAAAGATTTCTTTTTCTATTTATCATATTTTAGTGATGATGATATCATTATATTTATATGAGGATATATGAAATTTTAAGGATTATTATGGAGGTATTTCTTTATTACCAAATAGTCTTAATCTAGTAAATTAAATGGAGAAAATATTTTTTTAGAAAGAATATACTTGTCATAATAAAGTATGGCATCACTTAGGACATAATTATGAGAAAACATGACTTCAATTTACAAACCTCAGGGTTCCAATGTTTTAGGGAGGACCAATAATTTAATATTATAAACATATATTGAGTCCAATTAGATGAAATTTGAATTCCTGGAACAATAAATCCCTCTCAACAGCCAGAAGAGTCTTCCTTATTAAAAACATCATTATTTCCAAAAAAATTACTTAGTAATTTTCTAAAAGTTATGAATTTAATTATTATACAATTTTAATAATTACCTTAAAAATTTCACTTAGAGTGGAAGAATTCTTGAAATGTGGAACATTACAATTACTAGGAATAAATATTGTAAACCAATTTACATTGAAGGGATTGGTATTAATAATTTGTGTATATTTAATCAAGAATTACAAGATCACATTAGTTGGAATCATTTAATTGAGAAGTTAGAGAATCTCAATTTTATCATATCTTGGTTCATAAAAAACAATATTGGAAATCTAAAATATATAGAGTCTTATATTTGGCCCAATATTAATGATGATTTTTCCACCGTAATCTATCGATATAATTTGTTATTTTATTAAAATTTTAATATTTAGTTATAGATTGATATTTGGTATGTAGAATAATGATCGAATATAATGTGTTTTATGTTCTTATTATTGGACTGAATGTCACAATAAAAGAGAAAACCAAAAGGTATGATGAATTTAAATATGTAATTAATGATTCCTTCATAATAAATGCTGTCATTATTCAAGATGAAATTCTAATTTGGGAACATAATGCTATTGGAATTATAACATAAAAGATTTCCTAATGTATCTTAATTCAAGGAAATGATCACAACATGACTAAAACATCAATGAAAAATAGATCTCCCCATTTCTTCTCCAGTTTATACGTATAGTTAAAAACACAAAAAATTAAGTTGATAAATGTTTTTAGGAAGTTGTTATCATCCTTTATTATTTATGTTCACTATGAAATCAATACGTAGAGGATATCAATAACCTATTTCCGAGTTTTGATACTGCTACTACTTTATAGAAGTATATTTGTGGCTTATTCGATGTGCAACTTCCAACTACTATTTTCATAATGGTATGCATATGAGATTGTAAAAATATATCTCTATCTTTACAAATCATTATCCTTTTGAGGTAGCTTGTATAGAAATTCATCTTATCATGTTGACATTTAATAACTATCCAATCATTGAGAAGACCACTACTAAGTTTGAATCATCTCATCTAAAAATCATAATTATAGTGAAATATGAAACATATATGCAACATGGATAATTAAACATCTATGTAAAATATCTAGTGTGTTTTTGAATGATGGGTATTGATATAGACTTCCTACCAATTCATAATAATATTAAAGTATTATGGTTTGCTATATTTGTGTGCAGGATTAAATGTAATTTAGTTGGATTATCCAAGGGAAATCCTGGTCTTACGGGATAGGGATGAGTATTTAGAGTCCACAATGTCAACACCATGGGGTTCCATTATGGTCCATTTGGCATTACAACATCCTTGGAGGTGGAGATGATTAGGCTCACAAATGTTGTTCACATGGATAAATAAAAAGGATGGAACAATATATAGTTTTAATGAGACTCCAATGTACTTGTGAAGGGTGTTAGATGTGGTCAATTGCATCTCTCTTGGATAATCACTTCTCAATGAGTTAACTACATAGATATACTTAAAACAATGAGCTGTATTATTTATCATACACATCCAGAGCCAAACAAACTTATAGATAGGCTTGCAAAAGAAGGGATAAATTGTTAGAGCTAAATTATTTTTGAAACATTACCTCACGATCTCATTCCACAATTTCAAATAATTTTTTTTAAAACTATATAATTTTTATTGATGTAAAGACGTTTTTTCATAATAAATAGTACTTTTCCATGGGCAATGTTCTAACTATTTCATCAATCTAGTTTCTAGGGTTATAATCGAAAGAGTAAAAAGGGATAAATAAATGAGAAACAGTATAACATGTTAAATCAAGTATTAATTTAGTTAATGAGGTTTATTTCCACAATAAATTATCCCTAATCCATTATTATCAATTTTAATGCCATTATAACATTAAAAACGTTTGTTCCATTTATATTATAATTAAATATTTACAAGAGAAAAATTTATTCTAGTTATAAATTGGGACTATTACTACCCCTATATGATCACTCTGAATTTGTTTTCTCTATTTTAAAATATTTCATTTTACTACCATGATAAACACGTTTCAATTTTATTAACTTATTTTAAAAAAAATGTTATAAGAAAACCCTCCATTAATAAGTTATAGTCTATGTGAAAACTCATGTTCACAAAGTGTGTTCTAATCTATCATTTATTATTATTTTTATATAATAAATTTTAAAATTTAAATTTCTAAATACTATAAAATTTTAACAGTATTAATTTTCTAATTTATGATAATATTATACAGAAAAAATTATTAAACATATTTCCATTTTCTCTTAAGGTAATGAAATGAAAAGTTGTGTGTATTCACATAATACCCCCTCTAAGAAGCATCAAGTTATTTTTTCCATCACCATATTAAAATGATGATCACAATGTGGAATTTAAAAAATATGTATAGTATTTATAAAAAAACCAATTCTTAAATAATAATATAAATTATATATTTCACATGTTCTATTTGAAATGATAATTTCATTCACAAAAATGATCAAACTACCACCTCCATGGGACATGTGTTACATTTTTCATTTCGAACATTCATGACCAAAATTATAATTATTATAATTTTTAAATATGTTATTTAATAAATTATTGTTATTATTAAAGAAAAAATCGAAAAAATATTAATTATATCATTATAAAACTAACATTGAAAATTCAAAATTTTAAAATGAGTCTACTATGTGAAAAAAAATTAATTATTTATATAATTTTACAGTGGGAAATTAATTACCACTTTTTATAATAATCTTCATATCTAATTTATCACCAAGATACAATATTAGAAATAAACTTATTACTATGAAATAATTATACTACATCTAAACCAATTCATATTCGTCAAATAATCTTGATATTTTCATGTTTTGGTTGGTCAGACAACCAACTTACACAATGATATAAAATAATAACATTGATTAATTTGATTAATTATTTAATGATAAATGTTAATAAAATAAGTAAATAATGATATTATTTATATTCTAGAAATTTATGATTAATATTATACTCATTAATTAAGATATCAACACCCATTTGGGAAAACTGGTTTAAACCTACTCTTTTTAGATTTTGTCTTCATTGAACCTAACCAAAACACACCTAAAATTAAATTATATAATTATATAATTATTAATAATAAATTCCTATCAAATGTAACTTTAAATAAATGATATTTTTTACGCATAATTAATAAAATATTTACCTACAAAACTAGTTTAAAATTATCGTTATTAATGAAAAAATATATTGATAATATATTATAGCTAAATAATATAAATCTAGAGAATAATTAAAAATAGTGTTTATAAAATATTATATATATTAATATAGTTGTAATTTTTTTTATTATAATACTTGTTTTTCTAATGTAATAGATTCACTTTATTTAATGGAATTCAAGAACAATGGTATGGATATATCTATCAACCAATTATTTTATTGGGAAATGATTCATATTATGAACCATGATATCATTGGTATGGTTTAATTACTACCTAATGAATTTATTTAAGAATATTTATAATGTTAATGAAGAACTATGTTTCCCAAAAAAATTTAATTACCTCTTCAATCGTATTTCAATTGAAGTTTTTATGATTTTTAAAACACTCCATGATTCATAATTTAGGTCAGGAACATCCCCTTTAACATATATATATTCACTATATTCTTTGTCAAATGTTGACATATATTCCACAATAATGTCATAAGGGAATTTTCAAGCACATAAAATTTATTTATATTTTTTAATAAATTTTTTACATTTTTCATATAAGGATTTTCCTTCAATGTGAGAAAAGAATATATCATTAATGCATTTTGTGGGAACATATTATTCACAATTTTATAAATTTTATGATAAATTTACTAGACATCCTAATATTTTTTATGAAATATTGTGATACATCTTTTTTTTGCAATGTATTTCATTTTTTTAAAATAAATACATTCATAATATCAAGCATATTAATTATTTCTAATGGGTTTTTTAAATACTCTTGAAAAGTGTGCTTTACCTTTGTCAACTTCTTTTAGAATATTTCATTTTTCCCCTAGATATTATTCAAATTTAACTTTTTTTTGTATGGATAGGTAATGAAATTTTAATTTCAATCATTATAATTATCCACGATAAACATTATCTTAAATAACCATTCACTAGGAATATGAAAAAAAATTCATCCAATGACATTAATTTGTGAAAATAATGTTTTTTATTTCATTACTTTATAATTGTCCAACATGATTCCATGTACACATTTTTTGAGTGAATTCTTAACAAAAACATATCAAATTTATCTGTATGTTGTAAATAACATATTGTTCATACAATGATATATATATATAATTTTATTTAGAATTACCGGGTATCAATTTATATTCAATGGATTTGTAATGTTTATTAAATGAATATTAAATTATTTTATTCCATTAATCATTTATAAAAGGTTATAAATACCATTTTTTTTCAATGGGTTTTTATTATTGGATATGTGCTAATTTTATGGGGAACAAATATGTTTGGATAATGACATGATCAGTCCAATATTTCTCTCCAATTAATTGACTAAAAATCTTGAAATATTTATAAGATTGAAAAAATAATTAGAAGCAAGTTTCAAGGTATATGACTCATTATTGTGATTTATATAGGGGTATGACTTCATTGACCCAAAAATGTGTATGAAAGTGTCTTTATCCTGAGGGTAATTCCCCATTACACATATGTTGGTTCTATATTTTTCATGTATTGCTTGTTTCTATGATATGTTCTATTACTATGATATATACTTTAGGTTTAAAATGACTTATGTCATGATTTATTATTTATGTATTTCTAGGTGTGAATTTTATAAATGTACTTATCATATCCACATGATCGTCTTATACTCACTTATGATCTTTTATTATTATCACTTATATATTCCCTTATAGTTAGTTTGTGGTCACACCAATATTTTTTTATAATTTTTTTTGTTATGAAGGAAATTTGTATTTGTGATGAGTATACAAGGGTTTAATAGGAATATAATTAATATGTAATATTTAAAAAATGTTATGGATTAATTTTTTCATAATATAATAAATTAATAGTCTGTATTGAATTAGAATTACATGGCTATTATTACATGAATACATGACATATTTATATAGAACTATAATCTTACAATCACTCAATGATGTATATTGTGACATATTTTTGAAATCATTTTATTATTAGATAAATAAATTTATTGGATTCCATAGTTTGTATCAGATAAGATTATAAACATTACTAGATGATTGGTTGTGATATTAGTATAATTTACTGGTTGATATGTTTCTTTGATCATATATTCAACAGTATAGATAAATCTTTATGTAAATTTATGAAATATTTAATATTTTAGGGATTTTAGGAAAAACACCATTAGTGATAAGATTGTGGTTAAGAATACAGTATTTCTCTACAAATAAGATTACATCATGTAGTTTTTTAATGTAGATACTATTTTTTTCTCTAATAAATGACATCCCCATATAGATTCTATAATGTTTATATATCTATATTATATGTGATCTTAAGTGATAATCCCTCAGAAAAATGATTTTTGAGTATCAACTCATTATTCGATCTATTGTGTGGTGAGGCTCGATAAGACATTCTGCCTATCTTAAAACTCTTGGGGATATTATTTGTTAATGGAAATATAATTAAAATACATTAATAAGAATTTATTATGTGAATTAATTAGTATATGGAATAATAAAGAACCCAATGTAATGTATCCAAGAATTAACCATGGGTAATATTTGTGGAAGAGAGAACAAACATAACAATTTAAAATAGTATTATATTTTTATACCAAGATTGAAATGTTATTATACTAAAATAATTATATTATAATGTTAATTGTTTATAATTAATTATTTTCACCTTTTGTTTTTTATAGTGGATAAATCATAAAGGAATGAGTTTAATGTGGTTTCTATAGAAAATGTAATGATTGTCCCAACATGAAACCCAACATGATAAAAAATAAATTGAGAATCATTATGATTATGTCAGAACCGAAAACATAAATCATGAACAAAAAGATTAAAATTATTCAATGTTAAATAAATACAAAATAATAGGAGGTTTTAGTCTCATTGACAATAAAGTGTTAATATTTATGGGGGAAATAATATTCATTTATTTTGTCATTTAAATTCTGTGAAAATCACTTGGGGATCTCTAATAGTTTCTGGGAAATGATTGAAGTGGGGAAAATTATGGAAAATAGAAATAATTATTGGGGAGAGGTTATTTTCTTAGTAGACATATTTAGATGAAATATATTTAATTTTGATGTACAACTAATAGTATAATTTATAAATGAGGAATACATGGGTATTATCTAATGAATCTCCAAATCAATGGTCTAATATAGATAATATTCACTAGAATCATTTAATGAAAAATAAAGCATATGCATCAAAAACTATATAAAAGGGTTTTACAGATGAATATGAGTGAGAAAACTAATCACCCACTCATGACCTATGAGTGTGGTATTAGTAGCATGATCAAACCACTTCTAAGAAACATTAATTATTACAAAAGACATAAAATATACACATGATGATATGTGCTGAAATTTTAAAATAAACATCAAATAATTATACAATTTTTTCACATTTATATAACTCCACTCTATATTATATTAATATGATTGATTCTCTAATAAAATTTAATTATCCTTAATTTATTAATATTTAATGTAATATTAGTAATTAATTGGGTCTCTAGACATAGAGGTCATGATAACTTTCAAAGTTGAAAAATAATATTTTATTATTGATCCATGGACAACTGTTTATAAAGTTTATTGATGAATTCTCTTATAAATACTACACAAATTTAATTGGGATATTTAGCATCAAGGGTTAAACAAAAATTTAATATTATTTATATTTCACTTATGAGTAAAAATATTGTCTCACTGGTCATATGAATGATATTTTGGAAGAAGCCTCAAAAATTTAATCTATAATCATATTAATTTTATGGGAACGTATAATTATTTAATTATTTATGAAAAATTAAAATTATGAAATTATGATTTATTTATGGGGTGAAATTTTAAAAAACTTAAATTTCATAATGAATTTTCCATATGAAAATTTAAATTTATTTACATAAAAACAAATCTAAAAAGGGGAACATATGTTAAGAAATGTATTATTATTTCTTGTGTGTTAATTTTAAATTTTTAATAAATTAAATAAAACACTATAAAATGATTACTGTGATAATATATATTGGTAAAAAATGAAATTAGAAAATTTTAAAGAATAATATCAAGCACATAGAATGATAAAGAAGTCATTTTTATAGATAATATTTTTGTTATTATATTTTATATTATTAATATCAATTTTCAAATTTTACTTAGATAAAACTTATATCCTTTTAAAAACTATAATATAAAATTTATTTTGGTATAATTTTTTTATATTTTTCTAAATATATTAATTATTACCTGAGTGGTGAAATATCTTTCCATTAAAAATACCATTAATTCTATGAAATTATAACTTTAAATTAATGTCATGTAAAATTATTAAATCATTTCATAGAGAAAATTTTTATTTTATAACATATATTGTAAATGTAAACATCACAACCTGATTTTCAATAAAATATATTAAATTTTAAAATAGATGGTTCCATAATCTCTAAAACTTTTCTTATATATCATAATAATATTATATTATATATAATATTTATCATTTTTAAAAATTTAATCTTATATATTTTTCTTTGTATCATGTAATGTTATGGTCTATATTTCCTAATAAACACCATTTCCTATTGTTTTTTAAAAAAATTGAATATGAAGGTATGGAATTTGAAATGTAATAAAAACAAAAGGGTAACATATGTTATTATAAGGAGTAAAATTAAAGAATTTTTAAAAAATTTAATTTTTAATTGTGATTTGAGTTTTGGATCAACCCCAAAAAATATCCAATTTATTATTTTATTTCTTAGAGTCTTCTAGGAATGTTGAACATATGTTGTCATTATATTAAGTTTAGATATTCATATGAATTAAATTTACTGAAATTATAAAAATATTCTCACGAAATACTTCAAGGCCAATCCCAAATTTCATTTTCATCTTTAATATTTTCCCTTTTATATAGGATAAAAACTATTTGAACTTTTTTTATTTTTTGTCCACGTGAAATTAACATAGGACCACTATTTTGAATGAGTCCCCCAATGGAAAACATATAATACCCAATATTATATTATAGAAAGTGTACAGTTTATATTCATGAAAATATAGTACAATTCCCATTTAAATATTTCATTTTACAAAAAGAATCATTTTATGGGAAGATTATTTTATTTAAACATACTATTGAAAAATTTGTCTATAATGATTTTTTGAAATATTCCCTTGTAAATAAGATCGTATGATTAATTGGATACATAGTATTTAAATAAGAAATATTTTATTTATAATTTTTGTTATATAATTTATAGTTGACCATTTTTTACAATTATCATTTTTCATATCAATACAATATCATACAGAGGTAAAAATTGAAAACTGTTAAAAAAAAGTTTTTAGGTGAATATTGTTTTTCAATTATAAGTAATAAAAATAAAACGTATAAATTACTTTTTAAGAAAAATTTAATTATTATATATATATCTATATGAAATTAAATTAATATATTATTTATTACTTGTAATATAATAAATTTAATGTCATGAATTGTTTGAAAAACGTATTTTCATGATAACGTGTTTTCATAAATTATTGTGAGTTTAATTATAAATTAATTTATGAAACATATATTAATGTTTATTTTATAGAAAATTAAATTATTTGGAATAGTAATTTAAAATTAAATTAATGGTGATAATTTAATTTTTTTAATTATAAATAGTAAAAATGGAAAAATATTGTTTCTATAGTTAAAGTTAAAACGTGTTTACCAATTGAGAACAAAATATGATAATGGTTAAAATGAACTAGAATAATGCATAAACACTTTTTATTATTTATTTAATATATATTTCATCTAAAAATATAAATTCTATTTATTTTGTATCCATATTTTCAAAAAAGGTAAATAATAATGTTGTAAAATATCAAAAAGTTACATGTGTGGCACCACCTCACCAATAAAAGAAGCCTCTAAAACCAATATCACCATACATAATTTCTTTTATATCTCAAATATCTCTTAAAAAATCATTCACAAACATTTTTATTAATGTTTAAGAGGTTATATTCACCCACAATAGTGAACCCTATGGCCTTTAGGATGGGATCTAATGGAATTCTTTCATTCAAGAGGTAATATTCTTATAGGAAAAAGAAAAATTTATTTCTACATTTGGAAGCATTAATTATGTCTTAAAAATAAAATATGATTGAAAAACAATAACCCATATAATGATATGTTATTTTCATGAGGATATAATAATTTTTTATCTCGTTTTATATAAAAGGGCAAATAAAACCACCGCTCTTGCGTATAGTGAACTACCGCCTCATCAAATGATGATATATGTTTTCTATCACTACCTCACATGGATCGTTATATTGTTTTATAAAATCAATATATATGTTATTTATAAAATAATTACTAATATAATAATTTTTTATATCAAATAATTCCTTAAACATCCACCCATTAGTAGATAATAATTTAACTCAAGAGTAAATGCAGACTTCCACCTCTATAGAGCGATGTCATCCATTATTCATTCCTATATTTCATAGGTGATGATAAATATTAAAACAATGAATATTTTTTTTATATCAATATTAAAATTTATTATATTATTGAACAATGACTATGAAAAAATTACTATAACTACTGAATCAAATCATATATGAAAAACAATACTATTATTAGCCAAAATAATGAAAATAAAGAAACATTGTTAAAAAACGTGTGATAAGATGATATAAGTGGATTATATATGATTTTATAAATATTAATATAATGTTTTATATAATTATAATAATTTTTTTATATATTTAATTTAATAATGTTAATGATTGTGGAAGCAGGATGTAAGGGATTTCATCTCCTTTTTTACTCAATTGAGTCGTATTTAGTGTTATAAAATATTTTATTTTATTTGTGGTATATATTACCCCATTATTGTATATAAATGTAATATATATTTATTAATATAATTAGTGTTTCAATTCATGTTAATTATTTTAATGGATTTCAATTAAAATGTTACCAACATGGTGATAATGTGTTTTACAATCTCATCTGTTGGGTTTTCTAATATTGGTGTTGTTGGAAATTTAGAATCTAACCATTAAAACAACATTTCATTCCTTATCCAATGGATTTGTAATATTATTACCTATTACTTCCAATTTTACCTAATTTTGTAACATGAATCAATCAAATAATCATTTAAAATAAAATTTAATAACATTTATCTTTTTGATTAGGTATATTTTTTATCCATGTCTATAATTTTTTAAAAAAAATTTATTGTATTCTTTTTTATTTACATAAATTATTTATTCAGAAAATAATATTTTATACAATAATGATTACAAGGTTTGAAATGATTATTTATAATTCATTACAAACAATTTTTATTAAATTATTTTGAATAAGAAAAAAATAATATTTTTAATATTTTATATAATGTTAACTAAAATTTCCATCATTCTAAAAATATTAAGATAATTAAAATAACATACAAGTTTCAAATTATATTAAATGAATAATATATAATGAATTTTTTTAAATGATTTGATTAAATTTTCTTTGATACCTAAAATGACAATATTTAATTTCAATTCCTATATTCCTAATTACTTTATCGTCAACTTTTCTCACTTAATAATTTTATACCCATTAACCATAACTCAAAACATTCACCTTTATGTTAGCATCCTTCAAATACTTACATTCCATTTCTATAACCATATTCATTATATCATGTGTCTGATTATCTTCTATACCATATAATATGTCAACATATAGTGTTTTACTATTATATTATTCAATTAAATTGTTGAATCTTGATATTCTATATTCCTTACATAATAGATATATTTTCTGATAAGTCATATTATTTATGAGTAAAATTATTCAATCAAACTATAAGGAAAACTTTGTATTTTATTTTCTGGGTGGAGCTTAGTAATAGATATCCCCTCGATGCATCAATATGTCCCATGAGGGAATTTTTTTAATTATTTTTTAATGTATTATTGGTATATAACTACCCATATTTGAAAATATTGTTTTTACAAGGCCATGATCAATACATCAAAAATTATGTGTTTCCATCATTGAAAATTTTATTATTAATATAAATGACCTTTGTAAATGAGATATTATACATGTATACATTCTTTGATCAATTTTTTGATTAAATAGAATGTTGTTTAATTATATACATTTCCATATTGAATATTCCTTATTTAAACCTCGTATCTTCAATTATATTTAACACATGCTTAGAATTTTATCATAGTGTTATTTTGATTTCCAATCCTACTAATATAAAGAAAGAATCATGGAATGAGTTTCATTAATGAAAAATGTTTCATTTTGTTATGTTCAATATTTTAAATCAAATGTAAAATGAGAATCTTGTTTGTATATGGTTCTTCATGTCTATCAAATTGACTGGTCATTAGAGATGCTACCCCTTGTGTCTTATTTATATGTAATAAAGTAGAAAAGAAATATATATTACATTAGTAATGGTGGTTGTAGATGGTATCAGATCATGTTTATTATAAACATTGTAAACTATATTTATAAAAACAATGATTAGGGAAATCAATCCTATGATATACATTATGAATGGGTCATATTATATTATTATATCACATGTTTTGGTAAAATAGTGATTATTTTATTCTCTAATAAAATTAACCCCAGTTTAGATACTAGAATTTGGATATATATTTGGCATAGATTCATATTGGGTTAGGAAATTAGAATGGAAAAAATTAGGTATTAACTCGATCATCAACAGAGTACGATGATATCTTGGTCATATTTTCACTGTAAATAATTTTACACTCAATAAACATCACATAAAAAATTAACAGTATTTTTATCATCTTCCATCAAACCTTACATTTCACTTTCAAAACCAAATTCATTATACAATGGATGTGATTATCTTCTATAACATACAACATATAAATATTTATAGTTTTATAATTATTTAATTTCATTTCTTGTGGAAATCCTAATATTCTATATTTCTTACATAGTAAATATATTTTTGGATTAGGCATATTATTTATGGGTAAAACTAAAAATTCAACATATAAGGAAGACATTGGATTTTAATTTATTGGTGGAGATGAGTAATAGATTATTGATACTCTTATCTATGAATACAATTTAAGGGGTTATGTTATATATAAAAAGGAATACATATAATGATACGAATAATTGAATGAAAGTTCAATCAACACACTTATATTACATATACCCTGAATAAGGGATGAATTTTTGAAATATTGGAATTCACAGAATAAGGGTCATTGTTTTTTTAATATGTATAATTTCATTGTAATTCACTATGAATTGAAGAAATTAAATAATCAGAAAAGGATCAATTAAACCCATAAAATTGAGTTTGTAGCCATAATAATTACCTTTATTATAGAGATACATTATGTATACAGGGAGAGATTGATGATATTAAAAAATGATAAGAGTTTGAAATAAATATTATCATAGAAATAAGTCATAATGAGGAAAAACTAATGGATCAAGATTCTCAATGATTTTTATTTCACAACACACTACCACACTGGGATGGAAAACATGCAACATTATGCATTAAGAACGAAATATAATGGGTTCATTACAAAATTTTTGATTAGATGGGTTCATATTTTTAAGAATTAATTAATATGTAAATGGAAATATTTAAATATTGGGAACAATTTTCATTTTCAAAATTACTGTTGAGTTATAACAATTCAAAAAATATAAATTTAAATCAATCTTATAATAAAAAAATTTAATATAGTATTTCAATCAGAAATGATGGGAAATAAGAATACCATTTATTCAATGATGGTTATTTAATTTTGTATGGAGATATGTGTTATATATATTCCTAAATAGATAATTTTATTTAATATAGTATGCTCATAGTTGTAATTTAATTACCAACACTAGTAGGAAAATTATTCATTTTTATTTTATAGGACATATTTTTGGGATTTTATGATGTGTTAAATTACTGATTATTTAGAAATATTATTAGTCATTTATCATGTGATGTTTAAGATAAATAGTCCTTAAGGATTCATGTAAAGATTGTTTATTTTGATGTTGAAATGGGATGGAATTAAAATTGAAATTATCATCAAATTTATAGTGTATTTAAGAATAAATAAAAAAATATGGGTTATTGTTGACGATCCCAAAACCATATCAAAACGTTTATTCTCACATTTATAATATTTACCTTTTGACTGCATCACATATTTCAATATCAATGAATCAATAAGACAACATGGTGAACCTAATTAGATTTCATCAAATCATGATAATATATTTAAAATGAAATTTTGTAAAATGACACTAATGTTCCTTGATATCAAGAATTATGTTAGCACTATATACCATTGTAAAAATAATGGAAATTTCGAAGGGACAATTTATACATTTGAAGACATGTTGATGTCATTCTCATATGATATTAATTATCCATCGGATAAGTGTATTCATTCGGTGGATTTCTCATATCACAGTAGCATTAATTTTAGTATTTAGATGGCATAATGTAGAGAATTGCATATAAAGATATGTAATACTCTAATTGACGGGATGATGTATTTGAATGGATGCTTGTATGGAGAAAAATTGGTGACATAAACGAGTGTAAATAATTTTCAGACACATATAAAATAATCTCATAGTATGAATGATATCTATATAAATAATAGAATGGTATATTTGGAATTTCAAGTGGAAAATTATGTTTTCTATAAACTATCTATGTAGAATGGTTTTATTGTTTTTAAAAATAATGGATAACTAATAACCATGCATATTAGGCCATTTGAAATTATTGAAATAATTTGTGATATGGAATACTATTTGCAAATGACCCTGAGCATATATAATATATATGATTTTTTCTATATCCCTTTATTATGTAAGTATTTTAAATACCTGATGCATATTAACACTTTTGATAAAATATAATTAAAACCTAATATATCTAATTGTGAAGAGTCTTTTAAAATTCATGAAACTAGAGAACAAGTGTTGTAGAATTAATGACATAACATGTAAATATTATTTATAGAAATAAAAATATAGGACATTATATGGGAACCAGAGTATTTTATAATGAATTTCAACTATCTTTTGTTAGAAATTAATATTAATAAAAATATCAGGGATGATGTTTTTTGAATGTGAAAATAATGTAACTCCAAAAAATAATTTTATACTAGGTGAACATTTTCTTTTCATGAAAATATAATACAATGAAAATTTTCAATATTAAATTAATAAACATTAATGTTTTATAGGTTTAATACATATTTTGAAATTACTATAACCTACTAATATAAGAATAAATTTTATAATCTTACCTTTGAAATAATATTATATGCATAATTGAAAATATAGAATTTAGCTAACACTTATGTTAATAAAAAATAATTTTTTTTAATTTTTATAACTAACCAAGTATTTATTATCAACTTATAGAAATAAAAACATATTCATTTTCAGTTAAAAAGGAATATTTTTCGAAAAAACTATTTTTATGTGCACAATGTATTTTTAATTTAATTAATTAAAATAATATCCATTGATGAAATAATAATATAAAACATATATATTATATGTCAAAATATATGAATATAAATATTTATGAAAAATATTATAGTTTTTTAGATTATTTAATATCAACTAATTCATGAAAAATGTATTTTCCTGGAATACATTTTTTTATCATGGTTTGTGATTTTATTAGTAATTTTTTTGAACTTATATGAATGAAATTTCATAAAGATATTTAAATATTTTGAATAACCATTTAAAACAATTAATTAATGTAAATTCATTTTTTTTATAAAAAGTAAAAGTAGTAAAAATTGGTTACTACGATTATGGTCAAAATGGGTTTATAGGTGGTTAATATAAAACTATAAGCACTAAAATGACTTTAAAACGTCTCAAAATATTATTTTATGAATTAAAATTGATTTTATATAATCTGTAAATATATATAGAATCAATCTGGATCAAATTGTACAAGAATGTGTCCAAAAATATATATTCAATCATTTAATACATACAATTGTGACACCAAACTAAATTATAAAATGGAACACCCCCCCCCCAACTTTTTCAAACATCATTATACATTTCAGAAACCAAAACCTATATATATGTCACTAAAAAACAATATCAATGTACCAGTGGTCCTTTATATTATAAAATTACAACTTTATGGTCATTAAGAGGTGCTCTAAAGTATCTCATTCAAACAAGTTGTATTCATCCTAAAAAAAATTATTTACCACCATCAATTATGTCTGATACACTCCAATAAATCACACAAATATCTCCAACATAATGAGATGTTATTATGTTATTGTGATAATATTATAAACATTCCAAAATTAATCATACTGTAATCAAAACAATAATCAATGTTTATTGTGTACTACCACCAAAAAAACTGATATAATTGTTTTCCAAGACTACCCAAAATGAATAGTCATAATTATATAATTATTCAACATACCTTATATTTATGATGTAATTATGATTCTGGAAATTATTATTTTTATTAAATTTTCTACCATCCTCCATTAAAAAATAATAACCTCACTCATGCATATGTGTGGACCACCACCACCACAAAGAGATGTGAATCATTTTAACTTAAAACATTAAATGGATTATTATGAATATATATAATTAAAATTTATTATATTTCATCTTAAATTAAAATATGTATATGATAGATCTATGATCCTAAAACAAGGTCCATATATTCTAAATCAAATTATACAATATAATAAATCAATGGATATATAAAACAATTACAATAAAGATTGATTGTTAGCAAATAGGAGATAATATGTTTTAATTTATTCATATATGGTGTTATAAATATTATTTTGTAACACCAAAAAATTTTAGAATTTTTTTCAATTGAATCTAAACATTTAAAAAAAATCATTACATGAAACACTAATTTTTGTGTTTGTTACATGCAATTATGAGTATCTCTTGCATTATATTCAATTTTAAGCTTGTATTTTGGTACATTAAAAAATGATATCTTTCATGACACATGAAACTGAGAATCATCAATCCATGAAACAATATTATTTAAAATATGAAAATTATAAAATCTCAAAAAAATGTGGGTATGAATAATATTTAATAATTTATAAAATAAAAATATATATATCCATGTAAATATTAATTTATTTATAAATTCTTATTAAAAAAAGATCAATTTCTACTAAGGAAATTTTACCCATCAAAAACATGTTTTCATCAAAAATGATTTTTATTTAATTTTAAGAAAAAGTATTATAATTTATTTATTGTTTTTTCATAAAATTTATTTAATAAAATAGACATCAATTTCACAAACAATAATACTAAAATTAACTCATGTTGATTATTTTTGGTTTTTTTGAGAAGGTATTACATTTTTTAGAAAGTAGAAAATAAAAGTCCCCATAAAAATACCATTTATCATCAATAATACATTTCATTAAAATTACAAATTTGTATTATAGTGTAAGATAATTTTGATTTATTAAAATTTATTCCACTTAATTTATATTGAATAAAATTTATATTAGATTTTATTTTATGTTTATCTCCGGGTGAAAAAAAGAGTTTTTCTAAAAACTATTGTAATGTGAAAAATATTCTAAATTTTAAATAATTAAAATAATAATTAATTATTAATTTTTGTAATTTTATTTATATTTTATATAAATATAATTTTTAATCTATATTAATTTGATTATTATTAATTTCAATACCATTAATATAAAATCATCTTGTGCTTGAATCAAACACACTTCGTGAAAATCAACTTTTACATCCAGTATATGGGTTTTGGTTTGAATATTAAAATTTTAAATTTTGAAAATACAATTTAAAAAAAATGTTCATTTTTGGAGTCACCGTTTCAAATTATATTTTTTCCGACGCTTTCGCCTGAGCATGTGCGTCCTTCTGCTTGGGGCGCGACAGGCGTGGCTTTTATTACCCTACATTCCCGCTTTCCAATGGTGGGTAGCATTCGATCCTTATTCAGGCATGTCTGCTCCTTGATCGAAACCAGGATGATGGGATGTCGGTTCTTCCTTCTGTGGATTCCTCCTCCGAAATTGCTACCTAGTTTGGGTCTCCCTTATAGATTTAATACATTGTTCGTGAAGCTCTTCCCAATGCCATGTTTCCAAGGACGCCGGTTAATTACACAACTTCTGTCAGGACATTCCAAGGGGTCCGGTCAGGGCTGCAACCTTCAGTTGGGGGAGTAGTCACATCGAGGCATCATTAACGTGTCTAAACACTGGGGAATTGGCGTGTCTATCTTTGGTCCCTTATTATATGGATTCTCGAGGGCGCCGAAGCCCGAGGCATCCCACATCGAGCGTAGGGAATCATATGTCATAGGCATGTATCTGGGGTTTTCCTTAGCCTCTCATGTTTTAACACATGGTATGCACATCTAGCAGAGATGGATCGGGCTGATCAGGAAACATGCTGGAGTGGATCAGATTGAGGAATCCCCCTTGAGGGAAAAACAATATCGGATCCAGCACATGTGCAGCTTCCCAAATTTTGTGCGGGGAATGGGGTGGCATGATCTCACTGGGATGTGGCAGCCCGAATGAGAATCAGGATGGGTGATGGAAAGCTACATGAAATGTAGGGGGAATGGAATGGAGCCATCATGGAGATGAAAGTGGTGATGGGATTCAGTCTTGATGAGACTTCCTATGTATCCCCGTGGTAGGGAATCAATGTCCGCGTAGTTCGGAATGGATGTGTGGGGCTTATACTCTAGGCCGCCCAAGATGGTGGGGGAATCGACATGAATGAGTTCGGAACGACCATGTGCTGGGCTTGAAACACGTGGGGCTTCCTACGTACCATGCCTTAACATGGATCGAATTCCACGTAGTTCAGGAAAAGGGGGGTTGTTGAACTGACATGAAGGGGTGTCAGAACAACTGGATGGCAGGGTCAAAATGGCTTACCGCTGGATTGGGATTCAGTTTAAAGTCACGCAGGATAGGGGCGTGTTGGGGAACCGATGTGAATGAGGACGTTGGTCTTGTTGGATGGTGGGAATGAACCTCGTGAGGTTTCCTACGTACCATTCCTTGTCATGGATCAAAGTCTATGTAGTTCAGAAGAGATGTGGGTGTCAGTTAACTGATGTGAGGAAGGACCTTGGTCCGATGGGTGACGGGCTTGAACCTCGTGAGGTTTCCTACGTCCCTTGCCTTGGCATGGATCAAAGACCTCGTAGTTCAAATGGGTTCGTTAGTGATCCGATGTGAAGGTGAACCAGACGGTCCACTGGTGGTGGGCTTAAACATCGTGAGGCTTCCAACGTGCCATGCCTTGGCATGGATCAAAGTCCACATAGTTCAGGATAGTCACAACAGCTTATCGTTGGACTGTAATGCAGTTTAACGTCTTGTGAGATGAGGGTGAACCAACGTGAATAAACGACGGGCGGTGGGATTGAACCTCATGGAGGAATCCTACATACTATGCCTTGACATGGATCAAAGACCACATAGTTCAAATGTATGTAGAGTTTAATGTCATTGGAGACATCATACAGTTTAACGTCATGCTAGACGGGGGAATACAGTTTAACGTCATGATGGATGGGGTGTTGTCCTGGTCAATGCTTACTCTAAGACCACGTGAGTCATGCTCGGTGTGTGAATTAAGATGCCACAGAGACCAGACGATCACTTTGTGAAGGGTGAGTCCATGAGAAGCAAAGAGGGGATTACGCGTTAGGAGGCCCATGGTGCCAGGACTTACTCCATGATGGAGGCCCAAGAGCGAAAAAACATAGAGGGAGAGAATTTGGAACCGAAGAAAGGAGGTTCCTCGTTCCCTATCATTCCCTCTGGAACCCTTGGCGGTGAGGAAGTACGGAGGTGCATAGGTTCTACCTTTCTAAAGAGGGGTTAGGGTCTTACACCAAGGTAGATGCCCTTCCCCCGTGGACAAACGCTACTACGAGAGGGAGGATATCATTCCATGTGATAGAAGATTCCATTCCCATGGAGATGAGTGGTGTAAAGAATGTCCGAGTTGGGGGGACCCTACGTGTGAGGCATGGGGCCGGGTCATAGTTTAACGTCTTGTATTGAAGACGAGGTGCTTGGTAGTTTAACATCCTGCAGCTCGAATGAGGTGGGCTCACTTCACACCCCAAGGACTTATATAACTGGTACCCTCTACTCCTGGTGGGAGGGAAGGTACTAGTAATGCCATAGTGAAGGGGGGTCTCAGAGCAAACCATCGAGGGGTCCACGTTAGTGTGGATATGTGGAGAAACAATATCTGTTATCATGCCTATGCAAAGAAGAATTAGGCGATGCAACACTACGGGAGGTTTCGTCCATGGGACATTGAAATCACAACCTGCAAACCTGGAGGGTCTCACGGGAATAGGAATTTCCGAGTAGAGGGGGCCATAGGCAGGGGCCTTACGGAGCTCTGTTGCTTCGCGCAGTGGAGGGAACATGCGAAGGGGTTTACTGCGCAAAGTGGAGTGCCTTGGCCTTAGTATGGGGCATAGGTGTGAGTGGGAGGTGCTTCGCGAAGTGGAAGGGTGTTTGCAGAGCACCACCTCACGATGCACTGGTTCCTCGCGAAGCAACGTGCCGTGAAGCACTGTGCTTTGTGAAGTGCAGTGACCCTGCCCTGGAATGTGGATCACATGAATAGGGTGGGTGTTTTGCTAAACATAAATGATCCACGACTACCCGGGTCCCCTTGGGGATCCCCTTCCTTCGCGAATTCTCTTAGGATTCGCGAAGGGCATCCCTCTCGGAAGAGGGGCTCAAAACGAGAAAAGATGGAGGTCTCTCACGAATCAAAAATACCTCACGGAGCTCATGATTCCCAGAGCGAAGAGTGATTCTCTATTTGGGAGTTGAGAAGCCGAAATGTTGGATCATCCGTCTACAGAGCTAAGGGGGAGCTCAGTATTCATAGGAAATGGGCGCAGCGAAGCAGAGCTCACGCGGCGTGAAGGGGTATTTGGTTGCTTCCCTGGGGGTCGTGAACGTCAACCAGATTCATGGAGAGGTATCGCCTCTTCTGCTCCATGACAGTTTCGCGAATGTCAGGGTGTTCACGGAGCATTACCACCTCTGGTGGTTCGCAGCGGCCGCGTTGCTCAGGGGGGCTTCGCGTCAGGGCTTTATGAGGGAGGCTGCGAGGCCTCTTTTTCTTCTCTCCTTTTTCAAATATTATTGGCGCCTAGAAATTCCCCCCTCAGACTTGGAGCCATATAGGGATCAAGGGTTGAAGTCTGAGGGAAATCGCAAAAATTTTCAGTAGTTCCTGGTGCTGACTCACGAAGAGGGCGCGGGGGCTGAATGTGCCGTGAAGCACCGAGGTCACCACCTATAAATAGGGGGCCCGACATCACTTTTTTCCTTCCCTTTCTCCTTGACTTTTTCCTTTTGCACTCTCGATTCGTGAAGCTCCATGTCATCTGCGTCTTCTCACCGCGAATCTAGCTTCACGGCGAACTATGAGTCTCTGACTCCATGACTTCGCCAAGAGAACATCTTCTTACAAGCTGAGTCCAGGCTCCGCATCTTGGCTTTGCGCCCGAGCTCCGTGAATGGGCTCCATTAATGGGATTTTGTGGTCAGACCTGAAATTTTTCAAAGTTCTAAAACCCGCTGGCCTATCAAGAAGCTGCGCTGGGAGTTCTTGCGGACGTCGCTCAGAGGGATGAGATGACCAACTTTCTGGGCCTGGGGGAGCTAGTCTGAAGCCACTCGGATCATAATTCTTTGACAGAACTACTATTAGAGAGCTAGAAGAACTATCCAATGGGCAAGAAGCTTCACTGGTATGGCTTCGGCTTGAGGGATGACGTCTTCATTCCGGAGGCGAGTAGGGACAGATTAGCTTACTGGTTCAAGAGGACGCCATGCCAGCATCAATGGTTTTGGGCGGCCAATGGTCATGCACGAGAGTACTTCACACCTGTCACTTCCTTTTGTCTATAAAACCATCTAAACAACATCGATGGGAAGCCACTAATATTGGAGTAGGTGCCTCATGTGAGTAGTTCACCAATGAGTGGGCATGGGACCTGCACCAGGGTGGTAACTTCACCATTGATTGGGCATGGGCCTACTGGGTAGGTGCCTCATGTGAGTAGTTTGGGGCCGAGTTGAGGAGAGTGGGATTGTATGAGGCGGCATTGGCCTCCCAATTCCACATTTATCAACTGAAACAGCTGATTCCAGAGCAGTTGAGCAGATGGTCATCTAGGATTAACACTTTTTACCTGCACCATAGGGATGTTGGCATCAGTCTGTGGGATGTTCATCAAATCTCAGTGGTCCCAATCTTGGGGGCCATGTATGATGAGTTCCTCCCCGTCATGAGTGCATGGGAGGATCCGGAGCAGATGTTGCGGCTGGCATTGGCATTGATGGGACTGGTCCACGGAGAGGACAAAGAGGTGGTGAGAGATGTCCACTTTAAGAAGTGGTTCAAACATTTATTGAACCTCCCGGTGAACTAAGAGTTTCCCCCGAGGCCTAGAACTTGTCCGAACGGGGATCAACGGGGCAAGGAGCACTCGTATTGGCAGCTCCTGGAGGACAGCCAATGGAAGACCTGGGGTTTCAGTGTCAATACTTAACAGCAGCCGATAGTCAGGCTGGTGGTGTTTATCACGACCCTTATCTGCGACAGGATCCTACCAGTGAGGGAAACCAACATGGGGGTGTAGGCCAGCTCATTCATCATGGCATCCATATTGGCCACAGGATGGTGGGTCAATATGGGGATTCTGATGCTCGCGAGATTTTACAAGATGTTGCAGCATGTTAGCAAGGGCAAGAAGCCGCTGAGGATATGCGGGCCCTTCCACCTTCTTTATGGGTGGATCTTGGCGCATGTCAGGGGGTTTACAAATATCTAAACCCTATCTCGCCACCGGGGTCAAACTTCCACCCTTCAATTCTGAATGCGGATGGTACCTTCCCAGTAAAATTAACCGTACCGATGGTGCTGAATCGGGTGTAGAGGGCGGAAGAGTTTAACTTCCACCTGTTTCCATTGCCGACGAGGGTACACACCGATGATGATCAGGGAATAGAAGAGCACCAGGCTTATCTCCTAGAATTTCAAGGTGGAGTTTCAGTGTAACGAGTGGACTGTGAGCCACTCTACGAGCCGTACACCCTGCATCAGTTCACGAGGTAGTTCCGGTGCCTATAGTGTCTAGCCCCGTTGGTCTACTGGGAGGTGCGCCATGAGGAGCACCCATGTGTGATGAGGCAATTGTGGGTCATTTTCACATGGGTAGATGGAAAAATGCGAATTGAATTACCTTCACCTACTGCAACCTTCAGAGTGGTGAAGGAGTATGTCATCAGCTGGGGGGTAGCTTATCTGGGAGAAATGGTGAAGCAACCAACCGTTCAGGCTGGCGAAGGTGGGCCTCCCCTATCCTGAGGTCAGGGTAAGAGGGCAGCAAGGGCCTCTCGCGGTGGCGGGGCTGCCATGGTGGTGAGACCTACACCAGCTAAGGATGAGGTGGCAGTAGTGGATCCGGTGGTCCTAGAAGAACAGATCCATTTGGAGGGGCATCCACTGAGGGGATTCCACAAGATATCCAATCAGGCTTTGGGGATGCGATTGCGCCATATCAACATGACCGAGAATGTTGCTTTCTCGGAGGCCTGTGGCATTTGGGACATCAACTAGAAACACGTTAGCTCGGCCGAGATGTGGGAACACCTAAACCATCTCGGGTTGTTCTTACCGGGTATATTCCTTGTCCGGGTCGGTTTCACGGTGTCTCCAGTGGATGCGGAGAAGTATTTGGGCGAGCTGGAGGACTACGTACATTCCAGTGGTGCCCCGCGTCCAATGACAGACCAGGTGAGGGTGCTGCTGAACCGGATGGTTCCCCCACAGCTGTCGGCCACTGAGCTGAGAGAGCATTTCCCCCTTCCATAATAATCAAATGAATCTTTTGAGGAAGGCGAGTCTAGCGGGGGGAGCCCATTGGAGGAAGGCAAAGTCGGGGATCAAGACTCAGATTCTGATGATTTCATAGAGGTTCTCGAGGTACCATTCTGAGTTTCTTTCCTCAGGGTCCACTTTCAGGACATTATGGACCTCTTAAGAACATCTGAAACATGCAAGAGGAACTTGTATATAGACCTCACTCTTACCCCTTGGTGGGTGATGATGTAGGGCCATCAGATCCCACACCTGTGGCTGCATTCAGTTCTGTGTCTGGCGGGGCTAGATCACCTGGGGGGGATCCTCTAGAATATCTAGACCTTCCGAAAATATACATAGGACCATGCCTCCGAGTTCCGTCAGCATCAACTCAGGAGCAGCACCAGGAGTTCAATCTCTATAAGTCATCTCCACTTAATTCATTGCATGGCATATGTAGATCCTTCCTACTAATGTCCATGCCATTCCCCATCGCGTACAGTTCTATGACTGGCATGCGCCGCTGCGACGAGGCTGGTTGGGATGTCTGCTGGCGTCCATCCTAGGGGCATGCTGGTGATGGTGGAGATAGTTAAACCATCTACCCAAGCTACATCCCTCCCTATCATTAGTGGGACCACCAGCAGGGTCGTGCCCGAGGTTATTGAGGTGGAGTCCGACGATGAGGATTAGACGGTCGACCTGATTCCCACCACGCCTACCCCTGCGCCAGATGTCACGCCAGATTCAACGCCAGATGCGAATCATGGTGAAGATTTCTTATGGGTGTATCCTGTATACGAGCCTACCAATCGCACAGACTGGGATGAAATGGCCTCTGATGAAGAGGATAGCTAAATAGTCCGCCGCCGATCATGGAAGCTGATCACACGCTTCATCAACAACACCCCCCAAGTGTTGTGGCTGAATGAGATGGACAGACTCTGCTCATGACTACGCGAACTGCTCATTGGGGGAGTGGATTCCCAATTCCCTCATACGATCATCCGAGATCTCATAGAAGAGATGATCTGGGAGTATTATCGCAGAATCAGCATGAGCTAGCAATATAGGAAGGCGACGGACATCAAGAAGCTCTAGGGGGCTGAAAACAAAGTCCAACAGCTACAGATCCGGGAGGATGAGTACTAAGCCTCCCTCAATGCACAATCTGAGCTGATCACTTTTGACTGAAGGCCCAGCTGGCAAAGGCAGGAGAGGATATTAGATAGGCATCTGAAGAGATGGCTTCCATTCATGCTGACATAGAGAGGGCCCATGCTACGGGTGATGAATTGCGCCCCATATTTGCTGAGGAGGAGTTTGAGCTGAGTCGGCGGCAACAAATCATAGACGCCACAAGTCAAAGGGTGGAAGAGATGCAACTCTCTTTTGATGGGGTCAATCTATCCATTGGGGGAGTGGACCCCCAGGTACTTTAATGATTAAAAACCCTTAAACGTACATTCATGCTTAATTTTTTTTAATGTCGTAGCATGCATGAGTTTCATTGTTTGAACTGGTTCATTTTGCATACTTACAATAATTGTGTGACATCCAGCGACAATTCCCTAAGCTCACGTGGGTCAGGCCCGATGTAAGAAACAAGAGATAGTCATCTCATAGTCCCATCCAAACATAGGAGTGTAAACAAAGCTTCGGGCATCCGGGGTTTGGATAACCGGTCTGGATTTTCGGGAAATATGAGAGACCTGGCAGGAGAAGAAAGTTCTCACAACATCTGAATTACCGTTTTTTCAGCGCGCTCTTGTGCACGAACAGTGCAATGCCACGGGCGCTAGAATAGGTCTGGATAGGTGGTAAAGGAATGTGTGAATCATGATACCCAAGATTCAGAACACTGTGAGGGTGGCGTGACAATAAAGGACAACCATTAACCGTGGAGAAAAAACGGTATCCTTACTATGTTATCCTGAAATGGGGACAAAAAATGAGGGCCAACAGTTGACCATGTTCGCAACACGGGGCCTATCTCAAATATCGTCGACCAGTCATCTGGGACATTGGCCCAGGACAGTAGGCAGACCATAGGTCAAGCATCCATACTGTTAGGGGGTCCCTCCAAACATGACCAGTCTTCCGGAACGTTGGCCTAGGAAAACAGTCCGACCATAGGTCTGGCATCCATAATGTTAAGGGGTACCTCCATACGTGAAAGAGGATGAGGATCCGAATAATGGGGCATGCAAAGCGTGGGATGTGGAGTGATGGTTTGTTCAAACTGAATCCAATACTCCTGAAATTATGCCACCCTGGTGGGAGTATGCTAGATGGGCATGTCAGTTTGATCATGGACCATTCCTTTCAGACATGGCCTCTATAGCGAGGGGGTCTGTAGCTTCCCAATGTCATATTGGGGCATCCTAGACTTTTTCAGGGTAGAGTTATACTGTGATGGTTCTCCATGAGTGGTTAGGCCATAGGCCGAAAATGGGGAGGAAAAGGAATTATGATTCCTATGGGCTAGGCCCTAGGCAAAATACAAGGGTGTCTCTACGTATCCCATGAGGATGGGAATCAAGCCACACATAGTTCTGAAAAAAAAAGTTTAACATCATGTGGGATGAAAAGAAGCCTGGTTGCACCGGTACACATCCTACTAAAACTACTAAGCCCACGTGAGTCATGCTCAATGTGGGAAACAAGAAGTAATGGAGAAATTTCCAGATCCAGGAAGGGGCAGGTTTGGCTGAAGGGACGCTCGGTGAATACCAGCCCAATGACGCTAACACGTCCATGTGGTGCACCTAGATGCCTGAAGAGGTAGAGCCGAGTGTGTTGGAATTACACTTGAACATGATGAAGTGGAAATGTGTGAATCCTGACGCTTGAGATTTGGATCACAATGATGGCAGCGTGATGATGGATGATAACTATTAACTATGGCTGAAATGCAACATCAATTTCGCATTGGCCTGGAATGGGGACAATCAAATGAGGGTCGACAGTTCACCATGTTTGAAACACAGGTCCATGTCACAAATGTTGTCAGAGATCTGTAGGGACATTGGCCCACAACGATTGGAGATACCTTAGGCCCAGCATCCATGGAGAGCCCTTAAGCCTGGTATCCATGTCGTCTGAGGGTCCATTTGGATTTGGAAGAGGATGAGGATACAAATAGTGAGCTCACAAAGCCTGCACATGGAATGAGAGGAATGTATTCATGGAGAATCCACACATTGCTCTTTTTGTCAAAACGAATCTAAATACATTAACGAGACACATTAGATAGGGGGAGTCAAGTCCCTTCCCGTATGGAGATCTTAGTTTTGGGTCATTGAATTGAGATCATGGGTGGGAAGAAACACGGGAGGCATATGGCATGTAATTATAAAAAACCCTACATGGAATGGAACCGGGGATGTGTACGGCGCAGTAAACAACACTACTTGGATGAGGACATAATCCCATACCACACCGCACAACCCCCCTTGGGATAGGTTTTGAGTCAAGGGACCAAATACGAGAGTTGAGCTCGACCTGAGGCAAAGTGCAAAGGCATTCCTATATACCCCATGGGGACGGGGATCAAGCTGCACATAGCTCTTGAGGGTGGCACAGTAAGGTCCCAGTGCCAGGGAAAAAGGGGAGTGCAGGCATGACCCTTGCACTAAAATAAGAGGAATTTGATAAATCTTGTTTTTCCTTTAAGGTGTGTGGTTTTTTAGTGTGTGAAGAGAAAAACCTAGGGGAGAGAGCCCCTATGTCGCCACAAGAATCAAGCTATAGTGGGCATTGAAATATGGTATGGCGCGCGACCAATACCCAATGTGATTTCCTCTAAAACGAGGTCATCACAATGCAGTGCCATTTTTCGTCATGCATCCAGGATGATAATGTCACAGTTTAGGGTCGTGTGATAGGACCAAGAATTCATTTTAACATCATGAAGTGCAGACATAGCAGAGACAATGCTAGGTGGGGAATGTGTATGGTGTCGTGCGACATAACCGACATGGATAGGGACATGATCCCACATCAAACCGTACACAATTTTGGAATAGGAACCACGTTCCAAGGGGCCCAAATAGTGGTGAGAAAGAAAGGGGTTGGAGAAACTATCTCCCAACTAAGATGGACCCGGAAACAAGACGTCCGGGTGACCCTACCCATCACATAGGGATGAGGATCGAGCCGCACATAGCCCTTAATGGAGATCATAGTTTATGGTCTTAGAGCACGGACCATGGGAGCCCCGAAGGACACCATATTGCAGTTTTATCCCCCTGACGGGAAAAGGTGCACTGAGGGATAGCACCAAGAGTGTCGAGATTCCACCTGGACATGATGGGGTTGAAAATAATGTGAATCATGCAACCAACATTGAAGGTCTGAAAGGGTTGGCATTACGACAGAGGATTAATGCTGACCATGTTTGCAACATAGCATCCTGTCACGTTTTCCTGAAATGGGGACAAACAAATGAGCATGAACTACTGACCATGTTTTCAACGCGGGATTTGTATTAATTTTTTTTTCTGAAACCCTTGGGGGAGTTGGACCATAATGGTAGGAGAGCCCTTGTGCATGGTATCCAGGCCTTTCTTGGGGGTCCCTCTGGGTGTGAAATATGATGAAAGCCCGAATGAAGGGAAACAGAAAGCTTGACAAGTGGAAGGAACATGACCAAGTTGAATCTAACACTCTTGGTCCTAGACCGAAGTACACTTAACACATGGGAAAACCACTGCATGGGGTCGAGGGACTCAACTTGAGGGAGGCCAAAAGATGGAGGATTCCCAAGAGAAGGGGTGAAAGGTGAAAAAAACACTATACCACACCTATATATCCCCCTAGTGGAGAGGGACAGGACAAGGGACCATAGAGATCGGGGAGATCGGTAGATCTCTAGGAGTTGGGGCTGGACCCGAAGTCTAGACATTCGGGTGGTCCTACATATCCCATAAGGATGGGAATAAATCCACACATTGTCTTGGAGAGTTCCTTTTAATGTCGTGTGAGAAAGGGAATAAGAGGGCTATTTCTTAGAATGGGGTGCGTGTGGTGTAGCTATTGAAAACCCAATATGAATGAGGACATAATACCACATCACGCCACGCAGTCCCGCAGTCAAAGTCCCGAAGGTAGGACATAAGAGGCAAATTAGTTGAACTCAAACTGGACCCATAGATAAGAGGTCTAGGTGTTCCTACGTATCCCATGAGGATGGAAATTAAGTCAGAAATAGTTCTGAGAAGATCTTAGTTTAGGGTCTTAGAGCTCAGACAATGAATGGATGACAACTTTCGAAGTAAGCGCTAACCTCATCCAAATCCCTAAGTGTAGAGACCACATACATGATGTACATGGACATTACGTTACTTTTACGGAATACTTAATACAAAACAAAAAAAGACACCAAAGGACCGTAATAGTTTAGTGTCTTTGGAAACTCGGAACATAATCTTCTAATCTTGGTGAAGGATCATCAACATCTCCCATAGAGATCTTATTATTTTACCTAAAACCTTTCTTTCTTACCTGAGGAAAAGAAATCATATATAGGGTGAGCTCAAATTCTCAATAAGGGTAAGCATGGATAAAATAAATCAAACCATATATATTTGAACTTAAAAACCTGAACACAATGTTTAAACATCAAGATCATTATAAATGACATAAAACATGGAAAACGTAAGGCATAGATTATAAAAAAAACATTAACCCGGATAAAATATCATGGGAATAAAACATTTGATTATGGAAACCATTAATCACATGATATTATTTCTATAGTAGCCAATGCATTGATTCCAAGATCATCTTAGTGGACAATGTCTCTTTCTGAATCCAGTTCACTCCACATTCCAGTCTTGTATTACTGAACCAGATTAACATTCCATTCCATCCATGTCTATCTCATGAGATATAAATCTTTACCCAATACATTGGAGGGAGATATAGATCCCACCTATCTCATAATGAAATCATTCTTATGTGTGTCACAACGTAGACAGAAATCATTCATTATAACCCAAAGAATAAACTGGGTTTCACAAAAATCATTCCATCATAACATAATCCATATAAAACAAATGGATATCTTTTCATCATAATAAAAGTGAAACCTTTTAAATCATAGAGACATTATACTTGAAACATTCACATATTAAAGAATGTCATCTAAGATGGAAAAATGGTTTTGATAAAACACTTGAAATGAATTCTTGAGGAAAATATCCTTTCTTCTTCAAAATCAATTTCTTTTCACAAAACGTCATGAAATTTTAAAATAATGATATTTTGTAGAAAATATTCATGAAATAATTTGGAGGAATATTCAGGAAAATAAGGCTTTATAAAACCGTAAAAATCCATTCATTCCATATAAGTTAAAAAAAACATTCTTCTCGTACTTTTGATGGAAAATTCATAAAGTAACTTGTATGGTAAAGAAAAGAATAATTACATACATACCATGTAGTAAAAGTCAAAATGGATAAAAAGGACTTTAAACATACATGAAACCATTTTGAGAAAATAGGGACATGGGTGATAAATATAACCCCAGTAAATACTTACGAATAAACAATCTCGGATAAAAACGAGATGGGAAATGTTATCCATTACAAAGATCTTTTTGAAAATAAAATAGATCACTTATGTGTATTCACTATAAGGTCACATAAATAAAGTATAAATTCATGAAAATATATAAAAATTTATTTCTCACATATTCAAAGAACGACATAAACAAGAAAGAGAAGATCAACCCAAAGAACAGAAATTGGGTTAAGAAGTTCCCTTACCTTGTGTCCGACTTGACTCGATCGTTCTTTAATCTCCTGAATAATAAACCAATGTTAATTTCTGCTTTCTTAAGAACCTTTTTCAAATTTATTATTCCTTTTATATCACTTATAACCATGTTTGAAACATTATGTAACCATATAAGTTAATAATGATCATTTTGTCTATATTTGGTACTTGAATCAAAAATGGACTTCTTATAATTACATGTTGTTCATGTGGTCAACGGTTTATAATATCCACAATGATATTCATCATTTACATATCATATATATCATATAAATCCATCATATACATTTATTTATAATATTAAATAACATATGGTGGTAAGAAATGAAATTCACCTTTCATGGAGACGATAAGTCGTACGTACACATGAACGCTACTTTCATTTCTATTTATTATTTTAATGGAATTAAATCATAATGATACATAGGTATATTATAATTTCAGTATAATATCATATATAATATCATTATATACTTCCTTTATACATCCCACATAAGGCATTAACGAATCACATCACTTTGAGGGGGCGGTAGTCCGCACTCCCTCAAATGAGATTATCGTATTTAACCACAATGGAAACCATAAAGGCCTGATATAATTGGGAAGTAAAGAATCATAAGGAAATCATAAACATAATATCTATTATATATAAATACATTTCCATAATAATGTCCACCATGAGTGGTGGTAGGAGAAAATTGAACAATCATCGTTTCGTGAGGCATTAGTTTTCCCTCCACAGAAACATTATGTTATTCATCCATAAAATGGAGGTGGGTGTAAGTTTAGTTATAATAATTCTCATAACAACATCCTAGTATATTTAAGATACTGGTTTTGTTACAAAATAATGGATTAAAAAGAGTTCAGGGGTTGGAGAAGAAGAATAAAAGAAACCAACATAATAGAAATTGTTACCTTTAATTTGGGTAACTTCCTTTGGTTTGAACCAAAAGGACTTATTGAAGTGCCTTCTTCCTAATGTAAGGATTCTAGGTGGAGGAGAGGGATTTAGGGAGCTTAATTGGGCAGAGTTTGGACGAGACAAATGGCTTTAGAGGTGTGAGGAAATTAGATAGAAATGGTCTCATTTTATAAGGGGGTGGAGGGGCTCTTTTGGAAAGCGTGAAAATATTATTTTATTATAAACTTATCTTTGGTTTCAAAAGGTCAAAAAATCATTAAATATGATTATAAGATGACTCATGGTCGATATAAAATCATCCTATCATAATTGGATATGTTTTGGATAATATTTTAATCATTATAATCTTATTTCTTTAAATCATTTATTAATGAGGTAAACACTTCATCATTATTGTGTCATAATTAATTTAATTCATTTGATTTCTAAAAATTATGAAAAAAATACCATGATGTATTTAATATTTTTAGCTTTATAATTAATATTTATAGTCTAAAAAAATTATATAACACCATATAAAAATTAATTTACTAAAATATTTTTGTTAATGTCATTTTTGACTTTATATTAAATTAATTAATCCAAATTGTCAATATCACTACCAAGTGGCTAAATGGGGTCCCAAAATCGGCCCAAGGATGCCAATGGTTGGAAACTACTCACCCAATAAGTTTAGGACAAGTGATAAGGTAATTTTTAACAATTATAATATTTTTAAAACCTTGAACTACCCTATTTACCTTTAACTGGGGTAAATAAAAGTAAAAAGATACAATTCACCATAAATTATTTTTGTCTAATTGAATTAAATTTTAATCCTTGATATTAACTGTGTCTCTTGGACTTTCGAAATTTAACTCACAGAAGCGGTAAAATTTTTTTTTATGAACAATTGCAAAAGCTCCTAGGAGGTGGGTAAAAGATGGTGAAAAGTTCAATATAATTTTTATAAATCCAAAATTATTATAAAATGAATCCAATTAATTTCATTAAAATTATATAAATATTATTTATCTATTTTGACCTAAAATAAATTTAAATCAAATAAATGATTATTTAATTAAAACGTCGGTTTTAACTAAAAACTCAGTGTTTTCACTATTCATCAAAAATTGATGTTTTTCAGAAAAATAACAAAATTTCAGCCTAAGCTATATTTGATATTCCAAATTCAAAAATGATGCCTATTTTTCCATATTCAAAACATAGAAGTGACATTAATTAATTTTAAAATTAATTTCCATTATCAAAACAATGAGCGTGTTTTTAAGAAACAAAAACTATCAAAAGATCGACACTTGTTTATGTCCAAATTCGAAGTAAAATTAATTCCAATGTCCAACATTTGATTAAATGGTAAAAATATATTATAATTACACTTTAAAACCAATTAAAAAGATAATCTGACCATATAAATTATTGTGATGAAAAAATTTGTTTTTAAATAAAATATAGCGTGTTTTTACTATTCATCGAAATATGAAAGTTATCAAAATAATATGAAAAATTTATCCAAATTAAATTATTATATCTTGATTCCAAGGAAGAATTTTATTTCGTCAATTTGAACTTATAAACATGTCAAAAACTATATTTAATGTGGGTGCGCCATCAAAAGGTAGAAAAATTGCATTTTTTTTAAAAATACTTATTTTACCCAAAAAAATTATTTACATTTCTCATACCATGTTCTAGAAAATATATAAGATGAATAATAATGTCATAAAATTAAAAATGTGGTTAATACTATTTATAATGGCTAGTCCATAATAATATTATAAAATATATCGTTGTTTAGTGTAACCCGGTATTGCGTACTACACACGCTATTGAGGAAGGTCGCGATTGCGTATAATGCAAGCCATGTTAGGGTTGCGTGTTGTGAAAGACTCCTTTTTTGTTTCATATAATATAATCCAACCATATTTCATTTATACATTGAATATATATATATATATATATACACTCAAAGTTGCGTAGAATGATTACTATCAAACGAACTTGAAATTGTGTGTAACACAATCCAAGAATAGTGTTGCGTATACGGCAAGCTAATACGGTGTTGTGTATCTCACAAGATTATCTTGGTTTTTCATAAAACACATGACATCAAATAAATAAAAAAAATACTTATCATAAAATCTCGTGGTGACACATTCTACCCACCTTAAAATGATTTTTTCACTCTATATTCGTCGGGGTTATAAATGGTTTAATACTTGAAAGTTTCTTTAATAGAAATTCACATCGTAAAAAGGAATACCAAAACATAACATTAAAAACTAAATTATGAAACGTAATGGTTACCCAAAGTTACTCATCATTGGGTTTCCACATAGGAGAACATAGGTGAAAATATGGACATGGAAGAAAAATATAACCATCATGTTCTGATGGAGAGTGGTAGAGAACATGGATATGAAAAAGCCAACAATCACAAAGCCATAAATTTGTGTTGATCTAAGGTACCATATGATTCATCAGATATAAGAGCACTAGGAAAAAATTTTGTTTTCAATATCATTTCCTAAATTTGAAGAATATGAATTAGAAGAAATACTTTATTTCGGTACATTCTCACTGGTGTTTGTGCCTTGAATAATTTCCACTTCATCTCTTAAAAAATGAAGTTGAATTTTTCATTCTTGAAGTGTTAGCAGATCATGTGATAGAATGATGGGTCATTCCATCTATCTCAAAGAAAAGGTTAGCAAAAGTTATCGAATACATAAGTCCATATATGGTGAGGTTAATCCTATATGATTCAAAAAATTGACTTATAATTCATCTATCATACTGCTTAATAAAATAAAACTAGTTTCTAATAACTATGGACTTCCTGTTGGCTAGTGGTAGGTGATAAAGGCCTATCGTACTTTGGTTGTGGGTTCGATTCCCACATCCTTGTCCGTCGCGACGGGTTGTCGCTCGTCTGGTAGGTTGACCCTTTTTCTAAAACTACATTATAATAACATTCCTACAATAATATCGAAAAAATGTTCTTTCCTTAAACAATACTATCTTATGTCTAACATAATTCATTCCAATCTTTAGGCTTATCCAAAATACATTTTTCCAATCACATAGTATATAGAAAATGATTACTGGAAAGGTCCCATAACAAGATAGTGAATAACATCATTTATCATACGATATATCTTGTTGGTCACATTCCAAACATGTGAATTCCTTAATCATGTATTCTATATCAACATGAATTACCATAGAACCTTAGTTGAAAACATGAATGCTGTCAAAAGTTGTCTCTTTCCACATTCCAAAATCCCAAAAATTCATTATACACAAACCATGATATCACTTTGTCCTTATACTAGTCATGAGCTCATTAATACTATAAAACATATTATTTTCGCTTTATCCCTTCATTATGCGCATATCATCTGCTTTCCAAAAATATTTCAATCACTTTTCATGGTTATCGATGCCATATTCTTATGGAGAACCATAATGGACAAATATATAGGTATTCGAATATACCATAAAAGTACCTCAACAACATTATTCTTGAATACCAATACATAAAAACTTCAAACCATCCTCATCAATGATTTTCATGGAAGAATTCCTTCCTTGATTTAAAAGTAACCTCTTAGGTCAGGGCATTGAGTTGGGAAATTCCCATGTTCTCCACAGATAAGACATTGAACTCCATAACAGTCTGTCACTCTATAACCCTTATCTCCACATAGATAACAGCTTCCCCTTCATTTGATGTATTCATCAAGGTTCTTATTTCCTTCTTCAGAAATCTCAATATTGCTTTCTCTATGCTCCTCAACATGTGAACATGCATAAAAGTCCATCTTCCTTTTATTTGATAAATTGAGAATACCACTAAAGTTAACCCTGTTAATCATATATCGTGATGACTGATTCAAGGAAATACCAAAATCATTCTTTCTAGGGATTACACAATTTCTTTCCTCATAATCACCAATTTTTCCATTGGATTCAATGTTGACCCAATTCCTTTTTGTTCCCTCCATTGACTAGAACCAAATACCATGGTATAAGAAATAGTTAAAATAATGAGAAACCATTTAATCATAAAAAGTTACTTATGGGATATCTAAATTATCAGACATTCTTTAATCCATGACACCTTAGGTTAAACCTAGGTTATTCATGACCGTCAACATAATTCTAGGATTGTAACCTATAGTTATACTAAACCTTATGTACATCCCTAGACATACCTTAGAAATATCTCAAGGGATCTCACTAAAGTTATCGCATCCTAGTTTCCAAATGTTGACTAATCCTTTCCTCTGATACCAACATTAAAGACCCCAAACATGACGTACATGGACATTATATTACTTTTGCAGAATACTGAATACATAAAAAAATAGACACCAAAGGACCTTAATAGTTTAGTGTCATTGGAAACTCGGAACATAATCTTCTAATCTTGGTGAAAGATCTTCAAAATCTCCCATAAAGATCTTATTTTTTTTTACCTGAAACATTTCTTTATAACCTGAGGAAATGAAATCATATAAAGGGTGAGATAAAATGATCAGTAAGGGTAAGCATAGATAAAATCAAACAGACCATATACATTTGAACTTAAAAACATGAACACAATGTTTAAACATCATGATCTTGAGCAATGATATAAAACATGGCAATACGTAAGGAATAGATCATAAAGAAACATTAATCCTGATAAAATAGCATGGGAATAAAACATGTGATTGTTGAAACCATTAAGCACATGATATGATTTCCATAGTAGCCAAGGCATTGCTTCCAATACCATCTTAGTGGACAAAGTCCCTTTCTGAATCGAGTTCACTCCTCGTTCCAGTCCTGTATTACTAAACAAGATTAACTTACTATTCTAGCCATGTCTATCTCATGAGATATAATTATTTACCCAGGGCATTGGAGGGAGTTATAGGTCCCACCCATCTCATAATGAAATAATTCTTACGTGTGCCACAACATAAACATAAATCATTAATTACAACCCAAAGAATAATGTGGGTTTCACTAACATCATCCCATCATAACATAATCCATATAAAACAAATGGATATCATTTCATCATAATAAAAGTGAAACCATATAAATCATAGAGACACTATACTTGAAACATACACATATGATATAATGTTATCTTAGATGGAAAAAATGGTTTTGCTAAAACACATGAAATGAATTCCTGAGGAAAATATCCTTTCTTATTCAAAATCAATTTATTTTCAAAAAATGTCACGAAATTTTAAAAGAAATAGATTTTATTGAAAATATTCAAGAAATATTTTGGAGTAAGCTTCATGAAAATAAGGCTTTATAATACCATAAAAATCCTTTCATGTAGTATATGTTAAAAAAACATTCTTCTCGTACTTTTTCCAGAAAAGTCAAAAAGTATCTCATATAGTAAAAAAAAGAAAAATTCCATACATACCATGTAGTAAAAGTAAAAAATGGGTAAAAAGGACTATAAAAATACATG
The DNA here is from genome assembly GCA_963277665.1 of Viscum album. Taxonomy (NCBI): domain Eukaryota; kingdom Viridiplantae; phylum Streptophyta; class Magnoliopsida; order Santalales; family Viscaceae; genus Viscum; species Viscum album. The sequence goes on along the minus strand of OY728150.1, from coordinate 1,604,392,341 downwards.
AAACCATATTTTGAAAATAGGTACAAGGATGATAAATATAACCCCAGTGAATACATACGAATAAACAATCTAGGATAAAAACGAGATTGGGAAAGTTATCCCTTTCAAAGATATTTTTTAAAATAAAATAGATCACTTATGTGTATTAACTATAATTTCACATAAAAAAAGTATAAATTCATGATAATATAGAAAAATTCATTTATCAAATAATCAAATAACGACATAAACAATAAAGAGAAGATCAACCCAAAGAACGGAAATTGGGTTAAGAAGTTCCCTTACCTCATGTCCGACTTGACTCGATCTTTCTTTAATATCCTGAATAATAAAACAAAGTTAATTTATACTTGATTAAGAACCTTTTTCAAATTTATTATTCCTTTTATATCACTTATTACCACGTTATAAACATTATGTAACCATTTAAGTTAATAATGTTCATTTTGTCAATATTTGGTACCGGAGTCAAAAATGGACTTCTTATAATTACATGATGTTCATGTGGTCAAAGGTTCATTATATACAGAATGATATTAATGATTTATATATGATATATATCATATATATCAATAATATGCATATATTTATAATATTACATAACATATGGAGGTATGAAATGAAATGCACCATTCATGGAGACGGTAAGTCTTACTTACACATGAACACTACTTTCATTTCTATTTATTATTTTAATGGAATTAAAACATAATGATACGTAGGAATATTATAATTCCAGTATAATATCATATATAATATCATTAACTACATCCTTTATACATCCCACATAAGGCATTAACGAATCACATCACTTTGAGGGGGTGGTAGTCGGCACTTCCTCAAATGAGATTATCTTATTTAGCCACTATGGAAACCGTAAAGGCTTGATATAATTGGGAAGTAAAGAATCATAATGAAATAATAAACATAATATGTATAATATATAAATAGAGTTCCATCATATTGTCCACCATGAGTGGTGGTAGGAGAAAATCGAACAATCATCATTTCGTGAGGCGTTAGTTTTCCCTCTATAGAAACATTATATTCTTCATCCATTAGATGGAGGTGTGTGTAAGTGTATTTCAAATATTTATCATAAAAACATCATAGTATATTTTGTATACTGGAGTTGTTACAAAAGAAAGGATTAAAAAGAGTGTAGGGGTTGGAGAAGTAGAATAAAAGAAAAAAACTTAAGAGAAATTGTTACCTTTAATTTGGGTAACTTCCTTTGGTTTGAACCAAAAGGACTTCTTCATGTGCCTTCTGCTTAATGTAAGGCTTCTAGGGGGAGGAGAGAGATGCTCGGAGCTTATTTGGGTAGAGGTTGGATGAGCCAAATGGATTGATAAGTGTGAGGAAATTGGATAGAAAAGGTCTCATTTTATAAGTGGGAGGAGGAGCTCTTTTGGATAGTGTGAAAATATAATTTTATTCTAAACTTATCTTCGGTTTAAAAGGTTCCAAAAACATTAAATATGATGAAAAGATGACTCATGGTAGAAATAAATTCAACCAATCAGAATTGGATATGTTTTGGATAATATTTTAATCATTATAATCTTTTTTATTTAAATCACTTATTAATGTGGTAAATACTCCATCATTATTGGGTCATAATTAATTTAATTCATTTGATTTATAAAAATTATGAAAAAAACCATGATGTTGGAAATTTTTTTAGATTTATAATGAATATTTATAGTCTAAAATATTACATATATAACACCATATAAAAATTTATAAGGCCCCAGCCTTAAACCTTACTTAATATTGAATTAAATGAATAATTCACATTGGGGATCTTTTCAGGTTTAGAGTTTTAGATATTTAGGACATAACTATTACATCTCAAAAGATTACAAAGTAGAAACATTTACTAAGTTTCCATAAAATAAAAACTTATAAAAAGAATCATGTCCAGTTCCATGTTTTAGGTTGCATGACTTTCCCTTGATCCCATCCTTGACCCTATTCCACGTTAAGTCCTGTGAAAAACATTTCAGAAACTTGGGATGGGCATAAAAATCTCATTAAGGGATACAAAAAGAATTATAACTGTTACTTTTTCAAATCAACAAGTAAACCATGTATACTTAATCAGAGTAATACTTTTCACCATTTCAAAGTAGTAAAAACTCTTCACTGAATAAAAGTTCATTACTTACCCTTCTGTAACCAAAAGATTACCATAAAACCCATATAAAGATCACATAACATATAAAGGTAACTTGGGACATAAACATACTTAAGTGGAATAACCATAAGGTCGACTTCCACACATATCACATAATGTAATAGCCATTCGGACAACTTCCATACATACTTAATGGAATATCCATACGGATGACTTCCATACCCAATGCATTGGAGGTTATAACGTAACCACCCGTCCTGGTACTCAGGGCACCACCCGTCATATGGTTTATCACGTAACCACCCGTAAAATGTCCAAGTACCATTATAAAATTATAACACATGATAACATTTCCACATTTCAATCACAATATATCATTTAAATATATTGAAAAAATAGAATCCTTTATCAAAATTATTTTCAATACCAAAATACATAAAAGATTATATGGTATTTATTTTATTTTAAAAACCTTACGGCTTGTTGAGGAAGCCAAAGATCAAATAATACTCGTGGCGGCGGAAAAGGTCGTTGTCACCGCATACGTTAAAAGAAACATTCCTTTTTGTCGTTTAGTAAAATGCTTCTTAGAAAAAGATTCCTTTTGTATAAAAGTAAAAGTCAAAGGGGTTTATACACCATATAAAAGAAAGTTGTGTATAAAATGAAATATGCCTCAATGAAAGGAGATTGAGACGAAGTCCCTTACAAAGTCGGTATCCTTAGATTAAAGATAAATAAATTATATAATTATGTGTGACAAATACGAATACACAAAATATAAGTGGATATTAAGTGTAAAACAATCAGAGGTCATTCACACAAAATCATGCAAAAACAAAACCAATGACATAGATATTTAACTCAATGAAATGATATTGAGTTATGATTTCCGATACAAGTCCGTCTAAATGACATAAAAATTTATTAATGAGATTATTATGTGTAGAAATAGTATATCCACACAAAGGTTTGTGGAAAATACCACATAAAGATTCCACACATAATCTTGGCATAATAAAATAAAGAATTAGAGGTTTAACCCAATGAATTGAATGTGGGTTAAGAAGTTCCCTTACAGAAATTCGACAGCCTAACGGCGTCACTTCAAAACTTATAAAATGAGTTTATGAGACATAAAAATGGTATCTCATCACTTGGAAATTAATAAGGATATAGAAGAACATATCCCAACATAATATTATGTGAATTAAAAGACATAAAAAAATAATTCTTTTAAAAAGAGGAGGGTGAAAGGTTCCCTTACCGACTTGGGTAACTTTCGAAACGTACACCCCATTGAAGAAGGGTCATACAATGAATATGTAAGTACCCATAAATGAAATTATATTACACAAAGAGTATAATAATGGGGAGTAAATACACCACTTCAAAGGAAATTGTGGAAAATGTAGCATAAATCTCACAGGAATAAAAGTGAGATGAAACATTCCTTACGAAAATTCGGCAGCCTAACGACGCCACTCAAAAACATCCAAAATGGTTTTATGAGAGAAAATAGGGTCTCTCATCATATGAACAATAAAAATTACAGTAAGATTAATATAAAATAACATCCCAATAACATGAAAGATGAGATTTAAAAGGAATGACATAACAGAGTGTACTTAAAAAGAAAGAGAGGAGTAGGATCCCTTACCTCGGGTCCGACTTGACTCGATCGTTCTTCAATCTCCTGAATAATAAACATTAGTTAATTTATACTTCCTTAAGAAAATTTTTCAAGTTCATTATTCCTTTTATATCACTTATTACCATGTCATGAACATTATTTAATCATTTAAGTTAATAATGGTTGTTTTGTCGTTATTTGGTACATAAGTAAAAAAGTGAACTTCTTATATTTACAAGTTGTTCACGTAGTAAAATATCCATTATCTCAATAATGATATTCATGTTTTGGATATCATATATATCATATATATCCATCATATACATGTATTTATAATATTGCATAATCATTTAGAGGTAAGAAATAAAATTCACCGTTCATGGAGACGGTAAGCCGTACGTACGCATGAACGCTACTTTCATTTCTATGTCATATTAATGGAATTAAAAATAAATGAGAGATATGTATATTTTTAATTCCAGAATTATATTCATCCTTTAGATGTATCACACTTCATATATATCCATTATATGTACTTATAATAGTACATTACATTTGAGGATAAGAAATGAAATGCACCGTTCATGGAGACGGTAAGCCGTACGTACGCATGAACGCTACTTTCATTTCAATCTCATACTTTAATGGAAAGAAAAAAATAATGATATAAAGGTATATTATATCTCTAGTATAACATCATATATAATAACTTTAAATCCGTCCTTTATACGTCCCACATATGGAATTAACGAATCAAATCACTTTGAGGGGGCGGTAGTCTGCACTTCCTAAAATGAAGATATCGCGTATACCCATAATGGAATCCATAAAGGTATGCCACAAATGAAAAATATAGAAGATTAAGTAAAACATAAAAAATTTATATATCATATATAAACATAGTGACATCTTAATGGCCACCTTTGAAGGTGTTATACGAGTGTTGAACAATCATCGTTTCGTGAGGAAGAAATTAGCCATCCACAAAAACAATATTGTCACGACCCGACCCTACCCGGGCTCGAGACGCAACTACCCCAAGCCCGCCTCCATAGGCCAGGGGCAGGTGACCAGTGCCGAAGGCACAACAACTCAGGGAGTCCTTTGCTTAAGCACCTGTACACACACACAAGCAGCACACTCAATAAAAAAGTGCAGAGTAAAAAAAGAAAAGTAAAGGGAAACTGCTATAAATAAACCACAAGAGTGCATCGACCTCAAAATAGTATAGGGTACAAGATGAAAAGAAAAGGGAAAAAACATGTGCCCTACCAAAAAGTTCCACAACCCGGCAAAAGGTAAACAAAAAGAAACAATTGACGGGTCTCCCACCTGGAACCCGACTACGACCACCGCATGCGGTCCAATCTCCCAAGCTCCCACGCTCCACTGAAGTCACGCTCCACTTGTCCGTCGTCTGCAATGGCACACCAAGTGCGGGCAAAGCCCAAGCAGGGGTAAGTATAAAAATACTCAGTAGGATACCCCGAAGGCTCGAGAGAGAAACAAAGGAGGTACCGAAGGGTGAGCAGTAGATCGAACAGAAAGTAGAACAGAAGTACAACAGAGTGCAGTAAAGAGTCCAGCTCAACCCAACAAAAGAAAGGAGGTAGACTCATCCAGAAACAAGGAGCTGGAAACGGTGAGAAGATGAACTTCTCGTCGAGTCTTCGCTACCTATAAGAGGATAGTAGACTCATCCAACCACGATAAGCTAGACATGGAAAGCACGTGGCATACCCCACGCATCTTCGCCTCCTCTGGAAGGAGAGTAGACAAAACCCAAGGAGTGGGTACCGGAATAAGGTATATACATATATATATGCTCAACAAGGAGCCCAAACAATGTCATAAGGGGATCTCCATCCCGTAGCACATCCCAAGAAAAGTGAGTCACCTATAGTCCCAGAAGTAACATCATCGATTCCCAGAATCCCACACATCTGTCCCAAACAAAAAGCCAAGGGGCTCAATCACCACACCTCGACACTATCCGCTTTGGGCGGCACTAACTCGACCACACGGTTTTAGATCGCGTCACAAGAACGCATCTCGGTGGGGAATGTGACCATCGTACTTGAGAGTTCATGGGAAAGTCAAACCACACCTCGTCACTGCCCTGTAGTCGAGAGGTCTCCTCAAAGTCAAGGTCGTCACAACACTAACCTGCACAACCAAGGGTCCCCCTCCAGTAATCACGAAGGAAAGCCACAGACTAGCCTAGTAGAAAGGGCTGAGTTCGGAAATACCAATGGGTGACCCACTGCCCAGCCCTGCTGGAGGGTAATTCATAACCAGATATCGGGTGACCCACTGCCCAGCCCCGCTGGAGGGTAAACCGTAATACAACATCAGGCGACCCACTACCCATCCCCGCTGTAGGGTAGACCTGGAATAAGTCGACAGGCGACCCACTACCCAGCCCCGCTGGAGGGTAGACCATAACACATCATCCGGCGACCCACTACCCAGCCCCGCTGGAGGGTCGACCTTATTACATCATCAGGCGACCCACTGCCCAGCCCCGCTGGAGGGTAGACCTTGAACTAGAGGACGGGAGACCCACTACCCAGCCCTGCTGGAGGGTAGACCCTAAGAGGTCGTCGGGTGAACTACTGCCCAGTCCCTGCTAGAGGTTAAACCCTAGAAGTCACCAAGCAACCCACTACCCATCCCTACTGGAGCGTAAACCCGAATGAAGTCGATGAGTAACCCACTGCCCAGCCCCGCTGGAGGGTAGAACTCAGAGCTTCTCTAGCCATCTCTACTCGAGGGTACACCACCGGCCAAACGAACACGTAGTGGGTATCGCGCAACCACCCAACACCAGAACAACTCACCCAAAAGAGGTGCAGCGTCTGCTCCAGCACTAGCTGCCACTAGCACCACTACCGGCCAATCCATTAAGAAAGAAACCAGGGGGAGACCACTCAACCCTGCTGGTCAAACAAATGAGCACAGAGGGACCCTCTATATCGCGAGAGGTCAAAGTGCGCAAAGAAGAACCCAGAACGCACGTGGGGCCCACACAACGTGTGGCCCCCTCGCAACCCCAACCAAGCGCCCAAACGTTCTTAGGTACGAACAAACCCATGTACTGTCAAGAATTATCGTATACTCCCAGAGTATACCACATTCTCAACCCAAGGGCCATCGTGCACATGGCACCCAACGTCAACGCGGAGGCGTGATGTAACATCTCCACCTCAAAGGCCCAGGGACGACCAACCACATCTCGTGAACCATTTACAACACTCTCCCAAGAGTGCGCGATCACACGCCAAAGGTCCGCTACAAACAAAGTAGGGCGAACCACCACTAGAGCACCTTTCATGCTTCCACATTTAACAAGATCGTGCAAGAGGCTCCGTACAGCCAAACGGATCACACTGTTGTAATCCTTGCGAAAAAACAGGCGTGTTAGACTACTCCCTTGCCCGAAATGGTCAACATGTGAAAATGGTACTATTCACCGTGACTAAACCCATGTAGGGCCCAACCCAAGATCCCGAAACTGAACCATCGGATCATGCCACTGCGATCCCCTCGGAAAAACACATAGGATTGAGTAATCAATCACCCAAAAAGAACACCCGGTGAAGAAGGTACTGTTCACCGTAGCCAGGTCGGGTGGGTCCCACACCACGTCCCCGAAAAAGGTCGGGCAAACTGCGCCATCGCAAAGCTCTCGGAAAAGCACGTCAAATTGACTGCTTACTTTCGTGGAACGGGGACCCGGTGAAAAAGATGCGTTCCAGGAAACCGCACACGAGCGGAGCCATGTGGGACCCGCTTCCTGGTCCCGAAACTCAACGAACGGATTGCACCGTTGCGATCCTCTGGAAAAAGTAAACAAGATGGACTATTCATTTGTCCAAAACGGTCGCCCGGTGATTAAGATGGAAAATCACCATCGACGCCCAAACGACCATCTTGGGCCCCGCACCATCATGCCGAATTAGGGTGGGCGAATTGCACCATTTCAATCCCCTCGGAAAAACACCCATAATCGACTGCTCGCACGCCCCGAACGGACATCCGACAAAAAAGTAGGTAAAAGCTGCACGCAGCTCAAAAGACGGGCCGTGGGGCCCACGCGTCAAATCCAGTCTCAATGCCCAGAACCACCTTGGTAACTGCCGCCTCGACACCAGGGTTCCAATTCCGCTGATGGCGCTTAAAATGGACGTCTGATGCGTCCGCGCCGCCCAAAACAAGAGTCTCGGGAACAACGCTCATCCACTTAAAGACACGTCGTGCCTCCGAGACCTATCGTTTCGGAAATTAAAAATTCCCAAAACCATCTCAAAATATTATCTTCATCCCAAGGAACGCGTCGCCGCTGACGGCGTGCGAATCCGACACCCGGGCTGACATTTATAGCCGTTTTAAAAAAACGGACATTAGTGGGCCAGGCCGGTTCTGCCGGCCCACTCTCCTGAACCGGCCCGCGGTCGCGGGCCGACCTTCCATGCCTGGAACGGCAGAAATCCGGTACGGCTTTCTTTTCACCCACAAAGACCCTCCATGTGCGGGTCTTGTCTGTCGTGGGGTCCCGAGGACCCCGCCCCCGTTGTCGCCGCGTCAACCCGGCCAGGAGTGCCGGGGCCTCGTCACCCGCACGCCGTGCTTTGCCGGCGCCCACTGGACACCCCCGGACACACCCGGACAATGCCTCCCTCACCCTTCCTCTGAAGTCACGCCGCACCCTGGCCTCGCCCGGCTGCTTCACCAGACACCCGCAGACACCCCGCTGCCGCGCCGTCCGCCCTAGCCGCGCCGCCGCTCGAATCCGTCGGAGACCGAAAACCCGCCAACTTCGGCGGATGATTGCGGACGCCACGGGGCACGGAATTCGAATCCGAGAGATCCGTTGGAAAGGGAAAATTGTATACTACGCGTTAATGGGATTCATTCAAAAATCCATAAACAATCCGTGTGTATTATTTAGGTTCAAAATAGGTGCGAGAAGACAAAACGCAACAAGACCCTAACTCGTGGGCGTTGCCCGGAGCTTCGCCGCGGAACCACCGCCTTGCCGGAGCTGCCCCGCCGGAGCCACCTCGCCGGAGGTGGAGGAGGAGAGGGAGAGGAGGGGCTACATTGAGGGGGGGTGTTTCTCCAGAGGAGACCAAGGGAGGGGAAGAAGGAGGGTTTAAATAAAAATTAAAACAACTTTTAATTAATTAAACCCATAATTTTCCCCGCATCTGAAACCTTTGGCGAGGTCAAAATTAAACCTCCACTAGGGTAAAAACCACCTCTTGAGCACAACGGTTGTCTCAGAATTTTAATCTGAGACCCCATTCAAAATTTATTAAACTCAACGCCCGAGGGTGCCAAATTACAAAAACGCCCCTGGGGCCATTTTTCACAGACGGCCTGCGCCCGCGAAACATATAGCCCTCCTAGGGTAAACGGAACACTCCAAACTCAAAAGTGCCCTCGGTTTTCCAATCTGAGACACCTTTTAAGAGATACTAGCATTTTCCTTTAAGCGAATAAATTAATTTATTAATTTATCCGTTTATCCTTCCGAAAGCGAGCGAGGGGTCCAAACATCCCGTGCCGACAAGTTTTATGACGTTCCTAGGGTAAAAACCCCATTCCGGACCCATCCGTACACTCGTATATCTTATCCGGAATTCCATTTAGGAGTTATCCCATTTAATCGGCGTTTCCAGTGTGAACACACTGAAAATTTAATTCCGGCCACTCCGGGGCTCGTAATCGCACGTCGTCTGAAGGAGCTGCTTTGGAATATCGTCTAGAATATTCCAAAGTCTTTTGTAGCAAAAACCGGGTTCTTACATCATTCCCTCCTTCAAGATTTTCGTCCCCGAAAATCAAAACTAGGGAGAAAAACAGGGTACTAAGCCCACACCTGGCTTTCCCGTACCCAGAAGAACCCACGCACAGCTCTGCGTCACCCCACACAGACCAAAGGATTGATCTGTTCACGCTAGGTCATCCCTTGCCGACATTGTGAACCCACTCCAGACTTTGGGGTTAGGTCAAGGAGGTAGGGTACCTCGTCGTCCCTTTGCACGATCTCAAACGGCCCGAAGGCCCTCGGGGGTAGCTCACCTCCCCGGTCCAACCTCTACATCGCACGCCGCGACAAGAATCACCACTTGGGCATGGGAAAGGCCCAGTGATTTCCTCTTTCAGAATATCCATATGGTGAAGCACCTAAGGATATCTGGTCACGCAATATTTCACAGCCGATGTCTCTCATCCAATACTCTCTTACACGCTCGAAAGCGAAGGAGTCAACACCGTTGACGAAAGGAAAAGGTCTCACACCTTTTTCCTTACCAACACAGGGTTACACCCGACGCCTTGCGTCACCCTGGTAACACCTCAAACAAGGAGCAGGGAGAAAAGACTTTCACACGCAAAGCCTAAAAATTCTACTGCAAGAAGTAGTAGTGTCGCAAGGGGTACCTCTCACCGTCCCATGCTCTGCAGGATCGTAGACATCCAATGCTCGCGGCAACCCGCGGTCCCAACTGTCAGCTCCCGGAGCCTGACGTGGACTGCCTTGTGGTGATGGGGAGATCTTGTAACGTCATCCCCCACCTCTAGCTCCTCCCGCTACTCTGCTCGCACCACCTCTCTAGCCACTACTCCGATCACGGCGCTGCCTCTGCCGTGGTGGTGCGCCTGCTGCCTGCCCGAAGCTCTCAGCAACTCGGGTCGGGCAGTCTCGTGTCAAGTGACCTCGCCCGTCACCAGCATAGCATTGGCGCTCTCTGGGATGCCCTGGTGCCCTTCGGTGCCACTGTGGTGTACGACCATGGCCCGAGATCCACTCATGGAAGGGAATCCTCGGCTAAGGCCCTGCGCCCTTTCGCCACAGTGGTATACGACCACATCTCCGATACCAGCAGTGGGAAGGCCACCTACATCGAGGTCATGTCCTACGGCGCCTGCTAGCTACGACAGACATCCCGACTCCATCACGCCCACTACCACTACCAACCGCAAAACATTACAGGAATCCCTCTGTCACCAGCGCCTGCTCTAGCACCCCGACATATGTGCAAATGCCCAAGGGTACTCTGACTGCACGAATCTCTCGGCGGAGACCCTGCTTCAAACTTCCGCGCTCGGATGTTGTCGCCACCCACCAAATCCAGGTAAAAGCATGCACGATCTGCAAAACTAACCACGTACTCAGCCACCGTCATCCCTCCCTGCTAAAACTGCAGGAGCTCCTGAATCCGAACAGAGTGCAAGAAGGAGGGGAAAAACTCCTCACGAAAAAACTGCTGAAAGTCGCACCATGAAAGCGATGACTCGTCAAGAAGCTGAGTCACCAGACTCCACCAACGCCATGTTGATCCACGAAAAAGGATGGCTACCAAAGCCACTCTCTGATCTGTCGGTGTCTGCACAAGCCTGAAAAGGCAAACCACTGCCTTGAGCCAAACCTTTGCTGCCCGAGGGTCTGGTTCACCACTGAACCTCAGCGGTGTCTGCCGCTGGAACTCACGGAGCGCGATCAAACTGCGCTCAAACCCCGTCTGCTCTGCTGAAACTGCCTACTGCTCAACAGGTGGGGGTGCTGCTACCGGACCACCAGGAGAAAGGGGATCACATGATGGGTCCTGGACTGAGGCCTCGTAGCTCACAGGGTCGTCGTCACGAACCAAAGCTGGTATCTTGGCTGGCTGTCTTCGCGAAGACATCCTGAATATTATCAAGGAGTGTCGCGGTCAGATGAGCATATATATATATATATATCAATAACAACTACGATGGGGAGCTGCCTCAAGAAGGAAAATCAAGACTCAGTCCTATGTGATGCACAAACAAATTTCCCTGCAACAAGTGTCTCAGCATGCCGAGTCGACAAGCGGGTTATCAAGGTCATGGTGAATGGATACGTCGGCCGCCGCACCATCAATGGACTCCCTGACCTTATAGCCGCTCTCGAGACACATCTAAACCATTTCCCTATATCCCAACCAGTTCCTATTTTAGGGACGTCTGCACAATGTCCCAAAGAACGAACCACCTTTGATACCACTTTGTCATGACCCGACCCTACCCGGGCTCGAGCCGCAACTACCCCAATCCCGCCTCCATAGGACAGGGGCTGGCGACTAGCGCTGAAGGCACAAAAACTCGGGGAGGCCTTTTCCTAAGCACATGTACACACACACACACACGCAGCACACTCAATGAAAAAGTGCAGATTAAAAAAAGAAAAGTAAAGGGAAACAGCTATAAATAAACCACAAGAGTGCATTGACCTCTAAACACTACAGGGTACAAGCTGAAAAGAAAATGGGAAAAACACACGCCCAACCAAAAATAGCCACAACCCGGAAATAGGTAAACAAAAAGAAACAACTAACGAGTCTCCCACCTAGAACCCAGCTATGACCACCGCACGCTGTCCAATCTCCCAAGCTCCCACGCTCCACTGAAGTCACGCTCCACCTGTCCATCGTCTGCAAGGGCACACCAAGTGCAGGCAAAGACCAAGCATGGGTGAGTATAAAAATACTCAGTAGGATACCCCAATGAATCAAGGGAGCAACAAAGGAGGTACCGAAGGGTGATCAGTAGATCGAACAGGGAGTAGAACAGAAGTACAACAGAGTGCAGTAAAGAGTCCTGCTCAACCCAACAAAATAAAGGAGGTAGACTCGTCCAGACACAAGGAGCTAGAAACGGTGAGAAGATGAACTTCTCGTTGAGTCTTCGCTACCTATAGTAGGATAGTGGACTCGTACAACCACGAGAAGCTAGACACGGAAATCGCGTGGCATACCCCGCGCGTCTTCGCCTCTCCGGGAAGGAGTGTAGCCAAAACCCAAGGAGTGGGAACCGGAACAAGCTATATACAAATACATATTCTCAACAAGAATCCCGAACAAGGTCGTAAGGGGATCTCCATCCCGTATCTCAGCCCAAGAAAAGTGAGTCGCCTACAGTCCCAGAAGTAACATCATCGATGCCCAGCATCCCGCACGGCTGCCCCGAACCGCAAGCCAAGGGGCACAATCACCACACCTCGACTCTATTCGCTTTGGGCGACATTGACTCGCCCGCACAGTTTTATATCGCTACAAAAGAACGTATCTCGGTGGGGAAAGTGCCCCTCGTACTTGAGAGTTCTAGGGAAATTCAAACCACACCTCGTCACTGCCCTGCAGTCGAGAGGTCTCCTCAAAGTCAAGGTCGTCACAACATTGACCCGCACAACCAAGGGTCCTGCTCCGGTAATCATGAAGGAAAGCCACAGACTAGCCTAGTAGAAAGGACTGAGTCCAGAAATACCAATGGGTGACCCACTGCCCAGCCCTGCTGGAGGGTAATTCATAACCAGATATAGGGTGACCCACTGCCCAGCCTCGCTGGAGGGTAAACCCTAATACATCATCAGGAAACCCACTACCCAGCCCTGCTGGAGGGTAGACCATAACACATCATCCGGCGACCCACTGCCCAACCCCGCTGTAGGGTAGACCTTATTACATCCTCAGGAGACCCACTGCCCAGCCCCGCTGGAGGGTAGAGCAGGAATAAGTCGACAGGCGACCCACTGCCCAACCTCACTGGAGGGTAGACCTGGAACTAGACGACGGGTGACCCACTGCCTAGACCTGCTAGAGGGTAGACCCTAAGAGGTCTTCGGGTGACCCACTACCCAGTCCTTGCTGGAGGGTAAACCCAAGAAGTCACCGAGCAACCCACTGCCCAGCCCTGCTGGAGGGTAAACCTGAAGAAGTGGATGAGTAACCCACTGCCCAGCCCCGCTGGAGGGTAGAACTCAGAGCTGCTCTATCCATCTCTACTGGAGGGTACACCACCGGCCAAACGAACACGTAGTGGGTATCGCGCAACCACCCAACTCCAGAACAACTCACCCAAAAGAGGTGTAGCTTCTGCTCCAGCACTGGTAGCAACTAGCACCACTACGGGCCAATCCATCGAGAACGAAACCAGGGGGAGACCACTCTACCCTGCTGGTCAAACAAACAAGCACAGAGGTACCCTCTATGCCGTGAGAGGTCAAAGTCTGCAAAGAAGAACCCGACAAGCACATGGGGCCCACACAATGTGTGGCCCCATCGCAACCCCAACCAAGCACCCAAACGTTCTCAGGTACGAACAACCCCATGTACCTTCAATAATTCTCGTATACTCCCAGAGTATACCACATTCTCAGCCCAAGGGTCATCGTGCACACGGCACCCAATGACAACGGGGAGGCATGACGTAACATCTCCACCTCAAAGGCCCAGGGACGGCCAACCACATCTCATGAACCATTTACATCACTCTCCCAAGAGTGCGCGATCACACTTCAAGGTTCCGCTACAAACAAAGTAGGGCGAAACACCACTCGAGCACCTTTCATGCTTCCACATTTACCAAGATCGCGCAAGAGGATCCACACAGCCAAACGGATCACACCGTTGTAATCCTTGTGGAAAAACACCCGAGTTAGACTACTCACTCGCCCGAATTGGTCAACAGGTGAAAATGGTACTATTCACCGTGACCAAACTCGTGTAGGGCCCAACCCAAGATCCCGGAACTAAACCAACGGATCACGCCACTGCGATCCCCTCGAAAAAACACATAGGATTGAGTAATAAATCGCCCAAAATGAACACCCGGTGAAGAAGGTATTGTTCACCGTAGCCAGGTCGGGTGGGTCCCACACCACGTCCCCGAAAAAGGTCGGGCGGATTGCGCCATCGCAAATCTCTAGGAAAAGCGCGTCAAATTGACTGCTTACTTGCGTGGAACGGGGACCCGGAGAAAAAGATGCATTCCGGCACACCGCACACGAGCGGCGCCACGTGGGACCCGCATCCCGGTCCCGAAACACAATGAACGGATCGCACCGTTGCGATCGTCTCGAAAAAGTACACAAGATTAACTATTCACTTGTCCAAAACGGTCGCCCGGTGATTAAGATGGAAAATCACAGTCGACGCCCAAACGGCCCTCGTGGGCCCCGCACAATCGTGCCGAATTAGGGCGGGTGTATTGCACCATTTCAATCCCCTCGGAAAAACATCCAACATCGACTGCTCGCACGCCCCGAACGGACGTCCGACAAAAAAGTCGCTAAAAGCTGCACGCAGCTCAAAAGACGGGTCGTGGGGCCCACGCCTCAAATCCAGTCTCAACGTCCGGAACCACCCTGGTAAGCGCCACCTCGATGCCAGGGTTCCAATGCCGCTGACGGCACTTAAAATGGACGTCTGATGCGTCCGTGCCGCCCAAAATAAGAGTCTCGGGAACAACGCTCGTCCACTTAAAGACGCGTCGTGCCTCCGAGACCTATCGTTTCAGAAATTAAAAATTCCCGAAACCATCTCAAAATAAATTTTTTTCGTCCCAAGGAACGTGTCGCCGCTGACGGCGCGCGAATCCGACACCCGGGGTGACATTTACAGCCGCTTTAAAAAAAACCGACATTAGTGGGCCAGGCCGGTTCGGCCGGCCCACTCTCCTGAAACGGCCCGCGGTCGCGGGCCGCCCTTCCACGACCCGACCGGCAGCAAGCTGATCCGGCTTTCTTTTCGCCCACAATGACCCGCCGTGTGAGGGTCTTGTCGGCCGTGGGGTCCCGAGGACCCCGCCCCCATTGTCGCCGCGTCAACCCGGCCAGGAGGGCCGGGGCCTCGTCGCCCGCACGTCGTGCTTCGCCGACGCCTGCTGGACACCCCCGGGCACACCCGAATGCCGCCTCCCTCGCCCTGCCGCTGAAGGCACGCCGCGACCCGGCCTCGCCCGACCACTCCACCGGACACTCGAAGACACCCCGCTTCCGTGCCGTCCGCCCTAGACGCGCCGCCGCTCGAATCCGCCGGAGACCGAAAACCCGCCAACTTCGGCGGATGATTGCGGACGCCATGGGGCTCGGAATTCAAATCTGAGAGATGCGTTGGAAAGGGAAAATTGTATACTACGCATTCATGGTCTTTGTTTGAAAATCCAACAACAATACGAGCATATTATTTAGGTTCGAAATAGGTGCGGGAAGACAAAATGCAACAAGACCCTACCTCGTGGGTGTTGCCCGGAGCTTCGCCGCGGAACCGCCGCCTTGCCGGAGCTGCCCCGCCGGAGCCGCCTCGCAGGAGGTGGAGGAGGAGATGAAGAGGAGGGGCTTCCTTGAGGGGGGTGTTTCGCCAGGGGAGAGCAAGGGAGGGGAGGAAGGAGGATTTAAATAAAAATTAAAACAAATTTTAATTAATTAAACCCATAATTTTCCCCTCATCCGAAACCTTTGGAGAGGTCAATATTAAACCTCCCCTAGGGTAAAAACCACTTCCCGAGCACAACTTTGGTCACATTATTTTAATCCGAGATCCCGTTCAAAAGTTATTAAACTCAACGCCCCAGGGCGCCAAATTACGAAAATGCCCCTGGGGCCATTTTTCACAGACGGCCCGCGCCCGTGAAACTTGTACCCCTCTTCGGGTAAACGGAACGCTCTGAACTCAACGCTGCCCTTGATTTTCCAATCTGAGCCACCTTTTAAGAGATACTATCATTTCACCTTTAAGAGAATAAATTAATTTATTAATTTATACATTTAACCTTCCAAAAGCGAGCGAGGGGTCCAAACATCCCATCCCGACAAGTTTTATGTCATTCATAGGGTAAACACCCCATTTCGGACACATCCGTACACTCGGATATCTGATCTGGAACTCCGTTTAGGAGTTATCTCATTTAATTGGCGTTTCCAGTGTGAATGCACTGAAAATTTAATTTCGGCCACTCCGGGGCTCGGAATCACACGCCGTCTGAAGGCGCTACTCTGGAATATCGTCAAGAATATTCCAAAGTCTTTCTTAGCAAAAACCGGGTTCTTACAAGTATGTTTATTAAACATTAGATGAAGGTGTGTGTATGTGTAGCTCGAATCCTTATTATAAGAACATCCTAGTATATTGAAGATACTAGAGTTGTTACAAAAGAAATGAATAAAAAGAGTTTAGGGGGTTGGAGAAGAAAAATAAAACAAAAGAGAACAAGTGAAGACGTTACCTTAAAATAGGGTAACTCCCTTTGGTTTGAACCAAAAGGGTTTCTTGAAGAGCTTCCTGCCTAAGTTAAGGCTTCTAGGATGAGGAGAGGGATGTGGAGAGAAAAAAAGATCAGAGATTGGCCGAACCAAAGGTTTGAGAAGTGTGGGTAAGGTGGTAGAGGTGGGGGCCTTTGATAGGAGGAGAGAAGGGGAACTCTTGGAAAAGTATAAAATGTTACTTTATTTTTAAATGGTTTCGAGTTTTAATGGTCCCACATTGATGTGTTTCGAGGATAAGGTGATAAGGGTTCGAAAGCCACCCATCCAATAGGTTTTTGACATGTGTAGTTCCTAGATTTTGAATTATCTTTCCATTTTATTTAAATTGTTAAATAATGAGGTCATCGCTGCATCATCATGATGTCATAAAGAATTTAATTTATTTAATGTCTAAAAATTATAAAAAAAATACTATGATGTAGTAAATCTTTTTATCTTTCCAATGAATATTTATAGTCAAAATTTTTACTTCTATAACTACATGTAAAAATTGTTTTAGTAAAACCAATCATGTTTGTGACATTTTTATTTTAACTTTAAATAAAAGGAATAAATGACATTATCAAACCCAAGTGGCTCCATGGGGTACCAAAAATCGACCCATGGGTTTTCTTGGTCGGCGATAACTCATCCAATAGGGTTAGGACAAGTGTCAAGATATTTTCATTTTATTATAATATCATTTTTACCTTAAATCACACTAATTACCTTTAATCGCGATTAATAAAACTTAAAAGTTACTTTTAATCAAAAATTATTTTCATCCCATTGAACCACATTTTACGTAACAATTAAAATAATTTAAATTGGATTTTTGAAATTCAAATCACATAAGTGGTAAAGTCACATTTAAACAAAAAATCAAATTTGGTAACCACCACTTTGTGGTTTCACTATTCATCAAAAATTAAAGTTTTTCAGAAAAATACCAAAAATTCACCCTAATCTATATTTGATATTCCGAATTCAAAAATGATGTTTATTTTAGCAAATTAATAACATAGAAGTTTCATTAATTAATTTTATAATTAAACCCTGCTGTTAAAACAAATAGCGTGTTTTTAAGAAACAATATCTTTCAAAAGATTGACACTCGTTTATGTCCAACCTTAAAGTGGTATTAATTACAATGACCACCATTTGATTAAATGGTAAAAATATATTCTATTTACACTTTAAAACCAATTAAAAAGATAATATAATCATATAAATATATTAGATCCGAAATTGGTTTTGAATTAAAATACAACATTTTCACTATTCATTAAAAATTGAACTTTTTCCGAAATATACCAAAAATTTACACAAAGTAAATTTTGATGTCCCGATTATAAAGAAGAATTTTATTTTGTCAAATATAACAC
The DNA here is from genome assembly GCA_963277665.1 of Viscum album. Taxonomy (NCBI): domain Eukaryota; kingdom Viridiplantae; phylum Streptophyta; class Magnoliopsida; order Santalales; family Viscaceae; genus Viscum; species Viscum album. Next base: position 1,604,374,132 of record OY728150.1, on the reverse strand, counting down.
ATAAAATTGTCAAAAGTGGATTTAAAAGAGGTTCACCATCAAAAGGCGGTTAATCGACCTTTTAAAGAATATTAGGCTGTCTACGCTTAAAATTGGATTCATTCGCATTTTTAATCCTCTAACATTTATTGTAAAGAGTAAAAATATTTGAAAAATATATATAATAATTTTTTAGTTAGTTATGTTCATTCCCTCCATTACAACGACTAGGCATTAACAACCATTTAAAATAATATTATTTTATTATTAGAGTGCAATGTAAGATTCCAAGAAACTCGTTGTTGCGTATTGGGTACTCCATTGAGAATAGCATCCCCTTTAAAGTAATATTAATAATTTATTCACAAATATGGATAAATATAAAAATGTCATACTCTCTATTTACCTGGGGTGTTACAAAATTAATTTAATAAAAGATTTTTGTTAATGTCAATTTTGTCTTTACATTAAATTAATTAATCCAAATTGTCATTATCACTACCAAGTGGCAAAATGGGGTCCCAAAATAGACCCAAGTATGACCATGGTCGGCCAATACTCATAAAATATGGTTAGGAAAAGTGTTAAGGTGATTTTTAACTATTATAATATTCTTTTAACCTTGAACTACCCTATTTACTTTTAACTGTGGTAAATAAAAGTTAAACGTTACTATTAACTAAATATTATTTTTATCTAATTGAACCACATTTTACTCCTTGATATTAACCGTGCATCTCTTATTTTCAAAATTCAACTCATAGAAGTGGTAAAATTAAGTTTTATGAACAATTACAAAAGCTCCTAAGAGGTGGGTAAATGACGTTGAAAAGTTCAATACAATTTTTATAAATCTCAAATTATTATAAAATGACTCCAATGAATTTAATTGAACTTATATAAGTATTATGTATCTATTTTTACCTAAAAAAATTTCAATCAAATAAATTTCTATTTAATTAAAAAGTCGGTTATAACCAAAAACTCAGGGTTTTCATTATTCATCAAAAATTGTAGTTTTTCAGAAAAATACCAAATATTCACCCTAAGCTATATTGGATATTCAAAATTAAAAAATGATGTCTATTTTTACAAATTAAAAACATAGAAGTGGCAGTAATTAATTTTAAAAGTAATTCCAGTAATCAAAACAAATAGCGTGTTTTTAAGAAACAATAACTATCAAAAGATCGACACTTGTAAATGTCCAAATTCAAAGAAAAATTAATTCCAATGACCAAAATTGGATTAAATGGTAAAAATATATTTAATTACTCTTTAAAACCAATTAATAAGATAATCTAACAGTATAAATTATTGCGATAAAAAAACTTGTTTTTAATTAAAATATAGCGTGTTTTTACTATTCATCAAAATATGAATGTTATTAAAATAATATGAAAATTTTATCCAAATTAAATTTTTATATCCTGATTCCAATGAAGAATTTAATTTTTTCAAATTGGACTTATAAAAATGTCAAAAACTAGATTTAATGTGGGTGCACCATCAAAAGGCGGGAAAACTGCATTTTTTGAAAAATACTTATTTTACCTGAATTTTTTTTATCATACCTAGAAAATATGTAGGAAGAATAATAATGTTATAAAATTCTAAATGTGGTTAATAATAATTATAACGGTGAGTCCATAATAATATTATAACAATATATCGTTGTTTAGTGACACCCAATATTGCCTACTAGACATGCTATCGAGGATGGTCGTGATTGCATGTAATGCAAGCCAAGTCAGGGTTGCGTGTTGTGCAAGACTTCTTTTATGTTTTTTATAATATAATCCAACCATATTTAATTTATACAATGAATATATATATATACACACTCAATGCTGTGTAGAATGACTAGTATCAAATGAACATGAAATTGTTTGTAAAACAATCCAAGAATAGTGTTGTGTATACTGCAAGCTAAAAATGTGTGGCGTATAGCACACGATAATCTTGGTTTAGTATAATAAACATGACATCAAATAAAATAAATAGAATACTTATCATAAAATCTCGGGGTGTTACACTAAGCCCACGTGAGTTAAACTCGCTGTGGGAAACAAGGGAGGAAGATCATTATCGCAATACCTGGAACATCCATTGAGGGGTAGTTGGAAGAGCCCCAAAGGACACCTTTAACGCGACTTTGTTCTCCTAACACGCTGATATGTATTGAGGAATAGTATCAAGAGTATCAAAGCTCTACTTGGACATAATGGGGATGGAGAAGGATGTGAATCGTGTACTCGACATTTTGGGCTTAATAGGGTTGGTGTGGTGATGGAGGGTTACTGCTGACTGTGGTGGTAAAGCAGTATCTATTTTAAATTATCTTGAAAAGGGAACAACAAAAGAGCATCAACCACTGACCGTATTCACAACGCAAGATTTTGCATCTATTTGTTGCCCAAAACCCTGGGTGGTGTTGGCCTGTAACAATAGGAGAGCCCGTGGGCGTTGTATCCAGGCCGTTCTTAGGGGTCCCTATGGTGGTGAAATGTGATGAAAGCCCTGATGAAGAGGAACACAAATCCTAAAAAGTGGGTGCAGGCGTGCCGGAGTGGAGTCCGAAATTCCAGGTAACTAAACGAGAGTACCCTTAGGCACATTGGTGAACCACCAAAAAGGGGTGGCAATGTAGCTCAAGAGGGAGAGGCACATGGAATAGTCATTACAAGCCTAACGTGAATGAGGAAACAGCCCCACAACACGCTATATACTCCCCTCTCTGGGGAAGGGTAGGCCAAGGGGCCAAGGTGGGATGGATATTTTTAGAAGATGGGGCTGGACCCAAAGCCTAGACATTCGGGTGGTCCTACGTATTCCATAACGATAGGAATCAAGAAATACATAGTTCTTGAAGATACCCAGGGGGCGGGATTCCCTAATGAGGACGTGTATGGTATGGCGAGTAACCCGACGTCAATGAGGACATAATCCCGTTCTACGCCACACACTCTCATAAAAGAGAACCTGGGCCAGGGGCCCGAAAAGGCAAAGGGGCTTGATAGTTGGGCTTTGGTCCAGAAGGCTTGGCCCACTCACGGTTTAACGTCTTGCAATGATGACGAGAGGTTGGGGCCTGGAAAGGACAAGGGTCCTAAGGCTAGGCCGCAGTCAGGAAGACCTAACCAGCTTGCAATTTATCATCTTGAAGTAAGGATGAGGGGAGGATAAGGTGTCTCGTCTGGGGATGTGTGCGGCATGGCAAGTAACCAGACGTGAATGAGGAAAAAATCCCACACCACACCGCACAATCCCATCATCGAGAACCTGGGCCAGGGACCCGACGTTTGGCCCTGCCCAGAAATATTTCTTCAGGATGGGGCAGAATGAATCACTACACTCGATGTTTGGGACATATTGGGGTGGACCCGAGGATCCAGGGTGGCTGTTGACCATGTTTGACACATAGCGTCCCTTTAGTGACTTGAGATGGGAGAAACAAATGAGCATCGACTACATACCACATTTGAAACGCGAGACTTGTATTGGCTTGTTTCTCGACATCCTCGAGGGCGTTGGCCTGAATTGGTAAGAGATCCCGTAGGACTAGCATCCATACCATTCAGGGGACCTTTTGGAGAGGGAAAGTGATGGAATCCCGGTCAAGGAGTGGGTGGAGCATAGTTGTACCAATCTATGGATGTGGCGAACATCTCCAAGGAGGGGGACGTGTAGCCGAGTCGAGGCTAACTCGATGTGAATTGGGGCGAAAACATGCTCCCTACCATATATCCTGACCTGAGTGGAAGAATTCTGGATTTTGGGCTGGGTCATCAGGAAAAATGTTTGAGCATTCCTATATATCCCATGAAGTTGGGAATCAAGCCATATGTAGTTGTTAAAGTCCAGGTAATTTAATGTCATGCGGTGAAGACATGGGAGGATATAAGAACAGGAGTGGGCACATGGTGAGACCATTATAATCCTCGTATGAGTGGGGCTGAGGAAGCCTACTCCTTCTCCTGCAAGGACCCTCTGAGGAATCTATACCCAAGGGGATAGTAAAAGAGAAAAGCTTGGGGTTGGGCTCAAGAAAAGACGTCTGAGTGTTCCAACATTTCCCATTAGGATGGGAATCAATCCATACATAGATCTAAAAGTGCAGTTTAACATCATGTGGGATGAGATGCAGATTAACGTCATGCGGGACAAAGACGCGTCTCGTCTGGGGATATGTATGGTCCAGTGGGAAACCCAATGTGAACGAGAACATAATCCAACACCACACCGTACAATCCTGCAAGGGAGCTTGAGTTGTGGAAGGCCAAGGGGCTTGAGACTGGTCCTCAGTCAGGAAGGCCTGACTAGCCTGCAGTTTATCATCTTACAGTAAAGAGGAGGGGTTGGGGGCCTGGAAAGGCCAAGGGGCCTTGGTCAGGAAGGCCTGACCAGCTTGTAGTCTAACGTCTTGCAGTAAGGAAAAAGGATATCTTAGTTTAAGGTCATAGACCTCGGACCATTTTGCATTTTATTGTCATGCAGGACGGTAATGTGCAGTTTAGGGTCATGCGGGACAGTAATGTGCAGTTTGGGGTCATGCGGGACCGTAATGTGCAGTTTAGGGTCATGCGGGACCGTAATGTGCAGTTTAGGGTCATGCGGGACCGTAATGTGCAGTTTAGGGTCATGCAGGAGAGTAATGTGTAGTTTAGGGTCATGGGGGACTGTAATGTGCAGTTTAGGGTCATGCGGGGCCGTAATGTGTAGTTTAGGGTCATGCGGGATCGTAATGTGTAGTTTAGGGACATGCAGGACCGTAATTTGTAGTTTAGGGTCCTTCGGGACCATAATGAGCAGTTTAAGGTTATGTGGGACCTTAATGGACAGTTTAGGGTCATCTGGGACTGTAATGCGTAGTTTAGGGTCATGCAAGACCGTACAGTTTAAGGTCGTGCATGACCATGAAGCTTAGGCAATGTATTGCTTGTGGAACTTGGCATTGGTTGGAGGAGTTATGCGCTCACCATCCATGGTCACTAAGGAGTATGCTCCATTGGGCTAATCCTTGTGAATGATGTAAGGTCCTTCCCATTTGGTCTCCAGCTTGGGTGGTTTCCTGCCAGGGATCATTAGCGCTCGGAGGGCCAACAACAGGTCTCCTTGTAGAAAAGAGTGAAGGCAAACCTTTAGGTTTAAGGCTCTAGCTATCTTATTCTGATGTCTTTCCAGATTGTGCAGGGCATGAAGCCTGTTCTCGTCCTGTGCTTCTAGTTCAGTTAGACGGATTTTGGCCACCTTATCTGGTGCCTGCTGGTCATAGACTACAGTGTGTAACTATGGAAGCTGGATCTTGATGGGCAGGACAACCTCAGCCCCATACAAGAAGGAATACAGAGTCACCTAGTTGGAATTGTGAGTCATTGTCTGATACACCCAGAGGGAGTTGGGGAGCTTTTCAGGCCAACTTTTCTTGTTCTGATCAACCATTTTTCGAAGGATGTTAGAGAGAGTTTTTTTGAACCCCTTGATCTTCCCATTTTCATGCACATGATAGTGAGAGGTATGGTTCAAATGGATATTTTACTTCGCGTAAAATTTCATCAGCTCAGCTACTCGAAATTTGATGTCGTTATCGGTGAGGATAGCGTGAGGGACTCCAAACCGGTGGATGATATTGGAGCTCACGAAGGTAATGATGGAACGTTCCTTGACCTCTTTGAGTGGAATTGCCTCCGCCCACTTGGAGAATATTTGATCGAATATATAGATGTATATGTATATTGGAAGGAACAATACCAGAGGGGGGGTGAATTGTATGTTTAAACTTTGTGTTTAAACACTTAAGAATTTAGTTTAAATGATCTTATACTAATAAAAATACAAACACCCACAAATGTATTGAGTATAAAGGTATGAATTAATGTAATACAATTAGAAAAGTAAAGTAATTGTATTCAAGATGAATAAAATAATCAGAGTAAAAAACAGTAAATGATTCTACCTTAAAGCGTATAGAATCAATCGATTCAAAATGTAATAGTACAATTGTAATTGAAACAATTGTAATTGAAAGTGTAAAGAAGAAAGGAAACAATAAAGATTCATTTCTAATACAAGCAGCAGAGGAAATGTAAAATAATTACAATTATTTTGACCCAAAGAGAAGAGTTATCCTTTTACCAAGGATAAAATGTATGTCTCACCATCAACTTGGTAAGCCCTCAATACGATGATCGGTACGTCTGTCTGCCTATCCCCGGCAGCCCTCGATACGATGATCGGTACGTCTGTCTGCCTATCCCTGGCAGCCCTCGATACGATGATCGGTACGTCTATCTTTCAATCACTTGAAATCCCTTGATAAGATGATCGGATGCACAAAGCAGGAGAAAAGTTGAATCATCTCTCTCTAGAATATTATAGAAGCAGAATATCTCGGGTGTTCCAAAGATTCACTTTTTCAGCTTCAAATGACCTCCTATTTGTAGGCCTCGGGTTCCAACAGTCATATTTCCTCCAACGATCATCTTTCTCCAAAAAACTCGGAGGGACCTAGACACCTGGCATTATAACGATCATATTGAAAATAGAAAGAATGACATCATTTTGATTAGTTTGTAACTAACTCAACGACATCGTATTGGTTAAACAAAAGACATATGAAGATGATAACCATGAGTACGATTAATATGAAACATGTGTTTTTGACTAAGTATCAAAAAAAGCATGTAATGAAAGTATGTGTAGCAGAATAAATACAATTTCAAGAGTTAGTATGAGAAAAACATAGTCAGTACGATCAGGATTGTACGATCAACATGGTCAGTACGATCAGCATGGTCAGTACGATCAGCATGGTCAGTACGATCAGCATGGTCAGTACGATCAGCATGGTCAGTACGATCAGTATGTACAGTACAATAGGATATACACGATAAAGGTTATTTGTGATTTCCAAAACAAGATATAAAAGTCAAAAGAGGACTTTTGACTCAACATAGAATAAATCTGTAGCAGTTAGGATGAACCTACACTGACGAGCTGTTGCTGGTGGATATTGTCCCACGACATCGATTCCGCACACTGAAAATGGCCAATAGTACTCGATGGAGTAGAGAGGCTCTGGAGGCCTATACAGGAAGTTATCATGGGCATGGAACGCCTATAATATCTTGGAAAACTAAATACAATCATGGAAAATAGAGGGTCAGAAGTACCCCAACCTTCGGATCTGATGGGACAGCTTGCACCCAGCCTGGTGGGCACCATAGGAACCGACATGAACCTCTTGCATCACCTGATAAATCTCGACTCCTTGAATGAAATGGAGGATAACACCATCAAAGCCCCACTTATAGAGGATTTTCTCAAGGCTGTGGCCACTCTGGAGAGTAAATTGTAGTGCGCGGTGTCAGATTCGCTCGTGCCCGGCCCGATCATCTTGGAGGCAACCATTTTGGAGAATATTGAAAAAGGGAGCTCTCCAGTCGAGAGTGGCCTCCACCACTGCATCTGAAGAACCTAGGGCTACTTACGTGGAGGGTTTGGTTGTAAGATGGCTTACCCGCAGGTTGTTGTCATCCCCTGGGGTGATGGGGGAAATGACTATTTGGTGTTCCACATGTATGATCAAATCATCCCGCTCAGGTTCTATGAGAGACATAGCTAGGCCAGCCAAAGCGTCTGATCGACCGTTCTGTGACCGAGGGACATGGGTAACCTCTGGTCGATAAGGGAACTGGGTCATTAGATAGAGGGTGAACTCCAATAATGGTACGAGCTCCAACTTCTTGAAAACATAGTCAACATTGTCCTACATGATAACTAGTTTAGAATCCCCTTTCACATGCAGGTGGGGTACGTCAAGCTCAAGGTCTAGCTCGAGGCCGGTGGTGAGGGCCCGATACTCTACCTCATTGTTGATGCAGCCTTCTAACAACAAGAATGTGTATGGTAGAATGTCTTGCACCATGGTGATGAAGATGATACCCAAACCCACTCTGTTGAGTTTAGGATCGTTTAGCCTCCTACTGGTGGGGCTCCGGGAGGCACCGTCGAAGTTCATTTGCCAACATGAGATGGCATGATCGACCGAGAGTATAGCCTCATCAGAAAAATCCACGTCCAAGGACTGGTCCGCAGAGGATGGATGGGCAGCTAGGAAGTCTACCAATGTGTGTCCTTTGATAGCCTTTTGAGGCACGAATCTGATGTCGAAATGTTGGAGGATCTCCTCCAACCACGCTAGTCGGCTAGTCAACATGGGACGATTTAGAATATACTTCAGTGGATCTACACGAGAGACCAAATGTACCTCATGGTGTTGCCGGTAATGCTGTAATTTCTGTATGGCGAAAATGAGAGAAAGGTAGCTCCTTTCGATGGGGGATTATCTGGTCTCCATATTGAGAAGCATGCGGCTGAGGTAGTATAGGATTCTTTCGGTCCCCACATTGTTCTTTGGGGTGAGAAGTTCGCCAAGGGGCCATTCCATGGTGGTCATGTAAAGGACCAGTGGCTTTCTGGAGATAGGTGGCATCAAAACCAAATGTTGGAGTAGATACTGCTTGATTTCCTCAAAGGTGGTCTGACACTCTTCATCCCATTCATAGGCAAAGCCTTTCATCATAAGCAGGGAAAAGGGCTTACACTTGTCAGCCAGATTCGCAATGAATTAGCATATGTAGGCTAAGTGGCCTTGGAGACCTCACAGCTCCAGAATATTTCCCGGGGGAGGCATCTGGATTTTGCCTTTGATCTTCTATTGGTCAATCTCAATGCCTTGGTATCTAACGACAAATCCAAAAATCATCTCGGAGGTGATCCCGAAGGCACACTTCAGCTGGTTCATCTTCAGGTTGTGGGAACAGAGGAAGCCGAATTCTTTCTCAAGGTCCTTGATATGGTCCTGGAGCTGGGGAGATTTGACCACCAGATCATCCACGTAGCATTCCACCCGTGTCCCGAAAATCGGCTTGAATATGCGATGCACGGTCCGCTAATAGGTGCACCAAAAATTTTCAGGCTGAAGGGCATAACCTGGTAACAATAGGTGCCTTAGGGAGCCCTGAAGGCAGTGTAATCCTCTTCCTCAGGGGCCATCCAAATATGGTTGTACTCAGAATACCCATCCATGTAGGAGAGGGCTTGGAACCCGGCCGTGGCATCAATCAACAACTCTGTCACTGGAAGGGTAAAATCATCCTTCGGACAGTGGTGATTGAGATCGTGAAAGTCAATGTAGAATACGATCTTCCCATTCTTCTTTCTGACTAGCAAAATGTTGGCTATCCACCTGGGGTATTGGAATTCCTCATTGAAGTTTGCTTTGATAAGATTGTCAACTTCAGCGACAACTATGGCACCATGGGAAGGGTGCATCTTTCTGGGAGGCTGCTTGAACCAGTGATGGTTTTTCGAGAGGCAATGGTGGTGGATTGCTATCTGAGGATCTAGTCCTGGAATTTCATCGTAACAAAAGGAAAACATGTCTTAGTGCTACTTAAGAATGTACACATACAGTTGCTGCTCTTTGAGGGACATGGCAGCACTGATCAATGTGGGTCTCAGATCTACCTCGCTACCAAGGTCCACCTATACTAGTTCATCGACCGTGGTAGAGGTGCCTTCATCAATGGTAGGGGAGCATCCTTTAGATCCTCTTCTCCACTTGTGGAGGAATATTCCGGGGGGTGTCGTTTTTAACCCACAAGAATCTGATTGGAGGATGGTGCTGGCCTGAGCGGCAGTGGTGATCTCGTTAGAAGACTCATGTTCCACTAAGACCATAGCGATGAAGGCAGTCGATCCAATCCCAACTAGACTTCTCTCTAGATGGCCATACTTGATGATATCAAAGTAGTAGTGATGCATCGGCATGAGCCTATTGATTCCAGCTCGGTGGAAGAGACACGTATGACATACTGCTATTTCCATGAGCTTGACATCCCGATACTGTACAGGGGTAAGAGGTTCCAGGATCACCTGAGCCTACTTGGTGTAGGTGTATGGGGTGATTTTTTTCCATCACTTAAACATGGGAATATGCCTTCCCCTTGTACCCGAATCAACAAACACTGCCCCATATCGGGGGTCATGGCCTCCAACCGATGCATCAGGAAGATGTAGACGTCTTCCAGATCTGCCCAAGGATCACTTGTGACTGGGGCGGGTTCATCCTCTCTTTCTAGGATTTTCTTATCCTTTCTCTAGTAATAGTAAGTGTCTAGATAGTGGGACTCACAAGGGGAAAAAGGAGACACATCTTCTTGGAGCATGCCGACTCGACCATTGAGGGTGTATTTGAGGCATTGGTGATACGATGAATGGAAAACTACATGCAGATTGGGCCATGGACTGGCCATCAATGTGTTGTCCGCGGTGTCTTGGGAGACGACCATGAACTCAGTGCTGGAAATTAGGCCACCAAATGGGTCTATAAGCAGATCATTCTGACTGGGGATTGCTTGGTCCTATCATATCCCTAGATTCTGAGGTCAGAGGGAGTTAAATCATCCTCAGACAAAACCTGCTTTCGTAGTGTCCAGGTCGGGATTAGGTTAATCCCAGAACCAATGTCAACAAGGAAGCGGCGGACTTCCATGCCATTGAACTTACCAGTGATATACATTGGGTGAATGTGCACCTGTATGAAAGGGTCTTCGTCTTTTCCAGAGAACGAGATAACTGCCTAACATTTGGCATTCTCAATTTCCTTAGCATGGAAGGGTTCTGCAGCTACTACCTCTGTCTCAAAGTGGAGGGGGCTTCTTAGGGCCACGACAAGTGCCTCATGAATTTCAGATGACAGGCGAAGAGCCTCAAGGATATAAATACTTGCTGAAATTAGAGAAAGGTGATTTAGAACATTATACATCCATTCCAAATGCGAACCTCTTCTTACAGAAGGATGCTCTGCAATTAGAGGCATGGCGGGCCCTACCAGCTGGACCGGCGGCTGGTTGGTACATGGTATATCCCACTGCTTGCTAGTTGATTCCAGAAGAGTAGCTTCCAGATGAGGACCAGAAAACTAAGATAGGTATGTAGTAGTGCAAGACTGGTCGTGGTATAGACAAGGCGGCTCTGCCCGATCATGTAGCACAAACAGCGGTGGCAGTAGATCTAAGGGCACCCGAATAGGTTTTACGTGCTGAGCTCTGCGCTGAGCCTACTGTCTGGATTCAATAGCATGCAATACCAGGCTAAAAGCTCCCACATTCATGCCTTTATGACCCTTTTGGTTGTGGCTCCGCTGACGTTGATGTCGGCTGGGGACGTTTGGAAGGCTCACCTGGCTTTCCCCCTCATCGGAAGTCATGTAGGGATTTACCAGCTCCACCGTATTAACCGAAGCATACCCATAACTTTCACTTGAGTAATCATCCACAACTAGGTGGATTTTTGGAGGAATCCCCATCTTAGGGGGATTTAAGTCACTAAGTGTACGGGGATGATGATGACAGTGGTGAAGCGCATTGCTTCCTCTTGCGCCGTTGCAGCTTGCCCTTTTGGGAAGAGGCTGGCTGAGATGACGATGAAAAGGTACTGGTCACTTCTTCTGAAGGCTCTGACTTATTCAGGCATGGTCAAATGATTCCATGGGCACGAGCGATGGTTTAACGGGCCATCCTGTCATCGTATTTTTGGATCCCACAGCTGGGATGTTGCTTCCAGTCGCCTTCGTCGTCGCTACAACTTTCTGACCTAACAAAGACACCTACCACTTGTGTCGGGGCCGGGCCCAACCAAACTATGTTGTTGGTGACCTTTTTTGGAGCCTGTCCTCAAACACATATAATTTCTTGATGGTGTTCCCCATGTTCCAATGATAGGGGCAGTGGATGGGGTGGTCGTTGAGATTCGCCTCTGTCGGACTTCTGCATTAAGGTAAGCATATAATCCCCTACTCTAGGGCACTACAGAAGTAACCGAGGACCTAATTCTCATTGAACGAGTAAGTCTGGTTCCTTCCTTCCAAATAAGGGGCTCTGGGAGCCTGGACCCGACGAGGGGCCTAAGGCGCCTGCCGAGGAGACAGAGCCGGATTGTCCCGCCTAGGCGGTGGTGGCGCATTGTGCGGGGGAACCTGTTGGTTCTGAGGTGGTAGCTGCTTGGCAGGAGCCTATGCTTGAGGTGGAGGGCCTCTACGAGGTTGTAGATTCGGTGCCATTGGTAGTAATTCTAGCTTCCTGGGGGCTTCTCTTTGGGCCACCACGTCGGGCTCAGCCCTGGAAGCCGTCCTTGCTGGGATCAAAGGGGGAAGCAGACGCACCTGACTAGCTTGCTGTAGAGCTTCCTCGAGGCACTGATCCTTATCTGAGAAGTCCTGGTATCCTCCAGGGTAGTTCTAGGTGATCAGGGAAGGAACCAATTCTGCTTTAATATTCTCTACGCACATCCTCAGTAATTGCTCCTGAGTCAGTGGCATGTCGAGGGAGTATGTATTCTCCTTCCACCTGGCGATGATGTCTGTGACTCGCTCATCAGGCCTTTATTTTCACTTGAAGAGGTATGTGATGCTGGTCTTTCACGTGGTGGAGATGAACTGGTATAGGAACTACCGGCATAGATCCTCCCATCTAATCACCGATCTGATTGGGAGATGGATGTACCAGACAAATGTAGGGCCCTCCAATGTCTGCAAAAAACATCCGTGTTTGGCGGTTTCTTGCTGTGCCGGGGTGTCCAACATGGGGCCACACCTAAAGGAAAAGTGGGATAGGTGTTTTGGCGGGTCCCCCATCCTGTTAAAGGGTGATAAAATGGGGTTCCCAAAACCCATAGGTGCAGGAAAATCATCCACCCATGCGGGATACAGTTTTCCATCTGATGGGACTTCCACCTTCCACGTTTCCAACACCTCAAGGTGGGAGATGAGTGTCGTTATAGGATTATCCGGGTGGGGGTCCCTACCTTGACGGGGGTCCCTAACCACAAGTGTGTTGACAGGCTCTTCGACACGGTAAACGGTTTCAATGGCTCATGGAGCGACTTGCAGAACGGCCCTTGGGGCGGCTGGGGGAACTCGGGCTGTATTCCTCATATTGCCACACCATTCAGGAGGGTATGGCGAGATGTATCGCACCCTCTTACCATGATTTCTGGATTCTGCCCTGTCTGTGGGAGTAGCATGATCAGGGTTTCCCGGAGGCATCTCACCAGGGGGGAAGTTGTTCCTTCCCTTGTTGCCCTGGCTTAGGATCACCATAGTTGAGTCACCTCTCTGTAGTGTGCTCGGCTAAGAGTTCGTCGACCAGCCTCTTCTACTTAGCAATTTTCTAGCGGAACAAAGCCTTTTCGAGGTCTTCGTCTGTCTTCTATACTAAGGTGGATGGGTCGGAGTTCTTGATAGTTCTGACATGTTTTTTACCCTTACCGGCATTTTGACTGAGTAATAGCGACTCGGTGGTCATAGAGAGGCATAAAAGGTACCTCTACTGACGAGTAATCCTCCCTGATGGGTCCAGTAGTGGTGTTACACCCTCAGGGGGTAAATCTCCATTGAGAAACTCCAGCTCGTCCTCCTTATCCACTATGTCAGCCATGTGGACTGCAACCCTTCTTAGGGGCATGTCCTCAATGTCGCATAATGAATCAGGCTACCGCCGGATAGGATTGAAGAGGAGGGCGGAATACTGTCCCAAGCAATGGACTTGCACATGGGGGTAGCTTCCTTGATTATTTTTCGGAGTACCTTTAAAGTCTGAATGCATTTCTGTTGGAGGGCACTCTGGCGACCTGGTGACTCAGGGCGCTGGGCCACGGGGAGTGCGGCCAAATCGACCAGATGACATTGATCACTGATTTCCTCAAAGTTCACTTGGCTCCTCGGGTACAACACCTGATGATAGCAAAGAAGGAAGTGTGTCTGTCATAGGGTTTGACAGAAGCACTCGACTTCCTTTGGGGTGAGGGATTCCGGCGCACAAAAGTTTAACGCTACCTCGGGCCAAAAATTTTCCGGAAAGTGATCCTCTACGATTATGTTCCAGAAGATCCTGGGCTCAGATTTAGAGTCTGGCCCTGTATTTCCCCACCCGTCAACTGGAGGTGGATGAGGAACCGGCAGTGGTACTGAGGCAGACCGCTGAGACGACAAACTGGGCAGCGGAGAATAAGGCGAACGAGCCGACTGGACTCCGAATTCTGAGCCATCCTCCAAAGAGTGCGGTGACCTGAACACAATGTCACGATATGATGGGATGATAGCCACAACCTTTGGTGTGGGGATTTGGGTTACCGGCGATGGGTCACATTATTTCTCAACCGCCATCGGTCCCCAAAACAGCTCTCTGTGATCTCTGGTTACGGTAGAGGGTGCTTCTGGTGACGATGGTGGTTCCTTCATAGTCGGAACCTATTGGATTCCCACAATTTCCTCCTCCTAGATGTACCTACTTAGAGAGGTGGGAATCTGGTGGACTTCACATTCTGGAAGGATGAGGCTGACACGCCTTGTTCCTACCCCAGTCCTTGACACAGAGGACGGAGTAGAGGGTTACACTGCTGAGTCACATTCTGCTTCAGAATCCTAGAAGAGGGTCAGTTTGATCTCCACCCGGGCCTTCCTAAGATTCTTCTTGTAGCAGAGACAACCCTCCCTCCTGCCCCAAGATGGCTCCTTGGGAAAAGGCTTATTCCTGACATGTAGTATTAGGGTCGTGCTGGCACCATGGTGGAGAGGACTTCCGCTTGAGACAACATGGCTATGAGGGCATTAGGGAAAATGTCAAAGGGAACATGGGGAGGACCTCCATGAACAACACCTGAGAGAGAGAAACCTCCTTTGGAACCGGTGGGAGTATGGGGAGGACCTTCAAGCATGGTGCGGGTGGAGCGAGGTTGACCCTCACCCATTCAGTTACGAGGGCGTGGAGAACCTTCTCTAATTATGGTGAGAACGTAGGGAGGGTCCCCACGTTGGAGTGGGGTCTGATGGGCAATGCCTTCGTACCGAGGGTCGGGGGTAGGAGGAGGGACTGCATACCCGGTGTGGTGGGCATGGGAGAGGCTTCTGCACCGAGTGTCATTGCCACGGGGTAGGTCTTCATTCTGGTTGGGGGTAGCATGGTGCATACCTCCATGATGAGTTCTATACCGGGGAAGGCCCACGCTCTATGGAGTAGCTGTACAATGAGGACCTCTGTACGGGGTGACATCACCGCGGGTTGGTTCACGGTGATCACCACTCAGGCCTTTGACCTGGAGAGTCAACCGAGCTTGCCCATGGGGCAGTTGGGGCCTCAATACCAGTTGGGCATAGGTGTGCCCCTACTCAGTCTATGCAGGGACTTTGTGATATGCATCGGAGGTGGCTCGAGACACAATCACTTTTGATAGTGACCTGCCTTGGCAGGTGTCCTCAGCTCGGGCCCAAAGCTGGCATCGGGTCAGGCTAGCCGGCGTGGGTGGCATAGCAGCATAGCCTACCTGCTCCTCTGGCAAGGCTGGATGGCGGTACTGATGTGGCTGGGTGGGGGGCCCTTGCTTGGAGTCCTTGGATCAGGACTATTACTAGGCTGAGCCAGACATCACCCACCATATCGGCGTAAGGTAGGGAATCGTCAACGTGTTTCGGGGAAAGTCTCCTGAAATGGATGAATCGTGGGGTGGGGACGTGGGGCTCCCTGTACGGCCCTCAAGGGCGGCGTTAATGGTGGGTCCTAGACTCCTCGAGGTCCAGGCAGGCCATATCCTAAGTTGAGATTATTCCCTCCTCCTCGTAATGAAGTACGAGGTCGTTAATCACTCTTTGTTGGATGAATTCTGATGGGGAGAGGGGGCGTGGGCACCCCAAACTCGTGGATGCAGATGCCGTTGTGGTAGTAGTGGAGCCACGTGAAACGGTTGTGCCGGTATTTCCCCTGCACTTGTGTAGGCGGGTGGGAAGTAATCGTGTCCCTGTAGTAACAACATGATTCTTGAGAAATAGGGAGATTAACCCGTCAGCACTGTGAGGAAAAGAAATCAAAAACTTTTGCCCCAACAACATTCTATCTTTCGTGGCTGGAAAGAGGGGTCCACGCTGACAATATTGCAGAACAGAATTCCCCACATTCTATTTTCCCAACTTCTGGTGAGTTTCACACCAGGGATGCTATTTTCTTGGTGGGACCCGACAACGGATATCTGGATCCGGTGACATGACAATCGACTGATGTCTCGAGCGCTACTAATCTCCACATTGAGGCGAAGAAATTTAGATTGGGTTCACCATTTCTGTTTCCAACGCTTTCCCCCGAGCACGCGCGTCTGTCCGCATGGGGCGCGACATGCGTGACTTTTGTTACCCTGTATTCCAACCTTCCAAAGGCAAGAGACATTCACTCCTTATTCAGGGACGTCTGCTCTGTGATTGAAACCGAGATAATGGGATGTTGGTTCTTCCTTCTGTGGATTCCTCCTTGAAACTTGTCACCTAGTCTGGGTCTCTCTTATAGATTTAATACGTTGTTCGTGAAACTCTTCCCAGTTCCAGGTTTCCATGGATGTCGGTTAATTACACTGGTTATGTCAAGACATTCCAAAGGGTCTGGTCAGGGAAACAACCTTCAGTTGGGGGTGTAGTCATGTCGAGGCATCATTAATGTGTCTGAACGCTGGTGATTTGGCAAGTCTATCTTTGGTCCCTTGTTATAGGGCTTCTCGAGGGAACGAAATCCCAAGGCATCCCACATAGAGCGCACATAATCTTATTCCATAGGCATGTATATGGGGTTTTCCTCAGCTTCCAATGTTTTATCATAGGGTATGCTATAAGTTTAACGTCTAGCGGAGATGGATCGGGCTGATCAGGACACTAGCTAGAGTGGATCAGATTGAGGAATCCCCCTTGATGGAACAAAGATACCGGTGCCAGCCCTTGGGCATCTTCTTGAAGGCTGTTGGGGGAATGGGGTGGCATGATCTCACTGGGATTTGGCAGCCCGAATGAGAATCAGGATGGGTGACAGAAAGCTACACAGAATGAAGGGGTAATGAAATAGAGTCGTCGTTGTGATGATGATGGTGATGGGATTGAGTGTTGAAGAGACTTCCTATGTATCCCTGTGGCAGAGAATCAAAGTCCACATAGTTCAGAATGGATGTGTGGGGCATACACTCTAGGCCACAGAAGATGGTGGGGGAATCAACGTGAATGAGGTCGGAACGACTAGGTGGTGGCTTGAACCTCGTTGGGCTTCCTACATACCATGACTTAATATGGATCGAAGTCGATGTAGTTCAGGAAATGCAGGGCTGTTGAACTGACATGAAGGGGTGTCAGAACAACTGGATGGCAGGGTCATAATTCCTTACTGCTGGATTAGGATTTAGTTTAACTTCATGTGGGACAGGGGTGTGTCAGGGAACCGACGTGAATGAGGATTTTGGTCCGGGTGAATGGTGGGCTTGAACCTCATGAGGTTTCCTACGTATCATGCCTTGGCATGGATCAAAGTACACATAGTTTAGAGGAGATATGGTTGTTGGTGAACCGACAAGAAGAAGGACTTTGGTATGATGGGTAACGGTCTTGAACCTCGTGTGGTTTCTTACGTACCATGCCTTGGCATGGATCAAAGACCTCGTAGTTCAAAGAGATTTGTCAGTGAACTAACGTGATGGTGAATCCGGGGGTCCACTAGTGGTGGGCTTGAACCTCATGAGTATTCCAATGTACCATAACATGTCATGGATCAATGTCCACGTAGTTCAGGATAGTCAAAACCGCTTACCGTTGGACTGGAATGCAGTTTAACATCATCCGTGATGATGGTGAACCGATGTGAATAAACGATGGGAGGTTGGCTTAAACCTCGTGGAGGCTTCCTACGTACCATGTCTTGACATGGATCAAAGACCTCTTAGTTCAAATGGATGTATAGTTTAATGTCATGTGAGAAAACATACAGTTAAACGTCATGCTGGACGGGGGCATACAGTTTAACGTCATGTTGGATGGGGTGTTGTCATGGTAAATGCTTACTCTAAGCCCACGTGAGTCATGCTCGGTGTGAGAAACTAGAGGCAGCAGAGACATGACAATCACGTTGCGAAGGGTGTGTCTGTGAGATGTGAAGAGGGGCTTACGTGTTAGGCTGCCCATGGTGCCAAGACTTACTACAAGATAGAGGCCCAAGAGCAACAAAACCCAGAGGGAGAGAATTTGGTACTGAAGAATGGAGGTTCCTCGTTCCTTATCACGCCCTCCATAACCCCTGGCAGTGTGGAAGTATGGAGGTTCATAGGTGCTACCTTTCGCAAGAGAGAATAGGGGCTTACACCAAGGTGGCTGTCCTTCCCCCATGGACAAACGCCACTTCGAGAGGGAGGATATAATTCCATGTGAGGAAGATTCCATTCCCGTGGAGACGAGCGGTGTAAAGAATGTCCGAGTTGGGGGGACCCTGCGTGCGAGGCATGGGGCCAGATCACAGTTTAACATCATGTGTTGAGGATGAGGTGTTTGGTAGTTTAACGTCCTACAGCTTGGAAAAAGTGGGCTCACTTCAGACACCAAGGAATTATATAACCAGTACCCTATGCTCCTGGTGAGAGGGAACGTACTGGAAATTCCATAGTAAAGGGGGGTCTCATAGCGAACCATCGACGGGTCCATGTTAGCGTGGCTATGTGGAGAAAAATAGAATTTAGTGTTCCTATGTGAAGAAGTATTAGGAGAATCAACGCTATGTGAGGTTTTATCCAGGGGACTTTGAAATCACATCGTGCAAACCTGGAGGGTCGCACGAGATGTGGAATTGCCAAGTAGAGGGGTCCACAGGCAGGGGCCTTGGAGAGCTTGGTTGCTTTGCGTAGTGGAGGGAACTTGCGAATGGGTGTACTTCGCGAAGTGTAGTGACTTGGCCTTAGAACATGGAATATGTATGAGTGGGAGGATCTTCGCGAAGTTGAAGGGTGTTCGCAGAGCACCACCTCACAAAGCAGAGGTTCCTCACGATGCAACATTCTGTGATGCAGTGTTCTTCGTGAAGTACAGTTACCCTGCCTTACAATGTGGATCACATGTACATGGTGGGTGTTTTGCAAAGAAAAAATGCTATGTGACTGCCCAGGTCCGCTTGGGGATACCCTTCCTTCGAGAATTCCCTTAGGACTCACGAAGGGCATCCCTCTCAGAAGTGGGGCTCAAAACGAGACAATATAGAGGCATCTCACAAATCAAAAATACCTCACGGAGCTCATGATTCCCAGAGTGAAGAGTGATTCAAAATTTGGGAGTTGAGAAGCCAAAAGGTAGGATTGTCTATCTGGAGAGCTCAGGGGTAGCTCGGTATTTATAGATAAGGGGTGCCGGGAATCAGAGCTCACGCGGCGTGAAGGGGGCTTCGGTTGCTTCCCGGTGGGTCGCGAACGTCAACCGGATTCGTGGAGAGGTACCGCCTCTTCTGTTCTACGGAGGGTTCGCGAACGTTAGGGAGTTCATGGAGCGTTACTGCCTCTGGTGCTTCACTGCGGGCTCATGAATGTCAGGGCATTTGTGGAGCATTACTGCCTCTAGTGCTTCGTGGTTGCTGCGTTGCTCGGGGGGGCTTCACGTCGGGTCATCATGAGGCAGGGCGCATGGCCTCTTTTTCTTCTCTCATTTATTCTATTATTTTTGGCCCCTACAATATTATTTTTTATATTTGATAATTTTCTGAAAATATCAATTTTTATGAATAGTGAAAATACTGAATTTAAAATGAAAAGAGCCTTTCGATTTAATTTAAAAATAATGTTAAACTATATATTTAATTAGTTTTAAACATAAATTAGTTTAATTAATCATAAAATTATCAAATTTACATAATTTATATCAATTTAATATTGAAACTGAATATAATAATTTTGTTAACATTGGAATATTTTCTCTTCAAAAACATAATATCTCATTGGGCCTCTGAGATTAATTTTAAATTAATTTTCCACTTTTTCGAAATTAACATGAAAAAATGGATTAAATATTTATATCCATAATAATTTATATTTTCTGTTATGGTCAAGATAGTTTTTGAATGAAATTAAATGTGAATCTAGTAAAAATTTAGTATCAAGGTTACGAAAAAAATGATTTACTGGGAGGTAAAAAAATGGGATAAGGGTAATAATGACCTATAACATGTATAAAAAATATTTTAATGATATATTTCTAAAATTAAAAATATAATTTTCAGTAATCACTTATTTTAGACCATAAAAAAAAATGTGAGATCACTCAATTATTTTTTAAAATACCATGTGTGTCATCTCCCCATCTTATAAAAGGCCTCCCAATCTCTTCTCATCTTAAAACCATAAATACCTATTGGTTCATAAAATAACTGACAAAATAAATTCACAAATTCCCTCCTATCATCCCATAATCTTAGTTTGGTCTTAAATCTATCCATAATAGGCTTTTAGTGAAATTCTAATAATGATTATCTTAGAAGATGTAACATTCATCAATGAACTTTATTTATTACTCCGCCACTTTTATTCTTATTAAATCATTCATATATAAGATCCATGTTATCTTCTATATACTGATAAATTTTTATGTTATGTTAATGACCTAAAACTGCATCTACTTCTATTAAATGGTTCAAAAAATCATTATTCTTGTTTACGGTGGACAACCGCCTCACAAAACGATGTTGGTCATTTTTACACTACCACCACCCACTATTGGACATAAGGGTGGATTTATTATATATATATATATATATATGATATTTCTGAAAACAATATTCTTTTACAATTTTATTGTAACCCAGACCTTCACGAATTCCATTTTTTGGCAATATGATAAGGTTGTGCATGTGTTCGGCAGTCTGCCACATTGCAAAGCGATTGGATTTGTTCAAAATTTACATGGTAGGTATTAAGGATGTGTGTAATGAAAATTTGTGATATATATGGAAAGAAGGTTTCTAATGAAAATATATCAATTTAATTCACTTTTTTTGATCCTATAATAATATATAAATATAATTCATTCATGCATACGTTTATATGACCTACCATTTCCATGAACGATGTATTTCAACTTATTTTACAAAGAAATCTTAATTAATATACATATCTATACTATATATGTTTAATAATAATATAGTTTTTACCATTCTAGATATTATGGAACCATGAGAAATGTTATCAAAATAGAAACATAAAAAATCAAAACATATACTGAAAACTAAATGGTTATTACCTGAAACATAACATTAATATAAAATTGTTAGTAAATAAGTTATAAATGATAATAACATAAAAAATATTGTATGATATATAATAATTTGGTTAATTAGTTTATTTATAGTAAAAATATATTTATTGTATTGTATTTTTTATTATAACATTAGACATCAAGTCTGATGGTAAGGGATTTCAGTCCCACTTTTTACTTTGGTGGGACACATGCCATATTCACCACTTATTTATTTTAATTCATGAATGTATATACCACTATTTTTTTATTCGACATTAAATTAAGGGGATTTACATATCCATTTTTGTATCTCTGTTTTAACGGTATTATGGTTCAAATGTTAACAAATCAATAAGGGATTTTTTTCTCAATTCACCTTTAATAGGACATAAGTTCTATTTTGAACCCATCAACTTTGACGAGGTGTATATAATACCCCTATGAAATGTTATATAAGGAATATCCTTATTTTTGTGATATTTTATCTTCCTTTAATGATATCATTTCATTGGTCTTACGATTTAATTTTACCAAAATTTGTATGATTTTTATGTTACAATCTCATCATTTATTGAGATTGTTTATGATTATGCATCCAACAATGAAATATTAAGATCATTCCCACAAACAAACTAATGATTTTTAATCTCTTTTTATTTCATTAGATTTATTTTCTTACATTAATTTTCATCACTTTATATACACATCATTTCAAAAATAATGTTTTTTAAATAAAAACAGTATTTTTGGATGAAAACTAATTTTCTTCCACAACCGTTTTCTAAAATGTTTTCAAAATATATTATGTGTTAAAAAGTGTTTCTCAATATGAAATATATATATTTCCAATGAATTGTTTTAAATAATTTTAAAATATTACTTTATATGTTTTCAAAGACACTGTAAATTAAATGTATTTCTAATATACTTTATGATTTTTTTATTTTAAAAACTGGTTTTTAAAGAAAAGCTATTTTCCTAGAGAAATAATCAACGTTTCATTTAAAAATTATTTTTCATATAAGATAAAATTCTCTTATGTTATATATTTATTACATGGGATATGATGGATCTTTTACTATAATTATTCCTTCTCTAGATGGTTAATGTTTACATTAATGAAATGTTTATGAAACCAATTTATTTTTTAGGTGTTATAATATTGT
Organism: Viscum album; assembly: GCA_963277665.1. Taxonomy (NCBI): domain Eukaryota; kingdom Viridiplantae; phylum Streptophyta; class Magnoliopsida; order Santalales; family Viscaceae; genus Viscum; species Viscum album. Next base: position 1,604,351,857 of record OY728150.1, on the reverse strand, counting down.
GAAATGATGAAACAAAAAATAGTTTCCTTAAATTGGTTATGATGTGTGGATATTTTTAGTGATTTATGATATTTTTCCTCACATATGTACGTTTTATATTACGAGATGGTTGGGGCCAATATCTCCCTGTAGTTCTTAGGGTAAATTCTCATGCCTCTAGAGTTAATGATGAGAAATAATTTAATGGAATTTATCAAAAATGGGAAACTTTTTGTGTCATGATTGACTATGGTATATTGGGGTTTTCTAATCAACTATGAGAAACAGGTCAATTCTGATCCATAATGGGAAATAGGAGCATTCTGCTCCGTAATGGGCAATCGATGGTATTTCCTAATCCAGTATAATGATGTTTAAAGTAGATGGAATTCAAATATAAAATAGATCTCTATATTTTTGACGGTTACACATATTTACAATATTAGATTACGGTTCATGATTGATTTATTATGATTTCACTCCCTTTTTGGCAATGTTTTCTAAAATTATAATGCTTTATTCCATTACTATTTTTATGATCTATGATAGGTTGGTTCGGAGATTTTTATGTTTTGTTCATGACCAAAAACCTAATTCTACCATATTATCTTAGATTTAAATCTATTAGGTTTACCCTAATAAGTATCTTATCTCACTATGGAATCTTTTATTTTTTGAATATAACTTTTCATTACATGGTACAAGTAGCAGATAGTTTAATGTTTTGTATTTTTGGAAAAAAGGTACATAATACATGAAAAAAACATATAAATAAACTTTAAATACATCTTCATGGTTTCAATCTATGTTACATTTACTACATCTCATATCTCTTGGACATATATTAAAGGAAATTTGTGAGCATGAATACTAGTAATGGAATATCAAATTTAGAAAAAAAACATTTGATCATTAGAGATATGAATAAGAACCCGAGGTATACAATTATGGAATGAATAGAATTAATATAATAATAATAATAGCATGAATCATAATATAGAAATGTGGCTACAAAATTTAATTGAGACAATCATGAATATATCACCATGGTTTTTCAGTAAGGTGTCACAAATGAAAATTACCATGTTTATTCACAAAGGTATCGTAAAACATGTTATCATTAGATGTAAAATAATTTTACCAATAAATTGGAATTATATTAGGATGGAACCTACATATATATATTTATTAGTTTTATTGACATAGATCATGATAAATCATTTCCTTATGAATCCAGGGTGAATGAAAAATGGGATTCATATCAAAATCATGGCATACAAAATTGTTTGAAGGCCTGATCATAACATAATTTTTAAACCTAGAAAAGTAAATTAGGTTTTCTTGTATTTAAATACCTAAATAATTTAATTTATATATATATATTAATTAACATTCTAAAGGAAAGAGGTTTGGGTATTCATATATTAATGAAATGAAAATATCTCCTGTAAAACAGATATATTCAAGATTTAAATTTGGTATCATTTTTGATATAAAAAATTGTTTTTTATAATGGTAAAAAGATGGGGAGAAAATTTCCCCCATTGATAAAAGATTAATAATACAATAATGGGGTAATATAAAGTGGAAAAATTAACCTAGTTTGTAAATTAGAGTACATAACACATGAAGAGGGAACTTGAATTGGAAAAGAAGAAGTGTTTTCCATTACCATGAAGAGTTTTTCTTAAGGCGATGAAACCTTGGGGTATTTTAGAAACCATGGGAAGAAAAATTATAAGAACATTATATAGGATAGATTGGGTGTGATGGGTAATAGTGAAATTGGTATGTATTTATATTGGATGTAGAGAAATTGTTTAATAATATTGGTCCTGGAATAATATATTGTGGAAAATGAAAAACCATTGGCCTAAACAATAATTTTTCTCTCATTTTTCAACATTTGTGCCACATTCTATGATATTTTAATCTTGCAGAACCAAAATCCATTTGTTAAAAATTATTTTTTCTTGTAAAAGTATAGATTCCAAAATTTAATGTTTTTAAAAATACAATTTTCCTTTTTATACAATAGTATTCCACTTATAGTATTTGAAATTGAATAAATATATTAAAGTAAATAATATTAATAAATTATCATGATTTATATTGTTTATATTTTTTACTTATTTATTAAATAATTATGACAGATATACGATGTCATAAAATATACTGACAACATATAACAATATTTTTTTCTATTCATGAGAAAATAATGTATTTCAAATATTTATCAAAAATTCACACTATCCAAATTTAGAATTTATGATTAAATATATATTTTTTATTTTCAAGATTAAATATAAAAATATGATAATCGAAACATTTAAATATATACGTCCTTCTTTATATATATATAAACAGATATATATATATATATATATATATATTCTTTTTTAAGACAGTCAATTTTTTGACACTTATAAAAAATTTCTAAGCCATTAAAATAATTATTTTATAATTTATGATTAAAATTGGAGTGTTTTAAAATGATATTTTTATTAAAAAATATTATTTATAATACATGAGTTTATTATAATGTTGTATAAATTTTTTCAAATAAAAAACTATATTTTATTTGAGGTCAAAAATAAAATAATTAATTTCAAACCAATTAAAAATTTATTTATTTTTAAGTATAAATATTCATAAAAAGAAGTTATTTAAGAGTAATTTTATTTATAAAAATGAAATTTCACTTTATGTAAATAAGGCATTGACACATAAACCTTTATTACACATATAGACCCCATAAGAGTTTGGTGTGTGATGGTCATGGATTCATGGGGTGGCTCGGCTAACAGAGACTGAGTTGTAGTATCCAGTAAATTGAACTTGTCATGTAAGAAATTAAAATAAATATTCCATTTCCAAAGCTCAACAATAGCTTTTTCATTGGTGAACCCATGAGATGATACCTATCTCCCTTTTTTGGAAAAATGGGCTTAAAATGAAATTACTCTACTGGTTGAGGACATTGATTATCCTTTCACTATTAATTATCGATTGTAATTTATACATATAAATAGTTATTATAATTATAAAATTATCATCATTGGGAATAGATTCTAATAGTATTATTAACCAATGGTAATATTTACAAATGTTCATATTAACTAATGGTAATATTGAATAATTGACATATTAATGGATGGTAATATTGAATAATGGTCATATTGAAAAACAGTCATATTTCCTATTATTCTTTATAAATGAAACTTCTCTCCATCACTCAAAATTACATTATAGTCCACATAAGGTTATAATTTCATTTATTTAGATTTTTATTAGTCTAATAATATTTATTTTTTCATTTCTTTATAATTTTTAGTGGGTCAATGATTCTAGTGGAATATAGAGGTCTTTATTTTTTCAATATACCATTTATATTTTTTATTTTTTATCTAGTTTTAATGTTTGTCATTTCCATTTGTTCATAATTAACTAATGTAATGATTATTTTAAATGAGATAAATTTTTTCTATGTCTATTTAACTAATACATTTATATATTATATAATATCTGAAAAAATTTATTTATGAAATCAATATCTATATAAAATGTTTGTGCCATTACATTCGTAAAAAATATAATAAATTTCACTATATAAATTTTAAATCATTTTCTTTGATGAGAAATGTTGGGGGTAATTCTATCTTATTGTTTCCACTAGTTCCATCATCCCTTCATTATATTTATGGTTTATCCAAAATGAAATTAAATGGTGGGAAGACCTGTTTCATAGAACCTTGACACTTTTTCTCAAGATCTTGACACGTTGTTCATCATAATAAAGGCAATGGTCTAATTGTAGCCCATCTAGATTCATTACAATTGAGGGATCATGAACGTAATTCCTCTAGGGAGATACCTGGAATGCATCATTAACTTGTGAAGTATTTGGTGGATGTTCTATATGATAATCCACTTCTACAATGTGATCAAGGATGTCATCCGTGCAAATCTACATTTGGCGAATCTTCAATTCATTATAAATAACTTCTATTTCTTCCATTGTAATATATGAAGGAAGACTTATTCCACAACATCAATGTTAAATTTCTTTTTAATGTTTTCAGTATATCCCTTCTACTGACTCTAACCTGCCATTATATGGTGTTAGATGGCATAATCCTTTTCTGTCATCTCTTACACAAGATCAGACCCATACAGGTTTATCCTACCAACAACATCCCAAAAATCATGAATTCAACATCACTTTATATATATATATATATATATATATATATCATTTTATGGTGATATGTAAAAACTCAGGTGGATGTTGTTTCCATATGAGTTCTCAACTAATGGGAGGTTTTGATCCTATTAACCATTAAATTCCATTGAGCATGTTTTCTAGTTCATCGATCAAAGGATCTCATTGAATCCTCCTCACAACCAGAAAAATATTGCCTTTCCCATTTATTGCATTTGGGACATTGTTTTCTCTTATTAGGTGATAATTCATTAATTATAATATTATTCAATATGTTCCAACCATATCCAATCTCTCATGTTAAATTAAATTTTCATGAAAATGTACTTCACAATTTTGATCTATGTATATATCACATCTCTCTCCTTAATGATAATGCCTCCATATCATTAGATCCAAATGAACAATATCTAACTCCATTTCATGCATATGATAACTCAAATCATATGTATTTAATTATCGAGATTCATAAGCAAACACGAAGTCATTTTTCATGACGACGCACCCAACACCTTTCAAATATACATCCTTAAAAATAATGAATCATTTTGTGATAGAGGGTAGAGTTAACACATGTGTAGTAGCCAATTTGTTTTATGGTTCTTTGAAAAATTCTTCACTCCCTTTTTACCAAATGAACTAATCATCTTTCATGTTAAATTTCTTAGTGGATTAGAAAGGCATGAAATTATTTTCACAAAACTCTTATAATATTATGATAATCCAAGGAATCTATGGATTTTATTTACTTTTATAGAATGAGGTTATTCTTATAAAGACATTATCTTTACAAGGTGATTTATTTTACTTCATTGGTTATGATGTTCCCTAATAATGAAACATTTTATAACAAGAATTCACATTTATTTAATTTTAAAAATAGCTTATCATTCTTATAGTTCCTAATAAAACCATTATATGGACCTCATGGTCATATGAATTTGGGAATATATCTGAATGAAATGAGTAAAAACTATAAGGGATTTATCAAGGGGGTCCTAAAAGAATATATTCCTAAAAATAATAAATATTGTGGGAATATTAGTTATGAGAATGGGAATAATAATAATCTCATAATTCCTGTATAATTTTTGGATGGAATTCATTAAAATATATTATTTCTTAACATACAATTGATGATATCTAGATCATAGTTCAATCTTGGATAATAATTGAGCCCATTTAAATGGTCTAATAACTCATCAATCTTTTGGGGAGTGTACTTGTTCTTCTGTATGTCCCCGTTATGTTCTATATAATCACTGTAGAACCACATTGATTGATACTTATTCACAAAGATTACCATTTCTCCATAAGGAGACACAAGTGGTTAGATATGTTCCTTCACCATAAGATCTTTTTGTTGTTTCATTAATTTCTTTAAATCCATATGATGGATTTTTATGGGCTTTTTTAAATCAGCCTTGATCCATGTATGAGTTTAATGTATAAATATAAATATATTTCTAGGTAAGGTCAATGTATCAATTCAAAAATTATGTTAATGTGTTCATTAATTACAAGTAAATTATATATATTTATACTTTAATTTCCTCTTCCATCTCCACCAATCATTTCTATAATGAAGGCTATGGGAGTTACTTCTTGAAATTTCTTAGTTTGTGATATTTTTTTTCATAATGAATACAAGTTATGAATCCAAAAGTACATAAATTTAATTCATTCAACATTTGATCTTATAATTTATTGAATGGCCTTCCACCCCGGATATAGTGTCAAATTACACCATGGGAATGACTACTAGATATTTTATTAGATTCTACCCATCAAATTTATTAATATATTTTCTATACACTGATGATGCTATGATTATCCCTCCATTCATATTTATAGATAACTCTGATTTTAGTAGTTTAAGGATTGATTCAATATTACTTTCAAGATATGATGAAATAAAGTATTTAGTAGAACCAGAATCAAATAGTTTAATTTATATTATTGAGAAAACAATAAGTGTTTTCTATCCACATAATTAAGATCATATAATAATTTAACCATGATAGAAAATTTGAAATCTTTTTCCCTTTTCATATGATGAGGTTTATGGTGGGTTTCCTTCACTGTATTCTGATTTTGACATTGATAGGAAATGTGAAAAAGATCTCCAAACATGGATGATTGAACATCTATCTGGGCGACCTCATCATCCATCTGTCATTATTATTTATAATATGACTTATCACCTCACCATGATAGTTTCAACTTATATGGTAATCTCTTCTAAAATAGTAACACTTCCAACTCCCATGGATGTAGTTACATAAATGATTATTCCCACATTTATTGAACCTGGGATGTTTCAATTTCTTTTCTCCATTTCAATGATCATAGTTCTTTCATGAGTTTAGCTCAATTTCTATCTTATTTTAATCCAATATATGTAACAAATGTGTCCCTACAAACTACAATTCATCCTTCATAGAATTCTTGGAAATCCCCTGACTGTATACTTATCCTCCATTTCCATGATTACACAATATATGGGGTTAAAGTACACTAAATAATCTATCAAAATTATCCATAGGATCCACAATAAAGCTATTGGGGTATCAAGTAATCCTTGTAAAGTAAATTTAATATATTTCCACTAATTCGTTTTCCTTTTTCTTCAATTTCATAAATTTATTCACCTTTTTTGTTTACATCGAAGGAGGAAAGAATTTATTGAAAAGGATTCCTCTGAAATCTTCCCACTCTATAACATTGATCTCCCATTATGGTTTTGTGATTTTAATTACTGTCTATCACTGATCAATTTCCCTTTATGAGAATTAAACTACTAAGGATAATTATGTTTCTTCAAAAAATGAAGTATAATAAAGTTATTTTGAAAAGATATTATTCATTGTTAATCAATAAATGAGTCATTATATCCAATGAATGAATGTACCTTTTTTATGTATCATGGAATCAATGAATGTTATACCCTTCTAGGTGAATAATATGTTTTTACTTGATCAATGTTATTTTTTATAGATATAGTTCTCTAATTAGTCATCCTCATGATGTTTACAATTAAATCTTCGATCAAAATGATGTCAGTGTATCGTCTATTACACTCATCATTTATGTGGTTCCCCTATTTCTAGTCATTTTTATAATAGAATAAAACCATAAAAAATAAATGTGTTACATTTATTAATTTTATTATTCTAAAGGGTTTTAATGTATTAAAACACCATTATTAAATATGTAATTAATATAGTCTAATAACAATTATATTTTTATTTATATATCCTTTATTATAATTTATAAAAATCATATGATTAACCAATCATATACCCTATGAGTGTCAATCCATGTGGGAAACGAGGACTATTTTTTGTTCCCCAATTCCCATTTTTTCTATCTCAATTCATAATTTTTTGGTTCTACCCCTAGCTAAATCAATACCCAAGCCACATCACCATGTATTATTTACAAAATGATGTATTTTTTTGGAAATAAAAAACTTATATTCACTAAAATAACATTATTCCTTCATATATATATACTTTTACATGGGGTTTATACTAATGTTTTCTAGTCCAAATTTATAAAAATATATATATGTTCGTATGATACCAAATATGGTATCTAAACTTTTTATTACAAAAAAATATCTAAAAGGATCAAACATAGATTCTTAAATAGTGTTGTTTTTTGGAATAAATTTACCTAACACATGAAAGAATAAAAAACAAATTAAATCCACTTGAATGTAATCTTCATAGGTTTAACCTATGATAATTTTACTACAAATCAAATATTTGGTTCATAGATTAATGGGATGGGGTGGAAATGAATCCCATTAAGTGATTAATAAAGTGATAGAGAAATTTGGGATCTTGATATATATGAATGAGAATATGAGGAATTACAAAAACAAATTAAAAATAAAGGTATCAAAATAATAATAACCTGAATCAAAAAATTGAAATGTGGATACATTGTTTAAATGATACATTAATAATAATATCACGAATGTGTCATAATTTAAAACTACCATAGTTGTTCAATATGTTATCATAAAACATTTAATGTGTATAGATTAAATTATTTACTCATTGCATTTGTTTGCTATCCCGGAGAAACCATCATATTCTTATTAAATTTTTTCAACGTAGATCATAATATATAAAACCACTACTAACCCATGGATAATGATAAATATGTTTTTATATCAAAATAATCGAAAACAAAAGTGTTTAATGATAGGATTGAAGAATCATTTTTATACAAATAATAGTAAATTTTGCTTATATATATGTAAATAACCAAATAAAAAAGTTCATTTTTATATATAGTAGAATACCAATTGAAACTAGAAGAGGTTTTAATTTTCAAATAAAAAATAAAAGGGATTTTTTAATGTATAAGTGATAGATTTGAGAAGTAAATTTTGTAGCATGAAAGGCATAAAAAGATTTATTAGGAAAGGGTAATATATAAAAGAAAAATCATCCCCATTGAAGAAAGACTATAATTATAGTAATGGGTTGATATAAAGTATAAAAAATATGTTTTTTTAAAATTTACAATACATACAATTTTAAAAGTTAACAAGAATGGAAAATAGAATTTGAGATTTCCCTTACCTTGACAAGTTGTCCCTAAGTAGATGGAACCTCAAGGGTTTAAAAAAACCTTGGGGGAATTTTTAGGAATACAAATCATGAGTAAATTGAAGAGGATGGATTATTAGTGAAGGTAAATTGTGAAATTTGAAGGTATTTATAACCAAAGGCTTGGAATTGTTTAATAATTTTCAAATATTGGTATTTGAAAGCTAGGTTATGGAAAACGAAAAAGAAAACATTTGGATACTGATTTTGTACCCTAGTATGGGACATTTAGGTCACATTTTATGATATTTAAATCCATTGGAAATAAATTACATTTTTTAATAATTGTTTTTTTGAATGAAAATGTAAATATTCAACAATTAAATGTTTTAAAAATATAATTTCCCTTTTTAGACATTGGAAAGACAGTTATCTTTTTTGAGTTTTATAAATATATTAAATTAATAATAGTAATAACATAACATTATTTAGGAATTTAATTGTGTTAAATTATTTATTAAATCATTATGACATAAATATGATTTCATAGAATATACCATGAAATGAAAATTAAAGTTTTTACTATCCATAAAAAACAAATTATTGTAGAAATTGTTACAAATTAGACCTAACATAATTTAAATATGTTTAATTTGACTATAATAGTTATTTTTATATAATAATTATTTAAATAGGATAAATTTATCTTTTAAATATAATAGTCCTTAATTATTTAAAAATACCATATTTTTTGAAATAATCAAATTTCAAACACTTATAAAACTTTTATAGGCCACTAAAATATAATTTTATCATTTATAACTTAAATCCACGTGTTTTAAATGATATTTTTTAAAAAAAAAATTTATATATGATACATTAGTTAATTATTAAATTCAATATAATTTATAGAAAAATACAATTACGTTTTATTTATGACCATAAATCAATTAATCCTATATTGTATTTTGAAATACCATTCTTAAAAGGAATTAATAAAATAATAATTTTAATTATAATAATGAAATTACATATTTTTTAACAATGTCCTAGACATATAACATGTTATCACACTCGCATACTCCCTAAGAGTAAAGCGTACAGTGGTTATAGTTTCATGGTGGGGCCCAGATAAAATATACCTAGTGGTAATCTCCATTAACCAAAACTTCTCCTATAAGATATATTGTCCAAGATTTACTTGTTGGTTCATGGCTTGGTCTTGGTAAATGGTGAAACCCATTAATGATATTAGACCAACATTAATATTTCCCATCATTTATTGAAAATACCACTTCATTCCATATTTGAAAATCCACTTCAATTATAATTATGATTTTTTTTCATTTCTTAATATTATCATGGGTTTAATGATATATTTTATGATTTATATAGTATTTATATTGGGAGATATGTTTCAAGTATATTGTTGTGGCCTTTATTTTCCCATTTTGACTTTTCTATTTAATATTTTTTTCTTGTTGTAATGTTTAATATTTTAATTGGTTTACTGGGTGAGAAATTAAATTAATATTGTTAATGAGATAATTTTTTTATGTTTTCTCATTATTTTGAATTGTTATAATATTATATAATGTTAAAAAAAATTATTTTATAAATAATTATCAATAAAAAAATTATGTATTTACACTCACCCTTTCATATAATTCCTTCCCTAGGATTAAGAAAAATGGTTTTGGTAGGGTATTTCTAATAATAGTATTACATAAGAAAAGTTTTGTGGGATATTTTGAAGACCATCTATCATATTAGATGATTATGTTCCACCAATAATTTTGAACTAAACTATTATTATCCTTAAATAGATGTTCATATAATGTAATTAGTATTTGTCTAAAGATATATATTTTCCATATATGAGAGGCTTGGGTGGTTTCATTTTTTATTATAAGAAAGGATTAATAATAATTTGGAAACCAGAATAAGAAAACATCAGTGATATCTCAGGGGATATTTCTTTGAATGTGGCTAGGGATATATCTAGTGATATGTTTAAGTATGATTCAATGTATTAGAAAACGTCCAAGAATTTTGGTAAGGAATTGATATATTGTCTTCTAAGAAATTAAATCTCCTCCTAGGTACAACAAGTGGATGTGTATATTTCATAGATATAACTTAGGGTAACAACCCAAAAATCACAATATTGAGATTGTCTCAATTGAGAACAAGTGCATGACAATGGGCCTTGAAACACTCCAGTTTCGACACTCCTAAGGGACATTATTTGAAAATTAAAAATCTATTTATTAACCATTATGTATGAATTATTTATATGATGACAATGAATTTAATTGGATAAACTGATAGTTTCATAGATTAAAAGTAAGGAGTTATTTTTTAGAGATCTTATAAGTTTTTTTCAAGATTATTTGGTTTCCCATCATGATTAGCATTAGACACACTATTTTTTTTAGTTTTATTCAATGGATATAACCATAAAGAGTCAAAATAAAATTTAAACTGATGAAAAATTATTTGTCTATAATAAAAAAAATTGATGGGGGATATAGTTATTGATATTGTGATTATTCTTAATCAGGTATCAGGATATATGATAAAAATGAACATTAATGAGATAAGATGAACACAAAAAAGAATGTAATGAATTTTATGAATGTTAATGTGGTAAAGAACATTGATGAAATAAGATCCGGATTCATACTTGTAAGTAATGTCGGAAGAAAACCCTGAATGATTATATAAAATGGGGGAAAGATTTTATCTATTGGGAAAATATGTTTACAGAGTGAGAAATTATTAAGGAGTGTGATGTATTATCTATGAAGAAACCGTGAAATACCTAACTAAATTCCATGGAATAATAATTAACTTCTAGATCAAGTTACTTCATACTACCTGCCAACTACTGAATATGATAAGAACCGTTCACTACATGATTTTCATGATGAATTTTAAATTTTTTAATGATGCTGATGTCCTAGAAAAGTGATTTAATTGAAAGTTGACTTTTTTATAACCCTTAGCATGTTCATGATTTAGAGATAATTATGTTTGGATAAAGAGATGATTTATTTGAATAATTTAAATTGGATTGTATTGATGACCTTAGAACTGAGTAATTATATTTCATCAAATGTGACAATGATATCATTGATGGAGTTTCCAACATATTCATTTTAATGTAATATCTCCAAGAATATTTTATTTATTTAATGAATAAGGAATATTTTTTTAAATAAGTATTTATGGTAATTCATGTTATTACCATGTTTCTGATGAATAAATGATGAGGGTATTCACATGTTTTTTATGTAACAATTAAGGTCAACATTGTGTTTTTTGGTGGATTAATGATAATTTCATTTAATAAATTTAGTGAACTTATTTCCAATGATATTTATCTTATATTTTTAGATTGATTATGTGGATAACTATTTACATAATTTTTTATGTTGATATTTTGAAGAGAATTTATATTTTACTATATTTCATCACCATATGATGATTTATTCATATTGGATTACCTATGCTAACCATTTTTTTAGGATTATAACTAAATATAGAATGAATAAATTTTCATTATATTAATCTATATTTTAATTTATTAATGATTCAAGTATAACAAATTAATCTTCAATTTTTAGAGTAAGAGACAAATTTGAAGTTGATCGAGGTGCAACCAATGGTCTGGATAGTGCTTCTGAAATGTAATGAAATCATGTATGTATATATTCACATGATAACTATTTAATATTAGGAAAATGATATTAAAAAAATTATATCAATGTTCCATCATTTTTTATGAATCATGGTTTCCCATTAATCATTATAGTATTTTTTATGGTTGTTACCATTCTATGGATCAGAGAATTTATTATGATCACTGTTATACATCACTGTCCATCAATATTTGGGTGTCAGTTTTTGATCTATGCCCATGTTTTCACTTCCAAACTATGTGATCACACATAGAAAACTAGTATGTGTTAATCTAGATGACTTTATCACATAACACTATATTTTTAAAGAGGATTTACTATTAACCATTTTTATGATGGGGGTTTTGATCCAATAATTTTCAAATATTAATCCATTGATGAAATCTATAAATTTAGATGGTGAAATTCTTTTTAAGTGATTAGAATGTAATACCCTGATATTTTGTACATTTATTTTCAATTAAATATAATCTTTTCAATATTTTCCATTACATGAAACATTAATTATAGATTATATTACATGAAATTATCAATATATATTGGGATTTACAGAGCAATAATTTATAAATCATTACATGTAAAAAAGATAACATGCATAACACATGACATTGAAGATTAGAAAACAATGTAATATTATTATTCTAAATATGAGCATTATAACCTATTTATTAAATAGGAGAGTATGTATAATATTAAATAATTTATGATATATATATATATATAAATTTCCTACTCAATATAAATTCATTTAAAATTATGAGTAAAAAATAAATAAATTTTTTATAATGTAATTCTATAATTAAACAATATATTTTATTCACAAATTATTTGTAATGTTGTTATGATAAAATATTTTAAATAATTTCATGATATTATATAATTTTATAAAAAATTTAACTACATATTTTAAATGATCATATTGAAATGTACTCACAGTGGAATTTTGGGATTTCTCAGATAATATATATTTTTCATTGAATAGTAAAAAATACCAATTTTTGTTAAACAATCATTTCATTTTTATAAATATTGTAATCTAAGTTTACTAATTATATTTTAATTTAACATATGTATTATTTAGTTATTTTAAAAACAATTTTTTAATTTCGAATCAACTTTTTACTAGATTTTTTTATTAGTTTATTTTCGGTTCTTAAGTGGTTTTTATGAAAACTACTTTAAAGTGAATAAGGTTTCTAAAATTTAAAAAATTAAAATAATAAAAAATTTGTAATATTTTCAATTAAATTAACAAAATATATATTAATAAATTTTAATTGATTTTCATACATTTATTTTTATAATACATAGATTTAATATAAAATCATCTTGTGCTTAAAACATACCTATATTGAAACCCCACCATTTCATCACTCCAACGAGTTTTGATTAAAATATATTTTTTTGTCACCATAATAAAATTTATTTGAAAAATAAAATTATTTATTAAAAAAATAATTTAAAAACTATATTAGTGTGTATTTTTCTAAATTTATTTAGTGGAATAAAATTTCGATTGATACTGAAAATAATGCATTTTTATTCAGTACAGATATTTCATTTGATTTAATAATAATGTTAAATTTTATTTCAAAATCGTTTTGAAGTATAGTTTTTATAATTATACATCAATTAATATAATTTAGGTAATTGGAAAAAATTTATGTTTTAATTAGATATAAAAATATTATAAATGTTTGAAATTTTAATCATTACAACCCAAATTTCTCATCTCGTCTACGAGATAATCTGAAATTAAATATTTCCAAATATGTGAATGGTATTTTGAAAAATTAATCCATATTTGGAATAAGAAAATTTATATTTTATTATAATTTGAACATAAATTTTGTTGAAAATGAATAGTGAATGTACTAAAAATTAATGGCAGCATTTAAGGTAAAAGTGGGTTTATCAGGGGGTTAAGCTAAAAGATAAGGGTAAAAATGAAATTTACATACATGTAATAACTATTTTATGGACATATTTAAAAAATTAACCAAATATATATAATGGCTCATTATTAACCCATTTGAAATATGAAAAATGTTTGAGCACTCAATTAATTTCAAAAATACAAATTGTCTTCTCTCCCACACTTATAAATGGGTACCCCTCTCGTCACTTCTTTATACCATAAACCCAATTTTTTCGGCCAATACCTTCAAACAAAACTTCAAAAATTCACTCATATAAAACTATAATACATAATTTATGATTAAATCCATCCTTGGAATGAATTTAGTGAAAACCTAATGTGGATACCTGAAGATGAGGTAATGTTCATCAATGATTGATTTTATTTTATTCTTCCACCCTATTAATTAATATTATATAATTATTATATAATAAACATAATAGCATAAATATGAATATATATTTTTCTATCAATTTAATTTCCTAAAATTGTCTACACTTTCATAAAATGGGGTTTGAAGTCAGCATTCATGTGTACGGAAGACTACAGTATGAAAAACAGATGTCTTTATTTTTTTAATTACCATGAATAATAGTTTAAAATAATTATGTATTTATTATATAGATAAAATATTTCTAATAATATAATAATTTTATAATTATTAAATCACAAATACCATCATGATTTCCATTTGTTAGTAATATTATAACATCACTCAATTGTACAATAGACTACTCCATCTTAAATAAATTTTATTCATTCAGGCATAACATAGAATTCCTTAAAGATGTGATTAATTAAAATATGTAATATATATGAAATAAAAATTATTCTTTAATTATAGTATATCATTTATCATTTTTTACTTTTATCTGACAAAAATACAGTCTATCGTATACATATACAATGTTATTTATTTTCTATCACTTAATTATATGAAAGAATACAAAGAAAAATGTAATTAATATATATTAAACTTATATAATGTTTATAATTATAGGTAATATTTGGGAATTATTAATTTACGATGAAAAAAATATACAAAATAAAAAAAATATAAGAAACCCAAAGCAGTTATTGCCCGAAACATAACATTAACATTGGATTGTTAATAAATAGGTAATAAAAGGTCATATGAAAATAATATATGGTAATGAATATTAATTTAGTACTAAAATAAATGTATCATAAAATTTTATTTATTATAGAGAAGGTTTTAACAATTACAATGAATGTCATTACTTATGGTATGGGTTTTACATCTCACTTTTACTATAACGAACCAAAAATTCATTAATGGAAATCCCTCTTAATCTAATTAAATGTTTCTCTATGTAAAATGTTTATATAAAATGTCAACTTTATTTGATTTATATTATGAATTGTGAATTTTTCTAATATAGTTGTTGAACAGTGATCACATGATTAGTATAAATATATGGATTTAACGAATCCAATTTACTCAGACAAAGGAAGTGATGACCTCATTCATTAAACGAGCCCCATCCAAAGACCATTTTTCAAATCTTGAATAGAAGGTTGTGTCTTTCTACTTCACTCTTGACCATGCCCAAGATGAGCTAGAATATGTTATGTTTGAGCAGGACTGCCTTTGATAGAAGTGGAAGTAGATAGATATTACCACCTGAGTAATGTTATCCGACCCACTCCAAGATTTTGTCACCATCTCACACATTACTCTTCGGTCTTATGTGGGTGTTATAAAGAGTTATGTAATAGGACCTTTGCACTATATTTTTTTACATTATTTTTGTAAATAATAATGAATATACTTTCATTTTATTATTGTTACCTTGTAAATAGTTTTTAATGCAGAAATAGTGTTTTTATTTATTATTCAACTAAGTAATCTATTTTATTGAATTAATGGATTTTCGTAATAAATAATTTGTTTTATAAAATATTATTATTCTTATTAAATTATTTCTTTATTAAAATATAAATTATTGTATAACTTTATGAATGAAATTCTAATTTTTATTAAGGTTCGAAAGCCATTTTTGTCAAAACCAGTGAATTATAGATTAATGTTGGTTTTTATTTTAAAAGTAAAAATTAACATATTCAGAAAATTATTTAGATAAAATAAATATTATTTCTGGAATTAGGATGTCAAAATTTTTCTACGGTGAGTTTTTAATAATTTTTTGAGATAGTCAAATTTTTCTGTAAAAATTAAATACCGTTTAAATATATAATGTGGTTTATGTCATCATAATGACCCAATAGTGATGTAATAAAATAATATAATCTTTATTTTCGGCGAATATATTTTTTACCATTAAAATAATGTAATTTCCGGTTTGTTTGACTGATTTTACAAAGCATTAATGGACCCTTCCATAATTATTAAACATCCGGTCTTTTTAAATTGTTTTCCTTGGGAGTGAGACTCACCTTCAAATAATAAACTCCATTATTTTATTATTTTAGGACTTTGGACTTATAAAATATTGTTTTCCACTTCCCTTTTCGAAAAACCATGTGAAAAAACCATGGGCTGGTTTGTGGTTTGGATTAGTTAATTGTGAGGTGTGCCTAACCTAAAAAATAAAGAATTCCCTCAAATTTCTTATATAAACCCACGCATGATCCCACTTCGTCAACACTAGAAGCCTTTGGAGTTCATACAACCTCTTCCCTACTCTATCTAGAACCCTAATAAGGTTCCCCAATATCCCAAGAAACCTCTCTCATGCCTCTCTCAAGCCTATGGAAGCACACTTCCAATTAAGGTTTTTTTCCTTTCCCATTTCTGTCCAATATTCTTTAAATTGTTATGCCCTTTTAATTTCAATTATAAATTTGTATGGTTTTTCACCTCCCCAATACTACCCTCATTATGTTTGAATGATGGGAGACCCATTTTTCTCTCATTAAATTCCACCCATGTACACCCGTTACTATGCCAAAATTCCTAAAGAAATTTTTCTCTCCTCACTTACATTCAAGCAACTATTATTTGTCATGAATCTAAATTCCATTACAATTCTTGGGACATGTATATATATTACCCCATTACTATCCATTTCATTTACATATGATGAGACACCCCTTTCTCTCTCATCAACCATTTTCATGAAATCTTACGTCATGCCATTACGCTGCCAAAATTGCTTCGATATTCCAAACCAATGTCATTGTGTAGTGAATACCATGATCATTTCTCTATCAAGGATATTCAACTTTATGGAAATTTAATTTTTTATTATAAAGTTCCATGTATGATTTCCACATTCCTTTATGGTGGAATAAATAATGATGTTTTATGAATCTTTGTTATATGATCCATGTGGAACACTTATGCATGAAATGAAATGTTTAAGAAGGGTATTCCCTTATAGCACTTCAATGCATTGGGTAATGTATAGTATCATGATAAATCATGTGCAATATGTGTTTAATCATGATAATTAAATTTCAATACGGTTTTACCCGTGCTACATGTTCAATGTGGGTTTACTCATGCTCCATGTGCAATGAGCCTTGGCTCATGCTAATTCCATGTTTAGTGTTGTTTCCAAATTTCCATGTTATGATTATCATGCTTTATCATGAAATTATGTTTATACTTCTATTGTGGTATATTGATATTCTTATTGTCTAACATGTATTTTATTCCTTAGGTTATTCCATGATTATTCCCTTAATGGGCTTTATAGCTCACCCTTTTCTTATGCATGTCCTCAGGTTATCTCATGCAATACTAAATACAAGGGAATGTAGTGGTCATGTAAATGTTTTTTTCAATAGAGATGTTATATTTGATGTTTTAATTGATTATGTAATGATCCTAAGCCCCAAATACACTAGACCTCTCAATCTTCCATGTTGTATCAAGTAAAAGTTTTATGTAATAAATCTTGTTTAAGTGTGTAATAAAGAGAAGGGTTGTCAGAGAGAGTATCAAATGACATGTTTATTTATTTTTTGGAATATGATTAGAAATCCCTATTTAAGCCTTAGATACGATACTACTCATAATAAAAAATCCATAAGTTTTGGTGAGTTTTGAGTAAGTGGTTTATCAAAAAAATACATCCCTGTCTAGATACGAGTAGGTAGTGGCTACTCTGGAACATATGTATCCTAGGGGTAAAACCCAAAAACACCAATTTGAGCTAGAATCAAATGGGAACTGGTGCACAAAAATAGGTCTCATTGCACTATTAGTTATGACACTCCCTGGGGATATGCTTTCGTAAATTCACAAGATTAGTATGACCCATTATTAATGGACAAAAAAATTCCATAAGAATATATGTTAGAAAGTAGATCATGGATAATATAGACTGAAGCTAATATATTCATTTTTTAAGGAAACAAAATTTATTTATAAGCCATTAGTTTTGTCCTTAGATTACGTGTTACAACTAAATTTCCTATTATTACGTCCAATGGTTGGTAATAGGATGACTCGAGCTAACAACCGATGTGAAGATCAATGTGATGACTATACTAATGAGATCCCCAATTAAATGGGAGCAGGAATCGTGAACATTATCACTCTTATCTCTTAGATAACTCAATATTTGAATAGAAACATGGGTCAAGAGGAACATATAACATCCCCTAAGAATGAAAAAGTTTCTATCCAGAGCTTCATGAGGAAAATGACTCTTAATTTTAATGGATCATTTGATCCCTCAATCACTGAACAATGGATCAACTCCATTGAAAAGATCTTCTCCATCCATCAATGTTATGAACAGAACAAGGTTCTCCTGGTTTCTTATCATATAGAGGGTGAATCTGATCAATGGTGGACATAGATCAGAAATATGATGCCCAAGGAGGATATCGAGTCATTGGAATGGAAGGATTTCTTGAATATGATTTTTGATAAATATTTTATGCACTCCCTCCAACTTAATATAGAAAGTGACTTCCTTTCCATCAAGAAAAAGGACGATGAATCTATCAGACAATATGAGGAAAATATCAGAAGGCTTGCATTATACACTACCATCTATGTTGTTACCCCTGAATGCAAGGTTGACCGCTTCTTTGGTGGGTTGAAACATAGCCTGAAGATAGCGCTGATGATCTATGACTTCAACAACTATTAGGAAATTGTCTGATGTGCCCTCATGGTTGAAATGGAGATTGGATAATCTCAAGGGTATCATAGGGATAAGAATCTTAAGGCGGACTTTGATGATTGTGGTCCGATGGATAAATCCAAAGGTGCTAAGAAGATCTAGAAACCCACATAGAAAAGGTGATGAAAGAAGCACCTTGGAAATTTCCTGAAGGGGATGAGGAAATACATTAGGTGTGGAAGAGAATGGAACATAACTGTTAACTACCAACAAGAAAAACCTAAAACTGCAACAAAGGATAGGAATGCTCAATTAAAACCTCAACGCGATGTTCATTGCTACTAATGCAATGAACCATGGCATCTTGAAAATCAGTGCCCTATGCCAAGGGTTTTCGGAGGCAACCAACATCATCCATGACAGAAAGGGTGAGCTTTGGCCATCACTTCTTCCAAAGTGAACCCAAAAAATTAAGTGGTGATAGGAATGAATGTAATTCATTCAAGAATAGTGAACGTACTGTTTGATTCAGGTTCTACACATTCTTTTCTATCTCGAATGTTTAGTAGAGTAATCCCAGCACCACCAAAAATCAGGTAAGTGAAGATGTCTGTCTGTACGGAAAATGGGGAAATCATTGCATCCCATGAATATAACTCCATTTATATAATAATCTGTGTATTAAACTTCTCATTTAACCTCATCATACTCACTATGGTAGAATTTGATGCAAATCGTGCCATGGATTGGTTTTCCTCATATAGAGCCAACATAAATTTCCGTGAGAGGGAAATCACTCTCAATGTAGAGAATAGACTCTGATTCATTACAAGTGCAAGGAGGAAGATGAATCTTCTTTAGCTCCATCAACTCAAGCATGGATATTAATTCCCTATGAGAACACGTATCCGGCTCAGATGATTGAGTGTGAGGAAGTAACCATCCATAAAGACATGCCTATTGCGAGGGAATTCACTAAGGTTTTTCATGAGGAATTGCTTGGTCTTACTCCTAAAAAAGATGTTGAATTCTCAATTGACCTTATACCTGGAGCATTACCAATATCCATGACTCCATATAGAATGGGTGTTGTGGAGCATGAAGAGATGATGAAACAACTACAAGAGAATATGGATAAAGTTTTTATTATCCCAAGTTCTTCACCACGGGGTGCACCAGTCCTCTTCATCAAGAAGAAGGATGGGTCAATTAGCCTTTGCATCAATTATCATCAGCTCAACAAAATCACGATAAATAAAACGTATCCACTGCCATGAATTTATCACTTGTTTGATCAGCTGCAAGGAGAACAATACTTCTCCAACATGGATTTGTGGTCGGGATGTTATTAAGTAAGGGTGAAGAAGGAAGATATCCCCAAGACTGTTTTTTATACAAAATTTGGGCAATATGAATTCATTTTAATGCCTTTCCGACTCACTAATACTCTAGAAATCTTCATGGGTAGATGAATAGAGTCTGTCGGTATTTCCTCGACAAATTTTTTTTAGTATTTATAGATGATATTTTGATATAATCCAAAACCAAGGAGGATCTATAGGAGCATCTAAGAACAGTACTAGAGAACATGAAGAAAGGGAAGCGACATGAAAATTAAAGGAAGTGTGAGTTCTTGTTGAAGGAGGTATCATTATTGGGCCATATCATCATATGAAATGGGATATCTATGGATCCCTCCAAAAAAATGAAATTTAGGGATGGTTGAGGCCAACATCGGTAACGAATTTTCGTAGCTTCTTGGGGTTAGCTGGATATTATCGATGATTTGTGAGAAATTTCTCATGATTGTCCAACCCTCTTACCAAGCTATCATATAAGGGAGTAATGTTTTCTTGGAGTGATTAATGTGGAGAAAGTTTCAAGGAGTTTAAAATTTGGCTTATCACCGTGCTCGTGCTCACATTACCCATAAGTGGAGATATTGTTTTGGTATACAGTGATGACTAAAGGAAGGGATTTGGGTGTGTGTTGAAGAAAAATGACAAATTCATTAAATATTCTTCAAGACAATTGAAAGTTCCTGAACAGAACTATACAATGAAAGATCTAGAGTTGGCAGCTATGATATTTGCCATGAAAATCTAGCGGCATTATCTCTTTGGGGAGAAGTGTGAGATATATATGCACTACAAAAGCCTGAAGTATACATTCACACAAAAAGAGTTGAACATGATCCAATGAAGATGGGTAGAGAAGATCAAATACTATGATTTCTCAATCCATTACCACCATGGGAAAGAGAATAAGGTGGATGATTCCCTAAGTAAAATGGACCCAACAATTCTATCATTGATGAGAATTTAAAAGGATCCAATATTCTTAGATTTGATGAAGATGGACATGGGAATCAGAACAAAAGAAAAATCATCAATCCTTTCAAAAATTATTTCTCAATCATCACTTTTGGAATGGTTAAAAGATTCTCAAAAAGATGATGTGGGAATTACGAAAAAAAGTGGAAGCTATCGATAAAGGGAAATCCTTAGAGAATAATGTTAATGAAGAAGGAATTTTTGAGATTTGGGAAAAGACAATGTGTTTTATCATGTCTGGATCTCAAGAAGGAACTTTTGGATGATGCACATAGTTCAAATTTCTCTATTCTCATAGGAAACACAACGATGCATTGAGATATCCGAGAGAATTCTTTGTGGGATAATATGAAGAATGAGATCGATGAATATACATAAAAGTGTCTGGTGTCTCAGCAAGTGAAGGTAGAGAGGCTGAAGTCAAAGGTGATGATGAAACCATTTCCCATACCAGAATGAAAATGAGGGAACATCACCATGGTCTTTGTCACCGAACATCTGAACAAATCTAAAGGCAACAATTCAATCTGGGTTGTTGTGGATCGTCTTACAAAGGCTACACACTTCTTTGCTATTCTGGAGGATTTTTTATTGGATCAACTGACACAGATATATATCATTGATGTGGTAAGGATGAATGGAGTACCACTATCTATTGTGTTCAATCAAGATCCAAGATTCACCGCTATGTTTTGGAAGAGTCTTGAACATGCTCTAATTACTAATCTAAATTTATGTACAACCTATAATCCAGAAACTGATGGCCAATCCGAACAGAATATTCAAAACATGAGGACATGTTGTGAGTATGCTCTAGGTACATTAGTGTAGAATGGGATCAACATCTTCCTTTGGTTGAGTTCTCTTATAATAATAGTTTCCACTTGAGCATCAAAATTGCACCATATGAAGCCATAAATGGGAAAAGTTGCAGAACATCGAAGTGTTGGGATGAGGTTGGATAGCGTAAGCTGCATTGATAATAAATGGTTGATGAAATGGTGGAGAAGGTGAAAACCATTCAACAACATATCAAGGCATCCTAGTTTCGAGAGAAGAGTCAAGAAGATAACCATCGACAAGACATTGCTATTAAAGTTGGAGACATGGTATTTCTACGCATATCTCCATGGAAGAAGGTCCTGAGGTTTGGATATAATGGGAATTTTAGTCCATGGTACATCGTCCCTTTCAAGATTCTTGATCGTGTCGGGGTGGTGGCCTATCGACTAGAACTTCCACCTACCATGTCCAAGGTACATGATATCTTTCATGTATCCCTCTTAAGGAGATACATACCAGAACCTTCACATGTACTCTCTTCAGTGGTGATACAGCTAAAAGATGATCTTTCTTATCATAAGATACCATTGAGGATCTTAGATCGTAGAGAAAACATTCTACGAAATAAGACAATGCCCCTCTTCAAGGGGTTGTGGTGAAACCAGATGTTTGAAGAATCAATTTTGGAATCAAAGGATATGATGAAGCAGAGTTACCCAAATCTGTTTTAGTGTGGGAAATTGAAATTTTGACAGAGAAATTTCATAAGGGGGAAGGATAGTAATGACCCAAAAATTTATTAAAGGAAATCCCTCTTTATCTAATTAAAAGTCTCTTTATATAAAGTTTTTATATAAAATGTCAACTTCTTTTGTTTTATGTTAACAATTATGACTATTTCTAATGTAGCCATTGAATAGAGATGACATGATTAGTATAAATTTTGGGATTTCATAAATCCAATTTACTCATATAAAAGAAGTTATGACTTCATCTTGTAGATGAGCCCCATATGAATCCCATTTGTCAGAGCTCGGAATGGAGGTTGCAACTTTGGGCTTCGCTCATAACCAAGCCCATGTCAATCATGAATATGATAACCTCAAGCGAGACCACCTATGAGATAAGTGGAAGTTAATAGAGATTGCCACCCGAGAAATGTTATCCCAGCCACCCCAAGAGTCTATCACCATCACACACCTTACTCTTCGGTCATATGTGGGTGTTATATGGGGTTATGTAACAAAACCTTAGAACTATGGTTATATTTATTATTTTTGAATATACAATGAACATACATTCATTTCATTATTGTTACCTTGTAAATAGTTTTTAACGCAAAAATAGTGTATTTAGTAAATATTCAACTAAAAAATCTATTTTAATGAATTAATGTATTTTTGTATTAAATAATATTTTTATAAAATATTATTATTAATATTATTAAATTAATATTTATTAAATATAAATGATCATATAATTTTATGAATGCAATTGTAATTTTAATTATGGTTTGATAGCCATTTTTGTCAAAACCTGTGAATTTTCGATAAATGTCGGTTTTTATTTTAAAAGTAAAAATTATCATATTTAGAAAATTATTTAGTTAAAATAAATACAATTTCTAGAATCAGGATGTTTAAATTATTCAATGCTGACTTTTTCATAATTTTCTAAGATAATGATTTTTTTTGTGTAAAAATTAAATACTGTTTAAATATATAATGTGTTTTATGACACCATAATGACCCAATAGTGATGTAATAAAATATTATAAGATTTAGGTTCTGCCAATATATGTTATACCATAAACATAATGCGATTTTGGGTTCTTTTTTTCTTATTTTACAATGAATTAATGGACCCTTCGAGACTTATTAAACATCTTGTATTTTTAAATTGTTTTCCTTGGGAGTGTGACTCACCTCCACATAAGCACCCCCATTATTTTAAGAAGTTCTTATTTTGGACTTATAAAATATTTTTTTCCAATTACCTTTTCCAAAAACCATGTGCAAAATCCACTAGCTGGATTTTGGTTTGAATTAGATTAATGTGAGGTGTCCCAAACCTAAGTAATAAAGAATTCCCTCACCTTTCTTATATAAAACAACCCATTATCCCACCTCCTCCTTTCAAAAAGCCATTGGAGTTCATCTAACCTCGTCCATAATCTCTCTAGAATCCTCCCAAGGTGGCCCAAGCTCCCAAGAATCCTCTCTCAAGCGTCTCTCAAGCCTTTGGTAGCACACTTCCAAGTAAGCGTTTTTTCTTCCTTTCTCATGTTTGTCCAATATTCTTTAAATTTTTATTCCCTTTTAATTTAAATTATAAATGTTAGGCTATGGTTTCAAACCTCCCCATATTGACATATTTATTTTTGAATTATGGGAGACCCATTTATCTCTCATTAAATGCCTCCCATGTACACCTGTTACAATGCCGAAATTCTAAATGGAAATTATCTCTCTACACTTACATTCTAGAAACTATTTTCAATAATGAATCTAAATTCCATTAAAATTGTTGGGAAATGTAACTATATGACCCCATTAATTTGCATTTCATTTATATATGATGATACATATCTTTCACTCTCATCATCCATTTTTAATAATTCTTACATCACACCATTATGCTGCCGAAATTACACCGATTTTCCAAGCCATTGTCATTTTGTAGTGAATACCATGCCCATTTATCTAGAAAGGGTATTCAGATTTATGAACATTTACTTATTGATTATTAAGATTCATGTATTAATTACACATTGATTTATCATGGGATTAATAATTCTGTTTTATGAATCCATGTTATATGATCCATGAAGCACACTTATGCATGAAATGAAATGTTTAAGAACGGTGCGCCCTTATAGTGCTCCAATGCATTGGGTAAAGTATAGAATCATGATAATTCATGTGAAATGGGTGTTTAATCATTATAATTCAATTTCAACAAGGTTTTACTTGTTCTTCATGTGAAATGAGGGTTTACTAATGCTCCATGTGCAATGAGCCTTGGCTCATGCTAATTCAATGTTAAGTGTTGTTGCCACATTTCCATGTTATGATTATCATAACTTATCATGACTTTATGTTTATACTTCTATTATGCTCTAATGATATTCCTATTGTCTTACATGTATTGTATTCCTCATGTTATTCCATGATTATTCCATTACTGGGCTTTATAGCTCACCCTTTTCTTATGCATGTCCACTTGTTATCCCATGCAATGCAAACTGCGATGGAATGAAGGGGTCAAGTAAAGGAAGTTTTCAATAATGATGTCGTATTTGATGTTTTAAGTTGTTATGTTATGATAATAATCCCCAAAGACATAATACCTCTCAATCTTCCATGTTTTATCATGTGAAGGTATTACGTAATAAATCATGTTTAAGTGTGTAATAAAGAGAAGAGATGTCATATTTACATCTCTAAGACACATTCTATATCCACCACATGTTTATTTTATGTACTGAACGTACTACCAATTAATTTATTTTATTATTACTCTCATTAAAATAATTTTTTTGACATATCCATTTAATTACCTATATTGTAACGATATTATATTTCAAAATATAACAAATCAACATGGGATTTTATTTAATTTTCATTAATTGAGAGAGATGTTTGGTTATGCACATATAATCTTCTACGGGGTGTTTGTACTAAAAATTTTAAATGTTATATCAATAATATACTTATTTTCATGATATTTTATGAAAAAATTATTTGTTTTGTTTCATTATTTTTATGATTCAATATAACAACTATGGAAATATTTTAATTTTACAGTTTGATTATTTATCAAGATTATTTATGAATATACTTCCAATGATTAATTATTATGATTTATATATCATGAAACAAAAGTATTTTATTTTTTATGGTAATATAATGAGAATATTTTTTTCCTTCAATTTAATCTTTTTATTTACACAATAGTTAACAAATAATGATTTTTAAGATGTCATCTTTCATTCAAAACCACATTTTCATCCAAAATATTATTCCCAAAAAATGTTTCCAATATATTTTAAATTTCAGAATGTATTTTTTAAATAAGAAATTAATTATACTCAAGAAAATATTTATATTATTTTAACAAAGTCATTTAAATGTTATCTTAGTTATTTTAAATGAAATTAGTTTTGAAAATATTTATTGATTTTTTAGTTTTTTAGAATTTATTTTTAATGAAAAGTTATTTTACTCATGAAATTTTCCAATTATCATTTCAAATTTATTTTCTAAATAATGTGCCATTTTTGTATACATATGATTTATTGACGACAATATTTAATAATTCCAACCTTATTCTTTTATTTAATTTTTAATATTTATATTAATGAAATGATTATGTGACAAATTTATTTATTAATGAGTTATTCTATGATTAATTGATTAAATTTTTAGGAAAACATTTTCCATTTCACATATTATGATGTGAGCATATGTTAGATGTTTTATGTTATGTTTGGTACATATAATTGTTGGTTTCATTTATAGAATCTTGGGACCTATATATCCTTCCAAATATTAATTGAATCTATATATATAATGAGATAATGGCGGGAATCGAGTCAATTAACTTGATTAACTATGGGAAATAGGTCTGTTCTCATCCACAATGGGTAACTTATGTTTCCAAATAAAAAATGGGAAATATTTTTAATGTACTAACCCATTATATTTATGACCTTGGTATTTTACATTTGTAAATGAAACAGTCTTTTATATTTAAGACCGGGCCACAGGAATATAACTTGAGATTAGAGTTCATGATTTATTTATAATGATTTATAAATCATATGACCCATGATTTCTAAAAGGATAATGTCTTATTCTGTTATTATTTTTTGTGATCTATGATAGTTTGGTTTTTATATTTGTGAGTTGTGATCATCATTCCAAAACCATTTTCTTATCTCATTATTTCATATGGTCTTATATTGAAATCAGTTATATTTACCCTTACTCTGAATCCGAGATATCCCATTATTATTTCTCCCTCCAGAAGATTATGAGTAATGATTTAGTTATGTTATTCTTAGGGGGTGTACTAGATTAAATGATCTTTGTAGGATATGATGAAGATACTTCACCAAATTGGAATAATATCATCCATGTTTCCAAAGGCACTAAACTTTTACAGTCCTCGGGTGTGTTTTTGTATAATGCAATTAATATTCTTCTAAAAAATAGTAATATCCATGCATGATAATCATGAAAATTAAATATAGGGTTATTTTATTGATAATAAATATTAATTTATTATATAATATATTATGTCATGTCCGTTTAGGTGGAAGAATGTTGTAATAGATTTTTTCTCAATTTTGACTATATTGTGTCATATTTTGTATTATGTAGCTATATAATTTTATGTGGTGGACGTACTACCACCTATATATATATATAATGAATATATATATATATTAATTTATTTTTAAATATTGTTTTATCATTCCTAGGGTTACAATATAGATATTTTTAATATGCTAAAAATTTATTTTACCATCTCAGCCTTCTGGTTTTTTATATTTTTTAATGGAAGGGAAAATATAGTATATCCTTAATAAATTACATATATTTAATAATACTATGGATATTTAAGGAATTTTTAATTTTTTTTAATGTTTTACCTCTCTTTGGAATCTGTATCTTTTAAAGGAATTTAAAAAAGAAAAGAAAATCCAATATTAACATTTATACTGGGTATGATTTTATTCATTATAAATCTTATTCAATATATTGAAAAAAATAGTAAATTTAATTTATTTAATGATTTATTAATGATGTTATATGTTATAAATTTCATTTTATAACGATTCATGGTGTTTTTATAGTTTTTATGTCTTATTTTTGAAATTTATTTCAGAAAGATAATTATAATGTTTCTTTTTAATATATATTAATTAACAGGTTTTCCCACTACTATAACTGGTCTATGAATTTTAAATTCTTCTATTTTATTCCATTATTTAATAAATAAATATCATTATTTCAAATAAATTTCAGATGGTATTCATAAATTTTAACATACTATCCATAAGAATTTATTATATTAAGAAACCTATATTTTTTATAATATGATGGCTATTTTTTACCTCTTAATTATTTTGTTTCAGTTAAACATATTTTGAAACATTCTCTTTCATGAGATAATATTTTTTAAGAAATTACATTTTACTTCATCATTTGTACTCATTGTATAATTTGTATGATTATTTCAAAAAACATATACCAATTTTACATATGGATTTTAATATGAATGTTATTTTAATTACTTTAGAAATTTATATATTCCTTATTCATTACAAAATAAAAATATTTTTTGAGAGGGAATTATTTTTCAGATTTAAAAAAATTATTTAAAATCTGACTATTGAAAAGTACATAAATTTAATGGTGTTTCCTGATTATATATAGAGTTATACATTTTTCAACATGTCTAATATGGGGATCAAGTTGGTTATCCTCATTAATGGATTTCTGGTTTCTACATTACAATATTATGAAATATATGGGCATAATAACATGATCAATATGTTCCAAAATTATACATTTCCTTTATTTAGAATTATTTATTTTTTATAAATTAGAGTACATCGTTTTATACTATAAATAGATTCAATTTTTCTCCTATTTTTTATGAAATGGATGGTGTTTTTAGTTATATACGTTAACATATTGAATATTATTTATTTACTTATAATACGATCTATTGTATTCAACCCTTACAGATCATCTCGTCTTAGCCATGTATTTTATTTTTCCCAATGATATTAAAAAATTATCAACGAGTATGTTTCAAGGATAATAAATATTTATATATTAATATTTTACATAATATATCAAATATTAAATGGGAATCAAGTATGTGTTTGGTTATTAAATGATAATAAACTATTTGTTATATAGTTATGTGATCCCTTTTATCTTATATCGATGTAATTATGTATACACTGGCACTATGTTTCTTTAGTATGGGTTATTACAACACTCATGTTATCATTTTGAGTGCTGATAATTCCATATTTCATCTATATTATATTTTACATTAAATAATATATTTTTATCATTTACCAATAAATAATATAATATTTTTTGAACACTTAAATCTATTATTCAATGGGAATTATCATTAACTACATTATCTAGTTTCCATTATGAAAAATTAAATCGAAATTAATATCTTTGATTGGACTAGCACTTCCATGTAGCATCATGATTGGTTTTTGTTCACCACATAAAATTTTGGGATCAAATTTTGAAATTTAAAAATATTTATGAAATTTAAAACATTATTTATATTATAAAATAAAATTACATTGAATAGATATATCTATTTATATAGAAAATTAATTAATCATCCATGTGTATGTGTAGGATATGACTTACATGAAACTATTAACTAAATTTCAATCACTCCCTTGCGTGGATGGTCATGATAATGGGTTAAATTGATATGTATATTTTTTTTAAATTATAAACATTATATTATGGGAAATTTGAGAAAAAAGGTTTAAATTAACAATATATAACCAAAATAATTGTGACAATCCAGAAAAAAAACATACAATTTTGAAGAATAATTTTTCCATACTGTGTAATTACTTTTCATATAATAAATCAAATAAAAATTGTCTTAAATTCAGGTTTTTTACATTAATATAAAATAATACAATATGATTGTTCATTTTTAAGTAGGATATTATAACTAAATAACTCCTGATAATATTTTAATTATGGAATGACCCTATTTGTGTTTGTCTAACCAACTACATGACCAATGATATACAAATATACCATACATGAAAATGAGATGTTAAATACCTATAATAAATTAAACAAATAAGTGAATAATGATATTTTTCCAGTAAAATTAATAAAAAAATAATTTTTATTCTACCAACATACATTAATTAAAATTCATTAAAACATATATATTTTTAGTTTCATATTTCCCTAAAAAACTGGTCTGAGGGGTGTCTTATTAGTGGTGGTTTTATTAACTATAGTAAAAAAATCATATTAAAGAAAAAATTAACAGTGGTTTAAGTTTTCCACTGATAATTTTTATAAATTTTAACAGTTACATGTTTTTATATTGAAATCATTACTACATAAGTTAAAAATCAATAATTTTACCCCTCTCCAATTATCCTCAATCCCACACTATCGCTTGCCACATTCGACCCCTCTCCACCCTCCGCACCTCTTCTCTCTCCTCCCCCTCACCGCCCCTCATCACCCTTTAACCCCCTTCTCCCTTGTACCCCTACCCCCATTTTTCCTCAAGGAATCACCACCCTATCCCCTCACTACAACTCTCCCCCTCTCAATCCCTAACTTCCCCTTCCCGCCACTCAACGCTTCTTACTGAGCCCCCCTCCTTGAACTTACGCCACCCCTTCTCTGATCCATCATGGCTCACTATCCATTACTTCCCATCACAACCCCTCAGTGCCCCACCTAGGTAGGTAGTTCAATATATCTCTTTTGGTTTCATAATCATGATTTAATAAATTAGTCTAATTATTTTTTTGATAATTAAAATTTTCTTATTACTGAGGATTAAACGATTTTAGTAATGTGGTGTGTATTCTTTGGTTTTCATGTGACAAATTGATTGTTTTCTCTAAAAATGATGTTATCCAATTTTAAAATAATTTTCCATAAATGTTTCTTGTCTAAATCTAATTTTATTAAGAAATAACTTATTTTGATACTATAAATTATATATGGGGTGATATGAATATTGAATTTCATGGTTTTTTTATTTCATCCCGAATATAATTATTTTTCTATTATGATAAATGTTGTGAGTGTGTGTTAACATAAAAAATTGTTATGTATTATTTGTTAAATTTATTTTAATTTGGTTCTATCAAGAATAGATTGTATGAATAAAAATCTAATGTTGTATTTCAATTGGTCACAAATTATTTAAGGAGAGATATAAATATAAATATTTTTTTATTAATATTAAGAAGTGTTAGAGCTAATATCATGATTTTTTAATGGATGTTTACTATGTTCATTAAATCAATGGATGTTTTTTTAAATGTCATATAGAGGACATATATGTAAGATTAGAGGAAAAATATCCAATGAGATCCTCAAAATGTGATATTTTGTCTTCTAATATTCTTTGGTTAGAACTCCAATAATTTTAAAACCATAATATTTTGTTTTTTGGAATCAAAACCCTATCCTAATCATTGATAATGTTGGGTTATGTTTAATATTTATTTTAAATGATTTATTAATTATTAGTATCTTTAATATTCATTTATAATAGTGAAAATCCAATAAATATAGAAAAATATGGATTAATTTACCTTAAAAACAACTCGATATTCATGGGTATTAATTAATTTTTATTTTTTTCAATTTCAAACTGATTAGTGGATGGTAGAATAATATGTCAATGAACTGATTGAAAATTAAAGATATGGGTGAATAGAAATGAATTATATCTGAATCTTATTTTGAAAAAGTTTCTTACTCGAAATGTATGTAGTATTTGGAATAGTGAATTAAATGTTTTGTAAATTCAAAGTACTGAAAATATTGTTTACAAAAAATAAATTTACATGGTAGAGAAGAATTCAGTTCGAATTTTAATAAATGAAGAATTTGGTTTTTTGTAATACAGTACCCAGGATTTGAATAGATGAAGAGAAAAAATAATTTATCCAAAGTATAATACCATTTTTCAGAAATTTAGTGACCAAAAAATGAGTTTTATGAATTATTTGATGACATACATTAATAAATGTGTGAAGTACATTCCATGTATTCAATGTTTTATTCTTTACTGAAGTACTTTCAAATAAATATTCTCTATAAAATTTTGAAAATGAAATATCTATGGATTTATAGTGTCTTCATGATAGATTTAATGAAGCTAATATCCATATATCATTCTATGAGATGAATCAAGTCATTGAAAAACTTGTTCTTTATTATATAAAGATACATATATTCCATAATGATTTCATGATTTATTGGGGAGAAGAGTACGATAAAGAATAATGAGAAATATTTCATACAAATAGATATAAATAATTGAAATAAAATTAGAGTATAAATAAATACAACCCTTGGAATAAATTGATGATGAATTCTCATGTAATGCAATTTCATTAAATTCTTCTGATACCACGATTTCAAGGATTATTCTTGTTGTCTACGATTCAATAAAAATGAATTTTCATTCTCAGGATAGTATCAATGGCATAACAAGACAACAATAATATTCAACATCATGAATGATGATTTATTTAATATATCTATATTTTTCTTCAGATCATTGGAATGTAAGAATGGGATTAGATTTTTAAGTTTTTAACCCTTTTGGTAATTTTATAAACTAATTATTTAATTTGGAAAGTTGTTATGATCACACATATCCTACCTCCATGTATGAGTCTAAATAAAACACATCTCATTATTTTGATGATTATTCCTAGGAAGAAAATACCTATAAATTAAATTTATATATATATATATATGTATTCATCTTCTAGATGAAG
This sequence comes from Viscum album, assembly GCA_963277665.1. Lineage (NCBI taxonomy): Eukaryota > Viridiplantae > Streptophyta > Magnoliopsida > Santalales > Viscaceae > Viscum > Viscum album. The sequence goes on along the minus strand of OY728150.1, from coordinate 1,604,318,735 downwards.
AATTGTGAGAATTTTGTGATGATAGTGTGGAAACATATGATGATTCAATGAGAAAAATATTCATAATTCCTTATTATTTAATGTTGTTTTTTTTACCTTCATAGAATTGGAAATTTATCTAGTTAGACTTCTCATACTGGTTTAGGTTTTCTACTTTTAAATTTCTATTTTGAACGTCAATAAATACCTCATATAATAAAATGGTTGTCTATGTGTCATCGTAGTTTTTTGGATTCCACTCTTAAATTAGGGATTAACATGACATTTTTAAATAGAGACATTTAAAGGAAAATGTCATGTAAAGTTTTATCTAGTTTCAAAATCATGGGACAATTAATTAATGTCACTAATCAATTTGGAAAATGTTATCAGTTTAATGATGTGGGGAAAAGATTATAAGGTACAATATCCAAAATCAGATGGAACCGAAAAATGGAAGAATAAGAGTATATTTATAATACATACATATTGGGAATTTTATTTGATACTTAATAATCATGAAATAATTCATATAGAGAATAACATTTATGAAAATGTATATTTTTACATTTCTTAATGATAAGGGAATGGCGAAGGATTACCTTTATTCCCATAAGGTTTTGGATTCAATGAGTATAAATCATAGTTGGTAGGAAAATGAGAATTAAATTAATCTTTCATAAATTTCAGAATTAAAACTCATTATAGAGATACATTCCTTCAATATTTAAAGAGTTTAAATGTGACATATAGATATTCAAGTAACCTATCATGATGTGTTGACTTAAAACATCTAACGATACCTGGATTTAGAATTCATGATTCACATATTTTGATGGAGAGGTTGTTGTTGTTAGCATTATGTAATATGTTACCTGAAAATGTAAATGTGGTTATAGTTGTGGTTTCTACTTTTTTAGAGTGATTTGTTAAAAAAACAAAATCTTACTGTGGTTGATAATCACGAATATATATTTTTTTGAAAAATTGTTATTTGGAGATGTTATTTCCCCCTTCATTATGCATTGTTATTATTCATTTTACTATTCATGTGGTAGAAGAATCTAATCATGGTACACTGGTAAACAATTGATCGATGTATCCAACTGAGAGGTATGATGATATTTTTAATATTTTCATCGGTGAATTATATTTTTTCAAATAATTACATAAATTTTTTATTTGTTTCTTTTTTTTGTTAGGTACTTAGTTCTTTTGAGATCATATGAGAGGCATAAATCTCATCCAAAAGGATATATTTCTAAAGGAAACATAGATTAAAGGTGTTTTACTATATTATCTAGGTATTTGGATGGGATTGAAAATAAAATAAATTATGCTTTATGGGGAAAATAAATCTATAAAAATTATTGTTTTGAAAATTAGTCATTAGTATTTCAATCTATTGGATGACCAAGTTGAAAGGGGTCAAATTTTACACCAACTAAATATGAGTTTCTACAAGCACAAAGATATGTGTTACTGAATTTTGTTATTGTAAATAAATTTATTGAATAATTTCAACTGAAAGGAATGAGGTGACTATGGGGTCGATCTCAAAATTATATGGAATTAACAAAAGTCATTAATATTGATATTGGAAAAAGATTCTCCAGTCATGTAATTATATAATATTTTTTTCATATTATTGATATGTTGTTATTTTTTCTATTTTAAAAGTGACACCTAATATATATTTTTTAGATAAGGAATACATAATCCCGGGGTCCTGGGGACTCATTCTGACTAAAACAAGGGGCCACTACGTCATCATTGGAACCTATATCAAGATGTTCCGAGAAGCTCTCATGTTATGTTCTTATAAAAGGGAATGAGCTTCAGAACGTGGGCAGCTGGCACCAAAAGATGAAAGCCAAGAGAACATTTATATGTCCCTTGTCTTCTATGTATGGCTGGCTCTTCTTGATCTTGAGGTCATGGGCTAACTCGACCGTAGGGAGAGGGGTTCAAGATGCCTTCATCTAAGTTTGTCTATTTTGTTCTTTGCTTTAGGAGCTCGTAGGTCTCAAGGGTTATTTTCCAACTTGACCGGAGGACATGAGATGTCGCTAATTTCTTGAAGAGGGAGGTTAAAGCAAGCCCGTGGAATGTCAGAAGGTAGCTCTCGCCTATTCATCCACAAACGCCTATTTTCAAAAGGATTTAAGTCATCTGCAGAATGAATCTGAGATAACAACCGGGTCTTGGCTTGTCTTGTTGACCCAAAGAATTTTTTAATGTTTTTAGCTTGATGTCCTCTAAGGTAGGCTAAGAGATTAGATTCCTACAATATTCACGGCTTCAGAATTTGTAAAATTAACCATGATGATGACTTGAAAAATAAATATATTGGTGTATTTACATTTGTTGACATGGGATACTATAAGATGTCGAATTATATAATTGAATTAAACAATTATTTTTACAAACTAACCAGGGTCAACCCCGAACCGGTCACTCGAGTAGGCCCTCAACAATGCACATAGGGCGTTCTCAATGCACATGGGATAGAAACTATGTTTGGGAATCCAAATATAGAAATTTGGAATGATATATAACATTAAAATAAAAATAAATAAATAAAAGCATAATGATAAAAATGAACAAACGAAGTAGAAATAAATGAAATTTCACATATATCCATGTAACCATGTCAGTCATCTCCAACCACAAAACCAACATCTCATCCGAAAGACCAAATACAAGCTAAAAGAAAAAAGAGTTAATGGATGAAATAATACTATAGTCTTGAGTATTAAAACTCATTAGTTTTATTAGACAAACTATTCATTTTGTCATGCCTTTAAAAATAAAACCAACTCACGATAGTATAGAAAATAAAACCATATAAAAATAAGTTTTCTTATTCTTTTCAAATCCAAATCATGAACATCCATTTTAAAGAACCACTTTAATTACTTCTCACTTATATTTATTTTAAAAGCATGTATACACATTTCAAAATGAAAGGAATTCAATTTAGGATCAAAAGTGGGTTTTTAAAAAAAATAAGAAATAAACATGTACCAACTAAAATAGATATCACATCAGTTGTGTCATGTCATAGGCAAGCACCATGGGAAATCCTTATAGTAATCTAGCATAAGTTGGACCCTATAAACCTCATATCTCAGTGAAACATGGTATAACAACCACAACCCTCAAAATTCTCGTGCACGATCCACTAGACTTGAATCCATCGAAATCTCGAATGGAATTCATTCTGCTTCATCATATATTTAGTTTTTTGATTTTAAATCCTACTTGATGAATCTATCCCATTCCACATCTGAGCCAAATAACATACTATTTATCTGACCAAGGTTCTCATGTTTCCTATTATATTTTTTTATGTTGTGGTTAGTTTTTTTCAATGAGACATACATGATTATAATTTTGTTTACTCAGTAATACATTAAATCACTCACCACTAATCTCCTTCCTTGAGTGTATCCCCCTTTAAATGTCACACATTAATGCACAAGCCTCTTCACTAAGAATATATAAAAAATCACACATTTAACATACACATCATATTTCTAAAACATGGGGAATGCATTAAGAGTGAATTTCCACTTGCATAAATCATTCAAAATGTGCCAAACAAGGAATATTATTTTACAACAAATAAATTCACCTTAGAAGGCATAATTACACAATAATTCTAAATTCAAAAATAATTTGAAATCCCAATTAAACAAACAAGGAAAAAAATAGCAAAAAAATGAACATGAAACTAGCCCTAAATCAAAGAAACCCATTTAAGAATGGAAATTCCCCATTTATTCCCAAATTTAGACCAAAACACTTGCACTTTTCCAACCATCCCAAATCCCAAATTTTCTTCAATTAAGAATCACACATGAACCTATTTTAATTCATGTCAACATTAGCATATATTTTAAAAATAAATAATTTCTTTGTAAATATATATTTCTCTCCCGAAACCATTTTTGGAAACCACTTTAAAAAATTTAGATGTATTGAATTCTAAAAAAACATTAGAAGTTTATTTTAATGAAGAATACACATGTCAAACATGTAGGTGAACATCAAAAATAAAGAAAAGTACAACATAAACTTTGAACATCAATTTGAATAGCATATACATATTATTTAATATTAAAAAACACCTTTTAATAATATATAAGCAGTTACAGAATTCAAAATGAAGGCCTCAGGATAGGGACCCTACCTCAAACTCAAGGCACCCTACCTTTGATGATTGAAGCAAGAGTCATCAATTCACCACTTATATATATATATATATTCAACTTCTCTTATATTAAATGGAACATATCTTTGATGAATAAATTTTCATGGAAAAATATATTTAAGGGGATCTTTACATATATGATTATACATGCATATACCCCTTCTCACAAACACTGGTATGGATGTTCATTTATATTTGTATGAACTTTTAGCCCCATTATGTATATTTTTCCTTCAATGTGTCATGATATATAAAGGTTTAACCTAAAAATATATATACCTACTTATTCATATGTGTCCATGTCACCATTTTCAATGAAAATCAAAAACCACTACATCGATTTTCAATGTCATAATGAAAAATTAGCAGAAACTCAAAAACTACAAAACCATTAATTTGAATTGATCTAAACAGTTGGATCCAAATAACCTTACATAAAATTGATGAAAAACCCACTTCCCTTGGTAGTGGTGTGAGTAACTAGCCTCAATAGGTCTCAATGTACTCTAATCATCAAGAACTGACTAAAAGGATACCCCTGGAAAAAATTAGTGTTTTGAAAAACCATAGATACCCCTAGAAAAGTGATAAAAAAAATGAAATAGATGGTAGGGAAGAGATAAGAGACTGAACGAAGAGATCTAAACACAGAATATGGAGGAGAGAGAGTGAATGAAGGGAAGGTACGTGGAGAAAAATAGGGGCTTCACCTAAAGGGGGTCACACGAACAGGGAGAGGGAAGAGGGGAGGGGTGCATCACATATAGGGAGAGGGGAGGGGCACCAAAATGATGGTTTAAAAACATAAATATTAATAGTAATAAATATAATAAAAATAAAAATAAAAATAGAAATAATAATTTTATTTTTATTTTTTTTCATTTAATTTTTTTTTCACTTAATATTAGTATTGAATGCCTGGATGGCCGCATGGTTTAAGAAAAATTGTGCAGCTATTTTATTTGAAAGTCCATTTCACATGCTTGGAATTATATTTCATCTAACCATGCACAATACATGCTCCACCAATATAAGGGCACACAAAAAATTTTGTACATTACATGGTTTGGTACAAACCATGCTAACACCGTTTAAATATTCACAAACCCCCAAATCATCCAAAAGTAAAACAAAATTACTAGGTACTCAAACCGACCAATAAACCAAAGACCCAACACCAAAAAATTATAAAAATTAACATAATCCATGATCATAGTGTGAAACTTCTCCCCACAGAATATATTTATTTCCTTATAAATTCACCCAGCCAATTGAGGAATCAAACTCATGATTAAAACTAAACTTGTCTAACAAACCCACAAAATTGGTGTGACCATTCATTCTTTTAGTCACACCGTACTATCTCTGAAATAAATATAAAAGAGAGAAATAGTGGGGAAAAGATCAGGTTTCATCCCACAAAAAGAACATGAATAGAATCACTTCACCCACATAGAAAACCCAACATGAATTAAACCGTGATTCATCATTTCCATATAAAACAAGTATCTTCAAAATTATCACGAAAAAAAACAAAAATGATCCAGAAAAAGTGATGACCATAGAAAATAGTCAATCATCTCGAGACTGAAGTCCATAAAGAGATAACCCTCTAAGAGTTCTCTTCTATACACGGCCACCATGACTTTCATACTTGAAGTCGAACTTTCAATAAAAAGGAGAACAAAAGTTTTGGAATATCCAAATCTATAAATTCTATAATATGAAAATTAATACTTTTCCAATTATAGAACTAGATAAAAAGGATGGACCAAGGTCCCCTAGTCCCAATGATTCATGACTACATGAAAGATTCATTATATGGGCCCATGGCAAGATCCTTAAGGTTTTCAAGTATTTACTTCCTCATAGGTAGGAGTGGAAGATATTAAAATAAAAAATCTTTTTTCAATAGTGCGAATAATAGATACTCATCATATGAACCATGGCATCACACCAAAAAATTGTTTTTTCAAGCTACAATGATCATGAAATATTTTTTTTTTCAGATAATAATGATAAGAGGAAAGACAATTTGACTAAATTTGTGTCTAATTCATGGAAAGTATCATGTTCCACCATTTAATTTAGAGTCTTGTTAGAGTCATCAATGGAAATACTAAATGGACCACATATTCATAATTTTCTTCAAAAACCAAACCACCTCAGTTTGGACTAGTTCAAACCACTGAACAATGAACAAAAAAATATTTCCAAAATCAACCATCTCCATAACATTGATAAAGACAACATAGAGTCTGATGTTCTACTCTAGAGAGATTATTTTGTTGGGCATACTCAAAGAAAGGAAACACAAAGCTGAATCAAACAACGTCATAAACCAAAATTCTATAATTCAATTGATACTAAAACCCAAAATAAAATCACTATTTCAACCAAAATATCATCTTATCAAAACCCAAATCACTTGAAAAATAATTACAAACATGAAAAGATAAAACAAAAAATCTACTCACACAACTTTCAAAACAACGAAGTCCCACTTTTTGAAAACAATTTTTTCGAAAAAAAAACTTCAATACTGCCATTATATTCCATAATTCATCATAAATATATATTTTTTACCTAGCTCATAAACCAATCCACATATACAATAAATTATCCATATTCCACTTTCATAGATCCATAAATGTGATCAAACATAAAAATAACAATTTTCAATTTAAAACATTTCTAATTTCCAAAATTGTTGATAAAACCTAAAGCCCAAATTCCCAACTGATTTTTAGATTCACCTTATGATTTAAGGAATATATTTTAAATTTCCCATGAATTCTTCTTTTCAACACCCAAAAATTATTTCTAGAATCAGAAAAATATTTCCACATCATCCAACATTTTCTATTTGAATCTAAACAATATGTTAAAAGAAATCCAATATAAGAAATAATTTTGATTTAAAAAACATTTCTCCACTCTAAAGACAATATTTAATTTGGAATACCTATTTACTAAATTTTGTTTGATATCCCCTCATGAAATCCAAAACTAAACCAAAAAACAAATTACAAAAAAACTCCAATAATAATTAATTAGTGGAAATTACTAACTCAAAAACATGGCTTAGCATAACATGGTACGAGAGAGTGTCAACCATAATAAGTATCTTGAACTGTGATCTTGGGAAACACAAGGGTCAATACTCCATGAAACCCCATTGCATAACACTACCTCACTCCCATTGTTATCCATTATCAATATAGACAAAACAAAAGAAATGTCAATTCTCAGACTACCTATGGTAATTCGTGGCTTAGGATGACAAGGTATCATGATTTACATAGAACACCTACCTCTCATGTCCAATTAGACCTATTATATGTTCTACCTAAAACCACAAATAACAAGGTCCTCCCATGATTCCATTTTTTAAAGAATTAACCTAGGTCAACTCCGAACCGTTTACTCGAGTCGGCTGATGATAAGGTTTGAATGACATTGAAAACCCACATGGGCTAGAAACTAGTGCAGGGAATAAAAATATTATAATTAGGGTTAATTTGGCACATAAATAAATGAAAATAAATAATTATATTCTAAATGATACAAATTAATATGAGTAATAAAAATAAATAAAACTGCACATAACTCCACATGACTTTCCTGGTCTACTCCCACCCCTAAATTAACATCACCCCACAACGACAAAATCCAATAAAGAAGCAGAACCATCTAAAAATAAAAATAAATATATTTGAGTGTGTAATAAAACATCACATGCATTCCTAGATAAATTATTCTTTATTCCATACATTTAATAAACCAAGTCATTCTTGCATGAAAAATACCACCATATTAAAAATAATTTTCCATTATTTTCAATTCCAAATCCCAAGATTCCCTTTTTCAAATACCATTTTCTATCCATCACATTTCAAAAATAGTTTCCAATTTTCCATAGATAATTCCAAATGGATAGAAATAAATGTAGACTAAAACATTGTTTTTCATAATAGAAGAAACAAACATGTAACCATAGAAATGGAAATCAGATCCCATTTATCATGTCACAAGAGTTCACACTAGAAAATACCAATAGGTAAATAGATGAAGATGGACCTTAAAAACCTCTTATATTAGTGTAATTTTGTATAGAAATCACAACCCATAGGGATCATGTACATGATCCACTAGAGAGGAATCCATCAAATTATCTAGTGGTATCCAGCTATCCTCATAAGTTTGTTAGTGTTATAATTGTAATTCTACTAGATTAATTTTGGCCATTCTACTTTTCTATCAACTATCATACTAGTTATAATTATCCCACCAATGTTCCCTGGTTTCCCATGTGACGTATTTCTAGTGGTGGTCAGATTTTATCAAACAAACATACATCAACATATCATATTCATTACTCAAAAATACATTCCACATCCCACCACCAATCTCCCTCTTGGAGCGAATCCCCCTCAATACTATACAAAATATTTCACACACCTCATCCCAATGAATATATCACAAATCCTACATTTAATATACACATAATATCTATAAAATATGGGTTAAATCTTCAAGTTATGTTTTTTGCTCCTATAAAACATTCTTAATGTGCCAAATGAGACTCATTATTTATATCAAATATATTCAATTTAGAATACATAATCATCCAAAACATTTAAATTTCAAAACCATTTAATAGACCAATAAAAAAGGGGAAAATGTTTTTAAAAAACCTAAAAATCATGCCTATTCCAAACCGACCCATTTATTAATGGGAATTCACCATTTAAAGTAAAATTTAGACCAAAACACATGTTGTTTTCCAAACATAAAAAAAATATTAAATTTTACATTTTTAAAATCACACACCAACCCATTTAAATTCACATCAACATTCACATTTATTTCACACATGAAAAATCCTTGGAAATACCTATTGGACACCCAAAACCATTTTTGGAATCCTAAATTAAACATTTAAAATGAATATCGTTATAAAAAAAGAATGAAAACATGTTTTAGTGGAGACTACAAATGTAAAACATGAAGTTAATCATAAAAAATAATTGAACATTCAACATAAATAATCACCAATTTTTTTATAGAATATACATACTATTTAATAATCAAAACACTTTTTAAGAATACTCAATAAATTATTGAATTATAATTAAAGGACTTGGAATATAGATCCTACCTCAAATTCAAGGTGCCCTAATTTTGATTAAGGAAACATGAGTCATCCCATCATCTCTCTCACTAATATGAACATTCTCTTATATGCATGGACACCTAGCCCATATGTATATATTTTTTATGGCCAAATAAGTACAAGGGGATCCTTACACAAAGTCTTATATATGAATATAACACTGTTACCTTATACTCATATGAATTTACATATATATTTATATATATGCAAAAATAGCCTCATTATATATAATCATCCTTAAATGGGTAAATATATATTAAGGGGATACTTACACATATCTATACTTATATATGTATATGTGTTGAAGTCTCTATTAACAATGAGAAACCAATAACATCGCAGCAATGTCCAATGCACTGTAGAAATATTACCTGAAAATCAAAAACAAAAAAAAACCTTAATTAAAATTTATCTAATACAATAGATAAAAAGTCACAAACCAAAAATCAATGTGAAACCCTCTTCTATTGATAGATGTGGCAAGAATTAGCCTCAATAGGACACAACAAACCATAAAAATAAAGACTTAACTAGGAAAAACCCCACAAAACAAAATAACTTTTCACAAAAAAATACACACCCCTAGAAGACAATAAATCCACAAAAAAATATGGTGGGGAAGAGAGAAGACATTAAATATATTGATCCACACCCATAATCGAGAAGAGAAGCAGTCGCCGAAGGGAATGGAGGTGGTACACTAGATGGACAATAACTTAGTGGGGTCTCATGAGTAAATATAGGGAATGAGGGAGTAGTGTGTAATGCATGGGGGGATAAGAAACCCTTTGATGGTTTAATAAAAACCAAATTACTAATAATAATAATCACCATCATTGTTATCATTAAAATCAAATTATTATTAGTCTTATGGAAACAATTTTTTTCAATTTATTAGTTTTCCTCATAACTTAATTTTTGACCAATAAGAAGGCCTCACATTTTGGTTTCATGATCTTCCAAACCATTCCCCAACCATTCCCACCATACCGGATTGAAGGGGCACAAGCAGGGGTTAACCGCATAGTTTATTAATCTATGTGTCGACTATAAAACTCAGCTCTATCATTTTATAAATCTTTTTTTCATGATTGTCATATAGTATTTCTAACAATATTTTTTCTATGATCCCCGAATTTATGGTGCATGTGGTTACATAGACTTCACATAGTTTGGGAGAAAACCGTTCACAGGGAAAAAACCACCCAATGACTCCAAAACTCAAATGCATTCACCAGAAACTGAACATATCCTCAATCAAAATATCTAGCACCCAAAAAATGATAAAAATAAAGATAAACTATAGTCATGGTGTGATAATAATGATCATGTTTTAGTTTTATTATTTAAATGAATGTGGGTCAACGCTGATATATGAAGAATGAAATATCCATTTATTTTACTTTTGACTATTTCACTTGCATGATGGATATCTGTGAGAATGTAGATCATGATAAATTAATCCTCGATTCATGTGAAAATATGGTATATTATGTGGATGATAAAATACATGATGGTTTGAGTTTTGTTTTACATATAAAGTAAAACAATTTATATGATACATATGATGAAGTTAAATTTGATATTTGTGATAGTGTACCCCACAAACCCCAAAACATTGAAAAGTTTTTTCCTAACAATATATATATATAGTAGAACTTGCAAGAGTTGGTGGAAATGAGTGATTCATCTAAATAGATGATTATAAAAATGAGTAAATGATGATGATTATAATTTAATATTTAAATTTTTATGGAATAATATATTAAAATTTCTCATTGATAAGTGTTTCATACATTTATACATTATTCTAGTTCCTTTGTAATTTTTTTAGTTTTCATTATTATGCACTAAATATAACATAAAAATTTTAAATGAACAAATATAGAGGATGAAATAATATCAAGATCCAAGTTGATCAGTTTCTCAGAGAACTTCACTACAACCCTCATCTTCTATGGATCCTTGTAATTTTGTTGTTCCGAAGACTACTAGTGAGCTAGCTGTTTTCCTAGATATTGTTGGTATCCCAATGCCTGATTCACATATAATGATAAATATGTTGGTCAACCCTCCATCTAAGAGATATTTGTGTATTACCATTACTAGAATAAATGTCATTTTTAAGCAAAGAATATATTTATTAATTTTTAATTCATGTGTTAAATAGATGAATCAAACTATTAATGTGATACAAATTTAAACATATAAGATGTAGGGACCTGATGAAATTCAATATTATCATCATATTTGATGAGTCTATGGTGCATACTGGTAATGCTTCCAGAATCTATTAGATGATTCTTTTGTTTATTTATTGTGAGATGGTGAGCATTCCAATTAACTATAAAAATTTGAGGAATACACCAACATCTTGATAAAAATGAGGGGTTTCATACTAAATGAAAGGTAATAATAATATAATTTTCACTTATAACTAATTTAAAAGAAATGAGTAAATTTTTTTAATGCACATATAAATTGTTAGGTTTTTAATTTATTTATTTTTATTATTTTGATGTCCCTAAATCAGTTTCATGTCCATGGAATTTCATAAATTTTGGCATGAAATAGAGATATTTTAAATGGTGATCATGGAATGAGTTTAACAACACATCTATAAGATCATGATGAATACATGGGAAGTCCCTGAAGTAATTTCTCGTGGTAAATGGAAACTCTTTTTCAATATCAATAGAGATGCATCACATGAGGAAATTTAATAATATATAATATTTTAATAAAATAAACACAATAAAATTATAATTTTTTCTAGTTTTGATATTTTTTTGAATTATCCACTTTTTTATATGAATTATAAAAACAATTCATTCCATACACCGCTGGGTCATAGATTATTTTTAGAAAAATTAAATTTTGTTATATATTGTATTCATTATAATTTATATAATTTTATTATAACACAAGGCCTTTTCTAATATGTATATTTTTTTATAAAGGATAATGAATTAGGTTACTCTGTTCACTGAATAGAGATGTGGTTTAAAGTGCATACGAAACCCGGTAGATGTTTTATAAATGATCCTTCAAATGACTTAAGAGTATGTTCTATTCATTACCATTTAAAATTATTTAACTACAATAAAAAATAATGATGATAAATATATAATAAAACAAACAATCCTTAAACAAAATTAAATGCGGATTTCTACAGAGATGAAATGATGTGAATTTAGTGTTGTTGGATATATATAGTTGGGCTCTATTAATTGGGTTTAATGTGTTTTTATAATATGATTTTAATTATTATATTTATATAGTAATGAAATAACAATAAATAGTAATGATAATTTTATTAACAATAAAATATAATGATGTTCAGATATTATAAAAACAAAGATAATATTTTTGTATTAAGAGGTTCAAATTAATGAATTATATGAGGTGAAACCTTCAAAATCATCACATGTTTCCTGAAACATTGTAGTTGTAATCATTTAGGGGATGAATTATCCCTAACATATACAAGGTATGGGTTCATGGACTACTCCATCAGTTGTATTTGTTAGGTCAACATCATCTATTACCACTATAACCGTTGGGAGTTCGAGTAGTGAAAATGATCATGAATCACAAAGATAAATTGGAATATTGATAGAAAATGTGATGGAATAAGACTCTTATAAAAATATATAGGATTACTGGTGGACACAAATAAAAAAACACCCTTTTCAATTTTTTAGCAGATGACCAGCATAATCCCCAATGATGTCATCATCCGTATAGCTGATCCATCCATGGTAAATTCTAAATTCCATAGATCATTGAAAAATTTTTATATAACACATAAAACATACATAAAAAACTAAAATGACATTTTTATTTTGAAAATAAAAATTTGAGTATTATGAACCTTATATTGTTCCAGGTTAACACCATGTTGATTTGTACATATCAAAAATGAATTATATATTATTATCAAATTGTTTTAAAACAATATTATCTGTTTTTTTCCATGGTATTGAAAACGTAATAAATTCTTAAATGTATAAAATCCTATAGTTTTTTTATTCAATTGGACAGAAATAGTTGAAAGAAATCATATTTACTAGAAATTGGGGGATAAAGACCATAGATTAAATTGAGAAATGTAGCGATAAAGGACATGTCATTCTCATTAATAGTTTACTTGGGATGCTCATAAACACATTTTTAGTGTTTTTAAAACACTAAAAAGTCTTTCAAATTGTCAAAACAATAGAAAACCACCTCAGATTGATTGAAAATATTTGGAAAATCACCTATGAGTTGGTGTTGTTTTGTATGCATAGACAACAAATCATTTTAACATACCATGTGGTCAAAATGACTCGTTAATTACATCTAAATATTAAAACATATATTAAAACAGAATTAGGTATAAAAATAGAAAAGAGATGTTGGATTTACATTAAATCATGGAAAAATGGCCATATATTGAATTTTGAGATGTAGGAATTGATGAAAAATCATTCTGAATTATGGTTTTCTCGAGATGGATGAAAATGTGTTCATAGGGTTTAAAAATAGTAAATCAGCTGTAGAATGACCAAAATGATAGAAAAAACATGACATTTATGTTTAATAATAGTAAAACTATTGTCGAGTTTTGTTGTTGTGTAGGCATAAAAAACACTTAAATATGATGTGTGGTGTGGTCTGAAAGACTCGATAATTACTTTTTAAAGGTACAAAATCATTAAAAACAAGTGTTTGAGGGACAAAATATAAAAACGATGTCGAATTTCACATAAATTAGAGGACATTGACATGAGGTATAATTTTGAAATGCATGAACTGATGACATACCACTTTTAAGTACAATATTACCTAGATGGCCATAAAGACGTTTTTATGTTTTAAAACACAATCTTTTTTATTGAACTATCAAAACAAAAGAAAAACACCATAGATTAATGTGAAATTATGTTCAAGACACTACTTCTTAATTTTTCACAAGTAATTTTATAAGAAACATCAATCCAACATATTTTTTTTGTAATTACTTAGTAAACACTTCTTAAAGGAATAAAAGCATTTAAAAACAATTTTTGGATGGACAAAACAGAGGAAATGATGTTATATTTACATGATATTAGAGGAAAATGACCATATATTGAATGTTAAAATATAACCACTGAAAGGAAATAATTCTAAATCAAAGTTTTCCTTAGATGGTTGTAAAAAAGTTTTTAGTATTTAAAAAGAATAAAACCCGGAGGGAATGATAAAAAACATAGGAACAGATCTCATGTTGACATTTACTAATTCTAAAACCACTAACATGTAATTTATGATGTGTACATACTGACAAAGATTTAATACGATGTAAATTTCTATTGTAATTACTTAGTTAATACTTTTTAATGGTACAAAATCCATTTAAAACATGTATTAGGGGGTCAAAACAAATAAAAATATAACAGATTTCAACTAAATTTGGAAAAAATTATAGTAGATTTAATTTTTAAATATAGGAAATGACAACACGAAATTAAAAATTATGATTTTCCTAGAATGGATATAAAAGTATTATTTAATGTTTAAAAACTAAAATATTTGTGGAATAGTGAAAACTATAGAAAAAATCGTCATATTGACGTGAAATCCTATTACAATCAAAAATGAAATTTATTACATGTATGCTTAGAAAAAAATTAATATGATGTAAGGTGAGTTCAGGATTACACAGCAAACACTTCTCAAATATAAAAAATCTGTTAAAAACATGTTTTAGATTGTAAACCCTATAAAACAATGTTGGATTTCACTGAAATTATGTGGATATGATAGTAGAATGAATTTTGAATGTTAGAAATTGATGATACATCAATCTGAATTACAATTTTTCTAAGATGACCATAATTGGGTTTTTATAGTATTAAAACACTCAAACATGCGTGGAATCCTAAAAAATATTGAAAAAAACTGTAGATGTAAGGCCCTGACCCCAGTTACCCAGAGTCGGTGCATTATTAAGTAACATTGGCATGATCATAAAGGATCAAGTCTCGATGAATGATTAGTTTAGTTGCATTTGAATCACTAGATACATTCATAAAGTTTACATTACATTATAAAGTGAAAAACTACAACAAAATCTTGCCTCCATTGACCACAATCATATCCCCTCATACTATCCCTACAAGTCATTCATAATATACTTCTTCACATCCTGGGAAAAATAAAACATAGAAAGGGGTGAGCTCAGAGGCCCAGAAAGGAAAACAATATACCAGAAACGTTTATAAATAGGCATAAACATTTAAGGCAATGTATAACTAAAACAAAAGTCTTTTAAACTTGAACTTCATCATAGTATGGCAGAAATAATATGAAATAATTCCATTTACATATTAACTTAGATATTTTACTAATTTAATAATCAAATGCAATATCAATAACTACTTTCATAATGATGGAATGCATAATGGCAGACTATTATAACCCCATAGTCAAGGCCTTGTGCCAAGACTAAAAATAAGATTTTGTCAAGGCCTTATTCTAAGACACAGTTTTGTCTAATAGACCTACTGATGCATCAAGAAGATATAGTGGGCTCTGCCCGTAACTTATTATGTCTATTGCATTCCTCATATGAATAGGTTTAAACATAACACAAACATTCATATTAAAACATACATACGAAATGTCAATACTTTCTCCATAAACAATGAATGGTATAAAAAGAACATATCCACAGTCAAACATATCCAAAAAACCTTCAATAATATATGGAAGTTTTGAATCATAATAAATCGACTTCAAATAAGCTTAAAATACATCAAAGTATATTGATATAGTTGGAAACAAAACTATTTGAGAGAAATATATCTTTTTTTAAATCATTTAGATGTCACATAATTATAAAAGGAAACATTTACTTTTGAAATATTTTTTTAAGCTTGTAAGGGACGCTTCTAAAATTTTATAACAGTAGAAAATAGCCGCACCCACCGTATAAGATAAAAAAACATTCTTACCTTAATTCAGTCGAAAAGGTTAAAAAGGACCTTGTTTGGAAATGGACGGAAAGATTCCTTTCTAAAAATCTTATAAAAAGTCAAAAAGGGTATAAATGACTTTAACCCATAGTCTATAAAATAGTATGAATGATTTGAAATACATTTTTATGAAACATGGATGTGGATGATAAAGAGGTCCCAGTAGATAATTACAAATAAACAACATCATATAATAAAGATATTGTGAAATAAACTCTTACCTTGTACTTTCCTTTGGTATAGGGTAGTTTAATCTCCTGTATAATGGTGAATTAATTGTTATTATAATATAAAAGTATTATATACATTAATATGATATCCCATATGATCTTTTAACATTACTTTGTTAATAATATCTTAGTACTATAATCATTTCGGGTGTTAACTTACTCATTTTCTTTTATATGTTGTGTTACATAAGACATGTTTCTTATGGATAGGTTGTTTCTTATTCATATCTAGAATGATATCATGTCCTTAAAAATTATTTGTAATTATCAAATGAGAATTAGACTTGAATGGATATGATGGGGAATTAATATCATCGAGTTCGTGGAGACGATAGTACGTACGTGTGCACGAGCGATAATATCATTATTTTGATATTAAAAGAATTTATAATTTGATGGTATATCATATATACAGAATTATTATAATGTTATATTTATTATTTACATCAATTAAAAATCATTATCATACCCATCCAAATAATATTGTTTTGAATAACAATTTCCCCATGACGTGGAGACAGTAACCCGTACGTACGCACGTATGGTTACATGTCGTTCAAAGGATAGATAGAATACTGAATATGGTTGTAACATATTTATAATAACATAATAGTATATATAATTTACTGGAGTTATTATTTTAGAATGGAAGTATCAAATAATGAAGAAGTGGAAGAAGAAAGGAACTTGAAAGAGGGTAGTGTAAACTTTACCTCTTCTTCGGGTTCTGCTTTTTGATTTGATCAAAAGGGAAACGTAAGATGACTTTATAATCAAAAAAAGTCATGTAGGTTGAAGTGAGAGAATTATAGAGAATATTTTGGTAGGGGTTGGTAGATCCAAATGGATTTTAAGGTGCGAATTATAGAGAAGGGGAGTTCCCTTTTATAAGAGGGGTGGCGGGCACCTTTGGAAAGGATAGAAATATTATTTTTTAATAAATTCATATTTGGTTTCTAATTGATTCAAAGTGGATTATTTAAATGTTACGATGGGGATAGGTTAAAAGAAACTCAACCAAAAGGTTTTATATAGGTTTGGGTGACTATATTAACTATATCTTTTATATTTATCTCTTAGTTAAATAGTTTGATATTTACCATGTCTCTTTGTTTTTTTTATATTATATAGTTAATAAACATACTATATACTCACAAGTGACCCCCAAGTGGACCATTAATGATACAAATATCATTATATAAGTATTTTGTATGAAAATTATATTTTTATTAATATAATATCAATTAATAATGTAATATTTGTTTTAAAACTCGTTTATGACAATTTTAACACTATTTAAAACTTGATTTTTGTTAAAGTCTTAAAAACATTATTAATTTGAAAAAAATTCATTTAAGTAATACTAAAATGTCATATTAACCAATAAAATTTGTGGATATCATCAAAACATTCAAATTATATTTATTTTAACATATATAATACCAATTATTTGATTCATTCATTAATAAATAAAATAATGTATCATTATTGTGTCATAAATAAATTTAATTATTAAATTTCTAAAAATTATAAATAAAATTACATTATGAATAAAATATTATTATCTTTCTAATAAATATTTATAGTCGAAAATATAACATATATAACCCTATGTAATTTTATATTTTCAAAAAGATATATGCTTATGTCATTTTTGAATTTACTTTAACTTAATTAATATAAAGTGTCATTATCACATACAAGTGGATCCATGGGGTCCCAAAATCAACCCAAAGATTCCCATGGTCATAAATGTATCAGAAAATAAGGTTATTTCATGCTTTAGGTTAATTTAATATTATTATAATATTATTTTTTACCCTTATTACTGGATTTACCCTTTAATTTTGGTAAATAAAATATTTACCGAAGTAAATATTCAAAATGTCTAAAAATAAAACTTACCTATTTAAACAATTTAAAACTCTTGATTCTAAATATGGAATCCATTTTTTTTAAATTCAAAACAAATAAGTGGAAGAAATTAATTTAAAAATAATTCCCATTGTCAAAACAAAAAGCGTGTTTTTAAGAAATAATATCTATAAAACAATTGGCACTTTCTTATGTCCTATTTAAATGTAAAATTATGTCCAATGAAAAACATTGGATTAAATGGTAAAAATATAATATAATTATACTTTTAAATCCCTCAAATTCATAATTTATAACTATTAATTATTTCTATTAAAAAGTTGTTTTTTGTTAAAATTTAGTAATTTTCACTATTCATAAAAAATTTAAAGTTTCCAAAAAAAGATCAAAAATTCACCCTAAGTTAATTTTGATATTAAGAATCCAAAAATGAAGTCCATTTTGAAAGATAAAATATATAAAATTTCAAAAATTATGTATTACTATTCATAACAGCTAGTTTGATTGGTTGTGGTGTGTGTTAGAACTCGAAGTTGTGTACAACACACACTACTGTATTATTCATAGAGAAGCGTACCATGGAAGCTTGGTGTGTTACATTATCCCCTCCTTAAAATAATTTCTCCCTAGAAATTTCTAGAATACAACCGCATAAAAAACCTGGGTGGTTCTTCATTATAATTACCTCGGGTTCCCACTTTGCCTCTTCCATATTATGGTTTCCCCATAGAACTTTTACCAGAAGAGTCGTCCGGTTTCTCATCACATGTTCTCTAGTATCAATAATCCTGATGGGATCTTCATAATAAGATAGATCGGGTTCCAGTTCTACATCCTCATAGACGAGTACATGCATTGGGTCAGGAATGTATTTTCTCAACAATGATACGTGGAAGACATCGTGAACTTTGGAAGGACTAGGCGGCATTGCCAAACAGTAAGCTACTACACCAATTCGTTCTATAATTTTGAAAGTTCCAATGTACCTGGGACTCAATTTACCATTCTTACTAAAACGTGTAACACCATTCCATAGAGATTCCTTCATGAAATCATGATCTCATACCTGAAATTCCAAATCCATCCATCGGTTATCAGCATAGCTCTTCTGCCTACTTTGAGCTTCTTAGATGTGGGTTTGGATTACCTTCACATGTTCCATTGATTCCTCAACAAGTTCTAGTCCTATAAGTTTTCATTCACCAACATCATCCCAAAATGATGGTGTGTGACATCTCTTTCTATATAACACTTTATATGGTGCCATTCGAATACATGAATGGAAGCTATTATTATAGGAAAATTCCACCATAGGTAAATATTGATCCCACATACCTTGAAAGTCATTTGAGCAAGATATCAACATGTCATCTAAGGTTTGAATAGTCTGTTCTAATTTTTCATCAGTTTGGGGGTGGTAGGTAGTGCTCAAACGAAGTTCAGTATTGAGGGCTTTCTAAAGACTTTTCCAGAATCATTAAGTAAAACAGGGATCATGATAAAAAACAATCGATAGGGGTACTCCATTAAGTCGCACAACTTCATTAATATATAGTCTTTCTAGATGTTCAAGTGGTAGACCTTATCTTATAGAAAAAAATGTGCTAACTTGGTAAGATGATCAAAAATGACCCAAATTGCATCATTCCTTCATAGGAGTCTTTGGTAGCCCCATGAAAATGTCCATCATAATATTATCCCATTTCCCCTCAGGTATGGGAAGAGTTTTCATTACTCTTCCAGGCTGTTTCCTTCCAGCATTCACTTGTTGAAAAACCATAAATCTTGACACAAAATCAGCAATCTCCCTCTTCATGTTGTCCCACTGAAAATGTTCCCCCATTTCCCTATTCATTTTGGTGCTCCCAACGTGTATAAAGAAATTGGAACTATGAGCATCATCCAACAATTCCATTTTTAGATCAGGTATATCAGTAACACAAAGTCACTTCCCAAATTTCAAAATTCTTTCTTCAAACACAATTTCAGTCAATCTCCCATCATTCACAACTTTATTCTTCTTTTGAAATTATTCATCATTAGATTGTGAACTCTTAATCATTTCTAGTAAAAATGGTTTGTCAACCATTTTGAAAAATTATCAATGTTTCACCTTCCATGGTTATTCCCATTTCCAACATTACTAGATACATGAAAATTGGATCCCTTTCAACTCTCATTTTGTTCAAAACTCCATGATCCTTTCTACTCAAATCATCTTCCACCTTATTTTCCTTACCTGGGTGGTAGTGTATCGTGCAATCATAATTCTTGAGTAGTTCAAGCCATCGCCTTTTCCTCATGTTGAGTTATTTCTGTGAGAAAATATACTTCAAACACTTGAGATTGGTATATATCTCACATATTTCACCATAGAGATAATGTATCCATATCTTCAAAGAAAATATTAGAGTAGCTAACTCAAGATCATGAGTAGGATAGGTTTTATAATAAATTTTCAGCTGCCATGGTGCATAGGTAATAACCATATCATTCTGCATAAGGACACAACCAAGTCCTTTCTTTGAATAATCACTATAAATAAAAAACCCATCCTTCCCTGATGGCAGATTCAATATAGGATCATTGAATAATATTCTCTCTAGTTCGTCAAAACCTTCTTCACACTCTTTTTCCCAAATAAATTTAACCCCTTTATGTGTGAGCATAGTTAATGGGTTATCCAATTAGGAAACTTTCTGGACAATATACCGATAATAACCTACCAATCCAATAAAACTGCGTACCTCAGTTATACTCATCGGTTCTGGCCATTCTTGGATTGCCTTGGTCCTAGAAAGATCAATTGAGATTCCATCCTTAGAGATTATATGGCCAAGAAAAGAGATCTCTTGAAGCCAAAATTCACACTTCCTAAACATCCCATGTAATTCATGTCTTTTAAGAGTCTTCAGGATAATGCACAAGTGATTTTCATGACCTTAATTACTTTTGAAGTATACAATGATATCATCAATAAATACCACTACAAAATCATCATGATATTCCTTGAGAACTCTGTTAATTAGATCCATGAATAAATAGGGTGCATTTGTCAATCCAAAAGGCATTAATGTAAACTCATAATGCCCGTACCTGGTTTGAAATGCTGTCTTCTGAATGTCTTCCTTCTTCACACACAACTGATGGTATCCAAATCGAAGGAAAATCATTGAAATGTATTGAGATCCAATCAGTTTGTTAAATAAATCATCAATGTGAGGTAGGGGATACTTTTTCTTTATTGTTATAGCAATGATTTCCTTGTAGTTGATACATAACCTCATAGATCCATCTTGTTTTTTACCATAAAGGATAGGGAATCCCCATAGAGAACACTAGGGAAAAATAAATCCCTTATTACTCAATTCCTCTAGTTTTTTTCTTTAGTCTACTAATTCCAGAGTGTCCATTCTATAAAGGTTTTCGATATAGGCCTTGAACCAGGAATTAAATCAATGGAAAACTCAATTTCTCATTCTGGAGGATGTCCAGGTAAATCTTTCGGAGACACATCTACAAATTCTTTCACAATTGGTACGTACTCTATTTGAACATTACTTTCCTCACCCATAATTATTTCGTTCTCTTCGTCCTCGATTATTGAATTTAGTTGAGCTACATGGGGTGGATCAAGATTAGAATTAGGTGGTGAGGATTTTGCTCTAAAGATAAGGTGTTCTTTATCATCATCATCAAAAATCGTAACCTCCTTCTTTTTAAAATAAATATTCACATCATGGACAGAAAGCCAATCCATACCGAGGATTATATTAAATTTAATCATTGTTATGATGATGAGATCAGAAGATAATAAACTTTTATGTGCCCTAAAGGGAACTGATTCAAAAAACATTGTTGTAATGATACTTCCCATAAGAGTTTTGAATGAAAACTCCCTTATTAAATCAAATTGGAAATATATAATTTTATTAGAAAACTCTGAAGATATGAAATAATGCGATGATCCAGAATCAACTAAAGCATTTTCAAAACTTGGGTAAATCATTAAGTTACCTGCCACAATATCTTTCGGAACACCTACCTCAGTAGTAGTGATAGCATAAGCTTGGCCTTGATCCCTTGGCATTTTTTGAGGTAAGTTCCCCTAATGCTTAGGACATTCATTTTCATAATGTTCCATCTCCCAACAATTGTAGCATTGAACATTGGTATCTTCTTTCTTCCACTTGCAATCACGATCTTGGTGGCCTTTTTCACCACACTTGTAACAAACTCCCATTCCCTTCATGAAAGTACCAGGGTATTTCTTCCCACATTTACTGTAGGATGGATATTCAACATTTCCCTTCTTCCAATTATTTCTATTCCTAGAGTGATCAAATGATCTATTCATCTATTTTTTTCTTTAAATTCATAAGAATTAGAGAATTACTTTTCTATCTTGATAGAACATGTGACAATATCTTCATATGACGAGAAGGATTGTGAGAATATTGATCGACAGATAAATGGTTTTAACCCATCAAATAAATGATCAATCTTACTCCTTAATTTACATATATAATCATCTACATGCCTCGCTAACCGTGTAATGTTAGCCTCATTCCTTGCGACATTCTCATCCTCATTTTGTCTCAGAATGAGAAATTTCCATTCCATATCTACTCGATGGTCATGAGGAAAGCATTTTTCTATGAAAATCTCTTTTAACTCCCACTATTTCATATTTGATACTTCATCATCCTCCTTTGTGTTTTGAATCAATGACCACCATGGGTCATCATCTCCAGTGAGGTGGTAAACTGCCATGATAACTTTTCCCCTTTCAATACCCCCAAGGCGTGGAATATTTTCTCTATGGAATTTATCCATTACTCAGTAACTAATGGATTTGTACTTTCATTGAATTTTGGTCTTTTTTTCTCATGAAGCGATCTAACATTGATCTTTCATGTTGTGGTTCTAGGTGCTCCATACGGTTAAGGTTATTATTCATAACCTGAGTGAGTTGCCCCAGTATGGTAATTAGCTGATCATCACCAGTTGCATCACCAGCTCCAGAATAATTATCTTGAGAAGGATTGAAATCCCTACATGGAGTTCGTGCATTGATATCGTTTAAATTTATTCCACAAGACACAGTTTCTAAACAAATGGAATACACTAGATTAGTTTATGAATCTCAATACATAAATCAAAACTTGTAAAAAAGTTAACTTGAATTGAACAGTTTATGGATATAATCTATAATAATAAAAATGTTTTCATTGATGAAGTATATACTCATAAACCCTTCATAATGGTTGGTAATGAAAACGAGAATTATCCTAAGAATATCCACCAGGAGTGTCGTAACCATTAGTTCATCAAGGCCCGTTGTCGTGCACCAGTTCCGGTTCGAGTCTAGCCCAACGTGGTGTTTTCAGGTTTTACACCTAGGTACATCTGTGCCAGAACTGCCTCAACCTGCTCGTATCCAGACAGGGATGCATTTCTCAGAAAACGTACAAAATCTCTACAATACCAAAATTCTAGGATGTTTTTCTATACTAATCCTTAATGTCCATCTTACGTTTATGTGCATTAATCAGAGTTTTATCTAAATCTAGCTTCCAAGGGTTGTACTAAACTTCCTCTGATACCAACTGTAACACCCCAAACCCAGCTTCCCAGAGTTGGTGCATTATTACAAAGCATTTTCATGATCATAAATGATCATGTCTCGAAATACTGATTAGTTTAGTATCCATGGAATCACTAGACACATTCATAATGTTTACATTACATCATAAAGTGAAAAAATACAACAACATCTTGTATCCATAGGCCACACTCATATCCCCTCAATCTATCCATGTAGGTCATTCATAAAATACATCTTCACATCCTGGGAAAAATAAAAAATATAAATGGGTGAGCTCAAATGCCCGGTAAGGATAACTATATAGTGGAAACTTTCATAAATAGGAATTAAAATTTAAGGAAATGTATAACTAAAAAAAGGCATTTAAACATGAACTTAATTATAATATGGAAAAAATAAAATAAAATAATTCCATTTACTTATTCACATGGATATTATACTAATCAAATAAGCACATGCAATATCAATGACCACTTTTATAATGATGGAATGCATAATTCCAAACTATCATAACCATGTAGTCCAGGCCTTGTTCCAAGACTAAAAATAAGATTTTGTCAAGGCATTGTTCCAAGAAAATAATTTGTCTCATTAGACCTACCTATGCATCGAGGAGCTATAGCGGGTTCCACTCATCACATATTATGTCCAATTCATTCCTCATATGAACAGGTTTAAACATAACATTAACGTTTGTATTAAAACTAGCAAACTGAATGTCAATAATTTTCCATAAACCATGAATGGTATAAAAATAACACATCCAAATTCAAACATATCAGAAAACCTTCAATACAATATGGATTTTTTGTATCATAATAATCAAATTTCTAATAAGCTTAAAATCCATTAGATGATGTTGACATAGATGAAAACAAAACTATTTGAGAAAAATATCTCTTTTTATAAATCATTTAAAAGTCACATAATAATAGAAGAAAACATTTAATTTAAAATTATTCTTATAAGTTTGTAAGGGAAGCTTCAACAATTTTATAATAGTTGGAAATAGCTGCACCATCCGTATAAGTTTAAAAATACATTCTTACCATAATTCTGTCGAAATTGTTAAAAAGGACCTTGTTTGGGAAACGAAGGAAATATTCCTTTGTAAACATCATATAAAAATTCAAACAAGGGTATAAATTACTTTAACCCATTTTATGTAAAATAGTAAGAATGATTTGAAATACATTTTTATGAAACATAGATGTGGATGATAAAGAGGTCCCAGTAGATAATTACGTATAAACAACCTCAGATAATGAAGAGATTGTGAAAAAGACCCTTACCTTGTACTTTTCCTTGGTTGAGGGTAGTTAAAACTCCTGTATAATGGTGAAAAAATTGTTATAAAATTATACGAAAATTATATACATTAATATGATATCATATATGATCATTTAATATTGTTTTATTAATAATATCTCAGTATTATCGTAATTTCGGGTGTTAAAATACTCATTTTCTTCTATATTTTTTGTTACATAAGCCATGTTTTAATGGATAGGTTGTATATTTTTCATATCCAGAATTATATCATGTCCTTAAACATTTTTTAAATCATCAAATGAAAATTAGACTTGAACAGATACGATGGGGAATGAATATCATTGCGTTCGTGGAGACGGTAGTCCGTACGTACGCACGAGGGTTAATATAAATATTTTTATATTAAAATAATATATAATTGGATGGTATATCATATATAAAGAATAATTATAATGTTATATTTATTATTTACTTCAATTACACATCATTATCATCCCCATTAAAATAGTAATGTTTTGAATAACAATTACACCACGACGTGGAGACAGTAAGCCGTACGTACACACGTATGTTGACATGTAATTCAAAGGATGAATAAAATTATGAATATGGTTATACCATATTTATAATAGAATCAGAATATATAGAAGATATAGGAGTTATTATTTTAGAATGGAAATATCAAATAATGAATAAGTGGAAGGAGAAAGGAACTTGAAAAGGAGTGTTGGAAAAATTACCTCTTGTTCGGGTTTTCCCTTTTGATTTGATCAAAAGGGTGGCTTAGGTTGGCTTTATGATAAAACTAAGCAATTTATGGTTCAGTGAGTGATGTTGTGATAATATTTGGGTAGGGTTTGACCGATCCAAAAAGCATTGAAGGTGTGCATTAGAGAGAAGTGGGAGTGCCCTTTTATAAGAGGGGTGAGGGGCACCTTTGGAAAAGCTAGAAATATTATTTTATAATAAATTCATATTATATTTAAAATGGCTCAAAAGATGATTATATAAATTTTAAGGTGGGTATAATTCTAAAACCCCTAAAAAATAGGTTTTAGATAGGTTTGGGTCACTATATTAACTTTATTGTTTTGATTTAACTCTAAGTTAAATAGTTTGACATTTACCATGTCTCTTTGTATTTTTATATTATATAGTTAATAAATATACTATATACTTCCAAGAGACCCCAAGTGGTCTATTAATGAAACAAATATCATTATATAAGTCCTTTGGATGAAAATTTTATTTTTAGGAATAGAATATGAAGTAATAATATAATATTTTTTTTAAAAACTCCTTAATGTCAATTTTGACACTATATAATAATTGATTTTTTTTTAATTTATTAAAAAATTTATTAATTCGAAAAAAAATCATTTAAGTAATCCTAAAATGTCATATTAAGAAATAAAATTTGTGGATGTGATCAAAACATTCATATTATATTTATTTTAACATTTATAATACCAATTATTTGATTCCTTCATTAATAATGAAAATACTGCATCATTATTGTGTCATAAATAAATTTAATTAGTCAATGTCGAAAAATTATAAATAAAATTCCATTATGTAGGAAATATTTTTATCTATCTATGGAATATTTATAGTCGAATATATAACATATATTACCCTATTTAAAAATTGTTTTTCTAAAAGATATATGCATTTGTCATATTTGTATTTACTTTAACTTGATTAATTTAAAGTATCATTATCACTTACAAGTGGCTCCATGGGGTCCCATAATCGACCCAAAGATGCCCATTTTCATAAATGTATCAAACAATAGGGTTATGTCATGTTTAAGATAACCTAATGTTACTATAATATTTTTTGATTCCCTTATTTACCGGATTTACCCTTTAACCATGGTAAATAAAATATTTTCTGAAGTAATTATTCAAAATGTCAAAAAAAAGTTACCTATTTTAAATATTTGGACCTCCTGATTCTAAATATGGAATCCATTTTTCTAATTTCAAAACATATAAGTGGTAGAAATTAATTTATAATTAATTCCTTCTGTCAAAACAAAATGCGTGTTTTTAAAAAATAATAACTATCAAAAGATTGACACTTAATTGTGTCTATTTGAAAAGTGAAATTATGTCCAATGACCAAAATTGGATTAAATGGTCTAAATATAATCTAATTATACTTCAAAATCACTAAAATTCACAATTTATCACTATTAAATATTTCGATTAAAAAAGTTGTTTTTTAATGAAAATCTATTAATTTTCACTATTCATCCAAAATTGAATGTTTTCAAAAAAACAAAAAATTAACCCTAAGCTAATTTCGATATTATGAATCCAAAAATAAAGTCTATTCTGAAAGATAAAATTTTTAAAATCCTAAAAACTGGGTATTACTATTCATAATAGCTAGTTTGATTGGTTGTAGTGTGTGTTAGAACTCGACGTTGCACACAACACAGACTACTGTATATTCAAAGAGAAGCGTATCATGGAATATTGAGGTGTTACAATAGATTGATGTGAAATAATTGTAAAAACACGGCTATATTATTTTTTTCATGTATATATAGAAAAAATTCCAATACAACATGCATTGTGGTTATAATGACTTCGTAAAAACCTCCTAATGTTAAAAAAGTCATTAAAAACTTGTGTTGGGGGATCAATACGATGAAAAAAATGTCATATTTCCATGAAATCAGAGGAAAATGAATATATAATGAATTTTAAATTGTAGTAAATTATGAAAAAAAAAATCCAAATTTCATTTTCCCATGATTATTGCGAATTCATTTTGAGTGTTTTAAAATAGTAATGTGTTCCTAGAATAGTCAGAAAACATAGAATAAAACATTATATTTGTGTTCAAATATTGGTCAATAAACTTTATGTTATTTTTGGCATTTCTATATTGGAAGATGTCAATTTTACATGTATTGTGGTAATAATTTCAAGGCATATACTTCTTAATGTTACAATATCATTTAACAACAAGTTTTGGAGGTCTAAAACCAGTATTTTTGTCATATTTCCCTAAAATTAGGGGGAAATAGTTTTTCATGGAATTTTTAAATGTAGGGAAAATTGGCCTGTCATTCTAAATTAATGTTTTACACATAAACTTGTAAAATCATTTACTGTTTCTATAAACTAAAACATTCATTTAATGATAAAAATTAGTGAGAACAACTGCCCCTTGAAATGGAATCATGGGGAAACACCCACTAAGTTGTTTTTGAAAAAAAACAAGATGTGATATCAATGGAATTAAAATATGTCTATTAAGTAAATTTCTAGCACCACACATGTTGATATAAAAATAAATCTTTATATATAATAATCCCATATCACTTACAATTGTTTAATTTTATCATAAAAAGTATGTTTATGATTTTAAAGTGTTTGGAATTATATATTTGTTGTTTGATATTAAAATATCATCTATATGATTTAATAAATTAAAAAAATTATGTTCTACATTGTAAATATATTTAGTGCCTTTTATATTTTTCATTTCATTTCATTAATGATCTAATTTTTTTGTAGATTGATGATTCAATAGTAGGTAGGATTTTGACCAATCATATCCATGAAATTTTTGAAAAGGTTGTTATGGTTGTTCTTATATTCTATGGTATGTTAAAAGTTTATCAATTATTCTACTATAATTATGAATTATATTGTTTAGTTTTTTTAGTTTTCTTTTTTTTACAATTGATTGCATGATATTTTCTCTAATATTTGATGAGATGAAGTGGAGACAGATAGATGAATTAGAGGACATTACACGGATGTATATTGGGAATGGATTATTATTATGAAAGTATTATATGAATATATTAATGGATAATGTTTTGGTTAACATATATATGGGTTGACTAAGATTGGGATTATGATAACTATAGATGATTTTTTATATAAATGTTGTATAATGTAAATAATTTTGGTTTGACATACATTCATGTTTTACTTTATTATATGTAAATTTTTTTAAAAAAAATTATAATTTTTTTAACTAATTATGATTTAGCAGCATTTTTCAGTAACTGACTCAAGGTACACATTTTAAAATATGTTTAGTGGAAATTTCACATAACCATTAATAATATCATTAACTACGTTTAGTTTTATTTTCTATATATTCCCCGTGAAATTTTTATCATAAAAATTCAATGATAAATAAAGAAGAAACCATTGATAAATGCTTAAAAAAACACATAACCAAACCATCGACAAATTAAAGAAAACACTTTTAAAAGTCCAATTAATGTGAAATACATCATAGTTGTAAAAACTAGCTCTATATTATTTTGCAGTGGTTTAAAACAAAACTAGTCCATGAACAAACATGTTCTAATTAATTTTTGAATTGATTAAAAATTAAAAAATCTCTAAAAGAATAAAATTATTATATTAAGAATAATTATCAATAATAAATACCATTAACTTTTCTTGATTTAGGAGTGGAAAAATTTTATGGAATATTGATTAACAACAATGATATTATGAAAATCATATAAAATGATCAAAATTAGGAAAAATCAATATTTGAAATAGATATAATCCAACTAATCAACTCTTATAGAATACAAATAAGTGAATTATATTAAGGGTTATTGACATGAATACTGTATCAAATATTTTATTACTATTGTAATTTTTTTCTACAATGGAGATTCAAGCACTTTTTTAGATGTCTATAATTATTATTATATGTTTATTATAAAATAAGTTATTTCATGAGACATATATTGTATTGTTCACTAGGATAACTATGATATTGTTTAATATTTTACAATGAATTTAATTTATTATATTATTGAAACACATGGTATTTCACTTGTCCTCTCAAAATTACATTTTTTATTGATTCATAATTGTCTTAAACATTTTTTAATTAGTGAAACTGAACTCATATACACTTTTCATATTGAGATCATAATTTATATATATCATTATTCATTAGATTATTTTTTTTATATTCCTATATATGACCCAATAATTTATTCTGTTCATTTTTTATAATTTTCAAAGAAATTAAATGGTTTTAATTATTTTGTAAATATTTTTGGGGTGTCTTTTGTAAAACAAGGAACTGAATATCTTTTTAATATTATCAATATTAACACATATTTTTTTCAATTTTTTATTTCTACTAAACCTCCATTCAATAATTCAATTTATTTTAATGTATGTTATAATCCACCATGAATTATGAATTTTTTATTTCTATTAAGTTTAATATTTTTAATGTTTAGATGATATTCATTATTTATATGGTGATTTTCTTAATATTGAAAAGATGGGGTTGTCAAATATGTCTATTTTTTTGAAATATTTATTTTCTAATTAAGAATATTTTTCATATTATACAACACACATTTATTCAATTGGAATAATTCAGAAATGTTATTTTCTATAAGATTTAGGATCTATCAATACCCTTGATTTCCCAATATATTGACTCCGAATAGGAATAAATTAATTAGTTTACATTGTGAAAAACCTATCATACACTACTCTAAAAGAATGTAATTCAACTAAGTTTCACATATTGATTGACTGGATAAACTATTGGCTACAAAATACAAATTTTATTTAGGTGGTGTAAGTTTCATATACATTATTGAATGGTGTCTACAGATAATGTTATTTAGTATCTATCTATAATCTTTTATATTATCATGGATTTCCACGTTTATTGGTTAAAGTGTGATTTTTTATTATATTATTAAATTTTAAATGGAAATGAATCCAATAATCATTCCAGGTTTTCATTATGATATAATGATAATATATTTTATGTTTCTCACTTGTGTAAAGATGTTGATTCTTGGGGACCTAGACTACCTTCCAATGATTTTTTCAAATCTTCTGAGATGTGTCTATATGTGAAAAAATTTCCCATTTGAACATGTGGGTGTAAGTGTCTATCTAATGAAGTTAATTCATACATGGGTATTACATTATTGAATAATTAGTTTGTGAGAATTGGTGTGACTCAAGAATGTATTGTTACCCTATTCTTATGGTTTTTTCCACAATTATGATGAATTTCCTATATCAAGAATTTATACATCTCAAATGATATATTTTTATATGATTCCATTTCTTATAAAATTATCTATGATCTATGTTTTTTTGTTATATTATCTTAATTACCTTAAATATACCCATATTCCAATATTAATATAACTTTCAATTTGTGATTTTTATGATACACGATTAACCATAATCCTAATTTGAGCTCACTACCTTTATTGGTTTACATTTTTTAGGTTATGAATAAAAATAATACGAATTATTATCATAACAGTGTGTATTATATAGAAAATTTATATTTTATGTTGAATTTATATTACCAATTTAGTATTTCAATGTATATTTAAGGTAAAATGTCCATTGGATGAGAAATGCCAGATTGTTTTTAGTCACTGTGTTGTTATAAATCTATAAACATGTAAATTAAAAAGTTATGGGGAATTAATTTAATGCAATATGTTCTAAATCATGTAATCATGAAGTGGTTAGGTCTTCTTTATTCAATTTTTAATATCAAATCATATTTTAAAATATTAGAGTGAATGGATCTTTTTTGATACACATAATAATATTGGAGGTTCTACTCAACATGACTAATAAATAAAAACGTTTGTTAAATGCATTGATAGGAATGTATCCACTCGCTCATTCATCCTATCTTCAAATACTCATACCATAGAGTAGATTCACAGTGATAAAAATATTCCCATTGGACAAAAATATATCATCATGAAAAAACTTATTGTTTATTCATACAATATCAAACTCATTGTCTCAATCAATCCCTTAGAAGGACATTAAGAAGTACACATTGTGGAATTTTAAATCCCTTAATAGTTAATGGATAATGTTAATGTGATGGTGGTATATCTTGAAGAGTATCACCCATCATTGTGAATCAAGGAAATATATTTCATAGGGTAGGACTGGTATGTCTATATATAATATACATCAGCAAATTTTATATTCTAATTAAAAATGACGATATTGATATCCATTATGACATGATTGATAATGGATCCAAAATCATCCACTTATTGGTCTTGATCATCCAATTTTTGTACCTCAACATATCCAATTTGTCTGTACTCAACTCTAAAAATAAAATTTTATGAAAAGAGTGAGAATAATATATTATGATGTGTCATGCTTCCATAACAATTTTGAGACATTGAATATACATCTATATTCAAGGTTGTTCCTCAATAACTGACTCTCATTGATGTATTACTAAGACCATTACATCATTATTATATTGTATTGTCTTGATCATACCTTTATTGTCTCATATATTCATTCATTAGATGGTAACAATTCTATTTATTCATTATAAGACATTGTTATGTTTAATAGAATATTTTCCGATCCATGTACTCTATTAGTGTGATATTATAGGGACCATAGAGGATTGATATTGATATATTTAATATATTAATTATATTAAATATTATTCAGACATATTTTGGGAATATGTGGTTTTCTTATAGATCGGTACATCAAATGAGAATCCAAGACCCTGGTGGTTTATTGACCATTTAGATTACCTTAGTCTCAATATTAACTTGATAGGCACTCGGCATTCTATTAAGGGAAACTATTTGTGGGTGGATGTGGTTAAATGATTAATTAATTAAATTAATTAATTTAACAACTAAAAAAACTAAATCTATCCTTTAAATAAATCATTACATTTAATTCATAAGGTAATCATCATACCATTAGTGTTTTTATAGGAGGTTGAGTGTTTTATTGTTATTGGTGAATTTTGAATGGGGATTGATGATAAACAATGAAGGAGAAACACAACGTGAATAGGGAACATAGTATGATCTTCACCATCATCACTAGAGACGTTTTTATACTATATTGATTCATATGTTCTTGAAAAAGGGATTTTTTATTTTATTGGGACCACACTCTATGAACAACCATTAATATATGGCTCGAACACCCTAAAAATTAATCATTAGATCATTGTGAATTATTTTCAATATTATAGTGTATTAATTTTTAAGGAAATAATAACATCCTCATATATTATTTATCCTTATGATTTCTTATACTAATTTTGTGATTCCTATGTCAACAAACTCAGGTTAGATGTTAATTTTATTCGCTATATTTTTATCTATAGTTCCAGTAAGATTCGTTCTGGCGGGAAACCATAGTTCATCATACCATGGTAATTTCTAATTGTCACTACATGTAATGGGGTATCCAATCAGAGAATATTGTTAAAGTGTTTAATAAATATGGTTATAATGTAGTGACATATGTGAATAGATAGTGAGGTTGAAGACAGAAAAAGATTGAGAGGCGGAAACTAAGGTTTTTGAGGTGACTAGCTTGGTGGATAATGAGGAGGCACGATAGAGATGGTCTGTCGGGGGTTCACATGGATAGGGTTGTAGGGTAAAGGGGAAGAGGGAAGGTATGGTTGACTATTAATAAAATTAATAATAAAATGTCATTAAAATTATAATATAGAGAAGGGAGGTATGTTATTTCCCTATGGGTTCCCCGTATATGCATGACAGGGATGAGTCCCTTATTCCTTATATTTACATATGTATTATAATTTTATAAATTGAATATAATTGATATTAGAATAAGTTGTGAGTGGGTTGGGATTGAAGGGAGGGAAGGGAATGAGGTGATGTCACGTGTCGTGATATCATCCCCTCTTTATTTCTATATTATTATCATTTAATGATATTATAATAATGAAAAATAAAAATAATAATAATATTTTCACCCATTGGTAATGAGGTGTGATGAATTGAGATGACCTTTTAGAATATAAAACCCAATATCAAATTTCATATATATCAATGTTATGTCATTTATTTTTAATAATATTTCTACAATTTTCATGATTAATAAAAATTCATGATTATTTTATTTCATAGAATCAAGAATTCATATTGGAAATAAATCTATGTTATCATTAACAAGGATTTATTTCAGAAAATTGAAGACTAGTATTATGTATTTAAGAATGATGTGTGTTTGTGTAGTAGTATCTATAGGATGAGTCATTCACATAAGATACATTGAAATTAGTCTTTTCATAAATAGTTGGTTTTGGGATTGTAAATATTAAAACACTTGAATATTTCATCAAAGATCACAATAACATGCTAATGAGAAGTTAATGTACATTTTCGCTTGTGTTTTGGGATATTTTTATTCCTTCCATTGAATCGACAACACGTATAATGCATGTTCATTGTGAATAATACATATTTAGATATGGACACGTGAGTATTCCATTTTGAGTATATTTATATGTACGATATGTTGATTGATTATGTTTTTCTATAAGAGGTACAACATAGCATGATGAAAGATGGATTCTTCTTCCAATGATTCATAGTCATTGAAAATGATTGAGTGATCCCTATTGTGTTATCGGGGTTGGTAAGCACCATGTTACATAATTGATTGAGTCCGATAATAATTTTATATAATAATATGGCCCCCCTCACACATACTAAAAACTCTCATATCTTATATCTATAGTGTATACCCTCTACTCAAAATTCCATGGCTAGTTCCCCTCCACTATAAATTGTTCCCCCTTAATTGTGGAGTGTAGTGGGGAGATCATATACCTATATAAAGACTCTTGAAAGGTTACATGAGATGTATGTCTTCAAGATAGTTCCCTGGAATATGATATATAGTGGAGTGGAGCAGCCCCTCTAGGTTGTTTCTCTGGCGGAAATGCATAGTTCTTGGAATTTAGATGGGACCTTTGGAGCATCTAGTAGACTCTTTAATTTATGTTGGGACACAAAAATGATATCATTATTCTCTCTTCACATGGGTTTTTACAATCCTATTTTATGATCCAACTTTCCATCAATCATTGACTATGTGTTATGTTGAGTGAGTAAAATTTTTATATTTATTTCTTCACTCATGGTTTTTTTGGTATCTTACTATCTAATTATATATTCACCCTTATATGGTCTTCAACCAGGAAACTTTTTCCTTATTTGTATGACATAAATTTTTTATTTGAACTATATTATACCCAAGTTTATAGGTACATAGTTTTATATAGAGGCACTAACCTTTGTCGGTGGTCAGTTTCATAGTTCTAAACTACGAATATCATCATTATTACTTTTTTTAGGTTTTGGCGGATTGGGCCTAACATTTAATTTGGTATGTAATTTTCTAGTAACATTTCATACTTAATTATTGTACTCTTATGAATTTAATAGATGTTGTTTCGATAATTTATAAAAATGTTCACGTTATAGTATTTTATAATATATTTTTATTATTTCATGGAGTTAGTTTTGTTTATGATGATATGTAATTTTGGATAAGGTCAGTGATTTCAATGTTATTCCTTATTGGCACCTATCTCAAGCCCAAGACCAGTTGGGAGTGGTCTTAGGGATTCAAACCCAACTAAACAGAACCTTGGTGGTCCCTAGTGAATTTTTTATTCATAGAGGAGTATCTTTGGTGGTTTTTCCATATCCTAAAAAAGTTCTATTTTTTAAACATTGGACCATCTTATTATATATATATATATATTTCAAAATTTCAACTACTAGATTTTGATAATCATCTATGTTAGAATAACATGAAATGTCAATAACCAGATCACCAACATACATTCTATTTCACTTTTATTATCACACCACAACCTTATCAGTTCAAATTAACATAGACCATCAAGATGCCTCATGATTTAACTACTCTAGGGTAGAAATATCTATTGAAACATGTTTTCACATATTTTATCCTTATTATTCATCTCAATAGTGATGGATTGATTAAAAAATACTTGTTTTCTTAGGCTATCATTACTAATTGTTTTTATACCACCATGAGTTTCTTAAATTCATTACTATCCATTGGTGAGGAAATGGTTTGTGATTACCTGAAAAAAGAAATCTCATGTTAACCTACATGGAATTTGTGGCCCCTAAATGAAATCAGCATCCTCCAATGACTCCAATATATGGTAACTTAGTGAAGTGATATATGGCTAAGATTCATAACAACAATATTAATCATCAATTAAAAATATAATTGGAGGATTTAGAAACATAATGAAATTGAATTATGAATATTGACTCCAAATCCATGATGCTATTGAATACTTCATATATAGTGTCTTCATACTAGAAAATACCTAAATGAGATGAGAAAATCAACACTCCTAGATGTTGAGGTTTCTATAGTCCATGTATGAATTAGAGTGAGCTTCCACCATCACCAAAAAAATTAAACATACTAGATAAAAGATATAATTTATTTCAATTATAATAAATCCCGAGGAATTAGTGACCCCTTTCAAATACAAGTACCTATGGGTCCCTAGAATATCCTATTTTTAGATTGACATAAATATGAAATTACTTGACCTCACACCATTAATGGAATTCCAAAATTAATGTAGGTAGTTTAATTTCCAGATTTTAATAAATCCTACATATGGGCATGAAGAGGTACATCGAGACTATTTTCATAACACCACTCTTGTTAATGGAATTTATTCATTTCCTCCCAATATGTACCTTGGACCCTTTTTATTTATAACATAGATGAATTTCATTATTTTTTTATCATTCTATATTGATGAGGAATTAATATGCAATTCTTCATTAATTAAATTTACTGTCATGTAATTAAAGAGGATTTTTATATTGGATTTGAAGCTTGTTTTAATTGTTCATGGGTTCATGGCGGAATTTCTTATGAACCATTAAGAATATATTTTATAGGAATTAAATCTTCCTAAATAATTCAAAGGATAAGAACCCTATAAATTTAATAGATGCATAGTAGGATGATACCCACATATCCGGGTGTTAAATGGAATGTATTGGTTTATAATATTTAGAATATCTCAAACTATAGGACAAATTCCATCATCTTAAACCCACACATATAATATATACAAACATCCGCATGATGGTAAACCAATTTAATATTTTCCATGAGCTCAAAAAAATTATCATGGAACCAATAAAATAATATCCTTTTGATATCAACAAAAAATATTTGGTCAATATATAATTACATATTAAATTCATTTATATGATCATTTTTTGAAATATAAAATAACAATTTGAAATAATTCATACAAGGAACATATTTTTCAGATTTTGATTCTACATTTAATATAGTGTTGTATATTAGGGATATGAGACTAGTCCCCCATTATTTATATAGGTTCATTTCAAATGAATATAGTGATTTTTACAATATTTTACTCATTAAACCAGGAGAGTATAATGTCTTCACTTATGGCTAACTATACGGAATTATCACCCTTATATAATTGAGGAATCAAAAATGGAATACTACTAATGATGTTTTCATATGATATATGTAAGAGAATTTAATAATAACTCCCATTAATGATGAAATAACTTACCAAGATACCTAATCACATCATTGATTAAAGGGAGAAATTATCATCAAAAGTAGTTATTCTATTATAGATGATTGTTTAATGATAGTTTGAATTATATATAAATTATATAAATAAATAATTAATTTGTAATTAGTCCTTATAGAGAAAACATGATATGTGTATAACTATTGGGTGAAAAATATAATTAATTATAAATAATTTCCCCTAGGTATCTCATCCAATTGCTTCACCCAAGCCATTTTACAAGTCTCATATCATAACTTTATATGTGTATAATATCACCCAACACATTCTCCTTGGTTATGATAATAATTTTGAAGGGTTAAAAAAAGAACATGTGTAGAATTATCATATTAGGGTAAAGTAAAGTAAATTTGAAATGTAAATAACTTATAAAACATAAATAAATATAGTGAATATAAATTTTAGATACACAATCATGTCATGGACGAGCCTAATAGACAAGGTCATTATAATTTATAGGAACCACAGGATAGTTTCCCTATGTCTAAGCACAATTTAGTGAGCACAATGTTTTTAGCATGTATTTATAGGGTGAACCCCCACTATACCATAGTACATATTTTGAAAATTTAAACACATTTATTGAATTCATATTAATGAAATGTCACATTGAAATCAACATTTGACCCCCATTTTCCTAATAAAATCAAATATAGGGGAGTGGTGTGATCTATTATGGGGTGAATAAATTGAAGGGATGATGTTAAAGCCTCATGGTCGGAACCATAATTTCTTCTACAAGTATAGTGGTTAGTTCAAGAAACATATTTAATTCTCCTTTTTTGGTTATCATTTGTAAATTTCCCAATTTTTAGTAACATTACCTAGTATTATCTATAAA
Source organism: Viscum album (assembly GCA_963277665.1). Lineage (NCBI taxonomy): Eukaryota > Viridiplantae > Streptophyta > Magnoliopsida > Santalales > Viscaceae > Viscum > Viscum album. The sequence continues at coordinate 1,604,280,075 of OY728150.1, read as the reverse complement.
TCCATCTTTTGAGGCTCAATTATACTGATTTTCATAGGCTTTGTGCCTAGGAAAGTGCATCCAAGTCAACCTAGTCTACCATCCAGATGCACTCAAACCATATGCAGTCATGCCTCGAATTTTATCTACAAAGAGGAAAATTGGGATCCTCCTTTGTACCGTTATGATGACTGAGACATTCCCAAGATATTTTTTTCAATGTAGTCTCAAGCCCTATTATCACACATTATATATGTAGCGTTGTTAATATTACAACTATTATAAATATTATATTTTATTAGAGTATTAATAACCAAGGATTATATTGTAAAACAACATAGGATTACATTAGAACTAACACAAGAAACAACCAAAAACATTCTTGATGGGAATCTTCAATACTCACTTGTTTGAAACTAATTACTAGGAATCATGAATTCTCAATCATACTAGTTTCACTATTAATAAAATCATAATGCATACATGAATCATAACCGATGAATAAACTCAAAAATAATGTAATGACCAAGATATATCCATGTGTTTAAAAATTATGAAATAAATACATAGAAATAGTATATCAAAATAAAAATCCCATGTAAAATTGAATATAAAACATATTAAAAAAAATATTAATATGATCCATAATATCTATAGAATCATCATATGTTAATAATGTTCAATTATCACATCTCATCATCCATCCAAAGAAAAAATTGAACTAAATAATTCAAGATGAATTGGGCACCTAAAGGAGAAACAAAAGTTATTCATAAAAAACTTAGGAAATAATATATATGTAATGGGTATTCTAGTTTTTAATTGTAGGATCTCATTAAAAATTCTATGAAATTTTATTTTTAAAAACATTTATAAATCAAATATTGAAAATAAATATATGATATTATTTTTATATTGTTAATAAATGAATCCAAATAAAATTCAATTTTACCTCTTTTAAAACAAAATCACTATAAAAAAACAACGATGAATGAAAATAAATTTAGAATTAAAAAATTAGATGAATAGTCCCATTAAATGATAAATTAAAAAATAAAACAACCATTTCACACTATTTGAAAACCATTTGTTGAAAATCATAATTTCGTTAATGATGGTATTTAAACTCATTAACAGAAGACATATTTTTTGAAAACCCAAACATTTCAATAAAACCAAACTTTCAAAACCATTTTTGAAAACATTTTTCAAGTAAATCCAAAAAAAACCGATGGTAAAATACAACACAAAATATAAACCATGATATCATATACGGATTAAAAATCTCATCCATAGAGTGGTTATAAGGGTTTATAGAAAACATGGGTATATTTAAACAATACATATGATAGAATACCCAAAAATTTCACAAGAAGGATCTTACCTCATGACACAAACCTATGCCCATCTTAAAATAATCTCTCAAACTCGATAGTCAAGTTGAGCTAGACTATCCAAAAACAATTCTTGTTATCAAATTTATTATAAGTGTACGACCCTCTACTTTTATTTAGGTACCCATTTCTAATGTATGTATTCACAAAATAGGATAATGATTTCACTTCTTGATGTCCCTATATTAATTCATATGACTCATGACTAGTAAAATAGTGGTGGCGATAAAGAATTGGAACAATGTTCATCTAATAATAAATTTTTATGAATTAAAAAAACCAAATCTATCCTCTTACACCCTCCATTGAATCAACACATTTTCACAACATAGCTAAAAAATAGAAAAAAAAAATCACCAAAAAAATATAAATCCACAATGTGAATCATATAAATATTTGGACTTTTTTAAGGCCTCAATTTTTATCAATCAACTCATTTTTGAAAAGATAACTGGGATTTTTAAATGAATCTATAATAGAAAAGTCAATATATTCCTTTTGAAATATAATCCTAAAAATTTATTCAAAACCATATATAAAATTAATTTATAAATTTCATTTAGGAATTCTTCCCACAATTCCATGTATAAATATTTCTAAATAACCTTCATAACTGATCTATCTGAAAATAGTTTTTATTTAATTATAAACACCTTCTTTTAAGAAAACACAATAAAAACACCACAAACACCAATTTAAAATGGTTAAAAATTCTAGGAACCATTTTAAAAAATATATCTCCTTTATAAAATCCACCATGGAATTTTAATGAACACATAAGTATAATAGAATTCATGGTAATGTGTATAAATAAATTGAACATTATTTAAATTCCAATATGGTTATTTAATAAAAATATAATTATATATTAATAAATAAATAACATTAAATAAATTTTTAATATTAATAAAAATGTATTTATAATTAATAAAAAATATCATTATGTTTGAACTAATCTAAGACACATCACCTTTAGTGGAGAATACAAAACATAGAAACAAGAAATCCTCACGTACCGCTAAACTGTCTCATCCCAATACATCCAAATCAAGTCATGTGTAAAAAAATTCAATCATAATGTTCAAATGGGATCTAATCATAAGATACAGATATTGTTGGAATTTTTGATCTTGTAATTACTTCATATCCTACACTCTCAAGGTAAACCTATAAAGATCCAAACTGAAGGAATCAAGTGAAAAAATTGCAACTAAGAAAATTCTAATCATAGTCACTCAAAACACCATCCTAAGGACCTTCCATTTCTAAATCAATGATTCATAAGCTATGAGTGGAATCATCCAAAGGACTAGATTAATTAAAACTATCGAAACAAGGTATAAATGTTTGTTAAGGAATGAAATTTTTAAAAAACACACCCCTATCATTTGTGTAGATAAAACAAAACTCTAACTAACTCACAATAAACTACCACCAAAATGACCTAATTATCTGATCCTACCAATGATAAATAATCAAATTAAAACAAAACATAAAAATCTAGGAAGATCAATACAATTCAATTCTGTCATTTTGAAATCCCATAATAAACTACACTAATATCTCCAAAAAATATATAATTTTCTAATAGTATCAAAAATAAATAGAAAACAATTACTAGAACTCTCTATATAGTATAATAATTATACAAAAACACAAGAAAAATGATTAATATTTAAAAAAACTATAATATTCATTAGAATTTTCTAAGAGGATGCCTTCATATGGAAGGACACAAGGAAATAAACCATACCAATTTTCCAAAGTAATTTTTTTTACCAATGTTATGTTATGGGAAAAATGAATCATTAAAAATTGATCCAATTTAAAATCAGGATCACTTAACAAGGAATAAAAAATAATTACTTTAAAGTAAAATCATCTTTGAAAATTAGAGAAAACATTTAAGTACCTGAAATTATTTTTAAAAGAAAAAAATTCAAAATTTTATCTAACAGAAATAATTTAAAATCCATGTTTCAAGAACATAAAAAACCATGAAATACGTATGAATTTTTATTTAAAAAATTCATATTATAAAAAAATTACCTAAAATAAAGAAAAATATATTTTCAATTATCTATACACTGATTTTATAGTTATAATATATCTTGAAATTATATTATATTTTATAAAAAATCCCACATGATCCTTTTAAAACAAAAAAATTTCATACATGAAATATCACTTGTCAAAAAAACAAACTATTAATAATAATCAAAAATAAAATTTACATAAAAAGTAAAAAAACACAGTACGACTTGTCATTATATCACATGACACAATTCATTAACTTCATACTAATGTGAAACTCTAAAAAGTGTCCATAAATAATGGTTATGAAATCAAAAATCCATTGTGATGAATAAATTTCTGTATTCCTTAATATGGTCTCATAGGCCATGTTATGTTCAAGAAAAAATACTAAATATTATAAGAAACATTAACTTTCCTCACTTCCCAATTTAAATTTATGTGAAAACTGACGTCAAATTAATAACCCATTACTAATTTCACACCAAAATCATTCAAAAACCCCAATAAAACACAAATATTTCAAAAGGGACCAAATCTACCATCAATGGTAATAAAGCTAAATGAAAAACATGGAATTTAAAACATATCTACCTATATAAACATAACAGTCATCAAAATAAAGTTGTTTATAAGAAACACCATGGGTTACACCAATGTTCTAACTAAATTCTACCTTTAATGACATAAAATCAATTTGTTCAGTATATAACATATGCACCACATTAGGTACATTGGAAATGATACAATCTCAAACGAACTAGACGATTAAGCCACAAAAACCGAAACTATCCCCAGACTTCCCCTATCAAGATGATCATTCCTGATCCCCACATGTTGGAAATGTAAGATTCTTAATTTTATAAATATAATAAAATATATTTTTATGATACATTAAATATATTTTTTACATTAAAATGAAATTTTTCGACATAAATTTTATAATATATATAATATTGGATTTTATTAAAGGTAAAAGACTATTAAGACATAGGAATATTCAATTGAGTATATTCATATACATGATATTATTTGGTGAATCATTTCATGGAATGTAAATCCTCAGTGTATATTGAATATAAATATTATTTATTATATAATTATTTACACATGATTTATCCAAAATAATGAATATGTCACAAATGATGTGTTGCATGAGAAATATGAGACCTCTTATAGTTCCAGATGATGGGATTTATCCCAGGAGGGGTATAACTTTTATGCATTTTAGGTGATTAGAAACATTCCATGTGATAAAATCTTATTTATAATTAATTAATTAATTATTCCATTTTTTAAATAATGATTTTTCAATCTTTCTTAAATAGCTCATCATATTATAAAATCTGACTCCACAGTTAGTTACAAAAAGTGACTTTTACCCTAGGTGGGTTATAACTATTATACACATCAAATTTTTGGAAACATCACAAATGATAAAACCTTTTTTATATTTATTTATTTATTTATTTAGTTTTTTAAACAATGAAAATTTTATATCTCTCAAATGGTGCATTGTGTGTGATCTTTTATACCATTATTAGGTTTGTAATATGGGATTTACCACAGAAAAGCAATAACTTTTACATTCCTCATATATTCCAAAAAATTACATGAACTAAAACTGTTTTTATATGTAATTATTTATTTATTGTATTTTTAAACAAAAAATAATTAATATCTCTTAACTGGTATATAGTATGAGAAATTATTAAACCCTTTTATATCTAGAATTAGGTGTTTACCCAATGCGAGGTATAAATTTTTATTGAAATGGATGATTGATAATATTTAATTTTTAAATTAAACAATTAATTTTATTAGTTTAATTTATTACCTATTTTTATGGTTCACACACACCATATTCATGTCACATCACCATTTTTATGGACCAAGCATCCTAAAATAATGATTTTTAAAACTTTTTGACTCATTTCAGTTGTAAATGACCTAATGGATGGTTTTAGGCAGTCATTCATTATTTTTAGGTTGAACTACAAATTATACTAGTGTTTTCAATTTTTGTTATTTAATGATGTTTTTTTGTTGAATTGATAATGGTGAGGTTGATTAGGTATAAATTAAATTTTCAATAATAGTGATTCTTATTTTTATTAATTATTAAAAATAACATTATTGGTGGAAATTATGATAGTAATTTAATAATAGTAATATTATAATTTTCATGTTGTTGTTATTATTATTGTAAAATTTTTAATTACAATAATAGTTTATTATTATTATTATTATTATTATTTTGTTAAACAAATACTTTTTTGGGGTGCTAATTAATTAATTTATATATATATATAAATGGTTTTCTTGAATATCATTATTTGATGAATATACATGTTTTAAAGATGTTTAAAATTAAAGAAACTTTTCATTTGATGTGAATTTTGTAATTGGATTAAATAATAAATGATGAATTATTATATTTTATTTTCAAATCATTTTTTCAGTAAAAAACCATTATATATTGTTGGATTGACACATCATAAATGAAAATGTGACCCTAAAATTGATATGATCTTTTCAAGATCAATTTTTTATATTTAATTTAGGCTCTCTAGGTCCTCAAAAGAACCTAAGATAATTATGGTTTTGGGGAATTGGATTAATAGAAGTGATTAATAAATAAATATTTTAAATAATATAGGCTAGTAAATTTTTGATGACAATGATTTATAAATAGTATATAGCATTTTGTAAATGAGATGGTTAATAATCAATTATTTCACTCACATCACCTTTCTATCTTACTCTCCATATTCAATTTTACATTATTCTTATAATCATATATCCAAAATATTTTCATCGATATTGACTTTATTTACATGCCTTCAGTTCCATTGGATTCATCTCAATGATTAGAAATTTAAAAATATTTATTTTTTTGAGGCCATTAAAAGTATTGCTTAAAAAAAATTAATTTTTTTAACTTTTCAATGATATCACTAATTGAAAATAATGGAATTATAGGGATTTTTTAGGGATTATTTTGAATGTGAACATATACTAGTTTGGTAAGATCTTGGTTTGAGAGACAATGGCCTTTATAAACCTCAATGTCATCACAAAAAAAAAATCATTTAGAAAGATCTGTATCACTTTGGAACTCATTTACATATGTTTTCTTGATTTTTGTTTATGTTGTAATTTCATTACCCCCTCCATGGTTGAGATAACATTTAGTTTTTTGTGTAACTATGATATCTTTTTTGATATATTCTTTCCATTCCTTATATTAGTGTATCATTTTTTGTGTTCGATTTATATCACATATTTTTTAATGCACTATATTAATGATGATATATTATATTATGTTTGTTTGTGTGCTCAAACTATATGTATGTTACCAATCCTAGGGTGTTTTTTGTGGTATATAAGATAACTGGACCGTGGTGACAATTTTATACATTATGTGCGACTTTGTAAAATTTTCAAATGCAGTGATTAAAGACCTGGGATAGGGTTGGGTTACGAGGAAACCATGGTGTCATGCTATGGATTTATTCAAGTTAGATGTTTTTCTGAGTTTTTTATCTTATGTGGGATGGTTTTGACTAGAGGATTCCGAATGTTATATTTGACTTAAGGGAACAATGACATCCTGATCATGTCCATGCGACTTACTAAGGATATGTAGAAGGTAATGTTTGGTTATTGATGAGTTTTTCAAGAGATGGATTCTGTGATCCATGTGATGGACCATTTCGAGATGGATTCTATGAACCTTTTGTTTTTTCTATTCAGAGATGGATTCCAAGAACCATGCAATGATCTATTCAGAGATAGATTTCAAGTGCCATTAATTGCTGCATGCTACTTGAGAATTTCGATTATTATCTTTCTGGCATGGAGCTGTTGCAAATAAGGCCAGGGTTTGGTGGCATCTTGGTTAGCACACCAACATTCAGTTCTGATTTTTATGGTATTTATCTTGTTACACCATGATTATTATTAAGGAATAAACTTTTATTCTATAACATAGTTGTTAAAGAAACATTGGTGGTGTCCTACTATGCATTGTACTTACACCTTCCATGGAAATTTCATTGCACTTGTAGATTCTATGAGAGACTTGATGTTGTGAAAGACTATGTGGTGGAGAATGACCTGGTGGAACCTGGAGCTGCAGTGGACCATGAAATACAATGGGGGATATTATATTTTATTTATTACCCAGCTCATGGAAATTATCCATGGGGTATAGTGTCCATATGTTTCTACTTGACAACCTTTCTACCATTCAACGACCTACTATGAACAGGGTGGTTCACATGTTGTCATAAGGAGTTACATGTCAAAATTATTGGGTCTGGTCATGATATTAGAAAATGGAATCATAGTATCAAGATTCACTAAATTCATCTTCTATTTTCGTTGGGATGGGACGTGAAAGACATTAGATGGGGCATTGAAACATGGGTAGGGGAACTATGTCAGTTCCCAGGAAGAATTGCAGGGTGGACCTTCAAGTTTCCATAATTAGGAAAATATGTATTGTTTTTACCATTTATTAAATTCATTTTTGGAAATGTACATGATGTTGATAGGTGATTTATGTGATTTAGGGTGCACTCTTTCACCATGACTGGGAACGTAGGTTCACATACCAAATATATATGTATTATCATCTTTCATAATAATTAATTAATTAAATGCATTTATGTATGCAATATGTATGGGATAGTTTCTCCATGAGTCATATATATGTTCTACACTACTATGATATATCATTGTTTGAATGTATTAGACAAAATAGAAATATTTTCATGTTAGTATATATAATATGACTATAAATAAAATGTATTCATGGTATCAAGGTCAGTGCTAGGAGGGATATACCTTTGTTTAAGGGTAGACTCTTAGGAAAACAATGTTTGATCCCATTGAATAGTTAGGAGAACAATGCATTATCCCAGTTTCTGATTAGGGTTTATCCAAGTGAATCTATTTCTAATCTAATGTGTATCATTAGTGATACATAATATGTCACCTCGATATAGTCTTGTGGGATTACATTGAATGGAGGAAAAATGATTCCACAATAGACGAGGTTTCAACATTAGCAGTAAAAATGTATGAGAATATAGTAGAGATAATTCCCAAGTTTAGTGTAAATCCAGTTCGATACCCCTATATCTTATGACGCTAACCGAATTCTGGGGTCTCATGGTACAACCGCATAACTTGGAGAAGGATGATAGGTTTCATGCTCTAAAATGTTTGTGAAATTACAACTTTGGTGGCATATTTTTCCCTACATGAAAAAAATATTCTTTGTTATATCATAATAAAAAGAGTTATCAATGTGAAATTGTAACACCCCAAGCTTCCACTGTACGTTTCCCTTCGAATAATGCAATAGCGTGTGTTGTACGCAACCTCGAGCTCTAACACACACCACAACTAACTAAACTAGCCGTTGTGAATAGTAATAACTACTTTTTGAAATTTTATAAATTTTATTTATCAAAATGGACTTTATTTTTGGATTCGGAATATTGAAATTATCCTATGTTGAATTTTTGGTATTTTTCTGAGAACTTCTAAATTTTTATGAATAGTGAAAAATACTTAAAAACAACTTTTTTAATCAAAATAATTTATAGTGATAAGTTATAATATTTAGTGGTTTTAAAGTACAATTAGAATATATTTTTACCATTTTATCCAATGGTGGTCATTAGAATTAATTTAACATTGAAATTGGACATAAACAATTGCCAATCTTTTGATATAAATTGTTTCTTAAAAACACGCTATTTGTTGTAACAGTGGGAATTAATTATAAATTTAATTAATACAACTTATATGTTTGGAATTTTGTAAAATAGACATAATTTTTGAATTCGGAATATCAATTATAGCTTAGGGTGAAATTTTGGCCTTATTCTGAAAAACTTCAATTTTTTATGAATAGTGAAACCACTAAGTGGTTGTTAAAAACTGATTTTTCGTTAAAATGAAATATTACCACTTCTGTGATTTGATTTTCAAAAATCCGACATACATAGTTATCATTAAGAAGTAAAATGTGGTTCAATGAGATTAAAATAATTTTTTGGTGAATAGTAACATTTAAGTTCTTAATCGCAATTAGAGGTGATTAGTGTAGTTTAAGGTAAAAATAATGTTTTAATAATATGAGATGAGCTTGACACTTTTCCTACTCCTATTGGATGATTCATGGCCGACCTAGACAACCCATGGGTCAACTTGGGGACCCCATGGAGCCACTTTAGTTGGAAATGACATTAATATATATTTATTTAATGTTAAAATTAAATTGACACAAACATGAGTTGTTTTACTAAAACAGTTTTTAAGTGGGGTTACACAGATCCAAATTTTGACTATAAATATTCATTAGAAATCTAAAAAGATTTCCTACATCATAATATTTTTTTTATAATTTTTAAACATTAAATAAATTAAATTATTTATGACATCATTATGATGCAGCGATGACCTCGTTATTTAACGATTTAAATAAAATGAGAAGATAATGCAAAATCCAAGGCTTACACTTGTCCAAAGCCTATTGGATGAGGATATTTCGAACCCTTATCACCTTAGACACGAATTATATAAGTTTGGGACCTTTAAAATCTTAAAAGCATTGTATAATAATGTAACATTTCAATCTTTCCAAAAGAGCCCCTCCTCTCCTCTTATAAAAGGCCCCCACCTCTACCACCTTATTCACACTTCCAAGCCTTTTGGTTCGGCCAAACTCTGCCCAAATACTCTCCCAACTTCTCTCCCTTCATCCTAGAAGCTTTACATTAGTCAGAAATCCATCCTATGGAGTCCTTTTGATCAAATCAAAAGGAAGAACCCAAAGAAGAGGTAACATTTTCATCACCCTCTTTCAAGTTTCTTTCTTCTTCCACCCCCTCTTTGTTTATTATTTCAATTATAAAATTATAACTCCAGTATCTTATATATACTGTGATGTTATTATAAATATGGAACAACCATATTCAGTATTCTACCCATCATTTGAATGACATGTCACCATACGTGCGTACGTACGGCTTACCGTCTCCACGTCGTGGTGTAAGTGTTATTCAATATATTATTATTTAGATGGGTATAATAATGATATGTAATTCATGTAAATAATAAATATAACATGATAATGATTCTGTATATATTATATACTATCCAATTATATATTATTTTAATATCAAAATAATGATATTGTCGCTCGTGCGTACGTACGGACTACCGTCTCCACGAACGCGATGAGATTCATTCTCCGTCGTATCCATTCAAGTATAATTATCATTTGATGATTTAAAAATAATGTTTAAGGACATGATAGAATTCTGGATATGAATAAGATACAACCTATCCATGAAAAACACGACTTACGTAACAATACATATAAAAGAAAACGAGTAAGTTAACACCCGAAACAACGATAAATCTAAGATATTGTTAACAAAGCAATGTTAAAAGATCATATATGATATCATATGAATGTATATGATTCTTGTATAATTTAATAACAATTATTTCACCATTATACAGGAGGTTAACCTACCCCAACCATGGAAAAGTACAAGGTAAGGGTTTACTTCACAACCTCTTCATTATCCAAGGTTTTTTATACATAATTATCTACTGGGACCTCGTTATCATCCACATCCATGTTTCTTAAAAATGTCTTTCAAAAAAAATTTACTATTAAATGGAAAATGTATTAAAGTCATTTATACCCTTATACATTTTTTAAAGGAATCTTACCGTCGTTTTCCAAACAATGTACTTTTTGACCTCTTTGACAAATTTAAGGTAAGAATGTTTTTTTAACTTATACGGAGGGTGAGGCTATTTTCCGCCATTATAACTTCGTCGAAGTTTCCCTAACAAGCTTATAAGAATATTTTCAAAGTAAATGTACTATTTTATAATTATGGGACTTTTAAATTATTTCAAAAAGGAGAGATATTTCTCTCAAATAGCTTTGATTTCATCCATGTCAACATCCTTTGATGGGTTTTAAGTTTAATTGAAATTGAGTTATGATACAAAACATCCATTGACCATTTTGTGAAATATTTGACTGTGGATGTGTTATTTTATACCATCCATAGTTTATGGAGGAATTGTTGACATTTCGTATGCTAGTTTTAATACGAATATTTATGTTATGTTTAAACCTAATCATATGAGGAATGTATTGGACTTAATATGTGACGGGTGGAGCCCGCTATAGCTCCTCGATGCATCGGTAGGTCTCATGAGACAACTAGACGTGGAATTGGTCGAGGCCCTTTCCCAATTTGATTTATGGTTTTGGCCGAGGCCTTAATCATTTTAGACGTCTTGGACGAGGCCTTGACAAAGTGTTTCAGAATGTCTGGCATTATACATTACCTCATTATGAAAGTGGTTATTGATATTTCATGTGATTATTCGTCTAGTAGAATATCCATGTGAGTAAGTAATGGCATTATTTTATTTTACTTTTTCCATATTATGCTGAAGTTCAAGTTCAATAAGGCTTTTGTTTTAGTTATACATTGCCTTAAATGCTTATGTTTTCTTATAAAAGCTTCCTCAATATTGTTATCCTTACTGAGCATCTGACCTCACCCCTTTCAATGTTTTAATATTTTCCTGGATCTGAAGAAGTGTTTTATGACTGACTTGCAAGAATAGTCAGTGAGGATATGAGTGTGGACTATGAAGACCATGTTATTGTAGTTTGTTTACTTTTTGATGTAATGAAATACTTATGAATGTATCTAGTGTTTCCAAGGCTACTAAACTAATCGGTCTTTCGAGACATGATCTTTTGTGATCATGCCAATGTTACGAAGTAATGCACCAACTCTGGGTAGCTGGGGTCGGGGCGTTACAGTTGGTATCAGAGGCAGTTTAATACTAACCTTGGAAGATAGATTTAGACAAACTCTGATTAGAGCACGTAGACCTAAGATGAACTTTGAGGATTAGTATATAAGAACTTCCTAAAAATTTTGGTATTGTAGAGATTTTGTGAGTTTTCCGAGAAATACATCCCTGTCTGGATACGAGCAGGTAGAGGCGGCTCTGGCACAGATGTACCTAGGGGTAAAACCCGAAAACACCACATTGAGCTAGACTCGAACGGGAACTGGTGCACGACAACGGGCCTTGCTGCACTCTTGGTTACGACACTCCCGGGGGATATGCTTATGATAATTCCCATTTTCTTTACAACCCACTATGAAGGATTACGAGTATATACTTACTCAAAGAAAACATTTTTTATAATTATGGATTATATCCATAATTAGTTCAATTTATGTAAAGTGTTTTACAAATATGGAATTATGTATTTTATTTCATAAACTAATCTAGTTTATGCCATTGTTTAGAAATGGAGCCTAGTAGAAGGAATGGAAACCGTATCAATGCACGCACTCCGTGTAGGGATTTCCCTCCTGCTCAAGATAATTATGTTGGAGCTGGTGATACAACTGGTGCTGATCAGCTTCTCACCGTACTGAGACAACTCACGCAGGTTATGAATAATAACCTTACTCGTATGGAGCACCCTGATCCGAAACGTGGAGGATCAATGCTAGACCGTTTCATGAGGCAACAACCACCAACCTTCAATGGGAGTACAAATCCTATAGTAGCTGAGCAATGGATAAATTCCTTAGAGAAAATATTCCATGCCTTGGGGAGTAGTGAAAGGGATAAAGTTGTCATGGCTGTTTACCGCCTCACTGGAGATGCCGATCAATGGTGGTCACTAATTCAAAACACAAAGGAAGATGACGAATTAACAAACATGGAATGGCAGGAGTTCAAAGAGCTGTTCTTAGAAAAATACTTTCCTCGAGACCATCGAGCGGATATGGAAAGGCAATTTCTGAGTTTGAGGCAGAAGGAGGATGAGAATGTCGCAAAGTATGAGGCTAACATTACAAGGTTAGCGAGGTATGTTGCAGATTACATACGTAACCCAAGAAGTAAGACTGATCGTTTCTTTGATGGGTTAAAACCATTTCTCCATCGAGCTTTAGTATCACAAACCTTCTCTTCATACGAAGGTATTGTCTCGTGCGCTATCAAGACGGAAAAGGAATTCTCTAAGTCTTATGACTTTAAATCAAAGCAAGATAAGAAGAGATCCGCTGAAAAATCTGGGAAAGGAAATAAGGAAACAGGGAAGAAGGGTAGAAATGAATTTCCACCCTGTGATAATTGTGGTAGGAAGAACCCTGGTGCCTGTCTAAAAGGAAAAGGAGTATGTTACAAGTGTGGTGAAAAAGGCCACCAAGCTCATGAATGCAAGGGAAAGAAAGCGGCTGTCAACGTGGAATGTTATAATTGTAGAGAGAAGGGACATTATGCAAATGAATGTCCTAAGCGTCAGGGGAACTTACCTCAGAAGAGGCCAAGGGATCAAGGCCAGGCTTATGCTATCACTACTGCTGAGGTGGAAGCTCCGAAAGACGTGGTGGAAGGTAATTTAATGGTTTCCTCAAGTTTAGCAAATGCATTATTTGATTCTGGATCATCGCATTGTTTCATATCTTCCCAGTTTGCTAAGAAAATTAGATATTTCTAATTTGATTTAACAAGGGATTTGTCGGTCAAAACCCCTAAGGGAAGTATTGTTGCAACAAAGTTTTGTCGATTAGTTCCCATTAGAGCACCTAAATGTTCTTTACCTGCTGATCTCATCGTCATACCCATGATTGAATTTGATATAATCCTCGGTATGGATTGGCTTTCAGACCATGATGCAAAAATTTATTGTAAGAGGAAAGAGGTTACGATTCTTGATGATGATGATAAGGAACACCTTATCATTAGAGCAGAATCGTCGCCACATGATTCTTATCTAGATCCACCCCCAGTAGCTCAACTAAATTCAATTATTGGGGAGGAAGAGAAGGAAACTACTGAGGATGAGGAAAGGAATATTCAAATAGAGGATGTACCTATTGTGAGAGAATATGTTGATGTGTTTCCGGAAGATTTACCTGGACATCCTCCAGAACGAGAAGTTGAGTTTTCCATTGATTTAATTCTTGGATCAAGGCCAATATCGAAGACCCCTTATAGAATGGCCACTGTGGAATTAGTTGAACTAAAGAAACAACTAGAGGAATTGAGTAATAAGGGATTTATTCTCCCTAGTGTTTCTCCTTGGGGAGCCCCTGTTCTTTTTGTTAAGAAGAAAGATGGATCTATGAGGTTGTGCATTGACTATAGGGAGATCAATGCTATAACAATAAAGAACAAGTATCCCCTACCTCGTATTGATGATTTGTTTGACCAACTGCATGGAGCTCAATACTTTTCAAAGATTGACCTTCGGTCTGGATACCATCAGTTGTGTGTGAAGAAGGAAGACGTTTCAAAGACAGCATTTCAAACAAGGTACGGGCATTACGAGTTTACAGTAATGCCTTTTGGATTGACTAATGCACCCTCTGTTTTCATGGATCTAATGAATAGAGTTTTCAAGGAATATCTTGATGACTTTGTAGTGGTATTTATTGATGATATCTTGGTATACTCCAAAAGCCACGATGATAATGAAAATCACTTACGCATTATCCTAAAGACTCTTAGAAGACATGAATTATATGGGAAATTTAGCAAGTGTGAATTCTGGCTTCATGAGATTTCTTTTCTTGGCCATATTGTTTATAAGGATGGAATTTACGTTGATCCTTCTAAAACCAAGGCAATTCAAGAATGGCTAGCAGCGACAAGTATAACTGAGGTACGCAGTTTTATTGGTTTAGCAGGTTATTATCGACGTTTCGTCCAGAATTTTGCCAGATTGGCTAACCCATTGACAAAGCTCACACGTAAAGGGATTAAATTTTCTGGACAAAAGAGTGTGAAGAATGTTTTGAAGAACTAAAGAGATGATTAGTCAATTCCCCTGTATTGACTCTACCATCGGGGAATGATGGGTTTGTTATTTATAGTGATGCATCGAAGAAAGGACTTGGTTGTGTCCTTATGCAGAATGAAAAGGTCATTGCCTATGTATCACGGCAGCTAAAAATTCATGATCAAAACTATCCTACTCATGCTCTTGAGTTAGCAGCTGTGATATTTGCTTTAAAGATATGGAGACATTACCTCTACGGTGAAAAATTTGAGATTTATACTGATCACAAGAGTTTGAAGTATATTTTCACACAAAAAGAACTCAACATGAGGCAAAGGCGATGGCTTGAACTACTCAAGGATTATGATTGCACGATACATTACCACCCGGGGAAGGAAAACAAGGTGGCAAATGCTTTGATCAGAAAAGACCATGGAGTTTTGAATGTGATGAGAATTGAAAGGGATCCAATTTTCTTGGATCTAGTGAAGATGGACATGGGAATAACTAGGGAAGGTGAAACATCAATGCTTTTTCAAATGGTTGCCAAACCATCATTACTAGAAAGGATAAAGAGTTCTCAGACCAATGATGAATAATTTCAGAAGAAGATTAAAGGTGTGAATGATGGAAGATTGAGGGACTTTGTCTATAAGGATGGAATTTTGAAATTCGGGAAGAGACTTTGTGTTCCCGATATACCTCATCTAAAAAGGGAATTGTTGGATGATGCTCATAGTTCCAACTTCTATATACACCCTGGGAGCACCAAAATGTATAGAGATTTGAAGGAACATTTTTGGTGGGACAATATGAAGAGGGAGATTGCTGATTTTGTGTCGAGGTGTATGGTTTGTCAATAAGTGAAAGCTGGAAGGCAACATTCTGGTGGAGTATTGCAACCTCTTCCCGTACCTGAGTGGAAATGGGATAATATTACGATGGACTTTGTCATGGGACTACCAAAGACTCCTAGAAAGAATGATGTAATATGGGTCATTGTTGATCGTCTTACTAAGTCAGCACATTTTCTGGCTATATGGGAGGATCTACCACTTGAACGTCTAGCAAGATTATATATTAATGAAGTTGTAAGACTTCATGGAGTACCCCTATCGATTGTTTCTGATCGTGATCCTCATTTTACTTCAAGATTTTGGAAAAGTCTTCAAAAGGCCTTGGATACTGAACTTTGTTTGAGCACTGCCTATCACCCTCAAACAGATGGAAAATCAGAACGGACTATTCAAACCTTAGAATAAATGTTGAGATCATGCTCCCTTGACTTTCAGGGTATGTGGGATCAATACTTACCACTGGTAGAATTTTCCTATAACAATAGATTCCATTCGAGTATTCAGATGGCAACATATGAAGCGTTATACAGAAAGAGATGTCGTACACCAACCTGTTGGGATGACGTTGGTGAAAGAAAACTTGTAGGCCCAGAACTGGTGGAGGAAACGGTTGAAAAGGTGAAAGTAATCCAAAATCACATCAAAGCAGCTCAAAGTAGGCAGAAGAGCTATGCCGATAATCGAAGGAAGGATTTGGAATTTCAAGTCGGTGATCATGTTTTCCTGAAGGTATCTCCATGGAAGGGAGTCATAAGTTTTGGTAAGAAAGGTAAATTGAGTCCCAGGTACATCGGACCTTTCGAAATTCTAGAACGAATTGGGGCTATAGCTTACCGATTGGCAATGCCGCCAAGTCTCTCCAAAGTTCACGATGTGTTCCACGTATCTCTGTTGAGGAAATACATGCCTGACCCAACGCATGTACTCACCTATGAGGAATTAGAACTGGAACCCGATCTTTCCTATTGTGAAGAGCCCGTCAGGATTCTTGATGTGAGGGAGCAAGTGCTGAGAAACCGGACGACTCGTCTGGTGAAGGTTTTGTGGAGAAATCATAAAATGGAAGAGGCAACGTGGGAACCTGAGGAATTTATGATGAAAAACCACCCGAGTCTTTTTATGCAGTAATACCCTAGAAATTGCGAGGACGCAATTATTTGAAGGAGGGGAGAATGTAACACCCCAAGCTTCCACTGTACGTTTCCCTTCGAATAATGCAATAGCGTGTGTTGTACGCAACCTCGAGCTCTAACACACACCACAACTAACTAAACTAGCCGTTGTGAATAGTAATACCTACTTTTTGAAATTTTATAAATTTTATTTATCAAAATGGAATTCATTTTTGGATTCGGAATATTGAAATTAGCCTATGTTGAATTTTTGGTATTTTTCTGAGAACATCTAAATTTTTATGAATAGTGAAAAATACTTAAAAACAAATTTTTTAATCAAAATAATTTATAGTGATAAATTATAATATTTAGTGGTTTTAATGTATAATTAGAATATATTTTTACCATTTTATCCAATGGTGGTCATTAGAATTAATTTAACATTGAAATTGGACATAAACAATTGTCAATCTTTTGATATAAATTGTTTCTTAAAAACACGCTATTTGTTGTAACAGCGGGAATTAATTATAAAATTAATTAATAAAACTTATATGTTTGGAATTTTGTAAAATAGACATAATTTTTGAATTCGGAATATCAATTATAGCTTAGGGTGAAATTTTGGCCTTATTCTGAAAAACTTCAATTTTTGATGAATAGTGCAACCACTAAGTGGTTGTTAAAAACTGATTTTTCGTTAAAATGAAATATTACCACTTCTGTGATTTTATTTTCAAAAATCCGACATACATGGTTGTCATTAAGAAGTAAAATGTGGTTCAATGAGATTAAAATAATTTTTTGGTGAATAGTAACTTTTAAGTTCTTAATCGCAATTAGAGGTGATTAGTGTAGTTTAATGTTAAAATAATGTTTTAATAATATGAGATGAGCTTGAAACTTGTCCTACTCCTATTGGATGAGTCATGGCCGACCATGACAACCCATGGGTCAACTTGGGGACCCCATGGAGCCACTTTAGTTGGAAATGACATTAATATATATTTATTTAATGTTAAAATTAAATTGACACAAACATGAGTTATTTTACTAAAACAGTTTTTAAGTTGGGATAAATAGATCCAAATTTTGACTATAAATATTCATTAGAAAGCTAAAAAGATTTCCTACATCATAGTATTTTTTTATAATTTTTAGACATTAAATAAATTAAATTATTTCTGACATCATTATGATGCAGCGATGACCTCATTATTTAACGATTTAAATAAAATGAGAAGATAATGCAAAATCCAAGGCTTACACTTGTCCAAAGCCTATTGGATGAGGATATTTCGAACCCTTATCACCTTATCCACGAAATATATAATTGTGGGACCTTTAGAATCCGAAAATCATTGTATAATAATGTAACATTTCAATCTTTCCAAAAGAGTCCCTCCTCCCCTCTTACAAAAGGCCCCCACCTCTACCACCTTATTCACACTTCCAAGCCTTTTGGTTCGGTCAACCTCTGCCCAAATACTCTCCCAACTTCTCTCCATTCATCCTAGAAGCTTTACTTTAGTCAGAAAGCCATCCTAAGGAGTCCTTTTTATCAAATCAAAAGGAAGAACCCGATGAAGAGGTAACATTTTCATCACCATCTTTCAAGTTTCTTTCTTCTTCCACCCCCTCTTTGTTTATTATTTCAATTATAAAATTATAACTCCAGTATCTTATATATACTGTGATGTTATTATAAATATGGAACAACCATATTCAGTATTCTACCCATCATTTGAATGACATGTCACCATACGTGCGTACGTAAGGCTTACCGTCTCCACGTCGTGGTGTAAGTGTTATTCAATATATTATTATTTAGATGGGTATAATAATGATATGTAATTCATGTAAATAATAAATATAACATGATAATGATTCTGTATATATGATATAATATCCAATTATATATTATTTTAATATCAAAATAATGATATTGTCGCTCGTGCGTACGTATGGACTACCGTCTCCACGAACGCGATGAGATTCATTCTCCGTCGTATCCATTCAAGTATAATTATCATTTGATGATTTAAAAATAATGTTTAATGACATGATATCATTATGGATATGAATAAGATACAACCTATCCATGAAAAACAAGACACACGTAACAAAACATATAAAAGAAAACGAGTAAGTTAACACCCGAAACAACGATAAATCTAAGATATTGTTAACAAAGAAATGTTAAAAGATCATATATGATATCATATGAATGTATATGATTCTTGTATAATTTAATAACACTTATTTCACCATTATACAGGAGGTTAACCTACCCCAACCAAGGAAAAGTACAAGGTAAGGGTTTACTTCACAACCTCTTCATTATCCAAGGTTGTTTATACATAATTATCTACTGGGACCTCGTTATCATCCACATCCATGTTTCTTAAAAATGTCTTTCAAAACATTTTTACTATTAAATGGAAAATGTGTTAAAGTCATTTATACCCTTATACCTTTTTGAAAGGAATCTTACCGTCGTTTTCCAAACAATGTACTTTTTGACCTCTTTGACAAAATTAAGGTAAGAATGTTTTTTTTAACTTATACGGAGGGTGCGGCTATTTTCCGCCATTATAACTTCATCGAAGTTTCCCTAACAAGCTTATAAGAATATTTTAAAAGTAAATGTATTATTTTATAATTATGGGACTTTTAAATTATTTCAAAAAGGAGAGATATTTCTCTTAAATAGCTTTGATTTCATCCATTTCAACATCCTTTGATGGGTTTTAAGTTTAATTGAAATTGAGTTATGATACAAAACTTCCATTGAACATTTTGTGAAATATTTGACTGTGGATGTGTTATTTTATACCATCCATAGTTTATGGAGGAATTGTTGACAATTCATATGCTAGTTTTAATACGAATATTTATGTTATGTTTAAACCTATTCATATGAGGAATGTATTGGACTTAATATGTGACGGGTGGAGCCCGCTATAGCTCCTCGATGCATCGGTAGGTCTCATGAGACAACTAGACGTGGAATTGGCCGAGGCCCTTTCCCAATTTGATTTATGGTTTTGGCCGAGGCCTTAATCATTTTAGACGTCTTGGCCGAGGCCTTGACAAAGTGTTTCAAAATGTCTGGCATTATATATTCCCTCATTATGAAAGTGGTTATTGATATTTCATGTGATTATTCGTCTAGTAGAATATCCATGTGAGTAAGTAATGGCATTATTTTATTTTACTTTTGCCATATTATGGTGAAGTTCAAGTTCAATAAGGCTTTTGTTTTAGTTATACATTGCCTTAAATTCTTATGTTTTCTTATAAAAGCTTCCGCAATATTGTTATCCTTACTGAGCATCTGAGCTCACCCCTTTCAATGTTTTAATATTTTCCAGGATGTGAAGAAGTGTTTTATGACTGACTTGCAAGAATAGTCAGTGAGGATATGAGTGTGGACTATGAAGACCATGTTATTGTAGTTTGTTTACTTTTTGATGTAATGAAAGACTTATGAATGTATCTAGTGTTTCCAAGGCTACTAAACTAATCGGTCTTTCGAGACATGATCTTTTGTGATCATGCCAATGTTACGAAGTAATGCACCGACTCTGGGTAGCTGGGGTCGGGGCGTTACAGAAATTGTTTTGATGGGTTGAGTTCCTATATTATTAATACCCTAATATAGTGGATAATCCATAGAAATGTGACTGAATTTTGGATTATATTATCCATAAATGTAGGAAGTGGTGCCTATTTGTGTTAGGCCCTTAGAGGAGCAGTGGAACTTCACCCAATTGTTGGTCGTATATAGGGTTTTTTCATCATAGGATTGTATATTTTTGAATTGTAACCATTTGGAGATCACATCCTCACTTGTGGGATGGGTGAATATTGGTCATGTTTAGAAAAAGAGTGTTATGTGATTAGGGAACAACTAGAAATAAGTGACATGGTACTTGGATGATTGATGGATAATGTTGATATGATCATGGTACATAGGAGAGTTTTAGTATTTTCATCCATTATAAAATAGATATGAGATATATACATATATCACGATGTTTGGTATATCTTTTTCAGAAGAAGATGTTATATGACTTCAATCGATTTCTCTAATGGCCATGTATAAAATGAAACATTGTCGGTTTTGTCTCTTGATGAATTACCTGTCAAAGGGTAATGGTCGGGGAACAGTGTTCTTGTTAGTTATTAGAATGACTCCAAATACATATTTGGACATTGGAGGATGTCATGATCTAATTTCAATATGGTTAACCAGGAACTCGGGGAATTATGACGTAGTATGGGTTACTATCGACTAGCTAATGGATTCTTATAACTCCTTGTAGATTAAAGAGACTAGATAAATGGTTAAGCTTGAAGGATCTATGTCTAAGAAATTTTACACATACATTGAGATTTCTTGACTATTTTTTTAGATAAAGAATCACATTTAATATTGCACATTGGGTGGTCAATACATGAATCCCAAGGAGCTCAGATAAGATTGAGTACATCGTACTATCTTTAGACCGATATACAACTTTAAAAGACAATACACATATTGGATGATATGTTTTGGGCTTACTTGCTAGAGATCAATGGTGGTTGGGATGAAAACATATCTTTGTGTGAGTTCCTATACAATAATAAAAACCATGATTCAATTCACATGAATCCTTATGCATCACATAATGGTAGTTCATGTTGCTTTCCTCTCTATAGGTATGAGGATAATGAAGTTGTAGTTGATGGCCCCAATATAATTCGTAATACCTCTTATAGAGTACATCTGATATGAAATAGGTTGATCAATTCATAGTGTATATAGATATCATATGATGATCATAGGAGGGGACCCCTAATGATTTATAGGCGTGATCAGGTTTTATTGTCAGTGACACCTCGATAGGGATAACAATGTATAAGGAAGTGGGGAAAGCTAGCACATGTTTTTTGAAAGACTCGTTGAGATACCCAACCAGATAGATATGATGGTATATCTACTAGACCTCCCTTCTCACAATCAAGGCATGCATAGCATTTTCCATGTGTCCAAAAATAAAAATTACATGCTTGACCCTATAAATGTTATTGATTTTGGGGAGGTTGAGTAAGATATGAATTAATATTGTAAGGATCATCAAGAATGAATAATAAATAAAAGAGAGAATGTGTTGTGATGAAAAAAGTCCCACTAGTCCGGATTCAGTGGAAGCATGGATGGATCCTAGAGGATACTTGGGAACACATGTATAAAATTAATTCCTAGTGACTTGAGTTTTTCAAGAATGACCACTAGAGATACTTCACGAGGACGAGAAGTCGATAGTGGGTGATAAATTGAATATCATGAATTTATTATAGATAATAAATACTATCTTATTGATAAATTATATTTTTTTCCTAAAAATATATTTTTTCAATTAAAATGAGTAAATTATTTTATTAAATGATTTCTTATACTGGTAAAATCACGATTAACGGGTCAGAACATTCAATCAAATTTTTTTAGAGATAGGCGCTGAGTTAGTTTAATATTAAGAGGCTCGTAAAGACTTGACATAAAATAAATAAAAAATATGAAATATATTATAATTATACACTCATGATTTATCCTAAATTAATGAATATCTCTAAATAACAATAAATCCCTTTTTATATATATTTATAATTATACACTCATGATTTATTGTATTTATAAAATTTATGTGCATTCGGAGTTTCATAGCATCTGGTGTGATAAAACCCTTTTTATATTTAATTATTTACATTTCCTATTTTTTAAACAATAAATAAATAATATCTGTTGAATGGTTCATCAAATAATAAATCTAAAACCATGGGTAGGACTTTTATGTGGGTCTACAAGGCAGGGTATAACTTTTATACATTTCATGTGTTTGGAAACCTCGAATGCAATAAAACCCATTTTATATTTAATTATTTATTAATTACATCTTAAATAATATTTGATGTATATCTATCAAAAGGTGTGGAATATGAGAAATCTGAGAATAGTTTTAGTTCTATAATGGGTGGTATTCCCTTGGCATAGCATAACTTTTATGTACAATGGGTGCTTGGTGTTATTTTTTTTAGATTTTAGATTTTTATTATTAATTTCATATATAGCTTATTTTTACTATTCATACACCCATATTCATGATGCACCACCATTTTCTAATATACAATACATCATCAAAGCTTGAATTTTATCCTTTTCAAATCATTTCAGTTTGTAATGTCGTAATGCATTATTTTATATACTCTTTCATTAACGTCACATTGAATCATAGATTAAAATTGAATTTTTAATATTTTATATTTAAATAATTTTTTGAATTGTTAATGGTGATAATGATTAGAGACACCAAATAATATTATTAATAATAATTGTTATTATTATTATTATTATTATTATTGAAAAACAACATAAATAGATTAAATGATTAATGTGATTTAATAATAATGTTAATAATAATGATATTATTAGTATTACTATAAATTATGTGATATTTAATAATAATAAATATATTTTTTAATTATAATTATTATGCTGTGAATGAAATACTTTTTTTTGTGAGAAAATTAATTATTGAATATATATATGGTTCTCTTGGATATATTTATTGGATTAGTAAATATGTTTTGTATACATTTTAAATTATTGAAATAATTGATTTGTTATGAACATGGTAATTGAATAAAATGATAAATGTAGAAATTATTTTCTTTATTGTCAAAACATTATTTTTCTCATAACCTCTTCATATGGCGTCAGAATGATATTCTGTCAACTGCAGTGTGACCCTAGAATTAAGATGGTATTTTCAGGAAAAATGTTTTATATTTAACTCGGGCTTATGGTTTAGGTCCAAAAAGAGACCACTATGATAATGGGGCTGGCACATTGAATTAGAAAAAGAGAGTAGTAAATAAGTTATTTGAATAATATATTTTATTAAATTAATTGATGAAATAAAATTATAAATGTTATTTTGGGTGGTAAATATGGAATGGGTGGAAATACCATGTTTCCAATCTCCCCTATCCTCCACTATCACTATTCTAATCTAATTTATTTTTCAAAAATTCTATCGACAATATCTAATTCGGTATTGATAAGAATGATGCATTGTTCGATCCATTGGATTTTCCTTGATGAGTGGAAATTTATTTTAATTGTTTTTTGATGATGGTGAGGTAGTTAATTAATATTTAATATGAATTTTTTTAATTATCAATGATTTTAATAATTCAATATAATTTTGAAATTTGGATTGGTTCAAGGATTCATTTTCATATGATATTATTCTGATTAGGTGTGAGTGTGGTTCACGTAGAAACCCCCTTTGTAGTTCTATATGTAACCCTAGACAACCAAGAGGTAGGATATTACATACCTCTTTGGACCTCATTTTAACATGATTCTATGATTACTATTTATGTTGTAATTTCATTATAGTATGGTTTATTATGATCACATGTGGTTATGTGTGTAGCTTTGAAATAAATTATGATATATTTTTCCCATAGATGATATAAGCTTAGCATTTTTTCTATTTTATTCTGATCTAATATTTTAATGTTACTTTGAATAACCTATGATGATATATTATGCTATTTCTTTATATGTGCTCACCCAATACGTATGAGACAATAACTTGGTTCTTGTTAGTGGTATTTGAGATAGGTGTACCATCATGATATATTTATCCCTTAGATGGGGTGTGTGTTGTTTTGAGACAATGGTGAGGAATGACCTGGGAAATAGTGGGGGTATGAGGTAGCCATGGGGCCATGCTTTAGATACATTCGAAGTTTCCTTGATTTAATATACAGTTCTTATCCAGGATGATTGGTTGAAACTGGAGTATGGATAATGATATGGTTGACATATCCGATTGATTTCATCAACTATATGGTAATAAGACACCATGAGGATGCCTTACATGGGTAGGTTCAGTTACTACAATGTTTTTGTAGATATGTATTATGAGTTCCATTTGATGGTCCATTCAGAGACATATTTCACCAAAAAAGAGAAATTCCTTTCAAATATTGTTTCTTGGTGCTATGTGATTGTCCCTTCAGTGATGGATTCTATTTTCCATGATGTATTCCTTTCTCATTGAGATATTACATGATTATCTATCTGGCATGGGGCCTAAAAATGTATGATTGTGGGTTTGATGGTATCTTAGTTAGCGCAACAGCTGTAATCTTTTATTTTTTTATTATCTCCTTTTAAAAAAATTATTATTATTATGATATACACTTGTATAATAGAACAAAACAATTAAGAACATATTAGTGGTGTCCTACTGAGTCTTTTACTAAGATCTTACTCAGGTATTTTGATGCGCTTATAGATGTCTTTAGAGACCACGTGAAGGAAAATGGCCCTATGGATGATGGTTGAGTAAGTGGAACATTGAGATGGAGGTGATTAGGGAAAACATTAGAGGGCCCCACTATTCTCTTATTTATTATCCTACATGATGATATGAACTAAAGGGTATAGTTAACCCATGGTTTCCCTTAATACCCACCCTGTAAGTAGAAAACCAATTAAATTTGGGGAGGATCACATGAAGTCATGTGGTATTCTAGATAGGATCAAATGGTTTGGGCTGTGATGTTGTAGAGAACTAGTTCGTAATTATCATTATTTTCTATTTAATATTTCATCAATGGTAATAATAGTATATTGTAAACATGTATCATAAGTAATTAAAAATAAAACAAAAAATGTCATAACTAAAAAATATCCCTTCAATAATAAATGAAAAATGAATATATAGGTGAAGAAGATAAGAATATTCATCATAGGAATAATAAATGAGAAAAACTACAGAGATAAAAATATATCATATCCTAATCAATTAAAACATCCCCGATAGTAACTGGCAGTAATATTACACATCCACCACTTATTCATGGTTCATGATATTCTATCAAAGATAAATAATACTATGAATTATATAGAGAAAAAATGTAGTTATATACAATCCTCATGCTACATTCATATAAAGGTATTTATCAAAATTTACCCACTATGATATCTCCACCGAGTCAATGAATTTCCCCATTTAATTCATTATTTTAAAATAATTTTTGGACATATATAAAAAAATTAATATTTTAATTACATTATACTGGTGGAAATATTTTATATCAAATTCCCAATACTAAAAGATAAAATCTTATTAAAATAAAATATTTATGTGGAAAAATATAATTGATATTTTTATATCTATTAAAATGATCATTTAAAAGATTTAGATGAATGAAAAATCACAAAAATTATCCCATTCAAAACAATTTTATTATAATAATTTTTTTCATATAAGTCAAATTTAAAACCACTTCCTAAAAAAATTATATAGAGTACAATAAAATTTCATTTAAAACATACTGCCTTCAAAATAATTTTATAATCAATTTTTAATCTAAACTAGAAACACAACCATGGTAAATAACAATATAAAATATGGAAAACAGTTTCATATAAAATATACATGAGAACTCAAACAATATATGGTATCAAATCATCCATGTAATATCGGGGAATAACAAATGAGAAATATAATTGAATCTTCAAATTTTTTTTATGAAGTACATAATATTTATGAGAAAAATTATAATACTTATACAAGATGATCTGAATTAGAGACACAGTCCATAGGTCTACATATGATATCATTTCTATACACATAGTATTATCAATATATAATGGAACAAAACAATCATAGTACCATACTTATTTGTGGGAACTTTCCTATAAGTTCACAATTACTTTTTTCATAACATCTCATAAAACCATTGATACCAAATGCTATCAAAAAATATAAATTTTATACTAACACACACAAAAATATAAAATCATCATAAAAACATCAGACACTACATTTTAAAACAAATCTAATTTGAGGAACAATTTTACAAAATTTAAAATCAATTGTAAAATCTACTCAAGAAATATGAAAAAGTCATAGAAATAGACATAATTCCATTCAAAGTGATTAATTAATTTAAAATACATTATAAAACCAAAAGTGGTATTCCATTGTCATATTATATTATAAGAATGATATGTTATATATTCAGGAATTTTATAACTACTATTACACGATAATTATAAAAATGCACATACATATTCACGTGATAACTCATTCAAAACACATATCCTTTTGTAGATGACATACAAATATGAATGTAAAACCCACTTGAGGAAAACTAAAACTAGTCTTATATCACTAGGAAAACCTCATTCTATAATATCAACCCAAATAATGCATATCATTTAAAAATGAAAGCAGAATTGATAGGTACTGAAATGTAATGATATGGGAGGGGGAATAATTGAGAAAGAAATGATTTATTTCTTGAATTTAGTAGGAATGTGGGGATAAATTAAATGATGATTTGATGAAATGAAATCCATCATACAAAACCATGATTGGTTGAGATAGGTAAGGGAATGGGGAAAGGTAAATCATTATATCATAAGGATTGATAATAAATTTCTACCATAATCATTAATAATTGTGAAAAAAAATTGATTTTTTCATATATTTTCCCAAACAATGTGCCAAAAATTCTAGTGGATATTTCTAGAAAATATACCCTCCCATGATTTGGATGGACATTTTTCAAATAATATTCCAACCATAAGAATACTATGTTTATAAATAAGGACTTGTTTTAACTATTATTGTAAATTTTAATCTAAATATTGTGCACACCATAGACGATTAACCTAATTAGAATTTGGCCCACATGTTTCCCCCAGGGTGTCAAATTGATTGGTATATACTATGTTTTTCCCATATAAACATACACACTCTATATAAAAAGAAATTAAAATATTCTCGTTAAATGAAGACACATAATTTATAAAAAACCATTCATGTAAACTATGAAATGATTTGATATTAATATATTTTCTAACCATTTAGATTGATTAAAAATAAAAATAAATTTCCCCAAATTAAAATAATTTTATTGAATATATAATAAAATAAGTACATGTGGGTCATGAAGAATGTTATAATAAAAAACCATCCTACGAAACTACTTCCCTTAATTTCTAAACACTAAGACAAGGGAAACATATCACGGGTCACACTAGAGAGATAATTGATTATAGGAATCCTTGAAGATACCAAACTATCATTGGGAAGATTTACCAAAATTTTATCAATAGAGAGACATTATCCACATAATCAATGGGGAGACCACATCCCCAAGATATCAATAGGCTTTCAACATGAACATTATTAAATCACTAGTAATACAACTTATCTGTCATAGGGAATGGTAATCCACTTCATCCTAATTTCAATAGTGTGAAAAAATAACTTAGGATGACTAGTGATACCACTTATT
The DNA here is from genome assembly GCA_963277665.1 of Viscum album. Taxonomy (NCBI): domain Eukaryota; kingdom Viridiplantae; phylum Streptophyta; class Magnoliopsida; order Santalales; family Viscaceae; genus Viscum; species Viscum album. The sequence continues at coordinate 1,604,251,454 of OY728150.1, read as the reverse complement.
TGGTATTTCATAAGGCCAACACCATAATCTTAGAATCACTATGGTGACCACTTTTCGAAATTATCACTATGGATCCCATTAAACTAACTAACAATATATTGACCATACCTCCCTATCATTACTAGGATGACCACTTTTCCCTTTTATAAATAGGGAATAAATTTCACAAATCCTTAACTATAGATAATAATATTTTATTCTAAAAAATAAGGCATCCTACTTTACTATTATACCACGCCATGGTATATTGGACACCTATATTTTAGTTGAAAATCATCCCATCACCCAGTTCTAAGACCTATAAATCTCTCTACTATGGCCTCCTAAAATTATAACAGAAATATTGGATCAATATAAAAATTTTAATTCATAATTCTTTTTCATTTTATTATCATATAGAAGGAACCTATCCCACATTCCTCCATTATAGTTATAAACATAAAGATGATCCAAATCATGTATTACCGTACTGATGATTTTCTATATAATTAAGAATAATGAGTGGTACCTCAAATATTATTATGAAATTACTATCTCCAGATTTAAATCAATGATCAATTTTGATATGGGATTCAATCATAGGTATCAAACTAAGACACATTCTTGTTCTTAATTTAATTCTTATATGATAAGAATGAGATATGAACATCAACATCTGGGAATAACATAAAAATTCATAAGTCCATCTCATGAACTTCAATTTTATAATAATTTTGTAGTGAATCCTCAATATTTAATCCACAACAAACTATAACATATCTCTTTCCTCTAAAAATATTTTCAAAAATGAAATATCCAAGATGAAATATTCTAATTATTAAATTTATATTCCATTCATGATTGAAAATTCCCTCCCCACTTTCATTACCAACAAGAAGAATGATCTAGAAAAGATAAACCCTATGAATAGGTCTAAATATATAATTTTTTGTTCCGTCTTCATGGAACTAATTTCACTGTATAAATATTTAATAAAAAATGATAATATCATTTCTAAAACATTTTAAACTAAAATGTATTGTCTTGTCACACCACACTACTTTGTTATACCGAATCTACATGATCATTAAATCTTATTAACTTATAGATATAGGTTACATATATGAAGCACAAATAAAACCTAATATTTATCTACAAACTTCCACAACATGAAATATTCATTATGAAATTGTATTTATTTTTTCATTAGGACATACTAAATCTAAGAATTCTATTCACCTACACTTCAACCACATTCCTTGTAAAATCATTTTCATGGGGCCATATTCCCCAAAAAACAATGAATTCCATCTTCAAAATTTGATAATCACTAAGAGATTAGATTTTCTTTACCATGAGGGATATTCCATAGGACCCCCATTTATATAAATTATTAATGAGGCAACCATTCTACTCTATGGTCCATATCCCTACGAGGAAAGCTAAACACATTTCTCACAAGACCATATTCCCTATGAGAAAACTCCTTCTTTATTGAGGAATATCACCATTGAGGTTAACCATAAAGGTATTATAATGACAAAATTAAATTAAATTCCATTGATGATCATTATTTAAATTGAATTTTATTATAAATGAAATTAAATTACATGGAATTAGTCATGGATAAATGAAATTAAATGAGTAAATTGTTGTCATAATAACATGAATATAAAATGAATCAATTATCTAGTTAATTTTCATCAAAATATATAGGTATTTTACCATTCATATGTATTTCTATAATTCATTATTTATGGAATTTTTCTAATAACATATAAATCATTCCACGACGAAGGATAATGATTAAATCAAGAGGTCACATATATGGGTTCTTTAATAAAAAGAAATAAAATCTTAAAAGTGAAATGTTATGTGGGTTTTATTGTATTTGGATTCTCATTTTTACTCATAGTGTATGATTTAAAAAATACCATGTAAATAGGGATCCTCTAATAAATTATAGATTTATATAAGAAGGAATGAAAATGAAAAATCAATGTAAAAAAGGAAAACTAATCATAAATAATCATATGAGATGGGTTAATGCAGTATGAATCTAATATAAATGATTGTATTGGGTTTAAATTTAATTTACCCTCATGAAAATCATATGTGATAAACCTCCCTTCTTCTTAAAAATAGGAATTGAATCTTTCCATAGGAAATGTCCCAGTGAAGATGTACAATTGGGATGTAGTTACATGTAGACTACAATAATTTTTCACATTTTAATGTAAGTGAATTTTGTGAATGACGTTTAGGAATACATTGATTGAAAATAAATTCCATCAGACAAGTTTGGATTAATCTTTTATTAAAAGTTGTTACCACAAAACAGTTCTTGAGTGATAGCGAAATAGTCCTGATATTGGATAGTAATGAGTAAGATGGTTGGGTTGGTTGTGATGTGATGTGAGACATAGATGATATGCCCCACCTTTGGTGATATGTTATAGGGTCTAGTGATACATATGCAGCACAACCATTAATGATATTTTAGAGGGCATGTATTACTGGGAAAAAACCCTTGTGTGATAATTGAAAGACCATGACTTTAATATAGGGATATACCCAATACCTTTAGGTATTGGTTGGGATTTGGATGATGTATTACCATGTGTCATAATTTATGGTAGATGATAAGTGTATGATATCCTTTAGAGGAGATTATATTTTAGAATGGATCCAATATAGGTGGGATCATGTGTCAAGTTATCATGGTTTGTACGTGATGGCCTATTGTACGTGGAGTCATGGTGGAATGGGGTGTACAAGACATCCAGTTATATAAGCCAAAATTATTACATTTATCTTCTATAAACATATATGGCTACTTATAATATGATAATACTATGAAAATATATAGATATATATGTCTTACACGCATCCTTGGAACTCAAGTGCATGTGGAAACAATATGTTTTATTTATAGCTCAATGAAATGTTTATACAGAAAATTAGGATATATTATGTTGATTTGGGTGTAGAGACATGTGTTTTTTGGCCTATGAATATTATTAAAGCCTTCTTCCATTTTGTTTCATTTTCTATTATATATTTTATCCTCTGAATATTTAATTAGTGGAAATATATTTTTATGATAAAATTTATGTCACATCATTTTCCTTATATTAAAATATATTTCTATTATATTCTTTGCCAGTCTATCCCAATATGTTTCCCCTAGGATCCCCTCTAAACTATTTAAGAAAATAAGTACTTTAGGGTGGAGAGAACAAGCCATATAGTTTGGCTGCATGGTTTACTAAACCATGAACAATGTCCAAGCGTAAAAGTTTTCTTGAATATTTTTTTCCATTATGAGGATAAACATAATTTACCCATTTCAACCCCCATTCAACCCTATATTCCATGGAAGGATTCCAAGATCCCTCAGTCTCTCATGGAACTCAATTTGGAAGGGGTTTGGTGGGGGGAAATATCAACATTATTCACATAATTGATTCCATATTTATTTTTATTCCATATATCTAGGGTTTATTCCCTCCTTCTTGAGGTTCTATAATTCAATAATATCAGGTTTCATACCATGGGGTTTAATATTTAGTTTCTTGGTTTAATATTCTGGGTCACGGTTCATTTCACACACTTGTGGTGTGGCTGTTGTGTAGTTGATGTTTCACCAAAATATTTGGGGTTTTTGATATTCAAGGTAGGTTATTCCATGTGTAAACATAATTTGATGAATTTATAATTCTTGATTAACCATTTTTTCACATTTCTAATCTATTTTACCCCAGGATAATAACAAATTTTGGAAGTATTGATTAGGTTTTTAATTTTAATATTGCATTTCGACATAAAATTGCATTGTTTTCATGTGTATTCCATGTTTTATCATTTGGTGTTATTTTATGATTCATGATATTGTTTTATTAAATGGTTTTTGGGATGATAATTCTAGTTTGTTATGGTATGGTTGGTTGTTTGGGATTAAATGATGATTTTTAATAAATTTTGTGTTTAAACCCATTTTTTACATCTTCAAATTGTTTTATAAACAAATTAAAGGGTTTATTAAATTACATGGAGGGTCTGAAACATGTTTTTTAATTTTTTTGTTGTTTGTTGGATTTAGAAATTGTGGTTTGATGTGAAAATTATATTTTAGAACCTGTTGAAAAATATTTATCATAAAGAGGGATGTACGAGTATCTAGGTGGGTGGACTATGACTAGTATGCTAGTGATTCAGATGTGGCATCATCCCACTTTCACATAGAATGCTGATAACGAAAACACTAACTAAATATTGATAATTTTCTGGAGACCACTTGTCTATTGAGGTGTCACCTCCTAGGAGATCATGCATGAGAACAAAATAGGTTGTTGTTTTTGGTTATTTTTACACCAAGATACAATGTACATAAGGCCCCACTATTAGCTTGTACCAAAGTGTATTTACCGTGACAAGTTCCCATAGACTATATTGTATTAAATTCATCATACAATGTGTTTTTTTGGTAAATTTAGTAGATCATGTGTTTTATTTAAAAAATTTGATTCATTGATTTTTCCCTTATAAAAACTATTTTCAATTAAAGTTGTATCTCATTGAAATTTTCACTTTTTTTTGTTTACAAAAACATACAAGATCTATGTCTTAAAATATTTATCAACTGAAATATTTTTGGGTGGAATAGTATACGGATCAGGCTCACCCCTTACATACAACTATATGTGTTTGTAGACTTGTTAATGTTTGAAATAGGTAAGGGAAATGTCTATAGAGATGGATGCTCAGGTTGTTAGATTCTTTCCATGGTGTGGTGTTTTGGAGAAGGCTTCATGGTGATGTCCCCTTTCCATGTGCTGGTTATTTAGGATGTTTTGTTGCACAATTTTATCTGTAACCCTCTTTGGATTTGATTAAAACTATTTAATTCAATTATTAATCAATTTTAATACTTGTTTGGTGCAATTTTTCAGATTCAATTTATTTAACATTGTTGGTTATTTTATGTTTCTAAACTTAGGTAAACCTTTACAAAACCTTCATTTATGATACTAAGGAACTTTTTCAAGACTCTATGGATAGGGAACACCCTTTGGGACTTTTCATAGGCAAGGTCGAGGGCCAGGTTGGATTGTGAACAAATATGGTTTCTGAAAATTTATATTTTAGTTATAGATTAATTTTTATTTAATATCACAAATAGAATTATTTTCATTGATTTCAATTGGATATTTTCAATGAATTTTAACTATATTTTATGTAAATATAATCCATATTTTATAGATTACTTCCTCACATCATGTTATATTCTATGGTGCACGCAGAGATGGAAATTTTCATCTAGAATCTTCAGCATAGGGAACTTTATAATTTCCAATGGTCACCCATATTACATATCAGATGGTCCAACAATAGATTTGGTTTAAAATATACATCATTTTCTTCACTGATTGTCCTGTTTCAAGTTTTTAAATGAAATACTAATCTCTATATAGCTTGAGTATTCCTAGAATCAAAATGGAACCTCAATGTAATGATAGTTTGACCCTTCCATGATAGTCAAGGAAACTACAGCCTCCAGATAAGTCATATTATTTTATATTGGAATTTCATCCTAGTATCCATCCATTCGAGCCATTCTTAAATTGAAAATTTTACTCTAATGTATAGTTTATCATATAATTCCATGATTTAAAATAATGAAACATTAAAATGTATATAAATAGATTCATAGATTTCCTACAGAACTATAGTTTCATTCTATTCTAACTAGTCCAATCCATTTTTATTTAGAAAATGTAGGTACCATAAGATAAACTAATAGAACTAATTCTTCATAATACTATATTTTATCAAATTTTATTCAGTTTAAATCACTTTTTTGGAAACTAATTATCAAAAAATTCATAACTAGGTATATTCTACCATGAAATATAATCATACCTAAGAAAAAAACGTAGACCATATTCTAGTTAATAATTAACCCAATCTATCAAATGTTTCCTAGACCACAAATGAATAAAACAAATACTGATGTAGGTCTTATTATGTTGTCCGATTATGCCAGGATGAACCCTATATGATCTGCATTCAATCAATACGTTTACTTTTTAGATGAGTTAAAATACCTTTATATTCAGTTATGTGCATTTCACACCTCAATCTACTTTTTGAAACAATTAATCATGCAACATTATCATGCTATACTCAAAGGATAATGCACTAACTATATGATTCGGGAACTATATAATAATCGAATGATTCAGATAAACCATATTTATCAATAAAATTAATTTCATGATATAGACCCCACCATACGACACAGTCATCCCTAAAGGGATATCCAATGTCAAAAGACCAAGGTAGAAACCTTATATAATTAATTACCTATATAGTGAACCCACTATAATATCAACTATCACAAAACATTATCATAATAATTTTACAACTCATATTTGTTCACAATAGTCCACCATATAACCCTTTTATTGAACCTCACATTTTGATACCCATTGGGAATCCTCTATATATAACTAACCAATGAATATCTAGCCGACCTGATCACCATGTGATTTCATTATCAGTACATTGTTAAATGAGTTTTCATTTCAGTGTTAATAGGTTATACCTATTCATCATTCTTGTAAACACAATTTAAATTCCCACTCAAGTCAAAATGTTCCATTTATGAATGAATGCATATATCCTTAAATAAAAAATACTAATAATTCATAACAAAATAATTCAAAGAATATCTACAAATCCTTTTAGGTTATGAAAAATAATTATTCCTATTCGTTCTCTTCAATGACAGTAATTATCATCATCAGGAACATGAGTCCAACGTAATTAATAAACACTCATTTAATTTTATATTAAATTTATAATCAATTAATCATAACTATTATAATAATAAGTATATGAAAACACTGTAAACAATATTCAATGACATGAAATAACACTATTAAAACAATAAATTTTCAATTAATTATTGTAGGACTCTTATATGTTGAATTTTATTTATATAAAACATAATTAATGAATAAAATTTAAAAATATTTGATATTAGAAGTAAATATTTAGGGGACACTCTCATTCATCAAAACAATGATTGGCAGGGTATGTTCACTGTTTTACATCATATCTAGATATATCACATAAGGACCCAACCATTTATGATGGATTTTATCTTGAATAGACAATATTGCAAATCAAATACAAAAATTTAAACCACATAAATATAATGATGAATTAAAATAATTATTTGGATACGATAAGATGATTGATATTTCCAAAAAAACAATATGAATATCCCTAAAGTCACTCTATAATAAAGGGAGAATTTTAAAATAATAAAAAGGTACATTTATCGATGATTTTCTATCCCCAAATTTTCCACTATCAATATAGAATGAGACATGTCCAATAAGAAAATAAAACATTTTTCAATTAATAAAATTATGCATTGGGATCTAATTAAAGATTATTATCTCTTATGATACACTTAGTGATTCATTTTGGATCTCAGTTATTTACAAAGAGTTATCTAGCGATAAGGAATATTATTTTATGCCACATCATAACACACTAGACCATATTTAACTATTAACAACATTGAATTTTTTTCCTTATTAAATCCTAAATATAATTTTTTAATTACCCTTTACTTGAAATATTCTTATGGGACATTATTTGCTACATATATTCCATCAAAACATTTTCTATTCTCCAAATACATTATATAAGAACAATTATTCTATTCTAATTTTACTATGTTAGAATTAATATATATCACAACCGAATAATGGAAAACTATTTAATTGTAATTTTTATGAATAATGATATGTTAAATTATACATTGTTAAATAAATCAATTTTTCATAATAAATTAGCTATTTATTTTTAATCATAATTTATTTTTCCTTGATAATCATTGAATGACCTATTTACTCAATGAAATTTATAAGGTGGTTTATATTTAATGGTTATAGGTTTGACACATGTGTGATTATATCTCCTATAAACATGAAATATATTATAACCATGAGAGAAAAAATGCTATTTTTAATTGAGGAAATGTTTTCCATCATAAAAATTCAATATATATATGAATATATTACATCAAAAAAATTTCAATAAGAGGATATTTTAATTCACAAAAGTTTATGAAATTTATTATTTAAAATAAATATAAATAAATTAATACATTGTATAAAATCAATAAATAGTTTTATTTTTCATCACATGAAACACTAGGTTTTTTTTGTATTGACTGAAAACCGAGTCCCTTTGATGACTTATGTTTCGTGTAAGGTCGCGTCGTACCAGAAAATAATATACTATTAATTTTATTTATTTTACACAATAGTTATAACCTAGATATTAGAATGGAAGGAATAATATGATTAAATTGATTAAGGAATCATTTTTTGAACATGTTTATATAACATATTCATTTCATACCAATTAATTAGAAATAATGTTATTTAAAATATTAAAGATTCGTTTTTATAAAAACTGCTTTATCGACTAGAAAGATGGTTTTATGAAATTAAAGTTATCACTATCAATGAAATATATTAATTCAATTTATATTTAAAATATTATATAATTTTTTTTAAAATTAATTTATTAATATTTATATGGTTAAGATATTAATTAATCATATTTTAAGAATAAAAAACTATATATTTTTTAAATGCAGTTTCACCTCCTTTTATTGGTGCACAGATTTTATATATAATTTTTGACACATATAATTTTTATTTTAAAAAATAAACTTAATTATTGAATGTGGACAATCAAAATTTATTTTTGGGGATTTTTTTGGTGTTTTTATGTGATCTTTTATAGTTCGATGAATATTGAATAATACTGAAATTTAATTCAAAACTAAATTAACATCTAAATTTTTAATATAGTTATATAATGGTTTCAATTGTTTTTATATCATAATTAGATCAATTTTATATCAGATAAATAAATTTATGTTAATTGAAAAAAAATTACTCTGAATTTAGGTAAAAATATATAGAAAACTTTGGACCATTTTTACTCTAAAAACCATATTTGTTATCTTGTCCATTAGATTAATTTTAAATTAAATTCTCCCACATTTCATATTTGGATTTTGTAAAATGGGGACAATATATTCATTCATAATATTATATAAGATATAATATGTTAAAATCATTTTTACCTAAATTATTAGTGAAAATAAATAAAATTAATTACAGTGATTAATGTAAAAATATGGTTACTCAATTGTTAAACATTATTCATAAGAGGTTAAATTAATAGGAACCTTGTAAAAAGCAATCTGATTAAAAATTTTATACCAAATAAATTCTTATATATAATTTTGATCATTATTTTTGGAACATGATGTAAGGGTTACCTCTGAAAAGTGTTTACTTTTTCATAATTACATGAATTACCCTCCCCGCTTCACTATAAAAAGGAATTCACCCTAAATAATTATTCATACCTCTAAATATATTTGAATCATCCAAAACATTCTCAAATAATTTTGAAAAAAAACCTCTATAACCCTTGATTCAACTATTTTGAATAAATTCAACCAAGAAATCCCTTTAGCTCATATCAAAAGGAAAAATACAAAAAAAGTGGTCAGATTATTCATCATGCATTTTGGTATTAGTTATTTCTCAACCCATTAAATTCATCATATTCCATAATTAAAAAAATATAAGTACCCTAAATATTATGATGTTGTTTATGTTAATTATAAGGACTCATCCTTAACCATTACATAATCATTAATTAATTTAAGAATTCATATTGAGGATTACTTCAAGTTTAGACATTTATAGAATTAGGTCATAACATATACATACCAATTTTAATATTATATGTAGAAACTTATAATTAGAATCAACTTTTTCATAAAATAAAAACTCTTGTAAAAACTAAATATGTCTAGTTCCATGTTTTAGATAGCATAACTTTTCATTGATCTTATCCTTTACCATATTCATATTTAAGTCCTATGGAAAACATTTAAAAAACATGGGATGAGCATAAAAAGAATATTAAGGGTTATAAAATAATGAAGGAAATCATTATCCCACCATTAAATTAAAATTAATGAAACAATACTTTTCAATTATGAGATACCTTATGAAATCATAAAATTTCTAAATAAAACACAAAAATAATAAATCATAAAGGTAACATGTGGTATACATAACATAATTAAATTTTAACATTCATAGATACAAAGGGAGTTAAATTTGGAATACCCATCATAGTATATTCCCTAAATCTATTAAAAGAAACATTAATATTTACTTCTATCACGTTACCCAATGCATTGAGAGATATCTCGGGCTCACCCTTCCTAGGTTTATCGCAAAACCCCCCATATACGTAAGAAATATCCATGAACCATAACATATTTAATACACATAAAACAATAATAAATGAATGTTTACATTTCCAAATTGCAATCAAAATATATCATTTCAATATATTAACATAATCAATGCTTTATTAAAGCATTTTAAATTTCATTTAAAACATTTAATAAAGAGATTTTTGAATCAATGTGTCTCATGCCACATTGATTATTTTATAGGATTTAAAATTATAAAATAATAATTTCCTTATAAATAAATCATTAAAACCCTTTTGGAATCATTGACATTGATGTGAATGATTTAAAATAATAAATCATTAAAACATTTAAAACAATGTTTTAGATAAAGAGTCCCTTACCCTTGAGTAAACAAATGAATAAAAAAAATACAAAATAACATTAAAAAAATCTTATAATTTCATGAGTATGAATATATTCATGGTATAACCAATCAAAGGGAAATATATATACCCTGTAAAAAAATTTTGGTTTATATCAACAAATATGTCTAAATGGAATGTAAACTGAAAGAAAATCCCTTATAAAGATCTTATCATTAAATTAAGGGTAAATCAATGACATAATAATGTGTGAAAAATATAAATACACCAAATATAAGTCGTTATTAAGTGTATAACTATCATATTTCATTCACACATAATCTTGGCATAATATAATCAATGATGTATGCATAAAACCTAAACAGTGGAAATTGAGTATAGAAATCCCCTTAAAAACATTTAGTAGCACAACATCATCTATTAAAAATTCAAAAGATGAGTTGTTGAGAGATAAAAGGTCCAGTCATCACTAGAATATAAAATGTAAAATAATAAGGATATTTAATAACATATCCCATCATAATAAAATGGATATTTAAAAGACATCACATAAATGAAGTCTTTTACTAAAAATGGACGGTGAAAGGTTCCCTTACTGATTTGGTAACATACAAAACATACAACACATGAAAGAAGGATCATACAATGAATATGAAAATACCCATAAATTAATACATATTACAAAAATAATACAATCATTGGTAGTATATACACCGCACAAATGGAAATAGTGGAAAATATAGCATTAGTCTCACGGAAATAAAATGTGAGATGAAAACCCTTCACCTCAAGTAAAAATTGTCTTGTATGTTCCTTGTTCTTACTGAATAATAAATTTAAGTTAATTTATACTTTCTTAAGAACCATTTCATATTTATTATTCCTATTATATCACTTATTACCTTTCTATAACTATTAGTTTATTATTTGAGTTCATAACAGACATTTTTTTGATGTGGTAAAAATTCCATTATCCCCATAAAGATATTCATGATATAAAAATCCTATATATAATATTTATCTAGTGTATATGTATTTATAATATTCCATATAATTTGGAGTTATGAAATAAAATGCATCGTTCATGGAGACGGTACGTCGTACGCATGCAAGAATGCTACTTTCATTTCTGTTTAATATTTTAAGGAATGAAAAATTAAAAATAATTATGTATAATATAATTCCAATATAATATCTATGTTATATATGTTACATATGTTAATTAATTTCATCATTTATATGTTCCATGCATTGTATGAATGAGTCCTATCACTTTGAGGGGGCAGTAGTCCGCACTTTATCAAATGAAATAATCACACATACCCTTTATGGAAACCATAAAGGTATGATATAAATAAAAAATAAAGAAGAATAGGGACTATATAAATTTATAACATATATCAAATATAAATATTATTCCATCATAATGAAAATCATGAGAGGTGGTAGGGGAAAATCGATCAATCAACATTTCTTGAGGGAGTAGTTCACCGTCCATAGAAACATTATGTTCTATTCCAATTTGATGGAGGTGTGTGTAAGTGTAGTTAGAATAATTATTATAAAAAATAGTATATTTATTATAATAGTGTATTTATGTAAACAAATAATAATGATAACATAGGGTGTGGAGAAGGATAATAAAAGAAAATAAGTTGAGAGAAGACATTGCCTTTTATTTGGGTAACTCTCTTTGGTTTGAACCAAAAGGGTTTCTTGAAGTGCCTTCTGCCTTAGGTAAGTCATATATGAGGAAGATAGGGATTTTCATATGTTATTAGAGTAGATTTGGGATGATCCAAGTGGCTTGATATGTGTGTATAATAGGTTATATATGGTGACCTTATATAAGAGGGAGGAGGGGCACTTTTGGAATGTTTGAAAGTATTATTTTATTATATTTTTTTTCATTTTAAAAATGTAAAGATCAAATGAAATATAAATATAAAATGACTATTGATCAAAATAAAATCATCCAATAATAATTGGTCTCTTTTTGAATATTTGTTTATATTTTATAATCTAATTTTTAAATCATTCGTTAATAAGGTAATCACTACATCATCATTATTTCATAAATAATTTTATTTATATGATGTATAAATAATAAATAAAATACAATGATTTTTAAATCATTTTAGATTGTAAATTAATATTTATAATCGATTATTTATCTTATATATCCACATATAAAGTATTTACTGAATTAAATATTTATAATGTCTAAACATAAAAGATTCATATTTGCACAATTTGGACCTCATGAATCCAAATATGGAATCCATTTTTCGAAATCCAAAACACCAAAAGTGTCATATATTAATTTAAAATTAATTCTCATTCTCTAAACCAAAAAACTTATTTTTAAGAAATAATAACTATCAAAAGATAGAAATTTATTTATATACAATTTCAAATTTAAATTACATAAAATGACCACCATTGAACTAAATGGTAAATATATAATTAAATTACTCATTAAAATCATTTAAAAGAACAATCTAACTATATAAATAAATTATATGAAAAGGATGTTTTGAATTAAAATGTGGTATTTTTCACTATTCATTAAAAAAATTAACTTTATCAAAAAAATTCCAAAAATTTACCCAAAGTAAATTTTGATGTCCCAATTATAAATAATAAACTTATTATCTCAAATATAACATATAAAAGTGAAAAAAATATATTTGAAAATTGTTCTCCATCAAAAGGGTGTAAAAGAACCCCTTAAAGAATATTAGAGTATTTCATGTTTAATATTAGATTATTCTCATTTTAAGCCTCTAAAATTTATTGGATAAAAGTAAATACATTTAACAAAAATTTATATTAATATTTTAGTGAGTTATATTCATTCCCTCCAATACAACAGCTAGGCATTAACTACCATTTAAAATATTTATAATAATATATTATTATTCACTATAACTCAATATTGCGTGCAACATAAGATTTAAAAGAAACTTGTTGTTACGAGTTGAGTATTATATCAGACATAACATCCACTTTAAAGTAAAAAATTATATTTAATTCAAATATATTAATATATATGAATATTTCATATTCATTTTTTACCTTGGATGTTACATCCTTCTGCCACTTTTGGGAATTACATCCTCGAAATATTAGAATTGTTCTAAGAAACATCATTAATTGTCCCAAATTATAAAAATTTCAATAAAACTATCACTTTAAAAAGAAAGAGAAGTAAAAAAGGTCACCCGAGATAACACATACTAGGATTCCCTGTAGGAAAACATGATTATGGAAGAGAAACTAACAATCAAGTTCTGATGGAGTGTTATAGAAAACATGATCAAGATAAAGTTAACAATATAATAAACATAAACTTGTGATGGGTTAAATGATCTTTGATTTCCCAACAAAAAAAGTTAATAGACAATGTTCTTGTTTTAAGGTACCTTTCATAAATTTAAGTATTTTATTTATGTTATTGACTAAGAATAAAAGGAAATATTCTTACCTTTTAGGAAGAGTTTCATCCCTTAATAAATTTCATCCACAAACTCTTCTTTTATCTAAATGATTAGTATTCATGACAACAAGGTCACACATGAAGAACTGGAATCAACATATAGAGAATGACATAATCCAAAAATATTGAACTATATATTTTTCTGTCTTTAGACATCAACCAAAACCAAAATGGTTAGTATGAGATCAGATAACACCCAAAAGGATAATGCTTTATAAAATGAAATACTACTCTTAATCTCCAGAATTAATCAAATAGTACCAAAAGATCCACAAAGACAATTCAATACACAATTGAAATTGTAATTATTCAATATAATCTAAACTAAGATTGAATCCCAAAAAAATATAAGAATCATATCTCATAGTCTTCCACGATAAATCTTAACATTAGAATCCAAAAAACATAAACTACTCTTAAAGGAACATCCTAAAGTGTAATTAACCTAATCACATATTATCTATGATACGTTAGGCATTTTCATAAATATCCCATATCACGCATACATAGACAATAAAAACATAGTTTCTTCCATTATAAAATTTCATCCATTACTCCAAAAATGAGATCCCATAGTATTCTATTTCCCTTAAGCATATAATTTTCCCCAAAAGAGAGAATGTATTCTAATATAACCTTTATCACGTAATCAAAAAATCAATTTAGTATATTAGGGATATTTATTTGATAAAACATATGTTCCCAAAATCAACTTATTCTTGATACATAAAATCATTAAACTAAAAACAATAAGTCAAAGTAACCAGGGACTTCATGTATTCTAGTGGTAGGTGATGCACCCTTGTCTCCCTTCGGTTGAGGGTTCGATTCCCAAGGCCTTCTATATGTGATGGGTTGTCACCCATCCTGCAAGTTTTCCTTTCTCTAAAACCAAAAAATTTTATAACATTCGAAAAAAATAGACAAATTCCATAAAAATAACCATAACATATTTTAACCACTAGAGTTCTCATTGTAGCTCCAATTTCATTTGGTTCATCATTATGAAAACCACCACAGTTTCCTTGACACCAATTGTTACATTGGTTCATATAAAATCTACTTATTTACTAAAACAAAAAAAGGTCAATGTGAGTTTATCTATATGATCATCATATATTATATTATGGTGAGGGTAAACACTATGATTTACTTATTCATGTTATCTTAAACTCATTTGATTTATCTAAAATAACTATGACTCTTTCTAATATGATAAACATTATTGTTATGTCACTTATTCTTAAGTAACACACTAACATCTAAAGGTATCCAAACTTACCTATGATACAAACTATAAGGACCCATCATTTACCATTACATAATCTTGAATTATGGTAATAATTCATATTGGGGATATTTTTAGGTTTAAATCTTTAGAGAAGTAGGACATAACAGATACATAACAAATTGAATATTACATGTCGAGACATCTAATCAGTATCCATTTATTCATAAAATAAAAGAAACATGTCTAGTTCCATGTTTTATACATCATTAATTTTCATTAATCTCATCCTAGACCATATCTATCTTTATGTCCTATGGAAAACTTATAAAAAATGTTGTATGAGCATAAAAAGCTCATTAAAGGTTATAAAATAAGGAATGAAAACATTTTCCCATCAATAAATACAAATAAATGAAACCATACTTTTCAATCATAACATACCTTATGAAATCATAATATTTATTAATAACACATAGAAACCATAAATCATAAAGGTAGCTTGTGGGATACATAACATACTTACATTTTTTCATTCACAGCTACATAGGGAGTTATATTTGGAATACCCATCACATTATATTCCATAAATATCTTATGATAAACATTAATGTTTACCTTCATCACATTACCCAATGCATTAGAGATCTATCATGGGCGCACCCAACCTAGGATTATCATGGAACCACCTGTATACGTAAAAAGTGGCCATGAAACACAACATATTCTCCACACATAAAACAAACATAAAGGAAAGAAAAAAATTTCACATTGCAATCACAATATATTATTTCAATATATTGATATAATCAATGCTTTATCAAACCTTTTTTAAAAACATTTAAAATATTTAATAAAGTGATTTTCAAATCAAAGTACCTCATTCCACTTTGACGATTTTAAATGAATTTAAATTTTAAAACATTAATGTCTATATAAATAAATCCTAAAAACCATTTTTAGTACATATAAATTATTGAGAATGATTTAGAATATTACATCTTTAAAACATTTAAAACATTATTTTAGAAAAATAATTCTTTACCCTTTGAGAAAATACATGAATAAAACTTTTTACAGAACAACATTAATAAAAACATATTATATCATGATAATATATATATTCATGATATAATATTTAAATGGGTAGTATATACACACTATAAAAAAGATTTCGTGTATATCTACAAATACGTTTCAATGGAATCTAAATTGAGACAAAATCCCTTACAAAGATCATATCGTTAGATTAAGGATAAATCAATAACATAATTATGTGTGAAAAATATAAATAAATCCAATATAAGTGGATATTAAGTGTAAAAAAATAATAGGTTATTCAAACATAATCTTGGCATAATATAATCAATGAAGTATGTGTAAAAACCAAAGGGTAGAAATTGAGTTTAGTAAATCCCTTATGAAAATTCATCAGCCTATAGACGATAATTAAAATTTTAAAAAATGTGTTGATGAAAGATAAAACAGTCACTAATAAATTGGACATAAATTTTTAAACAATAAGGATATTTAATATAATATTTTATCATAATAAAATGGAATTAAAAAGACGTCACACAATAAAAGTATTTTACATAAAAAAGGATGGTGAATGGTTCCCATACCGATTTGGTAACATACGAAACATACACCACATGAAGGAAGGATCAAAAAATAAAAGATGTAAATACCCCTAAAATTAGGTATATTACACAAATAATACAATCATGGGATGTAAATACACCACATTAAAGGAAATATTGACAAATATAGCATGAGTCTCATGAGAATAAAAAGTGAGATGAAAACCCCTTACCTCAAGTCCGACTTGTCTTGTATGTTCCTTATTCTTCTAGAATAATAAACGTAATATAATTTATAATTTAATAACAACATTTTTCATGTTTATTATTCCTATTATATAACTTATTACATTTTTATAACTATTTTTTTATTATTTGAGATCATGACGGACATTTTGTTGATGTTTGGAACTTGAGTCAAAAATTATCTTGTTATAATTATAAATTGTTCATGTAGTAAAAATTACATTATATCCCGAATGATATTCACGATTAAAATATCATATATATCTTATATATCCATTGTATATGTATTTATAAAATTCCATATCATTTGGAGTTAATAAATGAAACACACCGTTCAGGGAGACTGTATGCCGCACGTACACAAGAATCCTACTTTCATTTCTATATTATATTTAATGGAATGGAAACATAATATTAAATATATATATTATAAATGAATTATAATATATATTCTATACATGTTACATAAGTTCATTAATTCCATACTTCATATGTTCTATGTATGGTATGATGGAGTTATATAACTTTGGGGGGAATTAATCCACACATCCTCAAATAAATTATCACATTTACCCTTTATTGAAACCATAAAGGAATGATATAAAAGTAAAATAAATAATTATAGAGACTATATAAATAAAATATATATCAAATATAAATACAGTTCCATCTTAATGGCCTCTATGAGAGGTGGTAGGAGAAAATCGAACAATCTTCATTTTGCGAGGCAGTAGTTCACCTTCCATAGAAACATTATGTTCTATACCCATAAGATGGAGTTTCACATATGTTTAGATAGAATAATTCTCAAAACAAAATCATAGTATATTAGGGATACTCATGATTCTATGTAAAAAACAATAAGGAGATCATAGGGTGTGTAGGAGGAAAATAAAAGAAAAGAACTTGAGAGAATACATTACCATTAATTCTGGTAACTCCCTTTTATTTAAACTAAAAAGTGTTCTTGAAGTGCCTTATGAATAAGTTTAGGATTTTATATGTAAGGGAGGGATGTTGGGAGCATATTGGAGTATTTATTTTATGATCTAAGTGGATTTAGAGGTGTGTAATGGGTTATAGGTGGTGTCGTTTTATAAGAGCGAGGAGGGTCTCTTTAGAAATGTTTGAAAGTATTATTTTATTATAAAATTATTTTCTATTTCAAAAGGCCCAAAAATCATTAAATTATAAGATAATATGACTATTGTTATAAATAAAATCATCCAATAATAATTTGGCTGGTATTTTTTAAAAAAAATTATAATCTAATTTATTTTAATCATTTTATTAAGGTAATCATTGCATCATCATTCTGTCATAAATAATTTTATTTTTTTATGTCTAAAAATTATAAATAAAATACAATGATGTTGGAAATATTTCTATTTTTCAAATTAATATTTATATTCAAAGCGATAACTTATATAGCCCCATATAAAAATTATTTTACTAAATGATATATGTTTAAGTATCTTTTTTCCTATCTTTAAGTTAATTAATATAAAGTGTCATTATAACTCCCATTTGGCCACATTGGGTCCACGAATCGATCCAAGGATTCCCTTAGTCAGAAATACCTCATACATTAGGGTTATTAGTATTTTTTGGTTTATTTAAAACAATTATAATATAATTTTTTCACCCTTATTTACCAGATTTATAATTTAACCATATTAAATAAAATATTTACTAATTTAATATTAATAATATGTAAAAATGAATGTTACCTATTTACCCAATTTTGACCTCCATATTCCAAACATGTAATCCATTTTTCTAAATTCAAAACATAGAAGTATCCAAAATTAATTTAAAATTAATTCCCGTTTTCATAATCAAAAATAATGTTTTTAAAAAACAATAATTTTCCAATGATTAATATTTGTTTATGTCAAATTTTATAGTGAAATTACATCCAATTAACAAAATTGTATTAAATAGTAAAAATATAATCCAAATAAAATTTAAAATCATTTAAAAGGTCAACCTAACAAAATAAATAAATTACATTAAAAGGAATATTTTATTTAAAATTCGGTATTCTTAACTATTCATTAAGAAATTAACTTTGTTTGAAAAATAACAAAAAATTACCCAGAGAAAATTTTGATCTCTCGAATAAAAATACAAATTTTATTTTTTCAAATAAAAAATATAAAAGTGTTAAAAACTATTTTTAAAATGGGTTTACCATCAAAAGGTGGTAAAGAAATCTTTTGATGAATATTAGAGTTTTTCATGATTAATATTGGATTCATTCTCATTTTAATCCTAAAAAATGTATTGGATAAAAGTAAATTCATTTACCAAACATGTATTATCATATTTTAGTTAGTTTGGTTCATTCACGCCAATAAAATGACTAGGATTTAACTACCATTTAAAATAATAATATTATTATATTAATTATTGGTATAACTCAATGTTGTGTGCAACATAATATTTCAATGAAACACGTTGTAGCGTGTTGAGTACGCTATCTTACATAGCATCCACTTAAATATAAATAAATAATTAATTCACAAATATTAATAAATATGAAAATGTCACATTCTTTATTTACCTAGGATGTTGCATTAATGGTTATACCTACACATATACACACCTACATATAATGGTAAAAACCCTATCATTCTTGTACAGAGAACTACTACCTTATAAAACAATGTCATTGAGTTTTTCTTTACCACCTCTCATGGTTGTGAATTATTATAGGAAAAATATTTTTATATATATTTATGATATTTATGTTACCTTAAAAACTTTAAAAATTTTATATAACACATAATTTCATGCATTTCATTTCTTATATATAATATTATTGTGTGGTGATGTCTACACTGTCACCTTCTCAAAGCGATGTGATATGTCCAAACATTACATGAACTTTATTAAGGATGGGGATAGTAAAATATATGTGACATAAATAATATATTTATAATATTATTAACTAATTACCATTTTGGAAATATATGATAACATTTTCATTATTATCATTTCATACTCGAGAAAAAGAGATGACGCCATTCGTGGATGTGTCGACTACCATATACTTAACATGATGTGATTCCTTTTACATCAAGATAATTATCTATAAATCTATATATTAGAAAAAAAATATATCATGTATGATATATATATAATTATATAATGCTAAATTTTTCTTTCTTTTTTTTATAATGATCATTGCAAAAATTGTGAACGTTACTCATGCATACGTACGACCTTTCATTTCAATGATTGTAACATTGTTTTATTTTTAATAAAAGAAATTATTAATTGGATTAAAAAGTCTAAATGATATATAAATATGATAATTATATAATAATTATTATTCTATATATGTTTTAATAATTAACCATGTTGACCATTGTTAACCTACCAAAATTCATTTCTGACATATAAACCAAATATGGTAAAAACATTTTTCTTAAAATTATTGAGTAATTAATTGTATATAAATTGTTTACATGTGAAAAAAATCATAATAAAAATGTAAAAGGTTTTAAAACATTTATGTAATTAAATTGATTTTATTATTCTACAATATAGAGTACAATCTTGAGAAAGAAGGATCAAGGTAAGGGATTTAGTCTCAATTTAATGTCATTGAGACACATATATTGTTATCCACCAGTTTCTTTTATATGTTGTATATATATCCATATGACTTTTTATATCAGGATTTTGATATGTTTTTTCATATATAATTTTCCATTTGATATTATTATTTAACAATACACTGATTCAATAGGCACTCAACTAGTAAGGGATTTTCATCTCACTTTTTACATATGTGGGATAAGGGTCATATTAAAAACTAATTTCTTTTATATGGTGTGTACATGGTCTTTTTTTATATATTATATTGTTAATTTTTTTATATTCGTGCTACTCAACAACTTTATTTAATTATTATTCTTTCAAGGGTTTTACGATAACAACATTACCAAACAAATAATGGATTGTTATCATAATTTTCCATCTTTATCACGTTTATTATGCTATACACCATGTTTTTTATAAAGTGCATATAATACCTATTTTAGATGTTATATAATGAATATATTTATTCTCATGATATTTACTGTTTCTTTTTCTGAAAATACCTAAAGGTTTCATCTTGTGGTTTTTGGGGTGATTGTGTTTGTTGAAAAAAATTCCAATGTTTTAGTGTGGTTGATGTTTCCAAATAAGATATTTAATGTGGAGACATTTACCCATGCCTGAAAAACTTTTGGACATTAAAATTGGGCTAATTTAATGGTAAAGGAAGTGTCACCCAATAGGATCTTGGGGACCATAGATTATGAAATTCAAAGAATAGAGTTTGTGGACCACATAGTTGGGAAAACCACCTAGCCGTACAGCTGTGCTACGTACACTATAATTGTGGTATGAAAACTGTGTATCATGCTATGTAATCCTTATTTTAAAATTATTTATAAGATGGATCTTCATTCATGTGAGGAACATCATTTGAGGTAGGCCCATAATTTCTAGAATTTAGGTTGTGATTAATATATCCATATCGGGTTTATTATTTTTGGATGACATTATCCACCAAAAAAGGGAAGGCGCTATGCGTACAACATATCAAATTCACAAGGAAGGTTTTACTGTATTTGAGTTTTAGGTATTTGTTATTACGATATTTTTTTAGGATTTATTTTACTATATTAAGGACCATAACAAAATCATTTAAAATAATGAATTTTGATAGAGAATATCATTAATGATGGAACTATTTGGGTATGTTAGAAGTAGTTCATGAGAGAAGATTCAACAAAAAAGAACAGTTTCACAAAAAAGAAATTCATCGAGGGAGATAGATTACAATAATTATTATTATAAGGGATTTTATAGAGATTACTAAATATAAATTAAAAAGGGACCATTCCATTTGATATTATTATTTAATATATAACCTGATTCAAAAGGCACTCAACTAGTAAGGGATTTTCATCTCACTTTTTACTTATGTGGGATAAGGGTCATATTCAAAACATATTTCTTTTATATGGTGTGTATATGGTCTTTTTTTATATATTATATTGGTAATTGTTTTGTATTCATGGTACTAAAATGCTTTATTTAGTTACTATTCCTTCAAGGGGTTTATGATACCGACATTACTAAACAAATAATGGATTGTTTTCATAATTTTCCATATTTCTCATGTTTATTATGCTAAACACCATTGTTTTTTATAAAGTGTATATAATACCAATTTTAGATGTTATAAAATGAATATATTTATTCTCAAGATATTTTATGTTTCTTTTTGTGAAAATACCTAAAGTTCTTATCTTGGTGTTTTATGGGTGATAGTGTTTGCAGAAACAAATGCACATGTTTTAGTGTGGTCGTTGTTTCCAAATAAGATATTTAATATAGAGACATTTAATGACGCTTGAAAAACTTTTGGACCACAAAAATGGGATTTTTTATGGGAAAGGATGTGTCACTCGATAGGATCTTGTAGACCAAATATTATGAAATTCAAAGCATAGAGTTTGTGGACCACCTAGAAAGG
Source organism: Viscum album (assembly GCA_963277665.1). Taxonomy (NCBI): domain Eukaryota; kingdom Viridiplantae; phylum Streptophyta; class Magnoliopsida; order Santalales; family Viscaceae; genus Viscum; species Viscum album. The sequence continues at coordinate 1,604,228,682 of OY728150.1, read as the reverse complement.
AAAACCACCTAGCCGTTCTGCTATGCTACATAGACTATAATAGAGGTATGTGAACCATGTAGCATGACATGCAAACCTTATTTGAAAATTATTTCAAGGATGGATCTTCATTCATGGGAGGAGAATCATTTGAGATAGGCACATAATTTCTGGATTTGAGGTTTCGATTAGTAGAGCCACATAGGGTTTATCATTTTTGGATGACATTATCCACCAAAAAATGGAAGGCTTTATGCGTACCATATATCAAATTCACAAGGAAGGTTTTACTGCATTAGAGTTTTTGGTATTTTTTATTATGATGTTTTTTAGGATTTATTTAACTATATTATGGACCATAAAAAAGTCATTTAAAATAATGAATTAAGATAGAGAATATCATCAATGATGGAATTATTTCGGTATATTAGAAGTAGTTCATGAGAGATGACTCAACAAAAAAGAATAGTCTAAAAAAGAAGATATTAATCAATGGAGATAGATCACAATAATTATTATTATAAGGGGTTTTATAGATATTAGTAAATATAAAATAAAAAGGTACCACTCCATTTGATATTATTATTTTACAGATACCCTGATTCAAAAGGCACTCAACTAGTAAGGGATTTTCATCTCACTTTTTACATATGTGGGATAAGGGTCATATTCAAAAATTATTTCTTTTATATGGTGTGTATATGGTCTTTTTTTATATATTATATTGGTAATTTTATTATATTCATGATAGTAAAATACTTTATTTACTTATTATTCTTTCAAGGGGTTTACGATACCAACATTACTAAACAGATAATGGATTGTTATCATAATTTTCCATCTTTATCTCGTTTAATATGCTATACACCATTTTTTTTTATAATTTTTATATAATACCTATCTTATATGTTATATAATATATATATTTATTTTCATGATAGTTTGTGTTTCTTTTTGTGAAAATACCTAAAGGTATTGTCTTTGTGTTTTTCGGGTAATTGTGTTTGTTGAAAAAATGCCCATGTTTTAGTTTGGTTGATGTTTCCAAATAAAATACTTAATGTGGAGACATTTAACCATGCATTAAAAACTTCTCGACCTCAAAATTGGAATTTTTTATGGGAAAGGAAGTTTCACCCAATAGGATCTTGTGGGCCATAGATTATGAAATTCAAATCATAGATTTTGTGGACCACCTAGTAGTGAAAACCACCTAGTCGTGCAGCTATGCTGTGTAGACTATAATAAAGGTATGCGAACAGTGTAGCATGCTATGCAATCCTTATTTAAAAATTATTTCAAGGATGGATCTCCATTAATGGGAGGCACATTTTTTGAGGTAGGCTCATAATTTCTGTAATTGAGGTTGTGATTAATAGAGCCATATAGGGTTTATTGTTTTTGGATGACATTATCCACCAAAAAAGGGAAGTCTCTATGCGTACCACATATCAAATTCACAAGGAAGGTTTTACTGCATTAGAGTTTTATGTATTTGTTATTACGGTGTTTTTTCAGGATCTATTTATCTATATTAAGGACCATAACAAAATCATTTTAAATAATTAATTTTGATAGAGAATATCATCAATGATTGAATTATTTGGGTATGTTAGAATAATTTCATGAGAGATGATTCAACAAAAAAGAATAGTTTCAAAAAAAAGAAATTACTCGATGGGGATGGATCAGAATAATTATTATTAGAAGGGGTTTTATAGAGATTAGTACACATAAAATAAAAAGGGACCATGAAATCAAGTTGCTATGTGAAGCAACAGTGGTTCATGAGGCATCATTCGTCCACAAATAAAAGTTTGTTCATTAGGAAATCATGTGACATGATGAATTTCAATTCATAATCAATTCAGGAAAATTGTTGGAGAGTGTAATGATGTTTGGGAGTTGACTAAAATAGTTATTGAAATCAATTTATAAAAACAAACAGTATATGGATTTTAAGATTTCATCTACTAAGTTAAAACAAGAATTCAATTGAAAATCTACATATAGTTTAGGATGAAATTATTATTATTAATAAGGATAACTAAATGTCTATAAATTATATGTGGATCCATTCTAGAGTAGTTAGAAAAGAAAGAAGGTTGTGGTGATAATTTACATTCAAAATAATCCATATAATTATAGTTAGGGAGTGACTATTGGGAATTTAATGAGATGAGCATAAACATTGTAAATCTAGTGATCCTAGGAAAAGAAGTGGTTTATCCCTAACCTTGATTTGGCAGCGAGATATAGTTAATTTGGTACATTAGTATAGTTCAATTACATACTCCGTGGATGTATCCTACCGAAGGTTAAACAAGTAAAAATCAAGGTGTTTCAGGCATGATTTTATTTTTGTTCATACATTTATACAGGAAAAAGAAAGAAGTTTGGTTTTTTAAAGAGGAAAAATATTCAAAGTCGTATTTTTTAATTCTTTATAGCCGGATTCACCACCTCTAATAGTATGAAACATAGTTTAGATAAGAATTTTTAACAAATATAAATGTTAAAATTTAGTAGTTCTCTCTCAGTTGAAGAAATTGAAGATGTTCATAACAAGGGGATTCATATCATTGATGATAAAAAAAATTCAGCTATAAAAGAATTGAATGCAGCACTTCTATCGACCATTGGGTATGGATTTATTTATATCTGTAATACAAGTTATTTCTACTATTATGGATAATAATGTTTAATCAAAATCCTAACATAAATAATTAGATGTTGATTCCAATGGATTCATTGTTTTAAGGGGAACCATTTTCAATGAAATCAACACAAGGATGATGTTATGTATGTCATTACATTATGTGGGAATTGTTTACAAATAGTTATTATGTAGAATCAAATTTCAAAGAATTCAAACTATAGGTTCTAAGGAAAAAGCATGAGGATATGATAGTTAAACTTAACTAATATGTTAGTGTGTTATTTGACATGGTAATTTTTGTTTTCGAATAAATTCATGATCTTGGATAAATTATTGACAATATAAATATTTTTTAAGAGAATCTTAAGAAAAAAACACCTTGGTTTAACCAGGATGATTATTTATTAGAAGATAAAGATCCAAAAGTGTGGACATTGGATATCTTTACCCAATTTTTTTCATATATGAAATAATAAATGATGATGAAAATCCATTGAAAACGGATATGTTCAAAATAAGGGGAATTAAAGTTTATGAAGAAGCTCACTATTGAAGATATCCAGAATAAAGACAATATGGATGATGTCATGCCATTTTTTATCTAAAATCTGTGAAGTGTAGGAAATTTGAATTGGAAATTTTCAATTTCATACTTTCAAAGTGAGAAAATATGACTTATTGAATAAAATTGACCTATGATGTTTCAAGATAACAACTAAGACAATGATGAAATTCTTGAGAAGATAAATTAATCCAATGTAAAAGGTTGTAAGATCACCATTAAATGTTTCATTAAAATGAAGATTATTTTTTCAATAAAAATGTCATTTTAGATGATTATGAGGCATAAAGAATTGGAATAATTCAAGTATTAGGCTATAGAATATATGATGGATGTTTTTAGAAATTTCCAAACAAGGGAAGATATTGATAATGATAAAAGAGATGTTTAAGGAAGAGTTGACCTTTAGATTGAGTTATAAGATGTTATTGAAGAGATAAACATTTCAAGTGATAGAAATAATGAAATCTAATACTATGGTTAATAATGAAATAATATATATATAAAAGTAGGAAGAATAAATGTTTGAGCTAGAGGATGAAATTAAATGGCATACATCATCAATTATAGAGAACTCAAAAACGATGTTTGAGTGGAAACACAAAATCAAAGAGTAGAAAATAAAGATCGATAGATTAACTAATAGTATAAAAGATATAATAAATGTTTTTAATGAACATGAAGAGGGTGTTATTAATATGTTCAGTAATGAAAAAGATCCAAATAATATCTTTATTCCAAAAAATTAGGATACAATGGGAAAAACTAAAAGTAGATTTTCGCGTTTTGGTGAAATAGGAAAAAGAGTGTTAGGAAAAGAGAATGTTTAGAAAATGATACAACTATTATCAAATTCGATAATAAATAGATAGTATTAATGGTTGGTGTTTGACCAAATTATCACATTCTATGTTTGAGGATTAATTTGTTTAATAATCAGAACCAGTATATTCATAAAACACAATGTAAAACCTATGGTGTAGTAATGATTCACAGGAATTCACCCTGTATTAGATGTTATTACTGTGGAAATATGTGACACTGAAGAAATGATGATTTTGTAGCAAATAAGTAATGAAGGTTATATGAAAAATATATTAAAATATAGAGAGATGAATTCTCCTAGACATAATTTGATAGTCATTATTTCATGTGTCATTGATTCAAACACATGGTATGATATTGATCATCGTTAATGTAGAAAAATTTGTTTTAGTGGAATAAATGTTTTCATATGATGAAACTGAATTTTTCATAAAATGTTCTGAGACAGTAAAATATATTTCTATCATTACAAGATGAAAGGTATCGATTATTCTCTAAGAATTTTTATGAATACCATAAAGTGACATGGATCAGAAAGAAAAGGGATAAACAAGAAGTGATTGCAGAGATTTCTATCAACGCATCAAATCACACTAGAACTTGGATCAATAAATGTGGATACACCTATCATGTTAAATTATATAAGGAACTAGTTATATGAATCCAATAAAATAAGGAAGTTATTGTAATAATTTTTAAAAATAAAGGCCTATGAATTATTGACTCCAAAATTAAAAAATTTGGGGTAAAATACATGAGATGTGACTATGTCTGTGTGGTTCACAGTTTGTGTTAAAACCTATTTTGTGTATGTAAACTGTGTGACTCATGACATTACAGATAAATTTCAAGAAAATTATGTATCATTAAGTCAAAAATGGTGAAGTTTTTTTCCATGTATACCATATAAAGGGGAATCTCAACCCTATAAGTGGAGAAGAAGATCTATGATTTCTCTCTATAGAGGTAGAAAAAATGAAATTTTATAGACAAATCAGTCATTTGGGAAAATATTATTTTGTTGATCTCTTGAAATGTGATGTTTCTCATGAAATTACTTGGTAATAACGTTATGATACCCATATTTGTGATGTTTGGAAAGAAGTTAAGATCAGTCAAAAGGCATACTGAAAGTGAGAAAAGGTCCAAACACTACACGATTTAGAACATATTGTTGTGAAAATGCCTATTTCCCCAATATATATTGATGTTTGTTGATATTTTGTTCTCTTAATTGATGGTTTTAATAGAATGGAATGTGTTTCAGTTTTCAATCACAAATCTAAGGTGTTTAGTATCTTAAATACTTATTGAAGGAAAGTTGAAAATATTCATGGTAAAAAAATCCCAAAGATACAAATATATAATATAATATAGTAAAAAAATATAAAAGTATACGATTATTTCAAGAAACATGGGACACAACTACATGTTTTAAAAGTAAGAACTCAAAAATAAAATAGTGTATTTGAAATAATAAATCTAAATATAAAAAACATGGCTATAAAAATTACCATTGAAAAAATAATTTTAAAGATATTTTTGAAAGAAGTAGTGAGGAAATTACTATGTAAATAAAATAGGGAATTATTATGTCCAAATGAAGAGAAGACTCATTATGAGATATGTTTTGAAAACAATAACACATTGATGTTATTTCGAGTTTTCAAATGTAACTATTTAATTCAAAAAAAGGGGCATCATGGTATATTTGAATCATTTGGATATGAAGCAATATTTCATCACTACATAATGAAAACTATATTAATATAAAATATTTAACAAGTGGATGGGAAAGGTAGTTGAGAACAATTATGATAATATAATAAATAATGAGATGAATCTTTAGAAAATAACTGATCAGACTTTTCAATAAAGTGATGAAGAGACAAGAAATTAAATAGATGTTCAAGTAAAGAAGGATGATTTAGATGTATATTAAAATAGTGAAAAGGATGAACAAAAATATTATCTACAAAAAGAATGAATAGAAGAGCCAAAATTGATAGATATAACATAAACAGAGATCAAAAATCATCATGGTAAAAAAGGATGAGGAAGACTCTATAGTATGAATCATTATTATCATATATAGAGACTAAATGTTTTTTGGAAGATGCAGGAGATGACAACTGAGATCTGGATATGAATAACGATATTGTGAAAATTGAGAAGAATCAAACAAGGGAGATTGTTTTGAACCCAATAGATTAGATTGTAATTGAGACTAAATGGGATTTTAATAAAAGAAGAATCAAGATAGCACAATGATCCAAAATAAAGTAAATTTTTTTGTGTAAAAATAATTCCTAGTAATAGGTTGTTGATGCTGATGAAACATTGTCACCATCTGTGAGGCGATAGACAATTATTTTATTCATGGACATAGTGGTGAAATGAAGGTTCATTGATTTGTAGATGGTTGTTTGGTAAATGATTCTGAATTAGGTTATATAATAATAATTTTATATTAAAAACTCCAATGGGTTTCTAATTCATTATGATGAGAAAAACGTTTTTTTAATGTAGAAATCATTATATGGGTTCAGGCAGGAAACAACAGTATGGTATTCAAGAGTAGATAAAATTTTGATGATTCCTGGTTTTCATTGTGTTGGAGTTGATTATAATCTATTTTTTCATAATGGCGGTAATAAAGGGATTATAATGCTGGTATATTTCAATGAAAAAATATTTGGTGGATGAGATGATGAACAATGAAACTATTTTGAGAAATTCATGTAAAGTCAATTTCAAATGGTAGTGATTGGTGAACTAAAACATTTCCATGTGTTACATGTAAAATAAGGATAGAATGGGAAATTAATTTACCAATTTTAATATTCCAAGGGGGTTTGAGATGATTTGTAATGGGTAATTCTATGTAAATTACGACTCCATTTTCTACCTAGATGAAACTATGATGGGATGATTTATGTATTGTTATTAATGTAACAATATATAAGAAAATATAGAGTAGTGTATTATACTTGACCACCTGAAGACCTGATATAGATTTTCTAACATGCCAATAAGAATGATATAAAATTAATCTCAAGTAAGAACACATTTATTTAGTGAAATGAACACCTCATTATATCAAGGAGATAGTGTATTTCAATTTACATATAATGATAAATATCAAAAAGAGTTATTGGGATATATAGATGCATATTGGGTAAGATCGAAAGATGATAGAAAATCAAAATCATGTGGTGCATTATATCGTGGTAGATTACATATTTTTTAGTTAGGATAGAAACAATATTTATTTTAATTTTAAATAAAATAAGATGAATATAGTAAGGCTACTGAAGTTTTCCCTCAATTATTGTGGATGAGGTACCAACTTGATGATATGGGAGTTGAAGTGAGGTTTCTAATCAGAATCCATGGTGATAATTCATGTTCTATATATCTAAAAAACACATTTCATCCCTCAAAGAAAAAATCACATTTAAAACAAGTATCATTTTTTCATGGAGAAGGTGGAAATAGGGATTGTCAAGTTTTTGTATGCGCCAATAGAACTATAGGTTGAAAACATTCTGAAAAATTCCTATCACAATATACTATTTAAAATGCATATATTGGCTCAATGAGTTTAGTCGACTCCCCATCATTGAAAAAGTGTGTATTTGGGACCCCTCTTTCCTTGTTATGATTTGTCTTTTAAAAATATTCTCATATATGTTCATTACTATTTTCATACAACAAAAAAATGACATTTGGGTTCATTGAAAATGAGAATAAATTGTGACTAAAAAATGGGAGAAAATATCTTTATCTATGGAGGTGAGAAGTTGATAGTGGGAGAAATGAAATAAGACCAGTTAAAATTTAATGATGGTAAATATAATCGATTGAATGTTATATATCCAGATATATGATGTTATTGATGATGGAAACTTAGTTCTTCTGGAATGAAGTATTTTATTGATGAACTTTTAATAATACTCTTATTTCTCACCACGAGCACAGTATATGTGGGATTAGAATGTGTGTTTAGTATATCTTTGATTTCTATCAATATCACATGATGTTAATTTTGGTGAGGATGGTGGAAGATTTAATGATGTATCAAATTGTTAGGAGTAATAAAAAACCCAAAGGTAGATATTGTGGAGAAATAATACCTCAAGGTTTTTTATCAGTGGTTTTGGGGTTATTGTGTTTGTTTGAGAAGCTATATGACCCTTATTTAGTATCTTTTGTGTTGTAGAAGAATATATTTATAGTGGCTTAGTTTCCCATTGTTTTCCAAAATTTTCTGCCTCAAAATATGGAGTTTGTTTTATAGTAATCAAATATTTTTTGCGAAGGAGTTCATGGAACACCATCGAAGGACCACAGATCATGGTGTTCAATGAAAAAATATTAACACATTTTTTCTCTATAGACTGCAATGGGGGTATGTGAACTATGATGCACTCGAAATGAATTACATTGGAAATTTATTTCACTGATGGAAATTCAGTCATGGGTGGAACATTGTTCATGGGAGTATCATTGTTTTTGGAATTAAGGTAGTGATTTATGTAGCCAAAATGGGTTTTAATTTAAGAAGACATCAACCACTAAAAATGATAATGCCTCTATGTGGAACACATATTATGTTCCTGGGGAAGGATGTACTACATTCGAGTTTTGGGTATTTTTGATTAGTAGTTTTATTGGTATTTATATTCCAATATAAAGGAATCTAATAAGATTATTAAAAATAGATAATTTCATTAGTGAAGATCATCGCTACGAAAATATTTTGTGTATGTTTGAACTAGTTTTTAAGGGAGGATTCTATGATGGAAAAGAGTTTCATGAGCAAACAATTCCATGAAGTAGATAGTTTTTCAAGAGAGATTGTGGAATGAGTTTTACAGATCTCGGTATCTAATTAATGAAATGAGACCATGAAGACAAGGTAGTCTTTGACGTATAATTTTTTCATGAGGCATCATCAGCCCATTAAAAAAAGGTTGTCTGCAAAGCAATCATGCCACATGGTGTGAGGATTTTCATAGAATAAATTTCATGAAGTGTGCCAGGATGTTCTCTATGGTACTAAAATAGTTTAAGGAACAAATTTTAACTACATAATAGTACGCTGAAAAGTGGTTTTCATATACTGTGTGAAAACATTCCATCAATATAGTATCAACCTATAGTTGATTATGAATTTATTATTATTAATGAAGTGGATATATGTCCATAATTTGTGTGTGTACCTTTATTTGAGTTGTTCGAAATGGAAGATAAAGAAGGATATAATTTATATTGGAAGTGAGCCATCAAAAGAGAATTAGGGTGTGACCCATGGGAAATCATTGAGTAGACCCTAATAATTGTAAAGGCATTGAGCATGGGAATATAAGTAATATAGCCCAAACCATGATTTGCAGTGATCTGTAGTAAATTCCTTACATCAGAACATTTTTTTTGAATTCCCCATAAATGTAGCCAAGTTACTATCACACCCAAACCCCATACGCTTCTTTTTATTTTATTTTATTCTTTTCTTGGCCCTGAATCGGTTGGACGAATTTTTTTTGAGTGCTGGTTTGAAATTTTTGATGCTTAATATTTTTGTTGGGTTCTAGTCCAGTGCGCGGGCAACATACTATAAGCGGTAACCGTGCATTTTGCCCAGGATATCGTGTCTTTTCCAGATGCTTAATATATATATATATATTTATTTATTTATAATAATATAATTTTTAGCATTATATTTTTATAATAATAATAATAATAATTAATAGTTTTATTTTCATTTTTATCTTATATTATTTATGATTTTATTTCTTTATTTCTTTTTTTCCTTCATTCCCTAACCCTAGCTTCCCCCTGCCTTCCCCTCTCTACTCTCCAATGCACTCCACCTCCCCCTTCTGCCTCCCCTCCTCCCGGCCTTGCAGGACTCTGTCTCCCACTGCAGACCACCGTGCCGCCACCCAGCCGCCCACCGTCGCCCGACTCTCTGCCCATTATGGCCTCCCGTCGCTGCCCGCATGCGACCCGCGCCGAGATGCCCTCCCTTTATCCTCCCTAACTCCCTCTGGCCTCTACCACCGACTGACCTCACATGGCCTACCGCCTCCTGTCACAGCCCGGCCGCCCAGCACCGGCCTCCAGGCCTCCACCGCCGACCGACACCATCATTCTGCATCCACAGCGCTCCCTCCTCTCCCTCCTTTTGCATAACACCATGCTGCAACTCTCAGCGACCCCACTTCCATCCCACCACGCCGGATTTGCCTCCTACTGCTCACCGACCAATGAGTGTCATCCCACTCACCATGCACTAGAACCCTGCCAGCCTCCTGGTCTCACTCTCCTATTGCGCCCCGCTGTCTTGATCGGCGACCTCCACCTCCGACATGCCACGTCGACACCGGTTCCACCTCCGACCTCAATTCCAGCCTCCAACGACCTCCATGCTCCGTCTGTGACCTTCGATGACCCACATACCTAGTGTGAACCCCTCGTCGATTGTGAGAAGTCTTCCTTGGTTTTCGACCATGCGTATTCCGAAGACCATTGACAAAGACTAAGTGGTTCAGATCACGTTAGACCGCCTTCTTTTATTTGCGGGGTGCGCTTGGTCTAGCTCACCATCACCATTGAAGGTGAGAGATTTATCATCATGTGCACATTTAATTTAGTATCTCAATTGCGTTTATGATTCCCTGATAATGTTTTGTTCTACGTTGGTCCATGCCATATTTTTTTCAGTGTTCACCGCTAAAGGCGAGTTATTTGGGTTTTTTCTGGTCCTCTTTCCACTATGTCGAGGGGATGTTTTCACTGCTTCTTCATTTGTAATATTTTAAACCAATGTTTTTGTGATTTTGAGTCCTTGGTGATCTCTCTGTGCTATGTTTATACTCACAGCACTCCTCGGCTTGTAGGTATTTGTGCACAAGTGTGAAGTGGGTCACATTGTCCTATTTGGACTTCATGTTGAGGTAGGTTTCCCCACTACACATACCTTTAAATTTAGAAATTATAAATTTCTTGTTATTTTATTACTTTTTCATAAATTGGAAATAATATTTTTAGAATAATATTTTGTTGTAAATGATGCGGTTTATTTTTATACAAATAACTGAAATTGATTTTCTTGATGAACTGTCGCATCATAGTGAAAATGTCGTTTGGATTTTTTCTTAAATTAATTTATGAATTTTTAAGTGTGGTGCAGGTTTGATGAGAAATGTTTCTTTTGGATGAAAAATGAAGTATTGTTAAATAGTGGTTTGATATGTGAATAATTGTGTTGGTATCATTTTGAGAAACACATAGAGTCCCGATTGGCACTTTTAAAATGGTTTTGAAATGATTTTGATGAATGTACCTCAGGATGGGTACAAATAAAGGCCCGATTGGAATTTTTTGATAATCATTGTGAAAGGGTGATGTGTGAAATCTATCCTAGGCCCGTTTGGCTTTTTGAACTGATTTTTGGTAAAACCCTTCTTGGGATGGGTTCCTTGCCTAGTTCTGATCCATGTGATTTGGAGGGTCCTCAGTATGGGACCTCCCTTGTGAAATCTATGTCGATGGCAAGGGACTACAATTAAGGTGTATGAGGTGGTGCCAGATTGTTTGATGTGTTTGGATTATATATAAATGCATGACTTGTGTTTGAATTGTATGGAACACCCCCCTTATAACTATACATGGGAACATGGCATAATAAGTGAATCTTCTGAGAATGATTACTGCACCAGATTATATTATGCACTGGCTAGTGGCCCCGTAGTATAGATGGCACTCTGTTAGGGCATTGGGCCCCATAGTTAGGCCATGTAGGGAAACACCGAGCATTAGGTTGTTTTGACATCATCGATAGTAGGCATGCCTTTAGGATGAGTCACATGTACAGTACGTTCTAGATTTTCCATGAGCTCCTATGTTCAACCAATGTTTCATTTAGTGTTTGGTTATCTTTAGAAGATAAGTGAGGTGCCTAGTTCAGTTTCTATCCCTCGCATGCTACTTTCACATTTCCCTTATTGTGTGTGTGTGTTGTGTGTGGTTTTCCTCTCGATAAATAACTAAAATATAACTTTCAAATTGGTTGTGAAAATGTATTATGAAGGAGAATGCACATGTTCATCCAGACTTTAAACATTTTTTTTTAAATTAATAAGGTCAATGAATTTTTACTTGCTTTGAAAATGAAAGTGTGTTGAGCCCCCATATTTTATACATTATAGTTAAAACATGATATTAGTAGATTTCTTTATTTAGTTGTAGTTCGATGGGAATAGATTTATCGGGCTAGACTACTGAGTTCTAATACTCACACATAGAGTGTTTCCTTGTTTTTAGTTCTATTGCAGGTTCCAACTTCAGTTGTTCGCCTTGAGCGACGTTGGTTGTGGTATTAGAAAGTGACCCACGAGGTCACGTGGAGTTTTGGTTGTGGTCAGGATAATAGTGTTTTTGGTTGTTCTTTATTTATATTCTTTTGTTCTATTTATTTTCCTCAACTTAGTTTATTTTATTTTATTCCAAATCATTCCCACCTATTTATTATTGATACCCGACAGAAGTTGCTATACCGGGGGGATCAAGAATGCCCCTCAGGAATTGTTGCAGACTAGCTGGGGTGACCAGTTCAGGGTCGACCCTGGCTGGTTCATGACAAAGTGGTATCATAGGAGACCCTTGTTTTTTGTGGTGTTTGGTAGATAAAGATTAGGACTGTCAGGACTCAGGAGGTATGTGTGGGAACAGCGTCATGAAATCTTGCTTGCATTGATTCTCAAGTTACCAGGGTAGTCTGAGATTTCAGTCTTCTGCTATTTTTTTGGATTGAGGAATGAAAATTGAGGTGAGCCAGTGTCACATCGTGACCTAACATGGAGTAGTGACCCATGTGGATTCTGAGTCCATGGTTTAATTTTGTCATAGTTGTTGATGCTTACATGGGGCATGGATCACTACCATGTTTCATGGCTGAGTGCGACTGCTAGTTCCTCGTTTCGATTATTCTTTATAAGTTGTGTTTTGTTGCTTCTTGTTAGTGTAAGTGTGTTTTTGAAAATCAAAGTGTATTTTGAACTAAAAACATTTTTCTAAAATGGTATTAAATTGGTAATGAGGGTTTTTAAATTGAAGTATCTTTGGTTTGAATGTTAGTGTTTATTTGGTGTTGGTAAAGGGTGGCTTGGTGTGACCCTTGGTATTCTTTATAGAGTATAACATGTGTGTGGGTATGCATTAAAAGTTCGTGAGGCACTTGTTTATGGATGATGTGGATGGACACACATGTAATGATTCTTGGGATGTCATATGTGTGTTTTTTAAATATAAAGGAATTTTAAATTGGGTTTTCAATGAGAAATGGATTTTTGGTCGGTGAAAAGTGGCTTTTATTTTTGAAAAATGACCTTGGGATAAAGCAGGTTTGAAATTTTTAATGAAAATAGTGATTTTGGAAAAACATTATTTTGGTTGTATTTATATTTGTTTGAATTTCAGAATGATTGTCTTGGCTTGGGGTGATCTATTCAATTATGTTTTGGCTTGATGCCGATTTTGGTTTTATGCCCTATGTGTTGTCCAGAATGTGTCTCCTAGAAAAGTCCCCCAAAAAATTGTTAACGAGTCATACCCAATTCTAGTTCCTATAAAGTGTTGCCTATATATCGAGGTTATTGAGATCTTTTAGAGACAGTTATGTGGTTTGATGAAAGAAGAGAGTGTATTTGGGTTGTTGGGAACTCCTGAGGCTTTCATGCTTCCACTGTCTCAAGTTTGTTTGAGGGTCCGGTTTTGGATAAGTGAAGGTTGGATGTATCAACAAAGTTTGAGGTGGGTTGATGTGGTAGTTGTTGAAGTTCGTATTCATCTAATCGATCATACCTGAGGATGTGAAGTCCTGTGTCAGAAACATCAAAGAGTTGGCACCTAGAGCGCAAGTGATTGGGAAATTTGTTGCTCTTGTTGTTCGTGAGGTCTCCCTGTCTGGTGAGTGGGTCGCACGAGAGGAACCTGTATATAATAAGTAATTCTTATTTGTTATGATATTTAATTTTTCAGAACGCCTCCTAATGTACCATAGTTATGGCTGTTTTGGCCATTCCAAGCTGTCTTGCCACATCCATTAGATGTCTTGCCATCGTTGTGGCTGTTCAGGTCATCGGGTGATGTTCTGTAAGAAGCATCATTTGAAGAAGTAGTTCTGATCGGGGGATGATAGTGCCTGACTGTATGGAAGGAAATGCTTTAGCCATCACAGCCCCTGCCACAGGTCTTGAGTTGAATCTCGCACACAGTCAGAAGTTTCCTGGGATGTGAAGCCTCGACCTGGGTTGTCTTTTCCATGTTGGGATTGAAACATTTTAAAATATTATTGTTCTTGTTTCTCTGCAACTAAAGTTGTGTCTTCATTGTATGGTCATGATTTCAATGGAATAATGTGATGAACATGTTACATTGCATTCTAAATGGTCTTGTTTGCCTGAATAGGGTCTTCTGAATCGTGCATTTCTCTTAAAGTGTGTTTGACCTTTATATGGGTTGATATTGGTTTAGTTGTGCTCGTTTAGAGATGATTGTGTCTTGTGGAACTGTGGAGTGGTGTTTTTAAATTGTTGTTGAGTTTAAGTCCTTTTTGTGAGTTTTCTTTAGTGTTGGAAGTTTTTGGCTAGAGTCGAGATTACCAAGTTTCAATGGAGGTGTTCCCTTACTCGTGCTATGGAAATTGGTTTGGATCATTTTGGAGTTCCCATGTTGGACCCCTCCCTAGGGTGGTGTATTTGAGTATAAATTTCGTACTAGTTAGGTCCTTGTGGTGGGAAGAACCATCTTATGTTCTCCCATTATCTTGTGTTGGTGTTTTTCTTGAGTTGGTCAGGTGTGGCCTATGGAGTGAACCGTCACATGGAGGTTTTTGTTTTGTCTCTCAGTTTTTTTCGGGCATGGACTCGAGTTCGGATAGTCCTTTGGCTTGGAGGCTTTCTTGGTGCAGAAAGTGTCTGTGGTGGGGATAATTGTCACAACCCGACCCCGTATGCATCTTTTTATTTTATTTTATTATTTTATCAGTCTTTCATTAGTTGGAAGAATTTTATATTGAGGTCCAGTTTGAAATTATTGAAGCTTAATATTTTTGGTGGGTTCTGGTTCGGTGCACGGTCACCGCACCGGTAATGGTGACCGTGCATCTGACCCAGGTTACCGTAACTTTTCCAGGTGCTTAATATATATATATATATATATATATATATTGATAATATTATAATTTTTATCATTATATTGTTATGATAATAATAATAATTAATATTTTCATTTTCATTTTCATTTTTATCTTATATTTATTTTGATTTTATATATATATTTATTTATATTTCTTTTTATCCTTTATTCCCTAATTCTAGCCGCCCCCAGACTTCTCCTCTCTTCTCTCCCACGTGCCCGCCTCCCCCTTCTACCTTCCCTCATCCTGGCCGCGCTGGCCTCCGCCTCCCGCGGCAGCCCGCCGCACCGCCACCCAGCCGCCCGTCCCCGCCCTGCAAACCCCCCCTGCCGGCCTCCTATCGCCGCTCACCTGCGACCCATGCAAGGCCTCCCCCTCCAGTTATTCTCCCTCACTCCCTCTGGCCTCTGTCACAAGCTGACCCCGCATGGCCAGCTGCATCCTGTCGCAACCCGGCCACCCAGCACCGACCTCCCGGCCTCTAAAACCGACCGACCCCGCCATCCTGCAGCCGTCGTGCTACCTCCTCTCCCCCCTTCCGAATCACCCCACACCATACCTTCTGGAAACCCTGCTTTCGACCCACCGCGTCGGCTCCATCTCCTCTTGCTCTGCTGCCAACAAGTTCCCTCCCGCTTACCGTACACCAGACCTGTGCCAGCCTCTTGGTTGCCCTCTCCGGTCATGCCCTGGTGTCCCGACCGGTGACCTGCGCCAGCCTCCTAGTTTCCCTGCTCTGGCCGTGACCTCCAGTGACCCACTGCTCTGGCCTGAACCCCTCATCAAGTTGGAAAAGTCTTCCTTGGGTCTCAATAATGGGTATTCTGACTACTTCTTCCAAAGACCAGGTGGTTCGGATTACATCGGACCGCCTGCCGTTATTCACAGGGTGCTCTTGGTCTTGCTCGCCATCGCCAATAATGGTGAGAGATTTATTATCATGTGCACATTTAATTTAGTATCTCAATTTCTTTTATGAATCCCTGATAATTTTTTGTGCTACGTTGGTCCTCACTACTTTTATTTCAGTGTTCACAGTTAAAGGCGAGTTGTTTGGGATTGTTCTGCTCCTCTTTCCACTGTGTCGAGGAGAGGTTTGCGCTCTTCTTTGTTTGAAATTTTTTAAACCAATGTTTTCGTGTTTTTGAGTCCATGGTGATGTCTCTGCACTGCTTTGGTACTCACCACAGGCTTCGGCATGCATTTTTTTGAGCACAAGCATGAAGCAGGTCACGTCGTCATGTTTGGACTGCATGTTGAGGTAGGTCTCTCCACTTCACTTACTTTTAAATTTACAAATTATTAATTTCTTGATATTTTATAAATTTTTGGTAAATTATAAATAATATTTTTAGAATAATTATTTTATAAAAATGGTGTTTTTTATTTTTATGCATTGAAGTGAAATTTTATTTTCATGATGAACTGTCGCATCATGGTGAAAATGCAGTTTTGTTTTTTATTAAAATTACTTTATGAGTTTTTAACTGGGTTTTTGGTTTGATGAGAAATGTTTCTTTTTGATGAAAGATGATGTTTTCTTAAATAGTGGTTTGACATGTGAATAAATGTGTTGGTTTCATTTTGAGAAACACTTAAAGGCCTCATTGTCATTTTTTGATAATCATTTTGAAAGGGTGATCTGTGAAATCTATCCATGTCCATTTTGGATTTTTGAACTTATATTTGGTAAAACCCTTCTTGGGTTTGGTTCCTTGCATAGTTCTGATCCTTGTGATTGGGAGGGTCCTTAGTATGGGACCTCCCTTGTGAAATGTATGTCGATGGTAAGGGACTACCCTTGACGTGGACAGGGTGGTGCCGGATTGTGTGATGAGTTTGGATTATATATAAATTTATATATGCATAACTTGTGTTTGAATTGTGTGTCACACACCCCATTAGAAATATACATGGGAAAATGGCATAGTAAGTGAATCTTGTGAGAACAATTGTTGCACTAGTTTATATTACGCACTGGCTAGTGGCCCTTAGTATGGATGACACTCGGCTATGGGATTAGGCCCCTCGGTTAGGACATGTAGGGAAACACCGGGCAATAGGGCGTTATGACGTCATTGATATTAGGCATTTTTTAGGATGAGTCACATGTATAGTACGTTCTGGATTGTTCACGAGATCCTAGGTTCGACCCATGTTTCCTTTAGTGTTTGGTTGTCTGTGGCAGATAAGTGAGGTGCCTAGTTCAGTTGTTGTCCCTCATGTTCTACATTCACATTTCCCTTATTGTGTGTGTGTTGTGTGTGGTTTTCCTCTTGATAAATAATCAAAAGTTAAATTTCAAATTGGTTGTGAAATTGTTTTAAGAAAGATAATGCACATGTTCCTTCAGGCATTAAAATTGTTTTTAAATTAATAAGGGAAATGAATTGTTACATGATTTGGAAATGAAAGTGTGTGGAAACCCCATATTTTATACATAGTAGTTCAAACATGAAATTATTAGATTTCTTTATTTAGTGGCATTGCATTGGGAATAGATTTATCGGGCTAGCCTACTGAGTTATAATACTCACGCCTATCGTGTTTTCTTATTTTTCGTTCTACAGTATGTTCTAGCTTCAGATGTTCACCTTGAGCGACATTGGTTGTGGTAGTGGATAGTGACCCATGGGGTCACATGGAGTTTTGGTTGTGGTTTGGTTAGTAGAATTATTTGTTGTTCTTTATTTATTTTCTTTTGTTATATTTATTTTCCGCTGCTTGGTTTATTTTCTTATGGCCCAAATCATTCCCAACTGTTTAATTTTGAGGCCCGACAGTATTTTCCAGCCCTAGGGGATCGGGAATGCCCCTCGGGACTTGTTGTAGACTAGATCAGGTCACAGGTTCATGGTTGAGCAAGGATGGTTCGTGACAGTGAGGGTGACAAAATTAGAAATAGTTTTGTCTCATTCATGATTTTATTTATGTTCATATATTTCTAAGAGAAATGGATAGAAGAGTTCCTTTTTAGATATGAAAAATATCCAAAGGGCATGTTGTTTTAATCTATGTTAACTTATTTGAACCCCCTCACATGGTATTTAACATGTTTGGCCAAACATTTTATTTTGAAATTATTCCTTCTTTTGGTTAATCACTCAAATGATTCAATGTGGTATGAGACACTTTGTAATGTTTAATGGTTATTTTGATTATGAAATTTTTAATGATATTTTAATTTCATTATCATTCACTAAATTCAAAAACTATTGTTGTCAAATATCCTTCACAGAAAATACATTGTATTGATACTATCAATGTTAATTATTTGAATATATTATATTTTTTAAACAATATTTTTATAAGACCCATTTTTTGATGGGTTAATCATGTTTCAATTTGATTTTTATGAAACCTGGTCCATTTCCATAGGTAAAGCATGTTTCATAGTGTTTTTTATTTAACCAATTTATTTTACATGGATTACTCATGTTTCAACAATATTTTTATTTGACCCATTTTATTTCCATGGATTAATCATTATTCAAAGAGATTATTTTGAAACACATTTATTTTCAAGGGGTTAATCACATTTCTAAGAAATTATAGTGAAACATTTTTCCTTTTCATGATTTATAATGTTCTGAAATGAATAAATGTTGATTCAATGAGTATTTATGAATTTTAAATGTATTTTTCATGGAAATTAGAAATGATGGGAATGAATAAATTGTGTCAGGTGAGCATGATATAACTTATAAAATTGGTGTGGTAGAATATATCATTTCTTCATTGGGTACACCATAGATGGAATGGATCCATATTTCTTATTCCAATTGTTAGGGTTGGGTAATAAATCTTTAAGGGTTGAATGATATTCTATTACAAGATATGAATTTGTTTTCTCATTACATGATATAGATTTATAATGTTTCTAATTATCAAGATTCATATCACTTGGCTCCTAATTATTGATTATAATGGCTCTTTATTTTTACATGTAATCATATTTTTTGGTCCAGTTATTGATAAGAATGATATATTTTATGATTCTATTAAGATATTTGATTATTTAATCATTCCCTTAAAAACACATATTCTATTTATGAATGTTAATTGTTTATTCCTATGTATACCCTTACCAAGTGTTCGATATCACCCTTAATATGATTCCTTTTCCCTAGTTTTTAAATATTGATATTAAATGATTTTGGTAT
The DNA here is from genome assembly GCA_963277665.1 of Viscum album. NCBI lineage: Eukaryota > Viridiplantae > Streptophyta > Magnoliopsida > Santalales > Viscaceae > Viscum > Viscum album. The sequence goes on along the minus strand of OY728150.1, from coordinate 1,604,209,288 downwards.
ATAAAGGATTCAAAAGGATGAATTTTAAGAACTATTATGAAATAAGAAATGTTGGGTTAAATGTGAGAAATGTTATTTTGATGACATATGGGTCCAAGTTGATATGAGTTGTTTATGTAAGAGTTTTTCATTATTCTATAAAACTATAATATTAGAAATCCCTGAAGGTTATACCGGGTCAATGTTTTAGTTTTGATATTTCATGGTTTAGATGAAATATTTTGACCACAATTATTTCCAAAAATGCATGGAATGCAAAGATATAGATTTCAGTATAGGAATTGGTATTGTGAATTAAGGGTTTTTATAGTTGGAATTAAAGGTCGGTTTAGATAACAATGAAGATTAGGATTTTTTCATGTGTGGATATATTAAGAGTTATGGATACCATTATTACTCTATAATCTTAAGTATTATAATGTTTTAAAAGAATTAAATTCCACCTTGAGTTTCTAAGAGATGAAATCGTAATGTGATTTTTGGATATGTTTTTTGGGATGAAGTATTTATAACCCCTAGGATCAAAATGATGTGTATTTAGGGAGCATCATTTTTCAAGTCTAATGGAAAAAATAAAACCAAAACTGGAATGCTTGGGGAGAACCCATATCATCAGTAAAGGTATCAAGGCATGAACCCATAACCGAAGGATGATAAGTGCTTCGTACTGTAAGAATCGATATATTATTTTTTAGGTATGATTTTCCTTTTCAGGTCATTTTTGAGAAAAAGTGGAATTTATAGAAATTTTTGAAGTACACTCTGTGTACCTTATAAGTACACACCATGTAGCGGCCATGCACACAGCTGGGCGGGGGTGACTTGGAGGCCTCCTAAAGCGAAGTATGGAAACAGAGAGTACACGCTGTGTACTTCAAAAGTATATGCCATGTACTTTCTTTTGTTTTTCATTAAACACATAGGGGTCACGTCTAATCGACAGAACCATCTTCTTCTAGGTTTTATTCGTCCGAGAGAACCCGTATGTTCGTGATCCTTCTCCGAGCCCTCGAGCCTCCATCCGATCTCTGATTCAGCAGCCATCTATTGCGTTGGGATCGCCTCAGTAATCTCTCTCTTCTTCTTGATCTTCGTTTTATTATTCCTCTTCTTCCTCATGTTATCCTCCATTGAACATTTTAAATGTTTTTTTAGATATTCGGTGTTCGTAGGTGATTCAAGCCTTTTGTATCAAATATAGTGATCTCTCAACAACGAGGTATGTGGTTTTTCATTTTGGTTGAATGTCCTTTAGTTTTATGTGCATCTTTTCCCAATACCCATGAAAGGGGTATTGAGCATTTACCGTTTTAGCCCTATTGATTCTCATCTATGATTTTATGCTCGAGTATATGGTTATTGATTTTGAATATGGTGGATTTTTGTGCTTTGGATGTGTTTCCCATGAATGTTTTTCTTGTTTTGAACATTGGGTATAGTTTTCATGTTAGGATAATATTGTAGGATGGTGTGACTATTGTTATATTATGCTATTATGATTTAGATAAATATCCAAGTATTTATTGAGGGTTACCTTGGCCGATATGCACAAAGAAACTTTCTTGAATTACACAGGACTATGAAAACCCAGTGTATAGACCATAGGGAGAATGGAAGTTGAGGGCTTCTCCAAAGTGTTTGTTTTACTTACGCTACGAGACCACAAGGGGAATTGATGTGAGTGATTCCTCAGATTTTCTGTAGTTCCTCAACACAGTCCACATGGGGAATGAGACATTGAGTGCTTCCCCAGAGCGCCTTTAGTACCGTTACGAGACTATACGGGAAATTGATGGTGTGTTCTTCCTCAGAGAGTCTATGATTAAGTTGAACCAGAGGTTTTATACTAAGTGTACATCCCAAAGGGTTTCCTGTTCTTATTTGGTAGGACCCTAGTAGATAGGCTGTGGGTACATCCTAGAGTGTTACCTGTTTGTGTTTATCTTCTTTGTTAGTTGTTTCATGATATTGAAATTGTGGATTGTTTACTATTGAGTACTTTCATATTTACTATTTTCTGTACTTTTACCTACCATAAACTCATTGACTATTAAGAACAGATCTCATGGTTGTTGCCAATAGGTATTTTGTCTCACACCCTATTTGCGACATGATTTTGGGCCCAAAAATATTATATTGTTGCAGGTATAGACAAGGGATACTGCCCTTCTACATCAGGTACTTGACATGTTGTGGAGCTGGAGAGCATGAGACCAAGCTTATGGTTGCGATGCTATGTAGCTGATTATTTATTTTCTTTTGTACATGGTGTATTATTTTATTTCATCATTTTCCTTTGTTTCTATGCTTTCCTCCACATATGTATCATGCATCATTTTATATATGTGCTCTAATTTCTTCTATCAGTCTTCTGCTGTTTATTTTTGTATGATATTATTACTAATTCCACTCTTGTTTGTATTTTTTTACTTACAATATGTGCTCTACCAATGAGGGAATTGTTTTCCTACTATCACACCCAAGGCCCTCGCTGCTACTCAATAGCCTCTGGCATTCAAGGAAATGCATTTGAGGCCATGTAACCATCCGGGTACGGGGTCCCTTTGGGTATCTTTCAGAACCTGGACATTACAATGTGGTATTGGAGGAATTCATTTCTTCTTGACTTACTGTTTGGATCCTATTCTAGGGGATAGGGAAAAATAGGTACTTGGTTATAAGTTGTGCATAAGAGTATCTAACCTGTGTACATGCAATATCCAATATACAACCTTTAATGCAATTTTATATTTTATAAAAGTTTATGGTTGCCTTTATTTTCACCGTTATGTGACTCACATGTTTTGTGCTAGCTATTATTTATGGTATAGAGGTTCTATTTTGGTCACAACCCAATGAGATGATGGTATACCATCTCATGCATCATATATTCACTTACTATAAATCACATGTCATGAATTTTTTCCAAGCTATATATGGTGAATTAGAAGTTGCATGATGTTGTGATAGATTTTGTGTAGAGTATGCATGATGTTGTGATAGATGCCTTGATAAAATACCTACTGTTTGATAGGGTATTTTTTGTGTAAGGTTTTTTCTGAATGAATGCCACACTTTGGTTCTTGAGGTTTTATGGGCCCTCGTGTACTAGAACATGGGGGATCATTGACTTTTTTCCATGTTATAACTTTTATAAGATGTCGAACATTGATTCGCAGGGAGTATGGGACCTCATGGAATGAAATTTGGAACTTTCAAGGTTAATTTAAGTATTTTCTGGGTTACAAAGTAGTTTCTGAGGATTACTATCCGAAAAAACCCAGAATAAATGTTGTGTAATGTTAAGCACAAGCCACATGTTCTTCTGTTTGGGAAGAAAATGTTTTTTCTTAAGTATATGCTCAGTTATCTCTAACCGTGTCGTAGGCAGTGTGGGAAGAGTCTCGAGATGGGGAAGTTCTGCTTGGAACACAACGTTTACTAGTTTAACACCCCATGTAGTGTTGACCTTGTGCCTGCCAGTGTAACCAATAACATGGACAGATAAACCTTAAGCAACACACACCTTTTCATGATTGAACATGTCGTGTAATATGACCCAGGTACCATGCCATGTCTCTAACAACATGGTTTGGTGTGATCCTTTCACGTACACACCGTGTCCTCCATGAACACGCCATCGAGAGTGAGTCGTGTGTTAGGTCGTGTCACTAATAACATGGGACATGTGATTCTTTTCTAGTATAATCTGTGTCTACTGTGAACATGCCATGTAGTCTTGTCATAGGGGAACCGTGTGGCTTAACCATGTAAAAGGGCTCGGGCAGAGAAATTTGATTCAAGTACATGTTGCATGTTAAGAGAAAATGCCAGGTGTTTTGGTTGTTACATGACATTGGTTGGAAAAACTACACACCCATTTGAATGACTTAAGGGAACACGCTGTGTAGGGTTTTCACACGCCATGTAATCAAGATGTGAAAAACATGAATGTTTTCCTTCTCATGCTCCCTTTTCACACTTCTATGTTTCAGTCCCTGTTAATCATGATTTAAGGTGTGCGTCTGACCTTGTAGAGTCATTCCACCGAGATATCATCTGGTTTCCTTCCAGTTGCAGGGCAGTGATCATATGTCGGATATAGCTGATTAGGGACTTCCTGTAGATCCTCATGTTGTTCTAGTCTTGGCACCAACATTTCTACCCGATACCGGTGTTGATGCATAGTTCAGGGAAGGCTTCTTGAGAAAGATGAAAACATTTTAGGGAGCATCACCTCCTTCCTCGTTGATGGTAGATCTGACGTGGGTTTTCCAACAGCAGCATCCTCCTACTTTTTCAGGGGATGGAGGGCCTCAGGCTGTATAGTCATGGCTGGAATCCATGCTGACGATGTTTGAGCATATGGATACTCCTCCAGAGAGGAGGGTCAATTTCACTACCTATATTCTTTGGGAATCCGCCAAGAGGTGGTGGGATGTGATCTCACGGGCAGGACACCAGTAGGTTATGGCGTGGGATGAGTTTCAGTGCATCTTCTACGATTACTTCTATCTATAGAATTTGAGGGATGATTGAGCCTGATAGTTTATGTGTCTGGAGTAGGGTAATATTTTTGTTATGGAGTATTCCTCATGCTTTACTGAGCTATAGTGCTTTATGCCTATTCCATGAGTTGGTCAGTTATTCCAGGAAAAGAAGTTCAAGAATGGTCTGAGGCATGACATCCGTTCATAGGTGAACATATTTATATTGACATCAATCACTTCTATCATCAACCATGCCCTGATCATAGAGCAGAATATGAGGGATTACCGAGTTTTGATCTTGGTTGGATCAGAATTTAGAGTTATCATCCCTCATACTGATAGTAGGAAGATCCACAGGGAGTCTTCGCGCGATTATCTAATTAGGCGAGCAACATCTTCGTATAGGTAGGTGGTGTGCTACCAGTGTGGAAAGAGTAGCATACAAGGCCACATTTTTGGAAAGACCTAGTGGACAACCAACCCTGCATCAAGATGGGTCACCTTCAGCACTTCTATCTGATCTTATCACCCATATTTTGTGATAGGGGTTCTTCTATGACTCAGCTTTCGTTAGTAGCACCACCATTTTCTGACCAGTCTGGGAACTCGTGTTATTTTGGACGTTCAGCCAGAGGGGGTGGTTGTGACGATGGTGTTCGATCACTTGTTTTTCAACGACAATGGAGTAGATTACCTCAAAGTTGTCATTCAGGGTCACAGGTCTATGGAATAGGCCAGACCTTTGCAGCGGAGCATACCCAGCAGTAGCAGGATCCCATGCCTTCTATAGTTTGAGGTATGATCCTTGTTTCCTCAGTTTTATCTAAATCTCTATTCGATACAAGGGCTTTCCAAAGATTTATATCTATTGCTGTTTTGGAGAACCTGGTGCTCTGCATCTTTTCTTCTTTTGATATTTTGACACTAAACACTCTATTGGGGACTAGAACTGATAGTGTACGTTAGTGTATGGAGTTCGCTCTAGAGGTTGGTCGGTTTCACCTCTTATGGGACCTCTATGTCCTAGAGTTGACCGACTATGATTTCATTCTCATAATGAAGTAGTTAGTTCCTTTCCCTGTAGTCATTGACTATTGTCGTCGCAGGGTGAGTTTTAAAATCACAAGAGGGTGGATCATTTCTTCATAAGGGTGAGTGGGATGTCCAAGCGAGTAGAGCGGGTCCAGAGCATCATGGGTTAGGAGGAGTTACTGTTAATTTTGCTACATTATATATGGATGATCAGGGGACCTCACAATAAGACTTTCCTCCAGTGGTGGATCATCTCAGGGATTTGTTTCCAGAAGACTTTTATGGTTTTCCTTCAGAGAAGGAGGGGGACTTTTCAATTGAGTTTGTGATAGGAGCGGCTCCGGTGTCCATCATTCCTTATAGGATGGCTACACCAGAGTTTCAGGAGCTCAAGAAGCAGGTGGAGGAGTTATAGGGATTGGGTTTCATTCGACCCAGTACTTCTCCTTGGGGTTCGCCTATCTTGTGTTCAAAAAAGTCAGAGGACACCCTCAAGCTTTGTGTAGATTATCGGAATTTGAACCTATTGATGGTCAAGAATAGATATCATTTACCACGGATTGATGATCTCTTTGATTTTCTTCGAGGAGCCAAGGTTTTCTCGAAGATTGAATTTCAGTCCAGTTATCATCAGTTGCATGTTAGACCATTTGATATACATCTCACAGCCTTCTGAAGTTGGTATGGTCTATATGAATATATGGTTATGGCATTCGGTCTCACAAACGCACCTACAGTTTTCATGGCACAGATGAACCGAGTGTTCCATCCATACTTGAATTCCTTCATGGTGGTTTTTTGTGGATGATATCTTGGTGTAATCTCACACTAAGAATGACCATGAAACCCATCATGAGATCATTCTGAGTACAATTAGAGATCATCAATTATATGCTAAGCTCACAAAATGACACTTTTGGATAGATCAGATTCACTTCTTGGGTCATGTTATCTCAAATACAAAAGTGTCAGCAGACCCAGAGAAAGTGAGAGCAGTAGACTCCTGGGTGAAGCCGAAGAATGTATTTGAGGTGCGATGTTTTATAGGGCTAGATGGATACTATAGAAATTTAATTTATGACTTTTCATACTTAGCAGCACCACTGATGAGTCTTACTACCCAGGGTTCGATGTTCTTGTGGCCAAATTCATGTGAGTCATCCTTTCAAGAGCTAAAGGGGAGGATAAATTCAGCATGGATAATAGTGTTTCCAGATCCAGGAAAGAGCTATACTGCTTATTGTGACGCTTAAGGTATCACGCTATTAGCTGTGATTATGTAGGGAGATGGATTTATTGTGTATGAGTCTCAGTAGTTGAGACAACATGATAGAAACTACCTGACGAATGATCTCGAGCTGGCTACAGTTATCCTTGCCTTATGTTGTTGGAGACATTATCGTTTGGGGGATCATTTTGTGGTTTTCACTGACCATAGAAGTTTCAATTACATCTTCACTCAGCATGATCAAAATTTGATATAGTGAAGGTGGGTCGATTACCTTCAGTATTTTGACATTGGGCTTGCCTAAAAGCCTGGGAAAGGAAATGAGGTAGCTAAAGAGTTGATCACAAGGACATAGATACAAGAAGTTTAGGAAGCCAGTAGAGAGTGGCAGCTTATGTCCCGGTTCTCTGAGATGCATTTGGAGGTGCACGACAGACAGTGGTAGACATTCCTTTCTTCTATAGCTCTTACCTCTACCCTTCTTGATTGAGTATGAATGAGGAAGCTATCAAATACTGAATGCCTAGTCCTACAGGAAAGTGTGCCATGGGAGGAACCTATACCTAGATGGACTATAGGAAAGGATGAGATCTTGCATTTCTAGGGGCACGTATGGGTTCCAATAGAAATATGCAAGGAGATGATGCGAAAATCTCATTCCACAGATTGGGAAGTTCATCACGGTGTCAACAAGATGTATCATGATCTTCACTTTTAGTATTGGTTTCCATGTATGAAGAGAGACATTGCAGGTTTTGTCACAAGGTGTTCCACCTGTCAGCAAGTGAAGGTGAAGCATCAACGACCAGTAGGGTTTTTTCAGAAGTTACAATTCCAAAGTGGAAGTGGAATGATGTTGATTTTAATTTCGTAACAGGGTTCCTGATGTCTCCTTTAGGTAATGATACATTATGTATTTTCATTGAAAAACTTACAATGGTTGCTCAGTTGTTGCCCATCATGGTGACCTTCAGTGTTGATGAGCCGGGACGGCTGTACATCCATGAGATTGTACATCTGCATGGAGTTCCACACTCCATCATTTTATATAGGGATGAACGTTTTACTTCTCTGGTCAGGTAGGGACTATTGAACTTTTTGGGTACACAAATGCTTTTGAGTACAACATACCACACCCAGACTGATGGCAAGTCTGAGCGTACGATTTAGGTGCTTGAGGACATGCTATGAGCTTGAATCCCATATTTTGGAGATTTTTGGGATAACCTTATACCTCATGTAGATATTTTCTACAACAATAGTTTTCAAGAAACTATTCAGATGGAAACTTATGAGGATTTGTACAGTAGGCAATGTTGATCACCCTCATATTGGGTGGAGGCAGGAGAGGTAGCTTTGCTGGGACCTCATCTTTACCAAGAGACCACAGAGCAGATATAGTAGATTCAGGAGAGGATGGCTATTGCATAGTCTCGACAGAAGTCTTCCACTGGTCAATGGAGACTACCATTAGAGTTCATGGTTGGGGATCTAGTTTTCTTGCGTGTCATAATGAGGTTGGGACACAATATGATTAGGAGACATGGTATGCATTCTCCATTGTATGTTGGGCCTTTTGTGGTGTTGGAGAGATTTCAGCTGGTTTCCTTTCAGTTTTAATTACCTTAGAGGTATCTTTCTATGTATGATGTCTTTCACATTTTTTTATTTGATATTACTTTACAAACATGTCTCATTTTTTCTAACTCGAGGTGGTTGACTTAGAAGCGGACACAAATTTCGAGGAGCATCCTATTAGGATTGTCGATAGTAGTAACAAGGATCTTTATAACTAGTCTGTTCCTCTAGTATGGGTGCTTTTGCAGCATGGTCGAGTACATGAAGAGACTTGGGAGAGGGAGGAAGACGTACGATCGTAGTTGCCAGAGATGTTCTGGGTTTCTTCTTATACACTGCCTTATTAGGGAAAATCAGTGATGAATGTATTTAATGGGGGATGTTTTCAAGAACCCATATCTTATTTACAGGTATGTTTTCCCTTTTGTTGTAATTTTTGAGAAAAAGAGGAATTTCTTGAAATTTTCGATGTACACTCTGTTTACTCTGTTACCGCATGTAGCCAGGTGCTGGTCGTGTAGCGGCCATTCACCGGACCGTGTGGGGGTGACTTGGAGGCCGCCTAAAGCAGAGTACGGAAATGGTGAGTACATGCTGTATACTTAAAAATTACATTCTATGTACTTTATTTTTTTCATTAAATGCAGCAGGGTCCCGTCTTATATCCATAATCGCCTTCTTATAGGTTTTGTTCGTCTAAGAGAACCCGTACGACCACAATCATTCTCTAAGCACGTGAACCTCCATCTGATCTCCAATTCAGCCACTATCGATTTTATTGGGATCGCCTCGGTATGCTCTGTAATATACTTGATCTTCATTTTATGATTCCTCTTATTACTCATGTTATCATCTGTTGAACATTTTATATTCCTTTTTAGATCTTTATCATTCAAAGGTGATTCCAGCCTCGAGGTTCACATATAGTGATCTCCGAATACCGAGGTAGGTAGTTGGTTCCTTTTTGTAGAATGTCAATGAGTTTTATATGAACATTTTCCCAATATCCATCAACAGGGTATTGAACGTTTACCGTTTTAGACCTATTTTTTATCCTTCTATACTTGTATACTTGAGTAGATGACAATTAATTTTAAATATGGTTATTTTTTGTGCTCTGGCTATGTTGAACATGAATGTTTTGCTTGTTTTGACTTTGAGTATTGTTTTTCTGTTAGGAATTTGTGTACTTTTCAATGCCTAGTATTGTAAGATGGTGTGAAATTTGTTCTGTTACACTGTTATGCTGAATAATGTTATCCAAGTAGTTTTTGAGGGTTACCTTGGCCGATATGTACTATGAAATTTTATTGAATTACACAGGGCTATGAGAACCTAGTGTATATACCATAGGGAGAATGGACATTGAGGGTTTATCTAGATTTTTGTTTTACATAAAATGTGAGTCCACTGGGGGAATTGACCTTGAGTGCTTCCTCAGAGTGTCTGTATTTCCTCGATGCAGGACACATGGTGAATGAGACGTTGAGTGATTACCCTGAGAGCCATTAGTATCGTTACGAGACTATAAGGGGAATTGACGGTGAATGATTCCTCAGAGAGTCTATTCTTAAGCTGAACCAGAGGGGTTAGACTGAGGGTTACTACCCAAGGGGATGCATGTACTTGTTTGATAAGACCAGATGGGATATGATGTTGGTACTTCCTAGAGGGCTACCTATTTGTGTTTATCTTCTTGGTTAGTTGTTTCTTGATATTGAAATTCTGGATTGTTTTCTGTTGAATACATACCTATTTGCTTTTTCCTGTACTTTTACCTACCATATACACATTGACTGTAAGGCATGGATCTTTTGGTGGTTTCCTAATAAGATTTAGTCTCACGCCCTATTTGGGCCATGCTTTTGGGCCAAAACAGATTATATTTTCACAGTTATAGACAAGGGAAAGCAACCGTCTACTTTAGGTACTTGACATGCTGTGGAGCTGGAGATCACCAGACCAAGCTTAGGCTTGCGATGTTGTAAAGGTGAAGAATATTTTTCTTTTGTACTCAGTTTAGTACTATATTTCAGCATTGTTATTTTTTTCGCTTCTTTCCTAGACATATACATCATGAATCATTTTATATATGTGCTCCAGTTTATTTTATTAGTCTTACACTACTTATTTTTGTATTATATTATTACTCCTTCTTCTCTTGTATGTATTTATTTACATCCGCTATGTACTATGCCAATGGTGGAAAAGTTTTCTCACTATCACCCCAATGGCCCTCGCTGCTAGTCGGTATCCTATAACGTTTGGGGAAATGTGCATGTGTCCATGTGACCAACTGGGTACGTGGTGCCCTTGTGTGGATTCTGAAATCAGGACGTTACAATGTTGTTATGGAAATCCCACATCAAAGGAGGAGGATCACATAACACCCAATTATAGGGTGGTGTGGGTACCTCTCCCATCATGAGGCCTTTTCCTAGGGGGATTTTGAGGGCCAAAACCCTGGAAAAAAAAAACTGTGTGGTTTAGGCCCAAAGCAGACAATATCATGATCATGGGCTAGACTGGGCTATTACAAATGGTATCAGAGATGGTGTTCCTTTGATCTTCCAGTGGGTAATCTAGGCCCTTCTAGGGGGGTGGGTTATGGAAATCCCACATCGAAGGAGAAGGAGCATGATACACCCCTTTATAAGGTGGTGTGGGTACCTCTCCCATCATAAGGCCTTTTTTGGGGGGTGTCTATGTGCCAGGTCCTAGGGAAAACAAAACTATGCAGGCTAGGCCCAAAGAAGGCAATATCATGACTGTGGGCTGGACTGGACCGTTACACATAATCTATAACTACACCTCATGATTTCATTATTTTCATGCTTTATTTTCAATTAATTATTATGATTATTAATGAGACATGTGAGATATTATTTTATGAATAATGGTTTACTTGTGTTGGAATAATATATAAAGAAGAAATTTTAATCATTAGGATTTAATCTTAGTTAGGGAAAGTTTCATGAATTTGGAGGATACATACTTATTTATTAAGTTATTTTAAAATTTTGTTGTATTTATTTTATTTTGAATATTAGGGTATCATTTTAATGATAACTTATTTTGGGAATTATCATACCATGTTAAAAAAATTAGGTTTTTGTTAATATAAAAAATATTTGTGAAATACCTTGACTATCCCTTTAATGGATAATATTTCTTTAAATATTTTTTTAGTTATTCATGAATTAATACCTCATCTAGAATATTTTTTTGTCACAAGGATGAAATTTTTGTGAAAATTAATGAATGGTTAAAATTATACAAATATGTTAAGTATATTTTCTCTTGGAATAGATGGAATGAATAATATTTAACTTTTAGAATGGATGCTTGAAATAATATGTTACCATATTACCCACTTTTCTAATGACATCCATGACTGTTCTCACACCTATTTATTTTTTCTCATCGTTGAATTTATCATGAACATGTTCTCCTGTAGTCTCTATTAGAGCATGGGAATTAGGTTTTTCCTTCCAAAATAATATTTTAATTTTCAAAAATGTTCTCCCTTGCTATAATTTATTACATTCTAGAAATCCTATTATTTTTATGTTATCTACATTCAATTTTTATAGGGATATTTTATTAAATCTCTTTATGTTGTATGTTTAAATAATGAAATTATAAAAAAATTTATCCTTTCACAACTAATAAGAATTTTAATGGGTAAATTAATTTTAATTTTGGAAGGATGTTACGTGTTAAAATTTTATGATATCGATTATTTCAATATAATTTCAATTATTTAATATATATTTTTATATGAAATGCATATTATTTCTAAAACCCCACATAAAAATATGTTTATCTTATGTTTCATTGAACATTGAATCCCATAGTTGAATTATATTACATGATTGGTTGAGTCATAGTGACAACAATATAGTAACAACATTACTAATTTCAAACAATAGATATCACATTACCATTCTAATGATGAGAATTAAAATGATTAACTAAATTGAAAAATCATTTATTAATTAATTTTAACAAATTTATTCATTTTTTACTAATTTATTATAAATAATGGTCAATTGAGTACAAATGACGTGTTATTGTGAAATCTATTCTTATTACACGAATGAATGATTATCGTAAAAAATTAAATTAATCACTATTAGTGACAACTATTAATGAAATATATATTTTAAATATTTCATATTTTTTTGAAATGAATCCAAATTTTTTTTATTGTGGTAAGATAATAATAAATAAAATTATTAATGTAGTTGATTCTATATTGTTTAAATGCATTTTTAATGCCTTTTAATGGTACACATATTTTATTTCTAATTATTACGAATTTTTTATTTTTTTCAAAAAAATAAAATAAAATTTTTAAATTGGAATATCTTGATTTACTTACGGCTATTTTTTGGTTTTTTCCTGAGAACATTCATATTTTTAGGAATAATTAATAACATTAAATTTTATTTTAAAATATCATTTTTCATCTAATTTATTTATATTGTAAATTAATTTAATTAATAAAATTTAAAATATAATCAAATAAGTTATATATAATTTACAACTTATTATTTCAATTGAAACAATTATAACTAAATTTAGATGTAAAATATTAGTTTTTTTAAAATTTATTACTTAAAAAACCTGATTGGTCGTCTCATTTGTGTGATTAATTTTGAAATAATTTCAACAAATTATGTGATTTGAATTTGGAATAATGAATTCCATATTTTTAATAATCATAATATAAAATTTATATTAATTTTAGCTTAGTTATTTAACAAAAAAAATTAGTGAAAATAATTAAAATTAATTACAAAGGTTAAGGTAAATATTTGGTTACATAGTGGTTACATAACAATCATAAGAGTCTAAATAACCTAGAAATTTTTTTAAAAACAATTATCTTGATATTATTCAACCATATAACCAATTTTATGTAATTTATACATTTATTGGAATCAGATTATGTAATTAATACCACTCTATAGTGATTACATTTTTATATTTACAATAATCACACCCCCCTCCACTATAAAAAAGAATTTACACTCCCCAATTTTTCACACATTAAATACAATTTTATGATCCAAAAAATATAAATATTAGCTCCCAAAATGAGGACCCTATAAATAGATTCCTCACCTTTGGAATAAGTAAGACCAATGAAAGACTTTGGTGTAAACCAAAAGGAGGTACCCCAAAAAGAGGTAACATTCGTCAACATAGATTTATGTTTTATTTCATTCGCCACCTATTTTATTTTTCTTATTATGTTATTATATAATGAAATTAGTATCCTAAATTATGTTATATGTTGTTATGTTATGGTTTATATCCAGACCTACTCAGACACCAATCAAATTTGTATCATAATTATCATTTGTGTACAACAAACTACCTCCTGAAAACATGATGTCATTCATTTTTTACTTTACCACCTATCATGGTTTGGAATTATGATGGAAATAATTTTATTTTATTATATATATGATAATTATAATTTATTAATTAATATTTATTTTATATATCGCACATACCTTCATTATTTCCATGTTGTGAAAATTTAATAACATCGTCAGTGGATGTGTGAACTACTATATCCTCAAAGTGATGTGATATGTTCACACATTACAAGGAATGTATAAATGAGGAATTTAATTAAAAAAATTTGAAATAAATACAATATATATAAAATTCATGAACTAATTAACTTTTTGGAAATATAATGTATCATTTTATTTATGGACCATTCACACATTCGAAAAAGTTAGAATGTATGTCATGGATGTATGGACAATCGCCTCATCGACGCGATACAATTCCTTTTACATCATGAGAATTATATATAAATAAGTATAAATAATTAAAATATAGTTTATTTACGATATAATTATCATTATTTTAATATATAATTTACTTTTATTCTTTCTATAATTATCATATAAAAAATGGGAACGTTACTGATGCGTTAGTATGACCTACCATCACCATGAATCGATCATTGGATTATCTTTCTTAACAATCATTCATTATTGATTTTAAAAGTATAATTGATGTATAAATTTGATAATTATGAAATTATTATTAGACTGGATATGTTTTCATAATGAACCTTTTTGAACATATTTTACATACCAAAGTTGATTTTGACACATAAAGTAAATACTATCCAAACATCAAAATGAAACATTATTCATTTAGTAATTGTATATAACATGTAAATAATTTTACTAATGTAATAATAAATTTGTAAATATTGACGAATCATTAATATAATTAAAACATTTTTATTATTACGGTTGATAGAGGAAAACCATGATATATCAGACTAATGGTAAGAGATTTCATCTCAATTTCAATTCATTGAATCATACTATATTTTTATACAACTAGTTTCTATTATATGGAAGGTCTAATTACTTATGACTTTTTGTATCATGATTTTCATTTATTTAATGATATTAAATATTTTAATTCAATTTTTTCCTTCATATAACTCATTATTCAAACATACTCATATATTAATGGATTCTGATATAACTTTTTAGATATTCAAGATAAATGTCATATTCAACACATACATATTTTGTGTACTATATCTATTTATGTTTTTGTATATTATATATTTAGTTATATTATCTACATGTTATTTAAATAATTTATTTAATTAATATTTTTCATTTGGTTTTCATCTTCAATGTTCCCAAATCAGTAATGGATTATTATCACTATTTTCATTCAATGTGACTTTTGTTATGGTATATAGCTTTCTTATTTTATATGGATTAAAAAATGCCACATTGGAATGTAACTAAATGAGTCTCCTTATTATCATGATATTTTATGTTCCATTTAACATTATTACTTTTTGGGGTTATTTATTCATATTTTTCAAGGTGTTATGGGATTCTTTGGAATGTTTGAAGATTATTTTTTTAATTAATGTTTTTAGTGGTCATTTATGGTCATTTACATTTATCATCTGAATGAAACTTTGGGGATACATATACTCTATAGAGGATATTTTTTATTGGTACAATACTCATTCATTATTTTTATGTTTTAGGTTCTCTTTAAAAAAATTGTTGTCAAACACATCTATTTTCCATCCATTAATCTTGTTTCAAATTTATTATTATGGAACACAATTTGTTTCAATGATTTAACTGTATTTAAAAGAGATTTTTATTTAACCCATTTATTTTCCAAGTGTTACTCATTTTTCAAATAGATTTTTATTTATCCGAATTCTTTTCCATGGGTTAATAAGGTTTTAAATTCATTGTTTTCAAACCCATTTTATTTTCATGGTCTAATAAGGTTTCAATGATATTGTAGTGGAGCCAATTTTTTTTCATGGGATAATAATTTTCTGAATTAAGTAAATGCTTCTTAAATGATTTTTTATGAATTATATATGAATTTGGTTCCTAGACATTATAAATTATGGGTGAACCTAGATAAGGGCATGTGATCTTTATCTAGCTCATACGATGGGTGTGCCCAGGTTGAACATCGATAGATTGGGTACTCTATAGATAAAAGTTAGCCATATTTTTTATTCTATTTCTAAGGGTTATATAATGGTTTAAATAGATGATTTCACATGATACCAATACATTTTTTCCATGATTTCTCTGGGTTTATAATATTTCTAATGACTGAGATTGTTATTACATGGATAAGGATTCTTTATTATTAGGACTCTTAAAATTCCCATATTTTCATATTTTAGGGACCATGTATTAATGTTTATAAGTTATTCTATTATTTTATAATACAATTTTATTTAGTCATCATTCCCATATTCACTGTTATGCTTGTTGATGACATTTAATTATCAATTCATATGTTGACTGTTAATGAGTATTTTACCTATGATTTATTATATTTAATTTTACCCATGTTTTAAATAATGATGTTGATAAACTTATAAATATCACAGATTTCAAAAGATGATTTTTATGACCTATTGTTAAATATTAAAATATGGGGTAATGGGAGAAATTTATTTTCTAATGACTTTTCAGTCTAGATTTATTTGAGTTGTTTGTGTAATATTTTGTATTAATAATACAAAACTATAAACCTATAAGAAAAAAGATATGGTACATGATTCATGTTTTCCAATTGATGTTTCTTATTTCAGATGAAAAATTTGGGTCAGAATTATTGACATCAAATTTCAAATATAATGTTATTGAATTTTACACATGATCTAGAAGTGTGATTTTGGACTCTTATAGGATAAATCTTAAAATTTATGACCATAATAGAATAAATATGATCCCATAAACTCCATAGATGTAGTAATTAACAATTTAACGATATAATTATAATTTATTCATTGAATTCCATATACATCCTATTCTGGATTTCCGTTTTCATTATATTTAACAACATGATTTTTATTTTTTTGATATGTTGTAGGATGAATTTTTATTCAATTATTATATTTCGAAAACTATAATTTTCCCTCCTTCTTATTATCCCTTATTTAGTTTAAATTTTTATCTTACATCCTATTTATCTCATTTATTCCATTCCAAATATATGATTTAATTAACCCCTTATCCTTCATTATATTTTTCAATTTAATATGATCAATCGAAAAAATATATTTATAGCCTAAACCAAATCAATTACATTGGAATAATCAATAAATTAATTACACATTTTTACAATCATGAATATATATCAGTAATGGATCTTATCATGTTATCCTTTTGTATCCATCCTTATATAATATAACCATATCATTATATTAAATATATAAATTCATTAATTACCTCTTAAAAACTATAAATTGATTATAATTTAATAATTTCCCTTTAAATAGTTAATCAATTTTTTTCATAAATATTTATTTTAGTTCCATATATTTATTTGGATATTAAATATATGACCACCATTTTTTATATCCCTAATATTTTATATTGAATGAAATATAAAAAATAATCTTCCACACATCATTTTTCAAATATATTTATCTCTTACACGACTAATTTTGCAATAAATATTGGATTCATCATCCTTTTTTTGTTTTTTGTTGCCTCATAATGTGATATAGAGTGATTAATCAACTTACAACATCACTTGGTTTCACTATGGGCATGATTCTTTTGATGAAAAGAATATTCATGTCACCTGAAAATGGAATATTATTCATATAATTTATCATAACTCTATATAATTAGATAAATTAATATTCCAATCACAATACATGATTATTAAAATAATGATATTTCTTGTTATAGAGGTAATTTTTTTTAGAAATACATTGTATAATTTTTTTATTCTAAATCCCTATCAACAACTAGTTTGATATATTTCAATTACACCATAAGTTATAATTGATATATTTCTATTATTATATCATTTGTAATTTATAATTCTGACCTAAAAAAATAATCTCATTCATAGAGATTCAATAGAATATACAAAGTATTATTAAAAAACATTTATTAACTATGAATGTTTTTATATGAAAAATTAGTATGTTATTTACGAAATTATTTCTAATAAAAAGTATAATTTTCCCGATTATAGAACCCTAGATTATATTAAACATTATTCCATAAAAAATAAAAAATGAAACCATTTAACTCAAAAAATTGTTTGTATTAAATAATTAAATATATATATAACAAAACATTATGTTCATAATATTCCAAATTTTCCAAATTTTCAAAACTACATATACTTATATTTTCTCTTTAAATATCATTTTTAATAAAAACTTATGGTTGATATTTTCTTATAAAGGATTTCATAAATAAAAAATAAAAATTAAATTACTGTGCTTATATCATTCGTAATAATTAAAATAACCAGAATTCATAGAAAAATAAATATCAACAAATTTGAACATGTATAATTCATAAATTTGTAGTCAATGTAAATTCATGTCATTATAAAATATATCTATTATAATTATTGTAAAAATATATATTTTAACACATATTTCCCATTATTATAAAAATACGTTCATTATCCGAAGGATCATGGATCCCTAATATTATGAGAATATTTCTTATAATTAACAAAATTAAGCATATTATATGGTATATAAACTAAATATAAATTTTTCAAAATAAATTATACATAATTTATGAAATAAAACATATCCTAAATAAATATTTTCATGAATTGGGATTTTCTTTATTATTCATCTCATTTATTAGTTATTTATTTCTTTTCAAATTATTAAATTTATTGGAAAATATTATTTACATTTAAAAAAGATGAATTAATTTTTTATCAATTAGATATAAATGATGATAATATCATTTGATGTAAAAAATATATGATTTTTAAGAATACTATTAATTTTCAGGTGAATTATTTTAATCTTAAAGCATTAAATTAATAATAATTGATGAATAATTATAATTTCAAGTGTATATTATATATTTGATCAAATATTTTTGACATGTTATTAACGGTGTTTAGAAGGTTTGGAAGGGGAATAAATTATATGTTATTTTTCCAATGCATATTTATAAAAACAATTTATATTACATTCTATTTATTTATTTTGAAATTAATGTAACAATTTAAAATAATTGAATTTGATAAAATTGTTTTCATATTCTGAATTACAATGAAAATATTTGGTATATATGATTGTTTTATTTTTTTCAAAATTAATAAAAAATATATTATTTATTTACTAAAATAAAGTTTAATGAAAGGTTAAAAATAATATATATGTGTTAAAATAACCTAAAAACTATTAAATATAATTTATTAAAAGTTTTATTCAATAAAAATGTATATTTTTATCAAATTTTGGTTGTTTTTGTTCCATTTGAACATAAATATTACATTTTAAAATTTTGATGCCTAATGTCTTAAAATGTTTTCCACACACATCACCTATAAAAGGGCATATCCCCTCATCATTTTTTATAAACTATGATGAATATTTATTATTAAATACATACCATAGTATAATAAATAAATCTATGCATACATACATGGCCTTTTCCTCTCCCCAAAAGTCAAATTCATGAAGTCTTAAGTTGTATTCCAATGGTGGATTTGTAGAAAATTGTGACTAGTTTTTACAGATATATTTTTAAATTATTTCAACCCTAACCACATATATATTACCAATAAAACTCATGACATGATAAAATAAATACCACTAATGTTAGAAAAATTATGTAATATTAAGGTTAATTCCATTTTCTCTTTCTTTCTAACCAATGAGAAATGATAATTTTATTCGAGTGTATGTGTGGGATACCACCTCCAAAAAGAAATTTTATTTCATTTTCATATATTACATACATGGATAGTGATATAATGTTATATAATGAATATATATGACATATATGATATTATAATGAAATTTGATATATTTATTTATTTTTACATTTTCTTTATTCAATTATTTGAAAAAGAAATATATTAATCATGCATACAGGAAGACTATCATCTCCATGGTGTTATATAATTCATTTTTAATCACCACCTTATACAAATATTTATAATATTCATTGAAATTAATAAATATTATAAATAAAACATGATAAATAATTTTGATTCTCTGAAACCCTAAATAGGTACAAAGGATCAAAATGTTCCAAAAACATGTTTTGGAAATAAACCAATTTTCATCCAATATTGATTTTAATGATTATTTATCAAGGGATTGGATATTATATATTACAATGAAATGAAACATATAATTATAGTTTTGAGTATAGTTCTGGTATATGTGCTTAATAAATTTAAATTTATTATAGAGGGGACTCAATGTACACATTAAAAATATAGTGACTTAAGGTATGGGTTTATATTATAATATCATTTGGTTTTTGGGGTTGTTTATGTATAAAATCCATTGAAGAAAATCATAATATGATTATCATTTAAAAAATAAAATTTTCAAATAATATGGTAATTTTTTTCAATTTTTTTAAGTGTTATCTCTTTTGAAATTATAATTATTGAGAAAATGTTTATCTTAGATAATATGACCTTATTCTTCCTTGAATGAGGAACTATTCAACCCATGCCTATATACTATAAAATGATTTCAATAGTTATCTTTTCTATCCTAAGGGTAATATTTAATTTTATTTTCAACCATATGTGACACTCTTTTGAAAGTATTAAAAAGTTATTTTAAATTTTTTTTCTAAATAGTTTATTTAATATTTCTATAGAAACACAGAAATGAATAATTTATTTTAAATTAAACATATGAATGAATTTTTCTGTTATAAGGACCATTCTTTTACCAGAAAACATCTTTACATTATTCATTTCTCATTCTTAATGAAATAAATTTTATCAATTTTCTAAGACTTCCATTATAACCATTTGAGAAGGATATTGTTCTAATGAATTCATAGAATGGGTCAAATTCTCTTTTAATTATATTTTTCTTCATTGTTAACATCCATTTATGGTTTTTATACCTCTAAGGTGAAAATATATTACCATAAATTCTATATTTTTCCTATTATGTCATACGATGATGAGTGTTGAAGGATAATTCAATAAAACTCATATCATTTCAGCATAATAATTATTTTGGATAAAATGACTAATTATTTTTTGTTCTTGATTAACATATATATATGGTTATTCATTTATAATTAGTTGGAACATAATTTTACATTCCTTCATTGTATTTGTTAATGATTTATTTCTAATGAGATAATATGAATTTGGATGGGGAGTGAACACATTCTTGGGATTATAAGTATTTTGCGAATGAAAAAAATATATTATGTGACTTATTCCAATATTTGATGATGGACATGGCTATGAGAATTCACAATTGAAATTATTTTCTATGTATTTAATTGTGTCAAAATTCTTATTTCATGCTCATATTCTTATTATATGATCTTTTCTCTCATAACTAATTATTTATGATTTCTCAATATTATGGCTCATTTATTTTGAAATGATAATTTTTTTTACAATGACTAATTATTTATAATCTATTATTGATTAGATATAAAATTTAAAAGTTATGACCACAATATCATAACCATATTTTTACAATTTTCGTCCAAATGATATTTGAATAATTTTTCCCAAGATTAACATTACTTGGAAATAGAACTCTCCCTTTATTATTTTTCCATTTCCCCATGTTATGAATAATAATTTAACGAATAATATTGGGACAAATGGTACTACAATATTATAAATTTTTGCATAATGTTTTTTATATTTCATAAAATATATTGACTATATATCTACTCCTCAATAAAACTATAGTATTAAAGTATCACCACCGGTTTAGGTACATTATCCTTTTTTATTTAGGTGTAGATTTTTTAAGGATTTTATTATGATTTAGGGGGTTGTTGATGGTTTTGGAATGTTGTGGAAGTGAATCTAGAAGTGTAATTTCAATGAAATGTTAGTATAAAAGATGTCCCATATCCGAGAAACCTTGAATTATGTTTTGGGGATCACAGGTAAGGAGATTGTATGGGCCATTTTTTTTCAAATCAATATTTGTTAGAGGATATAATGTGAGACAAAATATAGATGGGAATTTAATGGTTGGTGGATGGATTTTTATGGATGCAAACATGCTAGGGGTTTGTCTTGATTTAGAATAGCCATATTTAATGTAGATAGTCATACAAAAGATTTATCCAAACATTGTACCTACCTAGTATGTTCAAAACTAGTGAAATGGTTGAAAAAACATGTCATGTGTAGTTATAGACCCAAAAAGTTGATTTTAACTTAGATAAATGCCTTATAACACACATTTTCATAGGCTATTATAGGCTCTCAATATCCAAATTATCCATGGGCTTCTATGGTATTTTAATTTTAGTTAGAAAGTAGCATATAGAAAAAATCAATGTGTGCTTGAGATCTACATTCATTCGTTTGCCATATTTTCTTCTTGGTCCCCCTAGGTCCGCTTATTTAAATGACCGAGATCATTAGATATTTTATTCAACAGATTTATCTTGGCCATAATTTGTAGAACATGATGAGATCTTATTAACTCAATTGAATGAACATGATTCAAGTAATAATATATAAGATCTATATATCATTCATCTATTTCTCTATCCATTTAGAGGTATCCAGATTCAATCCCATATCTGCTACTATATAACTAGAAGGCCTAGTTTTCATTAATGATTTTATTTATTTCCAACAGAATATATTTGGAATTATGTGAAGGATTCTAATATTGGGATTTTTTGGAAAAAATAAAATGAAGTTTACGTGTTTTTGAAAACCCCCTTTACTTATAATTTAAAAATAATGAATTTAAAATTGATTACTGGTTTTGAAGCATTAAATTATTTTTTTTTCTGTCAATGAAAAAAATTATTTTATATAAAAATAGCCTGAAATTTTGAATAATTTTGTTGTCTATTATCAAAATGGATATAATTGGATATATATGGCATCACTAATGAAGGATATAATTTTGACATAGTGTAATTCCATAAATCATTACACCAAACATGAGTGGATGGATGACTGTGTGTGCTTGTGTAATCATTGGAATGATTATGAAAATTTTATTGAAAGAATGTGTAAATCTTTATAATTTTCTCACATGGATCGCACATAACGATGTCACAACTCATCCTTAGGGGCGCATGCCATGACTTCCCCAAGCACACCTTCCATAGCCAGGGGATGGAAGCTAGCATCAGAAAGGCGTATCCCTATAAATGGATGGCATTACCTTTAAACATGTATAGACACAGAGTCCTAGAACAAAACAAGAAGAAAACATGAAGTATACTTATATAGTAAAAGTGTTGTAAATGTAAAAGGGTGGAGAAATTAAAGGGGTCCAGATACAAGACCAACCAAAAAAGGTACAAGTACACATGAGAAGTACGAAACAGTTCCCAGATCATCCATAGTGGATCCTACCTGAAGGGTAGGTACATATCATCTCAACAGCACTCCACGTCAACTAAAATATTCCACCACTAGGCACCATCCAGTCCTGGCTACCTCAGACTCGATCAACACTATACATCATTAGCATAAGACATAATAAGGTTCGAGCATAGCCCATGTAGGGGTGGGAATAACGATACATAGTAGGGACCCCGAGACCCCCGTAGGCCTCCTAGAGTTCCACAAATGAAAACCCCCAAAGCTATACATCATGTCTATGTAGGTATATTCCCAAACATATACCTATGTTACCAAGATATACTCATATTATAAATGAGGGAAGAATACCATAAAGGTAACACCCTAAATGTATAAGTACCACACATGTAACACCATGAAGACAACACCACCAATTTAGAAGTAATACACAATTAACTGCATGAAGATAGGAGTACCACACATGTAAGACCCCGATGATAGTAGTACCACACACGGAGCACCATAAATATAGAATTACAACATAGTAACACCCAAAAGATATAAGTACAACACATGTAACACCACAAAGATAGAAGTACCAAACAGGTAACACCAAGAGGTTAAAAGTACCACATAGGTAACACCACGAAGATTGAAATACACACAGGTAACACCATGAAGATATAATTACAACACAGGTAACACCATGAAGTTAACACCACGAAGGTAAAAGAATCAACTCACACCAAGTATAACATATTTATAAAAGTACATATGATTAGTTGTAAACTAGATCATCTTATTCTATTAAGAGACACTACTACTGAACCACACAGGATCGATAGGTACTAACACCCCCTGACCCACAAAGGATCTCTGAGCACTGACCCACATAGAATCTGATAGAATATTACCCACAAAGGTGCAATAAATTCTGACCCACACAAGAACGATGTATGTTGACCCACACAGGATCAATGTTATTTAATCCCATTACATCTTGCCATAAGATTCCTCTCACCCGGTGCAATCATGTTCTGTAGAATCTACACCACAAGATATCAACCATACCATCACTACCACTATTCATCACAAAGGAGTAACCCAAAGTAACACCATGTTGTAAGGGTTCCAATGCGACAGACTGCGCATCAATCAGATGCCCGGTATATGAGTTATAAGCATTTTAGTTCTGAGGGCATGGTTGGATTCAGGTTTGATCCAATGTGGATGTAATCCATCTATCTCAAAAACTCATGTGGAGTATACCAAAAGAACTATCTCACTCTAAGGGTATTAGTGTCACAGACAGTTCGTCAAACGGATGTACGGTTCTCCAGATATGTACCATTATGTGTTTCTGGGTCTGGTTTGGCCCGGGTCTGGTCTGACCTGACCCAACCCATCCTGGGCCGACCCATTCCGATTTGGGTCATCCCAACCCGGTTAGGCTGGGCGTCGGCGGGCTCGGCCCAGATGTGGGAGGTGCATCCCACTAGAGGCACGACCAGCGGTCCGCCCGAGCTGGAAAGGGGGGGGGGGGTCCCCATTTTTTAGGAGCATCAATGCGCCTTTGGTTTTACCAAGTCACCAATGAGACCTGATCTAGGTCTCGATGCCACGACATTGGAGCCGTGGCTCTACCGACGATGTTCTAGTCATGCCTCCATCCGCATTCGGGGCCAACCAGTGTGTCGACCACCCCTTCTGACTGTCGCGGCTCACATGCCACGGTTGGTTCTTCTAGCGGCATGGGTGCACCTTCTGCTCCCTCTCCTGCAGTGGCTTTGGACATGGCACCTGGCTCTCTGGAAATGTGTCATGGCATGCCACACCTTCTATATGGATGGCTACCGATATCCTTTATCACCCCGGGGATCATCCAACCATAGGAAAAATCTATTGAAGAACACACCAATTTTCAACAAAAAGCACAGAGGGATCGGGCCTTGTTCATTTGGGCTATGCCATACAAGTTATGTTGATAGTAGGAGGGTAATAAGTATTCAAATAAAATTTAAAAAACAAACCAATTATAAACCATACATCAATAATAATGGAAAAACCCCTACGATTGATGTAGTGGGTCAGTGTTCAACATCCCCCACAACTAGCATCCAATGAAATCACTTGATCGTCTATCTCTGGTTCGGGGTTTTGGTGTCGCTCATCACCACTCACCAAAACTAGATCCTTCCTCCAAGTGTTTGGCATCACAACACTTTATCCGCACTTCATTTCATGGTGAAGGTGGGTCGACTCCTCTACCCAAGCTCTAAAAAAATAAGAGATGTGGATGGTAAGTAATGATGTTAGGAATTAATGGGAGCTCATTAATTAGAAACCATACTAATTTACCAATGTTTCTGTTACATTGGATTGAATGCTCAATCCATTTATTATCATGACATGTCGCTGGTACCACATTTTCGCTTGTCCATTTGAGGAAAAAGAAAGAAGATAAAATAACCAAGTTATTTAATTTGTTCTCTTAAAAAGTCACAAAATCTATCTTTTTCTCTGGACCTACTACAGTTGAGTCGATGCCTCCATTAAGTGAATCTCAGCACTACTAATTCAATGGTTCCCTCATATTTTTAATCAGAGCACCAGTTCAAATATTAGAAAATTCTGCTCACACATTTACAGAACATACCCAATAAAAGTTCCAAAATTCATTCCAAGAACATCAGGCATCGAAATCACTCACCATCAATTTTTTTAGACTCATAATCATTCAATATAATTAAAAAAAATACATTGAAAATTCAATTCATTACATTATTCCCATATTAGGTATTTTCATCCCTAAAATCCACAACATAGACTAAGAAAACAAATTGTGGTACAGAGCATGAATCTCAGCCACCCACTTCCAAGTACTCTCTAAGAGGTTCCTATGCGGCCAGTAATTTCACATTAGAGGTATCGACCACACATGAAAGACTCAATCCTTTTAATCCTGAATCTCTACTAGAACCTCTGTAAATGTCACGCCATCATCAAAGTTCATCTGGTCATGGGTGATGATGTGAGATGAGTCATGCACGTATCTCTTCAATAGGGATATGTGGAAGACATCATGAACCTTCTCTAGCTGTGGTGGAAGTTCCAAGTTGTATTCCATCCCACATATCCTATGAATTATCAAAAATGGTGTGATAAACCTCGGTGAGTATTTACTGCCTCGACCAAAGCTCCACAAACCTCATCGAGGTGAATCCTATAGGATGAGGTGGTATCCCACCACAAACTCATAGGTTCATCATCTCCTAGAAACATAAAAATCCGTCTACTTTGTGCAGACTTAATCTTTTCTTAGATGATTTGCGCCTTCTTAGTGTTAGTTTGTACCAAATCTAGACCCATAAGTGCTGACTCCCCTGGGTCTATCCAGCATAGAGGTGATTTGGATGGTTGACAGTAAAAAGGACTAAAATGGTTCCATACCGATTGTGGAGTGATAATTGTTGTTGTATGTGAACTCCACCCAGGGAAAGTGATCCACCCTACTGCATCCAAAATCTAGTACACAAGAACAATGTATGTCCTCCAACATCTAAATGGTATGCTCCATCTGATCATCCGTCTGAGGATGAAAGGAGGTGCTCAAACATTGATGAGTCTAAAATGCCTCCTATAATCCCTTCCTCAACTGGGATGTGATGTGTGTGTCACAATCAGAGACGATAATCATTGGAACTCCATGATGTTGAACAATCTCATATACATAGAGGCGTCCCATGCCCTCTACAGATCTCTGCTATCAGATATATAGGAAGTGGAACGTCTTGGTGAGAAGGTCAATGATCACCCTGCTAGAATCATGTCCCCTATACGTACATGAAAGGCTTGTCAAAAATTCTAAGGAGATACAATCACACATCCACTCCGACATCTCTAGTGGTTGTGCTATGCTGGGCGGAATGTGATGCTTGACCTTCACTTGCTGAAATGTGAGGCATCATGAAACGAACTCTACCCCCGCTTTCTTTATCCCTATGCAATAGTGCTGATGCCAGAGGTCTTGGTACATCTTCTCCACACTAGGATGTACCTCTAGAGGTGACATATAGAATTACCTCAACACATCCTCTTGAAGAGCCACCACTAGAACCAATGTACATCCACTAAATAGGATGACGTGCTCCCCACTTTCAGAAATCCTTTATGTTCCTGTCATGTGGATATCTAAGAACGTCATGCCTCACTGTTAAGGTTCCCAAGATAAAACTCCATGAATCTCTTAAGGTGTAGGGGAGTGACTGTAATAGACTGGAGGTATGCTTATCCATCTCTATCCATGTAGGATATCTACAACATGACTAGCTGCTCTATCGCCTCACTCTGAAACTATAGACCAAAACTCTTACTGAGTGCATACGTTACCACGTTCCCCTTTCTAGGAGTATAGACTATCTAAATGTTATAGTCTTTGAGGAACACTATCCGTCACCACTATAATAGGATACAGTCCTTTTGAGTGATGATATAACAGATACTATTGTGATAAGAGTAGAATGTAAAATGTTCTCCTGTCAATTAATGCCGCCACATCATCAAGGTGAAGAACACTACTACTAACTCCAGGTCATGGGCATCATAGTTCTACTCATGATATCTCTACTATTTTGAACCATAGGCGAACACTTCTCACTCCTTCATTAAGACACACCCATGTCTGGTCCCTGATGTGTCGTAGTAGAAAACATAACCAATACCCTCTTTTGGTAGCCTCAAGACGGGGGCACTCATCAGTCTCATCCTCATCTCATTAAAACTTTACCGGAATCTCTCCAGCCATACGAAGGGCTATCACATCTTTGACCATGTAAACATGTGTTCCAAAACACTGGAAAAGTCAATAATGGAAATTTAGTATTATCCATCCAACCCTAGGAAACTCTACACCTCAATCACACTCTTGGGTGGATCCCAAGCAAGTAAAGCCTCTATCTTTGGTGGATCCACTGCAACTCTAGCCTCCGAGATTTTGTGTCCTATAAAGTAGACCTCTTGTATCCATTAATATCGACAGATGATAGGCATGATCCTCCTCTGTCGCTATGTATATCATAATGTCATCAATGAAGACCACCGAAATGAGATCAAGGTGTGGCTGTGAGATCCTGTTAATGAGTCCCATGAACACTTCTGAAGCATTGGTCATGCCAAAAAACATATCCAAGAACTCTTAATGGCCATACCGACATCTGACGGCCATCGTTTACACATATGAATCTCATACCCTGAGCTGTTGATAGCCTGATCTAAGGTCTATCTTCGAAAACCAATGCGCTCCCTCCAGCTGATTGAAAAGATCGTCAATCCTCAGAATTGGATACTTTTTCATCAATTTCACCTTCTTCAGGTACCTATAGTCCACACAAACTCTCAAATTCCCATCTACCTTCTAGGAAAATAAAACCGGGGTTTCCCATAGTGAAAATCTAGGCCATATGAACCCCTTCCTCTCCAAGTCATCTAAATATACAAGTAACTCACAAATAACTACGAGAGCTATCTGATATAATGGTGTAGATACCAGTGTTTTCTTTTGGTATAGGTTGATGTGAAATTCTACCTCTCCGCATAGAGGTAGTATGAGAGAATCACTAGGAAAGACATCATCATACTGGTCCACCACTATAGGATAGCTCAGACTCTCAACATCTACTTCTCCGAGGGTATGGATAGACAACTAATGTGTGATCGATTTCACCATCCTTCAGGTATGTCCATCTTGTGCTACAAAGGCTACCTTCTCGCTAGAGAAGGAAACCCTAGTCCCATCCCCACAGACACACTACACATTGCACCTAATACAGTCAATCTGAGCGTAGACTGTGGATAACCAGTCCATAATCAAGATGACGTCATAATGCCTCAACGCCACTACTAGATGATCCAAGACGAAGATCTTTCCTCCTAGAGTAAGCTCAAATGGCTGACACCAATGTATAATCATCAAATCCCCTCATGTAGGAGTCTCTAGATGTAAGGATCATGCCAACAGATCCACCAAAATCACCGAGCTCCAAATGATGGTCCTGGCAATAAAAGAGTGACTAAAACCAGTGTCTATAAGTACTACAGATATGGTGTTGTAGACCTACATCATACCTCTAATCATCTCTGGAGCACCTTAGTCATAGTCCTCAGCTGCGTGGAGCTGAGCTTGTCCCTGTCTTCATGCTCCCTATGGTCAGGGTAGACCACCTGGAGGAGGTGGCTGTAGAACCCTGAATCGCCACCCACCACCTGCTGCACGACTAGATCCTCTAACATGTCCGCCTGATACCTGCAGACCTCCCCAATAGAATCTTTACATCTATCTTGGTGGTCCCTCGACCGTCTGTTGGTTTTTCTTACCACTGGTCGAGCAATCGTGAGCCATGTGACCCTGCCCACCAAACATGTAGCACTACATACTCTTCATCTATCATCCTTTGTTCCATGAGGCCCGCACCACTGACCATGTATCTTGAGGTCGCCCACCAAAAGTCCTAGACCACTTGGGGCCCTATGTTGTCTACCTAATGCCTGATGCAAATGGCTCTCATACCTGATGATGGGGTATGGCTCTCTCTGTTGGTGCCTAATCAGCTAGAAAGATTTCCACCAAAATTAATTGCTCTAGTACTCCAATTAGTGAAGGAATTCTATGTGATATCATCAATGATATGATCTCCCATTGAAGACCCTGCTCAATGGTTTGGTCCCTAAAGAAAGGGTCTCGTACATTGTCGGTGGTGTAGCAGGAGAGGTCAATGAATCTCGTAGAGTACTGGGCCACTGTCATGTTTCCCCTCTCTAAGTGCACCAGCTCCTATATACTCAATGACTGTAGAGACACTAAGAAGAACTCTACCATAAAAAGGCTCTAAATGTTTCCCAAGATAAGGGTCATCTCGTCGTGTATCTAGAGCATCAATCTCCCCCATCACCCTATTTCTGCCTGAAAGAGACTGGCTGCTAGGATCACCATAAGGTCAACTAGTGTCCCGACTAGGTGGAAAACTCTCACTAAAGCCTCTAGCCAGTCCTTTGCCATTTGCATGTCCATCTCACCTCAGATCTATGGAGGCCTCTACTACTGAAACTCGTGAAATGCACTCAGTTATAATGCATCCTCTGCTGGTGGCAATGACTTCCCAACATGTAGTGGTTCTGCTGGTACACCACCAGAAGGTGATAATGCTGTAAGAGGGACCTGTACTGAGGCCTCATTGCTTAGTGGGCCATCATCGTATACTCTCTCGGGAATCCTCTATGGAATTCTACATGGTGACATCTTCAAAGAAAATAGTTGTCCCATAGTCACTAAGTTATATCTGTTGAGCTGACTCAAAGAGATCACAAATACACTTTTTAAAACACACGCAATAAGTGTTTTCATGAATTGAGTCAGAAATCCGAGGTTAGTGTCCGGGTGTATGGATACATCGGCCAACGCGCCATCACTGGATTCCCCAAACTAAAAAAAACACTATTAACCCATAAAAAAGATCAGATTCCTAGTTAATTGGTTGAATCAACTCCTCTGATTCAACTTTATCATGACCCGTCCAACAGGGCTCGTGTAGTGACAACCCCAAGCACGCATTCCATAGGAATAGGTTTAGTGGCTAGCACTAAAAATGTGTATCCCTATAATGGGAAGGCATTTCTTTTAAACCTATATAGACACACATTCTGAGAACACAACAAGAAGCAACCATGATGTATATATCTATAGTAAAAGTGTGATGAAATTAAAATATTACTAAATGTAAAAGGTGCCAGAATACAAGTCCAAATAAAAAAGGTATAAGTAAAAATGAGATGTAAAAATAATTCCTTGATCATCCACTGAGGATCCTACCTTAAGGGTGGGTACATATTGTCTCCACAACACACCACATTAGCTCATATAGTCCACATCCGAGCACCATCCAGTCCTGGATCCCTCAGCCTCGATCAATGTTATACGTCATCTGCACAAGATAAAACCAAGTGCGGGCATATCCCATGTAGGGGTGAGTATAATGATACTCAGTAGGGAGCCCTAGACCCTTATAGGTCCCCTAGAGTCCAATAAAGAAAAAACTTCAAAGAAAGACATCAACTATAATTAGGTATATTCTCATATATATGCCTAAGTTCTCAATATATATTCATCTCATACATGAGAGAATAATACCACAAAGCTAACACCACGATGGTAGAAGTATCACATAGGTAACCCCATGAAGACAACACCATGACGGTTGAAGTACCACATAGGTAACACCACGAAGATAGGAGTACATCACTAGTGGGACCACGAAGATAGTAGTACCACACATGTAAGACCAGAAAGATAAAATCACCACACAGGTAACACCACAAAAATTTAAGAACCACATAGGTAACAACACAAAGATAAAAGTACCACACAAGTTACACCGGGAAGATAGAAGTATGGAACATGTAACACCATGAAGATATATGTACAACACAGGTAACACCACCAAGATATAAGTACCACATTAGTAACACTAAGAAGGTAACACCAAGAAGGTAAAAGAGTTATCTCACATTGGGTATAAAATATTTACATAAGTACAGATGATTAGCAGTAAACTAGATCATCTTTTTCTGTTAAGAAGCAATGTTGCTAACCCACATAAGATTGATAGGTACTAACCCCCCCCCCCCCTCAGACCCACATAGGATCTAACCCACACAGGATCGATATGTGCTGACCCACAACAGATCTGATAGAAGTTTACCCACATATGATCAATAAATACTGACCCAAAAATATTGATAGATGATGAACCACATATGATCACAATTATTTCAACACGTTACAGTGTTCCACGTGATTCCTCTCACCAGGGGCACTCGAGTTTGGTAGAATCTTCCCATCGATATATCGGTCATACCTTGACATCCACTAAGCTCCATAAAAGAGTAACCCAAAGGACCAACATGTTGTAAGGGTTCCAATGTGACAGACGACATGTCAATTGGACACTTGGTCTGTGAGTTAAAAACATTTTTAGTTCTGAGGGCTTGGTTTGATGTGAGATCGATCCAACCCGATTGTACTCCAAATGTATTCAAAACTCTTGTGGATTACCAAAAAAGGACCATTTCACTCCAAGGGTCTTAAGGCCACTGATGATTAATCAAACGGACATCTGGTTCACATGATATGGCCCTTTAAGTGTTTAGGGCCAGATCTGACCTGGTAGGGTCGACCCGACCAAAACCAGCCTCGGCCGACACGTCCCAGTTTGGGTCGACCTGCCTTGTCCTAGTTCTGGTCGACCCGACACTATTGGGACGGGCCATGGCAGGCTCAGCCTGCTGGGTAGGTGACTCGACCATGTGAGGCGAGACCCTCAGGAGGCGTGACACGTGGTCCACTGGAGCCGGCAGGGGGGGTTCCCTATGAGACCCGCTGTAGTTACCTCCACTGTGGAATAAGAGCCATGGCTCCACCAGCGGTGCACAGGTCGCTCCGCCCTCCGCTTCCATGGCTGACCAGTGTGATGACTACCGCTGCCTACCGCCGCAACTGACGAGATTCATCTAGTTCCTATGGTGGCGAGGGTGCGCCACCACCTCCATATCCCACCGCAGCTTCGGCCGTGGAAATATGCTCACTAATGGTGTGCGGCGGCTCACCACACCTCCTTTGCGACTGCCCGGTGTTAGCTGCCACCATCCTTTGTCGCCCCGGGGACCATCTGACCCAAGGGAAGAGCTTGCAAAGAGCGCACAAATTTTTAACAAAAAGAGCTGAGTGACCAGTCCTTGTTCGTCTGGAATGTGTCCACCGCATTATTATGATAAAAAGAGGGTAGGATGGTTTCAAATAACTCTTGAATAACAAATCCAGATTAAACCCTACCTTTGGAGCGATGGAGAAACACCCGTGATTGGGGAAGTGGGTCAGTGTTCTCCATCCCCCCCAACTAGCCTCCAACGACGTTCCTTGATTTTCGATCTACAGATCTGGGTTATGGTGCTGCTATTCACTGCTAACCGAAACCATCTCCATCCACCAAGGTTTTGGTGTCACGGTACCGTATCAACACTTTGATACTTGGGGAAGCTCTATCGACTCCTCTCCCCATGTTCCATATAAATAGGAGAGGGGGAGGGTTAGTAATGACGTTGAGAATTAATGGGAGCTCATTAATTAGGAAAAATCCTAATTCCCCAATGCTGCTATTACTTAGGATTGATTGGTCAAGCCATTTATTGGCTTGACACGTCGTTGGTCCCACCATGTCGCTTGTCTGTTGGAGGAAAAATTACGAAAGTAAAATAACAATGTCATATTATTTATTCAATTAAAAAGTCCCAAAATCAAACTTTTGGTAATACCTCAAGCTTCCACGGTACGTTTCCCTTTGAATAATGCATTATCTTGCGTTGTATGCAACTTAGTGTTTTAACACCCCACGACCAATCAAACTAGACGTTATGAATAGGAATACCCACTTTTTGAAATTTTATAAATTTTATTTTTCAAAATGGACTTCATTTTAGGATTTGGAATATCAATATTATCTTAGGGTTAACTTTTGGTATTTTTTCTGAAAACATTCAATTTATAATGAATAGTGAAAAACACTGTGTTATTTTTTAAAAACTAATTTTTTTAAATAATTAATGATTTTATATAAATTTATATTAGGAAAAAATTGATACATAATACCTATATATGTTCAATGTAATTCATTAGAGTCATTTTATAATAATATTAGATATATAAAATTTTATTGAACTTTTTATCGTCTTTTAACCACATTCTAGGCACATTTGGAAATTTTCATAAAACCTAATTTTACCACTTCTGTGAATTTAATTTCAAAAATTAGATAGAAACGATTGATATCAACATGTATAATGTGTTTCAATAAGTTGAAAATAATTTTTTGTGAATAGTAACTTTTAACTTTTATTTACCATAGTTAAAAGTAAATCTGTTAATAAAAGGTAAAAATGATATTTTTATTTCCCTAAAACATGTTCTAATTCAACTGGAGAAATTTATTTCAACCCAAATCAACCTTAGTAATAAAATATGATCCCTTTGGTCCACTTGTATTAGATTATGACATTTATTATTATTACATTTAATGAAGATTTAAAAGTGTTTAATTCGAATTTTCATAATTAATCATTTATAATATAGGGTTATACATAAGATAAAAACGAATATAAATATTAATTATAAAGCTAAAAATATTTCTTACATAATGTTATTTTATATATAACCTTTTCAAATCATATAAATAAATTTATTTATGATACAATTATGATGCAGTAAATACTTTGTTAATGAAATATTAAAATAATTGATATTATAAATATCCAAATAAAAGAAAATTGGGACTTATGATGCGTTACACTAATTTTCTATATTAATATGACATTTTAGTGTTGATTAAATAATTTTTTCTCTAACTGATAGATTTTTTATGACTTAAAAAAACAAAATACCAAATAGTTTCAAAATTAACATAAATGAGTTTTTAAAGAAATACTATATTATTAATGATATAATATTCCTAAAAAATAAAAGGATCAATAAATGGACTTAGATAAGGTTATATATGTTAATAAAAAACCACTAGGAGTTCTCTTGGATCTTTATTGAATATTTACTAACCATTTATTATACTAATACAGGAATACATGGTACATGCTAAACTATTTAACTAAGAGTTAAATCTAGTAGATAATGTTAATATGTTATCCTAAACCAATATAAAACCCATTTGTTGAACTATTTTCATCACACCACCATCGTATCCTCGAAATAAAACATTTTGTAGCTAGGTATGTGCATTATGAGTTTACAGTAATGACTTTTGGACTGACTAATGCACTGTCTATTTTCATAGACCTAAGGAATAGTGTTTTCAATGAATATCTTGATGACATTGTAGTGGTATTTATTGATGATATATTGGTATAATAAAAAACTTCAAAAGATCATGAAAATCACATGCACACCATTCTAAAAACTCTCAGAAGAAATGAATTATATGGGATGTTTAGCAAGTGTGAATTATGGTTTCAGGAGATTTTTTTTCTTCGACATATTTTATCTAATTATAGAATCTCTATGGATCCTTCCAAGACCAATGTAATCTAAGAATGGAAAACACTGACAAGTATAAATGAGTTACATATTTTTATTAATATAACAGGTTATTATTGGCATTTCGTCCTGAATTTTTCCTGATTGGATAACCCATTAACCAAGCTGAAAAGTAAAGGAGTTAATTTGGATTTTCAAAAAAATGTGTAAAGAATGTTTTGATGAACAAATGATAAGATTTGTAATTTCTTTTATCTTGAATCTAGCATCGGGGAATGAATTGTTTTTTATTTATAGTGATACATTAAGGAAAAGACTTTTTTTGTCCTTATATAGAATGATATAGTTATTTCCTATGCATAACAGCAGTGAAAACTTATTGAGGAAAACTATCCCACACTTGATCTTTAGTTTGTAGTAGTAATCATTGTCTGAGAATATGAAGACACTATCTCTATGGTGAAAAATGTGATATTTATAGTGATCACAAGAGTTTGATGTATATTTTCTCATAGAAAGAACTCAACATGATGGAAAGAAGATGGCTCTAACTACTCAAGTATTATAACTCCACTATAAACTAACACCCAATGAAGGAAAATAATGTGGATTATTCATTGAGTAGAAAGGATCATGGAGTTTTGAACAAAATGAGAGTTAAAAGGGATCCAATTTTTATGGATCTATTAAAGATGGATATGGGAATATCCCTAGAAAGTGAAACATCAATACTTTTTCAATTGGTTGCCAAACCATCTTTACTAGAAAGTATAAACCATTCTCAGACTAATGATAAGGAGTCTAAAAAGAATATTAAAGCTATTAATTATGTGAGATTGAGTGACTTTATATATGAAGATAGAATTTTTATATTTGTGAGGAGACATTGTGTTCCCTATATACGTAATCTAAAAATGGAATTATTGGATGATGTGCATAGATTCAATTTCTCTTCACACCCTGGCAGCACTAAGATGTATAGATATTTAAAGGAATATTTTTTGGGGGGACAACATGAAGAGAAATATTTCAGATTATGTGTCAATATTTTTTGTTTTTCAACAAGTGAAATCTGGAATAAAACATCCTATAGGAGTCATGCAACCTCTTCCCATACATAAGTGGGAATGAGATGATATTATGATTGACTTTTTCATGGAGCTATCAAAGACTCCTAGAATGAATGATGAAATACGGGCCATTGTTGATCATTTTGGCAAGATAGAAAATGTTTTTTCTATAAGAGAATATTTTACATTTGAACATTTAGCAATAATATATATTAATGATGTTGTAAGACTTATTGGAGTACCTCAATCGATTATTTCCGATAGGTATCCATATATTACTTCATGATTCTGGAAATGTCTTTAGAAGTCCATTGATACTGAACTTTGTTTGTGCGCTTCCTACCACCCTCAAACTAAAGGAAAATCAACAGAGAGTATTCAAACCTTAGAAGACATGTTGAGATCTTGCTCATAAGAATTTCAAGTTATGTGGGATCAATATTTACCTTTGTTAGAATTTTCCTATAACAATAGCTTCCATTAAAGTATTTGTATGGCGCCATATGAAGCGTTATATTGAAAGAGATGTCACACACCAACTTGTTGGGAAGATGTTGGTGAAAGAAAACTCATAGGCTTAGAATATGTTGAGGAAACAATAGAAAAGTTGAATATTATCCAAACCCATATCAAAGCAGCTCAATGTAGGCCAAAGAGCTATGCTGATAACTAGAGGAAGGATTTGGAATTTCAAGTAGAAGATCATGTTTTCTTGAAGGTATATATATGGAAGGGTGTTATATGTTTCGGTAAGAAATTTACAATAATTCCTAGGTACATCAGACCTTTTGAAATTATTGAATGAATTGGAGTTGTAGCTTATCGTTTGGCAATGCCACCAACTATCTCCAAAGTTCATGATTTGTTCCATGTATCACTGTTGAGAAAATACATGCCTGACCCAACACATGTACTCACCTATAAAGAAATTGAACTGGAACCTAATCTATCTTATTGTAAAGATCCTGTCAGGATTCTTGATACTATAGAATAAGTGTTGAGAAACCGGATGACATGTCTGTTGAAGGATCTATGGAGAAATCATAAGACGGAAGATACAATGTGGCAAATCAAGGAACTAATGATGAAGTACAACATGAATCTTATTAAGTAGTAATATTCTAGAAATTTTTAGGAAAAAATTATTTGGAGGGAAGAAAGTAACACCCCAGGCTACCACGTTATGTTTTCCATTGAATAATGTAGTTGCTTGCGTTGTATGCAACTTAGAGTTTTAACACACCACAACAAATCAAACTAACATTTAAGAATAGTAATACCCACTTTTTGAAATTTTATAAATTTTATTTTTTAAAATTGACTTCATTTTTTGATTTTTAATATCAAAATTATCATAGGGTGAGTTTTTGGTATTTTTTATGAAACAAATCAATTTATGATGAATAGTGAAAAACATTGTGTAATTGTTTAAGATGAAAATTTTATTTAAAAAATTATTAATTTTATTTAAATTTATATTAGGTAAAAATAGATACATAATACCTATATATGTTAAAATTAATTCATTGATGTCATTTTATAATAATATTAGATAAATAAAATTCTATTGAACTTTTAACCGTTTTTACCCTCCTTCTAGGGGCATTTGCAAATTTTCATAAAACATAATTTTACTGCTTTTTTGAATTGAATTTCAAAAATACAAGAGACATGGTTGATATGAGTAAGTAAAATTTGATTTAATAATATTAAAATAATTTTTGGTGAATAGTACCTTTTAACTTTTTTTACCACGGTTAAAAGTAAATATGGTAATTAAAGGTAAAACTGATATTATAATTATCCTAACACATGTCCTAATTAAATTAGATAATTGTATTTCGTTAAAAAAAAAATAAAAATAAAATATGATCCTTTTGGTCAACTTGGATTAGATTAGTACTTTTATTATTGTTTATTTAAAGAAGGCTTAAAATTGTTGAATTCATATTTTCATAAATAAAACATTTTTAATATAGCGTTATAGTAAAAATAAATTTGACTATAAATATTCATTAGAAATATAAAAATATTTCATAAATAATAGTATTTTATTTATAATTTTTAGAAATAGAATAAGTAAATTTATATATGATACAATGTTGATGCAATAATTACCTTATTAATGAAAGATTAATATAATTGATATTATAAATATTTAAATAAACGTAAATTTAGACTTATGATGAATTATACTAATGTTA
This sequence comes from Viscum album, assembly GCA_963277665.1. Lineage (NCBI taxonomy): Eukaryota > Viridiplantae > Streptophyta > Magnoliopsida > Santalales > Viscaceae > Viscum > Viscum album. Next base: position 1,604,170,772 of record OY728150.1, on the reverse strand, counting down.
TAGGTTAATATAAATTGTTATGTTTTATTAATAATTTTTTTTAATTGATAAAGTTGTTATGACTTTCACAAAAACAAAATACCAAATATAGTCAAAATTGACATAAATGATTTTTTAAAACAAAAACTATATTATTAATTGATATAATATTCCTAAAAATATAAGTATTGGAAAAAGGACTTATATAAAGATATTTTTATTAATAATAAACTATTTTGGTTACTCTTGGAATTTTTTTGTAATTTTATTAACCATTTATTATAATAATACAAGAATACATGGTAAAAGTTAACCTAAGTAACTAAAGGTTAAATATAAATGATAAGGTTAATATGGTGACCTCAACCTGTATAAAACCTGTTGGTTGAGTGTTTTGAGACCCATACCCACCTTATCCTTGAAATATATAATTTTTTAGACATAATAAACAGAATAATATTTCATAATGAATTAATATTTCAAGCTTTTCCTAAGGTGACCCTCACCTCTCTTATAAAAGGGTAGTTCCCCTTTTCTCAAAATCACACCACCAAAGCCATTTGGCCTGAAAAAACCCTTCTAAAATATCATATCAACTACCCCCACTTATAATTTTTGGCATTAGTTTGATTGGAAATACTTCTTATGGAGCACTTTTGATCATCTCAAAAGGGAACACCCGAAGAAGTTATAGTAATTTCACCACCTTTTTTTCAAATTTCTTTTCTTCTTCCATTTCCAATTTCATTGTTGTTTCAATTCCCAGATAATAAATCTAGTACATTATTTATATTGTTCTGTTATTATAAATATGGTATAACCATACTAATTATTCTATCCATCCTATGAATGACTCGTCACCATATGTGCGTACGTACGGCTTATTGTCTTCACGTCCTGCTGTAGTTCGTTATTCAAACACATCACTATTTGTATTGGTATAATAATGAGTATAACAGTTGTAAATATTAAATATAACAATTTGATGATTCTTTATATATGAAATAATATCCAATTAAATATGATTTCACCATTAATAGAATGGTATTGTCCTTTGTGCATATACACATATTACCATCTCCACAAACATGATTAAATTCATTTCCCATCATAACCATTCAAGAATAATTTTCATTTTATGATTAAATATAATTTTGAGGAACTTAATATCATTCTGTATATGAATCAAGTACATCTTATCCATATCAAACATGATTTATTTAACCAATCTTATAATTTAAAACGAATCAGTTAACGCCCGAAATAATGATACTACTGAAATATTATTATCAAAGAAATATTAGAAGACCATATATGATATAATATTTATGTATATGGTTATTGTATAACTTAATAACTATTATTTAACTATTATATAGGATTATAAATTAACCTCAATCAAGGAAAAGTACAGGGTAAGGGATAAATCTACATTTCTTCAATAACTAAGGATGTTTATATTTGAGTATCTACTAGAACCATTTTATCATCCACATCTGTGTTTCTTAAAAAATGAATTTGAAATCATTTTTATAATTTCCTAGAATATAGGTTAAATTAAAATATACACTTGTTTGAATTTTTATAAAACTTTTTTGTAGGACACATTCATTCGTTTTCCAAACAAGGTCCTTTACGACCTTTTTGACAAAATTTCGGAGAGTATTTTTTTAACTTTTACAGAATGTGTGTCTATTTTCCGCCATTATAACACCTTAGATGCATCCCTTAAAAGAATATATGGATATTTCCCAAAGATATGTTTTCTTTTTTAATTATGTGACTTTTAATTAATTTCAAAATAGAAATATGTATTTATTTCAAATATTATTCATTTCATCTATGTCAACATCCTTTTATAGATTTTAATCTTGTTTGAAGTTTATTTATTATAATACACTTCTTTTAAATTGTATTGAAGGTTTTGTGATATGTCTGTCTATGGTTGTGTTATTTTTATACCAGTCATGGTTTATGGATAAAGTATTGACATTTCATACGCTAGTTTTAATACAAATGTTTATGTTATGTTTAAACCTTTTCATATAGAAAATTCATTGGACTTATTAAGAAATGAGTGGTGCCCCTATAGATCTTCAATACAATGGTAGGTCTCATGAGAGAAATAGTGTCTTTGCACGAGGGTTTGACTATGTGGTTATGATATCTGGCATTTTTCATTCCATCATTATGAAATTGGCTATTTGATATTACGTGTGATTATTCGACAATAGAATATCCATGTCAATAACTATATGGAATTATTTGATTTATCATTGCCATATTATGCTGATGTTTATGTTTAAAAGGCTTGTGTTTTAGTTTTATAAATTTCATTAAATTTTTATACTTATTTAAGAATGTTTTTATATATTGTTATCCTTTTAGAGAATATGTGCTCACCCCTTTTTATGTTTTATTTTTCCCAGGATGTGAAGTAGTATTTTATGGTTGACCTGTTGGGACATGCTAACCGATATAAGTTTGTTCAAAAGGGACAAAATGTTGCGTTTTTTTAATATGTAGTGTAAAAGATATGTATGTATTTAATAAATATAAGGCTACTAAACTGATCTATCTTTCGAGATTTGATCCCTTATGATCATGCCAATGTTTTGTAATAATGCACGGACTCTGGGTAACTGGTGTTAGGGAATTTCAATTTTTCTCCAAAACTATTGTGGTTGATATGAATCCCTCCTTATGATAATCTCAACACTTGAAATTTAATGGTGCCTTCGGATTATTAATCTCACCACCATTTCAAAAGATTGAAAATACTACTCGCATGTTTACTATAGAAAACAACTCAAGATTAAACTCTACCTCAAGAACGATGGAGAAACACCCATGATGGATGATGTGGGTTAGTGATTGTTATCCCCACAACTAGTCTCCAACGACGTTGCTCGATTACCGAACTCTGGTTCGGGGGTTCTGTGTCTCTCATCACCACTCACTAGAACCGGATCGGTTCTCCAAGGGTTTGGCATTAGAATACTTTATCATTACTTTATTGCTTGGTGAAGCAGTGCCGACTCATCTACAAAAGATCCATATAAATAGGATAGGGGTAAGGTATGTAATGACGTTGGGAATTAATGGGAGCTCATTAATTAGGAACCTTCCTAATTCCCCAATGTTGCTGTCACTTAGGAATAAAAGGTTAATATATTTATTGACTTGACACATCACTAGTCCCACACTTCCACATGTCTGTTAGAAGAAAATAAGGAATGTAAATAAACTATGTTATGTAATTTATTCTTTTAAAAAGTCCCAAAATGTAAATTTTTCTCTAGACCTAATGCGGTTGAAGTGATGCATACCATAAGAAAATCCCAACACTTTGATTTCAACGATTACCTCAAATTTATAATCTGAGAACCTGTTAAAATGTTAGAAAACACCACTCATGCATTTATATAATGTACTTAAACAATGTTCAAAAATTCATTTCGAGAACACTGGGAATCAGAATCACGCACCATCAATTTTCACAGACTTGTTATAATTCCATATAACTGAACAGAATTACATGGTAAATCCGGGTCTTTACAAAGGATTTATGTAAAAACATAAAAATCAGGTAAAATAGTTTATATAAAATGTGTTTAATATATCGGATCCTTGTGTAATGTGTTATGAAATGTTTGTAGAATTCATTTTAAGTTTACATTCAAATCACACATGATAAAAAAAATTCTTTAAAGATATTATTTTTTGAAACATGGGAAATGGTATGCTATCATAAGTCTGTTATTATGTATTCAGATAAAATGGGAATGTAAGGTTGTTTTTGAGCTCTAATTTATTATAGTTGAATAATGGGATGACATAATGTTGATATCCTGATTCATGTCCTCCGGTGGGATTCATGTTATTTTACCTTCTTACATTTTCACTGTTAAATTATAGTTATATTGGTTTCATCTATTTTTCATTTTATACTTTGGATTCTTATAGGAGAATTGAATTTTTATTATTCATATTGTCTAGTTCATTTACATTTAGAGGAAAAATATTCCTCCAAAATTTTAAAGACCATTGTATTTATTTACATACATTTAATTCTTGGACATTTCACCTAAGGTTAGTACGATCACTTCTTCCTCTCAGGACAATGAGTAATGCTGGGATGTTATAAATGGTGACTATCTTTGACTGTTTGGTAGTTTATTGGGATGGTAGAATTGATATAAGATGTTTGAAACATCGTATTTATATCTTAAAAATAAAGATATGACCTTATGATGACTAACATTATGTTACCAGGGTGTGTAGGTACAAAATAGAACTGATACACTTATAGTTGTATTGTCATATAAAAAATTTTTTTATACAAATTAATGTCTCATAGCATTATTTTTCATTGAGACTTCGCACCATCATTATATTATTAATTTAAATTTCATAAAATATTTAAATATACACATGAGGATTTTTTAAAATGACAGTTGAATGGATTTTTGATTATAATGATTTATAATTTTATTTTCCTTTAATTTATATGGTTTAATGACATAATTATGCTTTACTGAGAAATATATAATGGTACCACATAAACATTATAAGAATCTATATGAAGTGGGTGGTGAAAAATCAATTAAATCTTAACCATAAGAGAATCAAACACTAGTCTAAAGAAACATTCAATCATTTAAATAGATTGAGAGTGGAAATAGTAATTTTAAGCCTCGATTAATCGACTAATCTATTATGTTTGAGATACAAAATCCACTAATAAATTTGTGGGATTCCAAGAGTAAAAAATTTAATGAACGGATTAATAGGATGAAAAATTATTCAAATTTTTGGGTATGATGGACAATATTAATCTTAATTTAGAAACATATATTATAAGGCCCCAGCCTTAAACCTTACTTAATCTTGAGTTATTACAAGATTACACATTGAGCATCTTTTCAGGTTTAGAGTTTTAGAGAATTAGATCATGAAACTTGCATTACATACCACATTTAAACAAAGTGGTTACATAAAAGACAGTATTCATTCTTCCCATCAATGGAAACATATTTAAAATGAAACATGGATTCTTTCTTGACACATCCTCGACACTATCATCACATCATGTACCTTTCCCTTGACCTGTGAAAAACATTTCAAAAACTTGGGATGAGCATAAAAAGCTCAGTAAGGGTTATAAAAATATGGAAAGGAAACATGAGTTCGTATTTACATAAGAATGAAATCATACTTTACCCATAAAATATAGGCATATCAAATCATGAATAAATCATAGAAAACATAAGACATAAAGGTAACTTGAGGAATTCATAACATTCTTACGTAGGGAGTAACCCTCTTGGTTACGTTTGGAATACCCATCATAGTATATTCCCTAAATCTCTTCGGAGAAACAATAACGTTTCACTCCTTCGCGTTACCCAATGCATTGGAGAGCTATATCGGGCTCACCCGCCCTTAGTTTATCACGGAACCACCCGTTCTTCATAACAATGCCCAAGAACCACAACATAATCGTATCACATAAAACATGAATAAAGGAAACATAACATTTCCACATTTCAATCACAATATAACATTTTAGGATATTGAAATAATGAATCCATTAAAAAAGAAACCATTTCCAAAACCATTTAAAACATTTAATAAAGAGATTTTTGAATCAAAGTGTCCCATACCACCTTGAAGCTTTTAACATTTTAAACCATTAATATCCATATAAATAAATCCTTAAAACCATTTTGAAAACATGGATATTAATAATAAAAAATAATTAAAACATTTAAAATGATATTTTGGTTAAAGGGGTTTTACCAAAATTAGAGACACTTGAATACAATAATCGAGGAATAACATTTAGTCAGAACTTTATAATATCATGAGAATAAAAGGATTCATGATATAATACTCCAAAGGACAGTATATACGCCATATAAGAGTGAATTGGTGCATAATAACAATGAACCCTCAATAGAAATGTCAAATGTGATGAAATCCGTTATAAAGAAGGTATCCTTAAATTAAGGACAAATCAATCTCAAAATATGTGTGAAAAATATGAATACACCCAATATAAGTGGATATTAAGTGTAAAACAATAAAAGTTCATTCACACATATTAAATGGATGACATATTCAATGACTACATGTTGAACCCAAAGAAATCGAAATTGGGTTAAAAAGTTCCCTTGACAGCCTAACGGTGTCACATCAAAATGAGTTGATGAGAGATAAAAAAAACTATCTCATCACTTGGACATAAAATTTACATCAATAAGGATATATGAGAACATATTCCAAAATAACAATATGTACATTAAAAGACCCAACAAAAGAAGTCTTTTAAAAAGAGGATGGTGAAAGGTTCCCTTACCGACATGGGTATCTTTCGAAACATACGACCCGTGAAATAAGGACAATACATCATTGATGTAAATACTAATAAATGAAATAATATTACACAATGAGTAAAATAATGGTCAGTACATACACCTCTCAAAGGAAATTGTGGCAAATGTATCATAAATCTCACGTGAATAAAAGTGATATGAAAAATCCCTTACGAAAACTCAGCAGCATAACGGCGCCACTTAAAACTTCCAAAATGGATTGATGAGATCAAATAGAGTATCCCATCATATTACAATAGAATTTACAGCAAGTGGAATATAAAATAAAATCCCCCAACATAACAAATAGGAGCTTAAAAGAAGTGACACAAAGGAGAGTACTTAAAAAGAAAGAGAGAGGTTAGATCTCTTACGAAAGTTCGACAACCTAACGACGCCACTCAAAACATCCAAAATGGATTAATGAGAGAGAATAGGGTCTCTAATCAAATGAACATAAAAATTACAGTAAATTTAATATAAAAGATCATCCCAATAACAAGAAAGATGAGCTTTAAAAGGAATGACATAAAAGAGTGTACTTAAAAAGAAAGGGAGGTGTAGGATCCCTTACCTCGGGTCCGACATGACTCGATCGTTCTTTAATCAACTGAATAATAAACATGAGTTAATTTATACTTCCTGAAGAACCTTTTTCAAGTTCATTATTACTTTTATACCACTTATTACCATGTCATAAACATTATGTAATCATTTAAGTTAATAATATTTGTTTTGCCGATATTTGGTTCTTAAGTTGAAAGTGGACTTCTTACAATTACATGTTGTTCGTGTGGCCAAATGTTTATTATATCCAGAATTGTATTAATTATGTAGATATCATATATTTCATATATATCCAGTACATTCATGCATTTATAACATTACATAATCATTTAGAGGTAAGAAATGAAATGCACCGTTCATGGAGACGGTAAGCCGTACGTACGCATGAACGCTACTTTCATTTCTATTTCGTATTTTATAGAATGGAATAATAATGATATAAAGGTATATTATAATTCCAGTATAATATCATATATAATATCATATTTCCATCATTTATACATCCCACATATGGTATTTAACGAATCAAATCACTTTGAGGGGGCGGTAGTCCGCACTTCCTTAAATGAAGATATCGCGTATACCCATAATGGAAGCCATAAAGGTAAGAAAAAAAAATGAAAAATACAGAAGAACAAATAAAACATAAACATATTATATATCATATATAAAAATATTGACATCATAATGGCCACCTTTGAAGGTGTTAAATGAGTATTGAACAATCGTCGTTTCGGGAGGCAGAATTTCACCATCCACGGAAACCGTATGTTCTTTAACCATTTGATGTAGTTGTGTGAGAGTGTAGCTCGAATAAATCTTATAACAACATCTTAGTATATTGAATATACTGGTGTTGTTACAAAATAAGTAAATAAAAAGAGTTTAGGGGGTTGGAGAAGCAAAACAAAACAAATGAGCATAAGAGAAAGAATTACCTTTAAAAGTGTAACTCCTTTTGATTTGAGCCTAAAGGATTCCTTTGAAAGGATTATGCCCAAAAGGAATCCTCTAGGATGAGTAGAGGGATGTGGAGAAAGTAAATGGGCAGGGGTTGGACGAGCCAAAGGCTTGAGGAGTGTGTGAAATGGGGTAGAGGTGGGGGCCTTTTATAAGAGGAGAGGAGGGGCACTTTTGGAAAGTAAGGAAATATTACTTTATTTGAAAATGTGTTTCGGTTTCAAAAGGTCCCACATTGATATAATTCGTGGATAAGGTGATAAGGCTTCGAAATCCACTCATCTAATAAGTTTTGGACATGTGTAGTTCATAGATTTTACATTATCTTTCCATTTTATTTAAATCATCAAATAATGATGTCATCGCTGCATCATTATTATGTCATAAATAATTTAATTTATTTAATGTCTAAAAATTATAAAAAAATACTATAATGTAGGAAATCTTTTTAGCTTTACAATTAATATTTATAATCAAAAATATGACTTGTATAACCCCACTTAAAAATTGTTTTTGTTAAACATATCATGTTTGTGTCATTTTTACTTTTACATTAAATAAAAAGTTATTTATGTCATTTCCCAACCAAAGTGGATCCATGGGGTCCCTAAGTTGACCCATGGCTTGTCTTGGTCGGCCATGACACAACCAATGAGGGTAATACATGTGTCAAGCACATCTCATTTTATTAAAGCATTATTTTTACCTTAAACTACACTAATTACCACTAATCGCGATTAAAAACTTAATAAGTTACTATTCACCAAAAAATTATTTTAATCTCATTGAACCACATTTTACTTCTTAATGACAACCATGTATGTCGGATTTTTGAAAATAAAAACACAATTATGGAAAAATTTCATTTAAACGGAAAATCAGTTTTTATAAGTACCACTTAGTGGTTTCACTATTCATCAAAAATTGAAGTTTTTCAGAAAAATCCCAAAAATTCACCCTAAGCTATATTTGATATTCTGAATTAAAAAATGAAGTCCGTTTTACAAAATTCAAAACATATAATTCACATTAATTAATTTAATAATTAATTTCCGCTGTCATGACGAATAGCGTGTTTTTATGAAACAATAAGTATCAAAAGATTGACACTAGTTTAAGTCTGATTTCAAAGTGAAATTGATCCCAACGACCAATATTGGATTTAATGGTAAAAATATTTTCTAATTTCACTTTAAATCCAATTCAAAATATAATCTAATCATATAAATAAATTAGATTAAAAAGTGATTTTGAATTAAAATACACATTTTACACTATTCATTAAAAAAATGAACTTTATCGGAAAGATACCAAAAATTTACACAAAGTAAATTTTGATGTCCCGATTCTTAATAAGAGTTTTATTTGGTCCAAAAGAATGTTTAAGAGTGAAAAAAACTATATTTAATGACGGTTCGCCATCAAAAGGTGATAAGTGAACCTTTAGTGAAAACTAGGGCATATACGCCTAAAATTGAATTCTTTCCGTAATTTAAGCCTTTATCTTTTATTGTATAAATGTAAAAACATTTAATAACATATATAATCATATTCTTGTTATTTCTATCCATTCCCACCATTACAACGGCTACATGTTAACTACCATTTAAAATAATATTATTTTATTATTAGAGTGCAACGTAAGATTCCCAAGAAACTCGTTGTTGCGTGTTGGGTACGCCATCGAGCATAGCGTCCCCTTTAAAGTCATATTAATATTGTATTCACAAATATGGATAAATATGAAAATGTCATATTCTTTATTTACCTGGGGTGTGACATCCTTCCCCCCTTTTGGGAATTGCGTCCTCGCAATTTTAAAATTGCACTTGGAAACATCCTTGAACGTCCCACATCGGAACAAGAGTCGGTAAAACAATCACTTTAAAATAAAGAAAGATAAACACATAGGTCACCCGAGTTAACCCATACTAGGATTCTAAGTATGAAAATATGGACATGGAGGAGAAAACATAGGGTCATGTTCTGATGGAGAGTGATAGAAAACATGTTTAGGAGAAAGTTAACCATGAGAAAATCACAAACTTGTGATGGGTTAAACGGTATTCGATTCCCCGGTAAGAAAAGTTAATAGACAACATTTTTGTTTTAAGTTACTTTTTATTGAGTAATTTATTCATAAGGAAACATAATCACTTATCATGTTGACATTCAACTTTTACACAAACTCGTATTTTCTCCAAAAGACGAGTATTTAAGAAGACTTGTTCGCATTAAGAGTACTATAATCAACTTCTAGAGAATCACCTAATCCCCAAAAGAGAACTATATACATCCCATGTATTTAGGATTTAACCAAAACCAAAACCAAAAAGGTTAGTACAAGATCAGATAATCCAGAAAAGGATAACCCCTTATAAAAAGAAAATCTATTCTTAATCTCCAAAATTTGTCCATCAAAACCCAAAGTTCAACGAGGACCATCCGATAAACAATTTGTCCATAAAATTCTTCAAAGTAAACTAATATAAGATTGAAACCCAAATATTTGAAGGATTTAGTCACATAGTCTTCCAAGTTAAATGGTAACATTTATCTCCAAACAACATTAGTTACTCCTAAAGTCTCTCATTGAAAAGTAATTATCCTAATCACATATCCTCCAAAATCAACTTACTCTTAATTCATAAAATCATATAACTAAAAAGAATCAGTCAAACTAACCAGGGACTTCACGTAGTCCAGTGGTAGGCGATAAATACCAGTCGCACTTTGGTTGTGGGTTCGATTTCCACAGCATTGTCCGACGCGACGGGTTGTCACACGGTCTGCATGTTGTCCTTTTTCCAAAACTATATAATTCTCAAATAATTACCCAAAAAGGGATAAAATCATCAAAAATAACCATAACATAATTTAACCTCAATTTTATCTCATGCCTTTCACTTCAATCATAACACATGGTAACCCATAATTACCTCAAAAGTAAGGATCATATAAACCCAAATGGTTTTTTATAACTATGTCCACAAAAGAAAAGATAACTGTTACTTGAATGAAAGTTTCCTATATTAAACATCAGGGTTACACATAATATAAAAAGACTTCTAATGTAACCCCATCATCAAAAGAGACTTAATACTCTTAAGAATTTCACCCTAACTCTTGAAGCCCTTATATGTTGACATCTTAATCATTCAACATTCTTCATGATCCATTATCCATTCCTTTCCAACTTATTCTGAAATACCTCTTTCCTATAAACAAAATCATGAATCATATCCTAAGATTCCAAAATAAGAAAACAATAGTCATGAAATAGTACATACCTTTGATTGGTCATTGTCAGTTTCTTCATCCTCAATCGGAATGGCATTAGGTATTGGTAAACGAATATTGGTACGCTCTTGGTGACCCCATTCACGAAATTTCTTCATAGGACACGTGTTTGCATAATGACCATGCACACCACATTTAAAACATTCAATTGATCCCTCAGAAATAAATTCTTTCCCTTTCCTTGAGTCGACTAGATTCTTCCTTTTTCCATGACAGGTTCTTGCTTTATGACCTTCATTTCCACATCTATAGCATATTTCTGTCCCTTTGAAACATTTTCCTAGGTGTTTCTTTCCACATCATTGACACATAGGTTTTTGAACACACTTACCTTTATGATTATTACCTGTACTTCCGTAGGGATTTGTTTCTTGCATATATGATGCCTTAGAGAAATCTCCAAGGTTTAGGTGGTCAATCATGACTCCAGATAGTTGGTTCAGGATAATCCCAAGAGTTCTCATTGCAACTCCCTTATCATTCAGTTGCTTGCTCAAAACACTGTCACAGTTTCCTTCACATCCACTGTTACTTTGGTGCCTGCTAGATCCAGCCATTTACTAAAACCAAAAAGGTCAGTGTGAGTATATCAACAGAACCATCATGTACTAATGAGTAAGATAAACAATAAGATATACTTACTCATTCACTTTATCTAAAACTAAGACTCTTGTCTGAAATCCTAACCATTATGGTAATGTCAGTTATGCTTAAAGAATACCCTAACCTCTAAAGTTATCTAAACTGACCTCTGATACCAACTATAAGGCCCCAGCCTTAAACCTTACTTAATCTTGAGTTATTACAAGATTACACATTGAGGATCTTTTCAGGTTTAGAGTTTTAGAGAATTAGATCATGAAACTTGCATTACATACCACATTTAAACAAAGTGGTTACATAAAAGACAGTATTCATTCTTCCCATCAACGGAAACATATTTAAAATGAAACATGGATTCTTTCTTGACACATCCTCGACACTATCATCACATCATGTACCTTTCCCTTGACCTGTGAAAAACATTTAAAAAACATGGGATGAGAATAAAAAGCTCAGTAAGGGTTATAAAAATATGGAAAGGAAACATGAGTTCGTATATACATAAGAATGAAATCATACTTTACCCATAAAATATAGGCATATCAAATCATGAATAAATCATAGAAAACATAAGACATAAAGGTAACTTGAGGCATTCATAACATTCTTACGTAGGGAGTAACCCTCTTGGTTACGTTTGGAATACCCATTACAGTATATTCCCTTAATCTCTACAGAGAAACCTTAACGTTTCACTCCTTCGCGTTACCCAATGCATTGGAGAGCTATATCGGGCTCACCCGCCCTTAGTTTATCACTGAACCACCCATTCTTTATAACAATGCACAAGAACCATAACATAATTGTATCACATAAAACATGAAGAAAGGAAACATAACATTTCCACATTTCAATCACAATATAACATTTTAGGATATTGAAATAATGAATCCATTAAAAAAGAAACCATTTCCAAAACCATTTAAAACATTTAATAAAGAGATTTTTGAATCAAAGTGTCCCATACCACCTTGAAGCTTTTAACATTTTAAACCATTAATATCCATATAAATAAATCCTTAAAACCATTTTGAAAACATGGATATTAATAAGAACAAATAATTAAAACATTTAAAACGATATTTTGGTTAAAGGGGTTTTACCAAAATTAGAGACACTTGAATACAATAATCGAGGAATAACATTTAGTCAGAACTTTATAATATCATGAGAATAAAAGGATTCATGATATAATACTCCAAAGGACAGTATATACACCATATAATAGTGAATTGGTGCATAACAACAATGAACCCTCAATAGAAATGTCAAATGTGATGAAATCCCTTATAAAGAAGGTATCCTTAAATTAAGGACAAATCAATCTCAAAATATGTGTAAAAAATATGAATACACCCAATATAAGTGGATATTAAGTGTAAAACAATAAAAGGTCATTCACACATATTCAATAGATGACATATTCAATGACTACATGTTGAACCCAATGAAATCGAAATTGGGTTAAAAAGTTCCCTTGACAGCCTAACGGTGTCACATCAAAATGAGTTGATGAGAGATAAAAAAAACTATCTCATCACTTGGACATAAAATTTACATCAATAAGGATATATGAGAACATATTCCAAAATAACAATATGTACATTAAAAGACCCAACAAAAGAAGTCTTTTAAAAAGAGGAGGGTGAAAGGTTCCCTTACCGACATGGGTATCTTTCGAAACATACGACCCGTGAAAGAAGGACAATAAATCATTGATGTAAATACTCATAAATGAAAGAATATTACACAATGAGTAAAATAATGGTCATTACATACACCACTCAAAGGAAATTGTTGCAAATGTATCATAAATCTCACGAGAATAAAAGTGAGATGAAAAATCCCTTACGAAAACTCAGCAGCCTAACGGCGCCACTTAAAACTTCCAAAATGGATTGATGAGATCAAATAGAGTATCCAATCATATTACAATAGAATTTACAGAAAGAGGAATATAAAAGAAAATCCCCCAACATAACAAATAGGAGCTTAAAAGAAGTGACACAAAGGAGAGTACTTAAAAAGAAAGAGAGAGGTTAGATCTCTTACGAAAGTTCGGCAACCTAACGGCGCCACTCAAAACTTCCAAAATGGATTGATGAGAGAGAATAGGGTCTATCATAACATGAACATAAAAATTACAGTAAATTTAATATAAAAGATCTTCCCAATAACAAGAAAGATGAGCTTTAAAAGGAATGACATAAAAGAGTGTACTTAAAAAGAAAGAGAGGTGTAGGATCCCTTACCTCGGGTCCGACATGACTCGATCGTTCTTTAATCTCCTGAATAATAAACTTGAGTTAATTTCTAATTCCTTAAGAACCTTTTTAAAGTTCATTATTACTTTTATACCACTTATTACCATGTCATAAACATTATGTAATCATTTAAGTTAATAATATTTGTTTTGCCGATATTTGGTTCTTAAGTCGAAAGTGGACTTCTTACAATTACATGTTGTTCGTGTGGCCAAATGTTTATTATATCCAGAATTGTATTAATTATGTAGATATAATATATGTCATATATATCCAGTACATGCATGCATTTATAACATTACATAATCATTTAGAGGTAAGAAATGAAATGCACCGTTCATGGAGACGGTAAGCCGTACGTACGCATGAACGCTACTTTCATTTCTATTTCGTATTTTATAGAATGGAATAATAATGATATAAAGGTATATTATAATTCCAGTATAATATCATATATAATATCATATTTCCATCCTTTATACATCCCACATATGGTATTTAACGAATCAAATCACTTTGAGGGGGCGGTAGTCCGCACTTCCTTAAATGAAGATATCGCGTATACCCATAATGGAAGCCATAAAGGTAAGACAAAAATGAAGAATACAGAAGCATAAATAAAACATAAACATATTATATATCATATATAAAAATAGTGACATCATAATGGCCACCTTTGAAGGTGTTAAATGAGTATTGAACAATCATCGTTTCGGGAGGCAGAATTTCACCATCCACGGAAACCATATGTTCTTTAACCATTTGATGTAGTTGTGTGAGAGTGTAGCTCGAATAAATCTTATAACAACATCTTAGTATATTTAAGATACTGGTTTTGTTACAAAAGAAGTAAATAAAAAGAGTTTAGGGGGTTTGAGAAGCAAAACAAAACAAATGAACATAAGAGAAAGAATTACCTTTAAAAGTGTAACTCCTTTTGATTTGAGCCTAAAGGCTTCCTTTGAAAGGATTCTGCACAAAGGGAATCCTCTAGGATCAGGAGAGGGATGTGGAGAAAGTGAATGGGCAGGGGTTGGCCGATCCAAAGGCTTGAGGAGTGTGTGAAATGAGGTAGAGGTGGGGGCCTTTTATAAGAGGAGAGGAGGGGCACTTTTGGAAAGTAAGGAAATATTACTTTATTTGAAAATGTTTTTAGGTTTCAAAATGTCCCACATTGATATAATTCGTGTATAAGGTGATAAGTCTTCTAAATCCACTCATCCAATAAGTTTTGGACATGTTTAGTTCATTGATTTTACATTATCTTTCCATTTTATTTAAATCGTCAAATAATGATGTCATCGCTGTATCATTATTATGTCATAAATAATTTAATTTATATAATGTCTAAAAATTATAAAAAAATACTATAATGTAGGAAATCTTTTTAGATTTCCAATAAATATTTATAATCAAAAATATGACTTGTATAACCCCACTTAAAAATTGTTTTAGTAAAACATATCATGTTTGTGTCATTTTTACTTTTACATTAAATAAAAAGTTATTTATGTCATTTCCCAACCAAAGTGGATCCATGGGGTCCCCAAGTTGTCCCATGGCTTTTCTTGGTCGGCCATGACACAACCAATGAGGGTAAGAAATGTTTCAAGCTCATATCATTTTATTAAAGCATTATTTTTACCTTAAACTACACTAATTACCACTAATCGCGATTAAAAACTTAATAAGTTACTATTCACCAAAAAATTATTTTAATCTCATTGAACCACATTTTACTTCTTAATGACAACCATGTATGTCGGATTTTTGAAAATAAAAACACAATGATGGAAAAATTTCATTTAAACGGAAAATCAGTTTTTATAAGTACCACTTAGTGGTTTCACTATTTATCAAAAATTGAAGTTTTTCAGAAAAAGCCCAAAAATTCACCCTAAGCTATATTTGATATTCTGAATTCAAAAATGAAGTCCGTTTTACAAAATTCAAAACATATAAGTCACATTAATTAATTTAATAATTAATTCCCGCTGTCATGACGAATAGCGTGTTTTTATGAAACAATAAGTATCAAAATATTGACACTAGTTTAAGTCTGATTTCAAAGTGAAATTGATTCCAACGACCACTATTGGATTTAATGGTAAAAATATTTTCTAATTTTACTTTAAAACCAATTAAAAATATAATCTAATCATATAAATAAATTAGATTAAAAAGTGGTTTTGAATTAAAATACACATTTTACACTATTCATTAAAAAAATGAACTTTATCGGAAAGATACCAAAAATTTACACAAAGTAAATTTTGATGTCCCGATTCTTAATAAGAGTTTTATTTGGTCCAAAAGAATGTTTAAGAGTGAAAAAAACTATATTTAATGACGGTTCTCCATCAAAAGGTGATAAGTGAACCTTTAGTGAAAACTAGGGCATATACGCCTAAAATTGAATTCTTTCCGTATTTTAAGCCTTTATCTTTTATTGTATAAATGTAAAAACATTTAATAACATATATAATCATATTTTAGTTATTTCTATCCATTCCCGCCATTACAACGGCTACATGTTAACTACCATTTAAAATAATATTATTTTATTATTAGAGTGCAACGTAAGATTCCCAAGAAACTCGTTGTTGCGTGTTGGGTACGCCATCGAGCATAGCGTCCCCTTTAAAGTAATATTAATATTTTATTCACAAATATGGATAAATATGAAAATGTCATATTCTTTATTTACCTGGGGTGTTACATATATTCTATTTCATCTTGCACAACAAAGGTGGAATTTAGTCGACCATGATAAAGTTAACCAACAAATTACATGGGAGGATAGTGAATAACATTGTAACAAACAATTAAATCCCCCCAAATTCAAGATCACACAAATTTCTAATTTTGTAATCTTAATGTAATAGAATCTATCTATGATAGAGTACACAACTATTTCTTATAAAATTATTATGCTTCTCTATAAATGTTTTAGAATGTAAAACCATGAAGGAATTTATATTTGAGAATATTTTGTGATGATATATTCTATATATCATTGTTGTTATTTGAATAATGGATAATTGGGTGATGGTAAAAAAGATACAATATAGAAAACAATATATTTCTAGAAATTTTCTTGTAGGGAGTATTGTTATCACCAATGGAACATGTGGGCAATCAAAAAATGGGAAAAAACAAAATAGGGAAAACTATATTATATATATTAGACCATATCAGAATTAGAAAATGAGATCAATTACATTTCTTGCATGGACCTATATAAATTTTTAATATTGCTATTATGATACTATTTATCATATGAATCCAATGTGTACAAAACCATCAAGATAATATCACCATTATATGAAAATGGAACATATATAGAGTTATTATCATTGTGTTCCAAATTATAGTGTGGGAGATGCATCTTATGTGTCTCAGAGATAATATTATTTGACAAGGATGTCACTATAGAATTAATCTCACCCTTAGAAAAAACTAATGTTGATTCAAGGAACACTAAAAAATAATAGTTTATTAAATCTCATCAAGGAAAGACTAATCATGGAGAACCTAATAAGAATAATTAATGTCTTCCATAGATTGTCACAGATTAATAGTATAAAACATTAATGGTTCATGGTATTAAACATAAGAATATTTTCATAAATATATTTTTATATGGGTTTATCCCACACTATTTTCGATTCTGGTGTTATGGCCTATGTGGATTTGAAATTTGATATGACTTTTATAATTTGAATAATTAAAAACCACATGGACTAAGGTTGTGTTGAGACTTTAACTGTGGGGATTTTTTGATAACTATTAATGGGTTTCATTTGTTTTGGGACATTTCAATCCATGAGATAGATATTTATGAATTCATGTTTTTGATTGAATGGATAAAAAATTTTCAGGCCAATATTGAATTTAATATATTACAGATGAGTTTCACATCTACTAATGTTGTTAAGAATCATTTTAAATGAGGTTGGGATGTAAATAAATCAGAAAAGGTCATTTCATATTAATTTTACAGAGAATTTTATATTATTTTGATGTATTTACATTGGATTTTGTTGATGAAATTTGAAATAGGTATTACCCTCCAATTACTATGAAATTTCCTGATATCATTATTGAAAATTAATATGGGTTTAGAACTAAAAGATAAGTGGAATTTACAATTGATATCCAATCAGGGATAAATCTCATTTAACATCCATCATATTTTTTAGAAATGATGGAATTGATATAATTGAATTTCCATACGAATGTTCTATAATGTAAAGGGACTATTCGAACAACCAAATTCCAAACGGGAATCATTATTTTTTTTAAATGAGAAAAAAACTTAGTAGATGTATATATTATCAATAGATCAAACATCTTAATATAATGAATCAATATTATGCTTCATAAATTTATAATAAAAGTTTTCAATTTAGGTGAGAATCATTGTTATTTTAGATTAAAATACGATCAGTTTATCACGAACATTGAATTTAAAAGGATTATATTACGAAACTATTTTTCGTGAGTTGTTATCCAAATAATGAATTCGTGGTTATGAAATTTATTCTTATGAATACACCAATGATTTTTATATAATTGATTATAATTTTTTTAGAGGTATTAATATTCTGTTTTTCCAGTGTTTTTAGAATATTCTTGTGTAGTCTAATAATATATATGTTCAGAAAAAACACATGGATATAATATTGGGTATATTTCAAGATAATCAAGATAGAATTGAATATTTACTTTATAGACACAAGAGGTCTAAAAATTTCCTATTTCATTTATGAAAGAAGAGTATATATGAATTCTTAAATATTATATGAAGTTATCTATTAGATACGAGTGTCTAATTACTTTGAGATACATAGTTTTCTTATATTAGTAGGATAATACTAATTATTTATTCATTATTCTCCATGAATTCCCTAGCCAATAAATGATTTGATAAGTAATTGTGTTCTATTCCAACATAGCCATGATTTCAAGAAATATTTCCAACACCATGTGGTTATTTTAAAATCAATAGCTATTCTTACATTGAATGAAACTAGATAGGGGTATATAGTTTTTTGTTTTTACCTTGATCTAGGTTCAGTTATGTCATTATTCATGGAGATAATCATGTTTTATATTTCTCATGAATGAAATATTTTAATGAGAAAAACATCCTGAAATTTGATTTGGAATTGAATACTATATTTCATTCCATAATAACATGTCATCATTATCATTCTAGTGATAAATTTAAAGTGTTAATATATCATATGATCATAGAAAAAATCTCCATATAAAGGTATATTAATATATGGAAACACATATTGATGAAATATCTAAAAATAATTGATATTGACTTGATTTATATAGTAGATAATGGAAAATTTATAGTGGATGCATTTAGTAGGATTTAATAAAATTATTTGGAAAAATAGTGTTCATATTAATGGTCTCTAATGTCAGTTATAGAAAAATTGCATTTGCATTGTAGTGACCAAAGTGATGATATTTTTTTTGTTTTAATTTATCTTCTTCTATTTTTGGATGAATTGGTTAACATGGCTCACATTTCATATCCAAAATGATTAATGGTGAAGTAAAAACGCAGTGAATGGGTTACCATTAATGTATATAATCTATATGGATGGATTGTTTGTTATTTTTGAAAATAGAATGTGGTTCCTCCTACATATTTATAAAAATATAACCCTTACTACCAAAATCCAATATGGGATATTCATCATAGAAAACAATTTATTTTTAAATCACTACAAGAAAATATTTAGTGGTTTGGAATGATATGGAATGTGGAATAGTATGTCTCTATTTACCACACCTATTAGTAAATAAAGGATGACTACCAAAAACCAGCTGGTATGTCACATTCTTTATTTATTCTTGTTTATAAATATTATCAAATTAATATGTGTTTTATCATAGGGATATTAAGTATGTTTAAGAAACAAGATACATTATTATTGGTTTTATACATGTTCACTAATTTGGATCAATTCACCCCTATAATTAAGTCAAATAAGGTGGGTGACATATCCACACTCTAAATATTTTTGAATATTTTGTAATAACAAATATTATAGTTTAAATTCTATCTGGAAATGACCCTAGTTTAACATATATATTTTGGCGATCCTTACAACATTCCATTATATAACATTTGACTATGAGGACAACTTACCATCCTTAAATTGATGAAAAAACCAAACATATGATCCAAACATTGACAGAATAAATGATAGTTTTTTTGACCAATTCTGAAGGATCATGGTTGGAGAGTAGTTGATCATTACATTTCTCATACAATAATATTTATTATGTTATAGTACACATTTATCATTTAGATGAATTTTATATAAATCCATATCATTATTCACTTTGTTTGGTGGATGAAAGTGGGACAAAACCTATTGGGCCTAGCCTTGTGGAAGATACAATAGTAATGATTTAGATGATAAATAAAATGATAGAGTCAACATATAGTTTTTATAAATATTATGTATATCATATTCGATGAAAATTATTTTTTAATCTAAATAATCATATTTTCTTGAGAATTTTACTATGGTTATGTCATCAATGTTTCAGTTTGAAAGAGATGTATTCTCCTCATTATGTATGCGGATTTGGGACACTTGAACTGAGGGATGATGTGGCTTCTCAATTTTCCATAACTTCAGGGGTTAATTCTCTGAACAATGTGTTTCATTTATCTAAATTGAATTAGAATCATCCCAGTCTGGACTATGTCATTCAATTAGATCATATTGATATTAATCTAGACTCCAAATTGATTCATGTGCCAATATATATTTTTGATAGGAAATAAAATCTCTTTTATGTGAAATTAATTAATTTGGTATTGGTTTTATAGAATCAAGGTCATATTTAAGAAGATAAATAATAATTTCAAAATGAAATTCTAGATAAATATCACGTGCTAATACAAAACAATGTATGGATTTAAAATTTACGAGGATATAAAGATCACTATTAGTGAGAAAGTAACAATCAATATTTCAATTAATTTTCATTTTTTATTGGTTTTTATTTTATTTATTACTTTAATTACGTTTTACGAGGTTCTTGGTGGAATTAGAGTGTTTTGGAAGTGATTCTATAAGTACATTTTTATAGAATGGTAAGAAATAACTATGTACCATCTCCATAAAACTATGTAATAGGTTTTGTAAGTCATATGGTTGGAACATAGTTGGAGTATGGTTTTTTCAAACCATTAACATTTTAGTAGAACAATGTGGTTGGATAAAAGGGGATAAATATTTTCAATTACTAGTTTATTAAACTGTTTGATCCATCTACTCATGTGGTTTTCTATGAGATATTTACACAATGATTTTTTCACATTTTTTAAAAATTGTGCATCCTAACCGTGTGGATACCTATGTGATATATTATCTCATGATCTGGTATAGAATATGGTTTTACAAACCAAATGATCTATTTTTTCAGTAAATATTCCAATAACAATATTTAAAATCTAGTTAATACTGAAAACTATCAATTTTCTAGTATTCATCAATTTTATTGAACTCCCATTCCACCCTAGGTTTCCTTTTAATTTTCTATTTATTGTAAAGAGTTATATGGGAATATAAACAAGTGATATATATTTATATTCATCTCTATGTCATCATTTCATCCCTACCTCCCTAGATTTTCCCATTTTTCTAAAATAGATTATTAGATCTTCTTCTCTAAAGATAGATCTGGGTATTATATTTTAGTTCATGATGATATATTAAATAATATATTTAATTAAATAGAGTCATGGTTAGATCGATGTGTAATAAGTGATATGCCTTATTATCTTCAATTGTTTATGGGTAATTGTCTTCTCCTTCATCTATATTATTAAAAAAGTTGAAGGATTAGTTTGATTTAATGTGTTTTTATATTTTCAAAGTAATGTTTGTGTGATATCTTAAAGGAGCCCCCCTTTTTGTTTTGTTTTGGAAAAAATAAAAATAAGTTGATAGATGTTGGATAACCTACATTATTAAAAATACAAAAATAAAGACATTAAATTAATTTTTCATCTTTTATGCATGAAAAATGATCGATGAAATCCATTAAAACGAGAAAAAGGTTTATGTGAAATTATTGAAATGGAATCTCGAATAATTTTTGGGAATTTATTTAATATGGACGTGTTATTTTTGGTTGCACCATTAAGGATAAACTGATTATGGTCATTTAGTACCACCATAAATAATATGAACATTCTTGAGTATGTGGATGTATTTTCTTTTGTTTATATGTGAAAATTGTAATGGATATCATTAATTTAAATGAATGGAAATAAAAAATTTTTGATTCTAAAATTGATCTCACCTATGATTTTAAATAAACAATTTAACTAATTTTTAACTAATTTATACAATATGTTACAACTGATTCTTTTCCCAGTGAAGTGTGTTAATAATACATTGTGGGAATGGATGCTGACTGTATCGTTATATCCTTCTTGGGAACATTTTATAATTACATATTTTATGTACTGAGACATGACAATGGGAATGTTATTTTATTTCTCTAGTGATTCATTTAATAACATATAGAGGGAAGGTGGTGTTGGGGCTTGGATATATTCAAGGTGATGTTATGTATGATGTCACCTTTATTTCTCAATTCATTCCCTCTTTAGCTAAGTTTTTAGTATGACCTTTTTCCACTTTCACATTAATATTTTTGTTATTTTCATTGTATTATTAGGTTAATCATTTTATAGTCTTTCCCTATATATTAGGATTGGTTTCTTATCAGTCATGTTTTCTAGTTGTTTTACATTTAAAGGGAATATATTCCCCCAACATTATTGATTACCTTGGGATTCATTGATGGCCTTTGGTGTCTTGGGGAAGTAACCATTGGATAATAGCATAACAACATCCACACAGGATAATGAATTTGAGTGGGATTCTATATTAATGGTGTCAGTTTTGAATTATTGTGAGTTATACAAATTATTTTTACAAAATGATGTAATATTAATGAATTTAACACTTAGGTTTCCTCAATTTCATTCAATGTATGGTTGCTTCAATTTTTTTTATTAATTTATGATGAATATAAGGTTTAAAAACAAAAAAACATCGATTAATAGAATTTGATATATAAGGAACTAGAAATTATCATATATTAATAGGAATATAGATAAATATAGGACATTTAAAGGATTATTATATAGATATTATGTTTTGATTACACTTTAAATATTGGTTTTAGTCAATGGTTGGATTTAAGAATAATCATATAAATAATTAATGTCATATTAAATTTTTGTATTCTTGAGAAAATGAATCAAATGGGATATGAAAGAAAAATATTACTTATATTCTTGTCAATGTATCTGAAGAAAAGAATCATAGTTACTATCTAAATTAAAAATATACAGACTGATGAACCATTAATTTTTTCATGTGTAAACATCCTCTTTATTTCAATAGATCCGATGAAACACTAGTTTAATTGAAATGGATCACAACCACTAAAAGATATTTTATGTTATCCATATATTGAATAATGATATTATTATCTTGATAGGGTATATCCTTGAATGTGAAGTAGAATGGTCGTGGAATATTATTAAGAATACAATCCATGATGAATTATATGAATCCATTGAATGGGGTGAGTTTAGGAGTGTTTTTTTCATTATGTGAATTTCCTAAACACTTTACATGAAAATTGATAGTAAATTCTAGTGATTAAATAGTTGAATGATGAATCTATTGGTATATTTGAGGAACATTTTAAATCTATTATAGAGTATTCTTATCCATTCATCATTTAATATGAAATTAATATTTATCAATGTATCATTAGAATAACAATATGTTTTTGAATGGAATAGATCATATAATAAATAAATAGCGATGATGAAATTGTTTTAGGTACTCTTATTTCCCAAATGGAAACTGAATATTCCCTCTAATACCATGGTATTAATTATAAGAAAAACGGGTCTTTTAGGTAATTTTAATTATGAAAATAATTGAGGAAGAAAAATGAATCTTCCTTAATGAAAGAACCATAGAATGGAGCATGGGGGATGTTTTTAGTGACTAAGAAATGTTTAATGTGTTAAATGGAAGGACACTGAGAAACTGAATTATAATGGTATTTAAAATGGAAAGACAATGAATAGAATTGTGAGAAATAATTGTTTAATTATCTTCCTGAATTGAAATGATACAACTGTGATGAGTATGATTAAATAGAATATTATCATGAAAATGATGCGGTGAATGGTAAGAATATCATCTACCATATAACATAAGATATATTATTTGATTCCAAATCATCATAATCTTTTATATATGATGAATTTTAAATGGGTATCACATGAGTCCCTCAATTATTTGTTGTATAATTATTTCTGAAAACTCATATGGTATAATGATTCCATTTCGAGTTTGTAGAACCTCTCAGATAAATGATTTTTAAAATATGAGTCATTAAAATAATATGATTGTATCTCTACATGACTTTATGTAAATTTTTGAATGAATTGGAACCCTCTATATAAATAACATATCTAATTTCGTGGAAATAAATTCACCATAAATGTACCTAATCTACCACCCACTATATACTGATTTAAAGATGAATAAAAAAACCAATGGATAATACATCCATTATATGGGTCTTATTACCTATTAAAGAGTGATATTTATATAAAATGGTTTGGTATAACGTCAAAATACATGATAATATCATTTTACATGAAATGGATAAGTATTTCTTGAAGTGTTTTCTAGTCATCCCCTGAATCATAATGTTGATATTCGAAAAGATCATATACCAGATACTATGAATTATTTAAAGAGTTATTGTATAATTTATGTAAATTAGATCATGTAATTTTATAGTAAAATCTAGGATAATCATGATATGGGATTCATTAGAATATGTAAATCGACATTAGGTATATACATTCATTGTGATATTAAAAAGGATATATTAAGGCATATTTTTATTGATAATCTATACATAACATGATTAAAACAATTAAAAAGTATCATCTTCCCATATTGATGATTTTTATAATTTACTTAATGTTCTTCAACATATTTCTTTGATTGGATAATATTCTAGATATTATCTATTATTGGTAAAAAAGTAAATATCTATTATCACTTATCATATTTGGTATTTACATTATTAATTTATTGAGATTCAAATTGGAATTAAAAATTACACGTATATCTTAATGGATATAATAATTTGACTATTTATAGATTACAAAGATATTATATGAAATTCATTTTAGATGCATGTTTTATATAAACAATGATAAAATGAGGGAATTATAATCATAAATGTATTATGTTGAATACATTTTGATAGGATAATCTTTATAAAAATTTATTAAATGTCACTTCATTAAAAAAATATCATTCATGGGTAATGTAATGATAATAGATGGGATATTGGTGTCTACATCAGTGAATGATGTTACATAATATTTTCCTAGAATAACCACAGTGTATGAAATAGTTTGTTTTATTTGGTCGTATGAATAGTAAAAATTAATTGTGACAATTTCATATCACTGTGAAATATATTATCTTACATGATTTGTAAAGGGGAAAAGTTCATTTGGATATAATGTAATGATAATTTCAAGGTACTTAATAAATGGTTGGTTAGAAAAACAATTATCAAAATACATCAAATTGGATAAGAATTTGTGATATATATTAATTCACCAATTAAGGGATTATATATGGGATCACAATCATAATTTCATTTTTTAGCATTTTTAACAAGCGAATTGTCAGTCCCTAATAAAAATTACCCAACTCAAAATCTATAACTGAAATCGGTAATTTTCCATTTATTTATATGGATGAATTACAATTTTTTTGAAAGGTTGTAAATTTATACCTACCAAAATTGATTGAATTATATATTCAAATATAATTCTTATAAAACATTTGTTTGGATATGTTTGTTAACTTTGATAAATTATTATTTATCATTACAGTACCATCCCAGGTAGTCAATTAGGGTGGTTTATGTACTTTTCCTAAAAGACTATGATAGTTTTTTCATGATGTGGAGTAGAAGAGAACAAAAAATTAAGGATTTTTTGATGATGGAGTTTGAAATAATATGTAAATGAGAATTATTCTATCCTTCCGGAATAAAATGTCAAATATATATTCATGTGATGATTTAATTTAAATTGGAAGAAGGTTTATATTTTCAATATAATCTGAGGTATCATCTTGAGATCATTGATGATAGTTATGGAATCAATTTTTTTTAAAATTAGTATGTGTATCATATATAGCAAAATTGTATAAGGATATGTAATATGGAACACATTTTTCATCATTATTTACTCAACAATGAAATAGAAACTTGTATTTAGATCTAAATGTTAATTTATAATGGGATAAAAAGAAGATATATATCATGGGGAATATACCATATTAAGTGGAATAACAACTTGATATTTGTGATAGAAATAATTTTATGTTGTTGTAATAACTATTACACATACATGTGTGGAAATGGGAAAAAACACCATGAATTTCATCATGGAACTTACAAATTTTCTATTGGGAGATTTTTATTTTTAATTTGATCACCATATAAATGTAGTAAAATTAATTTCTATGAGAATACATCACTCTTTATAAAATTCATATAATTTATTTTAAGGATTTATTAATATTTCATATAATAACACATGCAATTACATCAGATAGAGATGATTGGTTTCCATAAAATACCAAGATTTGTATTCAGTAATAATTAAATTTATATATGATTATTATATCATAATATAATCATCTAAAAAGATAATTCAAACCCATGTATATGTCATGATGGAATTATATATTAATTTCAATGGTTATTGGGATAAACACCTATATCAGGCTATAGTTTTCTCCAAAAACATGTTTTAATCGTGAATTCATATACCCCATTATTAATCCCTTAATATAAAAAAGTGATAAAATAAAACATGTTAGGATAAATATGGGGAATGAAATTTATTGGTACATGAGCATGTTATTAAAACTGATTAAGAAATTTATTGATATTCGGAGGGACATCAGTGCAACTTAGATTCAATATAAAACATATTATTTCATTCGTAGTCATTAATTTTTCATTAATATTGATAGTAACATATTACTAAAAATCACACATTCAAATAATCTAATGTTATTTAGTAAGCGGTGAATTATAAAATATAGATATATCAGTATTTAGGATATTATTGATTATATAGGGATAATAGCTAATCACATAGTGTTTCCTCCAAACCAATCCCTTGTATAATTTTTGTCACCAGTTCTATTTCAATAATCTACCAACAATATCCTCACTCATTATAAATCAATAGAGAAAACCCATGGGAAATTGTATTTCCTAGGAGGAGATATCAATAGAAATTTTGGATTGTAGAGACAAGCTTCGATTGATCATGACTATTTACTTTGTTATTATAATTTAAAGGATTTAAAAATTTAAAATAGATACATGGGAATATGAGGATGTAATTTGGTTGAGGTATCCTAAGTTGATTGTGTTAGAGTGATGGAATATCGATTGAATAATTTATATAATGTGTAAAATTTAACACCACTATATTTTAGAATAAATTTATCTATATAAAATAAATGTTTTATATATTTTATGAAGCACATGACCCTTGACATATGTGAATATTGATATTACATTTTATATCTAATCCTATTATATGGTATTAATATGATATTTATTTTTTGAAAATATTTTAAAATTCATTTTGAATATTCTATCCATCATAAATAACTATTTTCAGGTTTCTTGTTTATGATTTTTTTTTTCATATATGGTTTTTTCAAAAAGGTATTTAGAGTATTTATCATATATAAAATTATTTTTTACACTTTATAAAAAACATTCATTAGCAAAAATTTGTTATATATCAAAAAAATTATTATCATGTAAAAGACATAATTTTCTAAAAAATGATTTTAAATATACAATGTGATATTGTATTAAAAAAATATTAATAACTATATGTGAGTGATTTTTTTACAATATACAGATATTATATTTTACTAAATATTTAAATATTTAATTAATGATTTTTAAAAAGAATTTTTTTTCATAATTTCTAGTTATGATTAAACTGATAATTTCAAAAAATAGTTTTCTGAATTTTATGTGATTATTTAAAAATTATGTTCTTAAATACATAGTAATTAAAATTCAGAAAAGTGTTTCCACCTTTAAAAAATGAATTTCTAGATTTTTTAAGTAGCTAAACAATATTTTTGTTCAAAAAGAAGAGTAACTGAGGTACAAATATATTACTATAGTGAAGGATAATAGGAGGTTCTATTAAAGGGATATGGGTCAAAATAACCAAAAAAAAGAATTGTCACTACTTGATAAGTTTATTAATAAAAAAATCTTATATTCTAATTTGGATTTTTTCCACGTTCCCTAAAATAAAAGTTTATAATATTGTAATGTTTTATGACATGACATGTTTTCCACCAACATCACTTAGAAAAGGCCATTTAATATCATCTCTTATTCTCATAATTTATAACTCTAGATAATCCTTGAAAAAAAAATACCTTCATTTGATCCTTACCCATGTCCCAAATATTTTTTTATTCCCATGTGGAAAAATCAACAAGGCGCAAGGTATAATAAAAATGAGGTTTCTCAATGAATTTGAAATTTTAATTATTATTTTTACATTAGTTAATCTTTCCCCACCATAAAATATTATATTAGCATATGGAAATTATAAAATTAGTATCATTACTAATATAAAATTTATTTTTAATGGTACATAAATTTTATAACCCCTATCATCCCCTTAGAAATAACAACATCGTTCATGAGTATGTTTGGACCACCTCTTCCATGAAGGGATTTTATAATTTTTTGGGCCTATATTATATTGATAGTCATATGGATATATTAAATGATAATATATGAAATTATTATGATATTATTATTTTAATAGTAAAATAAAATTTTATATATCTCTCAATCATTCTAATAGTTAACAAATAATAATATTACTCAAGGTTGTGTACAAACATCCATCTCCCTGAATTGATGTTGTTTATTTTCATTGCCACATTATATATGTATATCTATACAAGATTATATAATAAAAAATTTCTATAATAATAGAATTATTAGAATTATTTATATGAATAAACAATGAACAATCATATAGGACCAAATTCTTCAAACCAAAACATTAAGGTTAAACAAAATGGTTTCACCATTATTTTGATTTCAATAATCAATTATTAATTGATTGGAATTAAAAATTAAACATGAATGATATATAGTAAATGAGAATGATTACAATTAAACTATATATTAATAATAAATAATAATATATTATATTGGAGTCTAATTCTATGTATAAATATAATTAGTAAATGAGGGAATGTTTTTTCTTAAAATGACAAATCTTTTCTAAGTAGTCTCTATTAAATATCCATATAAATATATTATAATATCTTTCACTTTTATTCCAACCCAATTATATTAACTAATATTTAATATTGGTTGACTCATTTTTTCATATCATTATCCATTATTTTTTACATATAATGATTGTGAAATTTGATTTTTAAGAAAATATTATTAATTTCATCATTGGCCAATAATTGTTTTCCGTCTAATTTATTTTGAAAAAAAATCAATAATGTTATTTTATATGATACATTGATTATTTAATTTAATTTTTGAAAAAAATAACCTTATTTTTACTCATTAAAAATAAAATTATATTATGTTATATGGTCACTATATTTTAAACCTTTATATTAAAGAGGTATACAAATAAATTTTCAACACAATTATATTATTGATACAACTCAATACATCAATATTTAATTCCTTCCACATCACTATTTTACCATAAGGAAAAAAGATACACATTCCCATTATTTAGAATCATCTACGATCCTATATTGTTTTAATAATGGTAATAATTACTAATCTAATTAAAAATGATCCACTCTTGGAACAATATATCCAAAATACATTACAACACAAACAAATGTAATGTTGTTAAGAACTTGTTTTCTATCCATTGTACCCTTTCAAACATCCTCATAATCATCATCATTTGATAATTTTCTTATAAAACAATAATATATAAACCACATCCATTTAAAATTGAGAGGATTCAAATTCCACTAACATTAGTTGAATCCCCTTGATACCAAAGTCTAGATATAAATTCCCTGGGAATCACTAAATCGCTAGGGGAT
The DNA here is from genome assembly GCA_963277665.1 of Viscum album. Classification (NCBI taxonomy): domain Eukaryota; kingdom Viridiplantae; phylum Streptophyta; class Magnoliopsida; order Santalales; family Viscaceae; genus Viscum; species Viscum album. The sequence goes on along the minus strand of OY728150.1, from coordinate 1,604,140,445 downwards.
GATTTTCAATTACTAATAACATAACCTATTTATAAAAAATATACATTAATGATATATATATGATGAATATGAAAAATTAATACCAACCACTAATATAAAAAATTATATTAGTGAGATATATAGAAACAAAAAATATCCAAAATTTACTCTACAACATCAAATGACTCTAAATAAATGAAAAAGTGTCTACGTAGAAATATCTCATTATCTACATGATACGATAACAAATGTCCATGTTTTATCCCTGATATATATAACAATGATGAAATAATAGAATATTAATACATAACCCAAATTATATCATGTTGATAAAATCTACATAAAAAAAGAGACATATATATAAGGATTTACTATAGAAAACATATATCTAATCCCCCATAAACATCACACTTATACCACATAAATAAGAAAAAATTTTCTATTATTTTATATTAATATGTGAGATCCATATAATGAAAAAAATTTCAAAATGAACCCATTTTAAAATTATTATAAAGATAAAGACCATTTATTCAAACTATAATTTCTTAAATAAACCCACACCATAACTCACACACCAATCCCATGAACGTAGATAAAATTGTAATAGGTATACCTCAGGAATCACCAATACATGTGGGCCCTAAAAATTATAGGACCCCTAGATTGGAACCCTTACCAATAATAAATATCATTCACATGGTGGTATAGTATTATTTTTCAAAATTTGGGGGATTAATCAAAGATAAACTTAATTATTAATTTGAAATCGACATCATGAAGTAAAACCATTCAAGGAAAATATAAAATTCCCTAGATTCAAATAAAATGTTCCCAAAATCTCTAGATTTGATTCCATGTTGAAATTAATAGGGAAATTTAATTTCAAATATTAGTACACACCAACCAAAAAATATTTCTGACTCTACTAATTTAATTTTTCATTATAATCTTCACATAACATCCACACCAAGAGTTACAAAACATAATCAAACCATCTCAATGTTAAATATTATTCCATTTCGTATTTGAATCATATTATTATAACCAAATATCATATATTAATTATTTTATAATCTTTATTAATATCCTAATAAAAAATATTCTGTAAAACAATTTTTTATGAAGTAAATATTTCCTCACAATTTACCAAAATCATTTTACAAAAAATAAAATAAAATCATAAAACATTGAATAGAATATGTGTATCCCTCTACATATTTTTAGCTATTTAATAATTATTTTTTAATATTTATCTATTTAAGGTGGATTGGTAATCTTTCATATAGTTTGATAGTTTTTTGGAACTGTTTTGGGGATATTCTATGGTCGCACTATTTGATCGTGTTTATTAAAAACTGTTCAACACATGTAAAAAACTAGGAATTTTGAGTACGATTCAAGGGTGTTGGAGAACAATTAAGGCACACATTTATAAACATTTTGGCCTCTCCATTCTAATTTTTCATAATTTTCTAATGGTATTTGGCATGATTGTCAAAATTTTCATCTAACCATGTGATCCAACTATGCGAAGAACCCATTGGGAAATAGCAGTCACACTATTAGGGCATGATTTTTATACCATTGAATGATAACCATTAGTGTAGGTAAAAATGTTTTCTATTTGACCTCACATGGTTTTAACCCTAAATAGCTCATTTCTCCCCTAAAAAAACAAAACAATGTGTTTCTTCTTCTCAGGGGATATGGAACCTCTCCCACTCATTCCAAAAGTTATTTTAAGGATTTTTTGGTGTTTTTATGTCATATATTCCTTGGTATTTATCAATTCATTGTATTTTTGTGGTTCTCTTTAGATATACTTTAATCTCTCCCACGATTTCCAAGAGAAACTTTTGTTATAGACAGATCAATGGACTGTATTTCCAATAATGATTATATTAATCCATATTGATGTTTAAGGATGGGATATTTGGTTATTTGAGGATTTTTATCATGGTTGGGTGAGATTTTGAGTTGTTTTAAGTTTTTTCCAATAACCCTAATGTAGGTGTACTCAATATCAACTCGATTTTGATAGAACTAGATGGATTTAGTTTAAATATGATGGGTTCTTGAAAATGATTATTGATTTTGATGTGTAAAGATTTTGTGAAAACCCTTTGGTATTGATTAGTGGGTATAGGCAGATTTATGATATTTTTATCAATAATATTAGTTGTTGGATTTTAAAATGATTAATTTTATGTTTAATTTCTACGATTGATTTTTGGAAGAAATATCTCAAAAATGGTTGTCAATCAATATATAGTTTTAATAAATGTTTTTTTTGGAATATGTTATTTGGAATGGTTTTTATAATTTAATTCTTAATCATGAGTTACAATGTGATTTTTAGTGGTTGTGAAGTACCCCCTTCAAATAACTATAATGTGGTAATGATTCAGTATAATAAAAAGGAGACATAGATAGATGTGAAGTTACACAATGAATGTTAATGCCCATCTTGGTCTGTTTCATTCTATATTTAATGAGTTGTATATATTTCTTTTTGTTATTTGAAATAGTCTAGGCCAATATAAAATGATAAATGTTTTTTTGGTTTCATTCTTTGTATATAAATTTATCAGGGGGAAATGTTTTAGTAAGGGCTGGTTTGGGTCATTAATTTTTTTTAAAATAGTTCAACAGTTTTACATAAATAGATTTACACATCTATTCTAACATGTTTTAACCTAGTGGAAAGTATAGGGATTCCATTTTTGGATATCCTTCTGAGTATTTTTTACTCACCCCTACATTGGAACATTAGTGCTTTTCTAATGCTATGTTTTGGGACACTGGTAAAAGTTAGGCATCTCACTTCCTTATTAGTTCATTATGATTCCTAGGTGGTCTAGTGGTTATTGTAGCATGGATCTTGGTGTGGAGCTAATGAGCTGTGTCATAGATTCATGTATTTTTTCTTTAGTATTCTTGTTGGTACTCTAATGTTTTTATAGAGATGGTTTGGGTCTTGTCGGTCTTTAGAAAATGATGAATTGTAATTCATTATTGACATGTATTTTGTAGTTGTTTTCCATTATTTCAAATTTGGTTTGTTTCATTAAATTTATAAGGGAAAATCATCCTCCATCATTCATGAAGCCCTTGACATTTTCGTCCAACATTTATCACCTTCAGGAGAGAACCTAAGGCTGAGTATAACTTCTGTCTCGACTGAAGCCAATGAGGATGAGAGGGATATTACATGTGGTATCAGTTTGCTTGGTCCTATTCACATCAACCTTTGGTACCAAATTTATCATTAATTCTCAATTCATTCATTGATTTGGGATAGTAATGTGGGGTTTAGTTGTCGGAACATGGAAAGTATAACATAAAAAGGTGTAGAAAATGATTTTATTAGTAAAATAATGTTTCATGGGTGTTGGGTACATAAATGTTTGGAGACTCTTCCATGAGATTGATTTCATTGTCATGGGTTTAGACAATGTGAAAAATGTGGCATGAATTATTGAAATGAAATCATTATATGATTTCATATTTCATTCAAATTAATGATTTTTGTGTGTTACAAATGTTTTTTATTTTAGAAAAATTAATAAATTTTCTTGAAATGTGTGATTTCTATGATAAAACAGTTGTGATATTTTAAAACTAGTTTAAATATTGATAACATGGTAGATTTTTTGAAGATTATTGAACAAGGTACCTATTGAAATTTTGATGGCATGTTTGTGATTGATGTAATGCAGTTGAATTGAAATTATAACACTTTATTTACTAGATAGTGAAACTTATGGTGGTTGTTATGTGTTAATAGAAATAGTACCCGATAGGAATCATTATGACCAACCAGAGGAAGATGTAGAAAATTGGGTTTCCCCTAAACTATAGGTGAACATGTAGCTAGATCATAGCGTAGTGAACTATTTTTGAGTCAAATATTAAGGGCACCCAAAAGACTATTCAAAACATGAGGATTATTAGGTTTAGTTTAAGAAACAGAATCCAACCACGTTTTTGGGTGATTTTGAACCAGAAAGGGAAGAGGTGTGGATCAATATGAATAATCGAATCATCTAATTCTATACATAGATATGGGTATGAAATTAAAATTTTCAACATTTATGTCGGAATATAATAGAAAAAAGTGGTGGGAGTTAGTTTTCCAAGATAAAGGGGACTGAGGTATCATAATGGAGTCTTTTGAAGAAATTTCCCAATAAACAATTATTCCCTCACATGTATAAAATTCAGTGAAAAACGTATTTCATTATATTGAGATATTTGAAATTATCTAAAATGGATTATGAATCTATTATAATGAAAATATTCTAGTTTTCACTTATGTTTGGGGTTAGTGTACTCATAAAGGAATGATGTTTTGCAGCAGGCTTGTGGTAGGAAATCTGTTTTAGGATTTTATTTCTCTATATGTCAATCTATAAAAAATGGTAAATAGAGAAACCATAAATGAAGGAGATATATTTTTATTTATATATGGGGGAGGTCTTTTGATACACATAAAAAATATTGGTAACTCTAACATATGGAGAATGCAGAAGAGTAACACTTATTTTCAAAGTGGGAGTATACCACAGAATCTCTCAGCAAGATCCATGAATCGTCCTTTTAAGCCCATGAGTAAGATATGATGTTTTCAATGTGGCTCTAAAATCCACAAGAAGTGAGAAATTACATCATAGACTCAATTATTCCATAACTACAATAAAATTTGACATCTTCAGTGTTATTGTAACAATATTCTAAGGTTGGTGTTTCAAGACACTTCTCTGGGGTTAAAATCATTATTCTCACCCATGGGATGAGGGATGAAGCATACCATTCGTTTTTACTGCATACCTACCCATGGAGATTATATTAACATTATGTCTCCCCACTAGGTGATATTTTAGTAGGGTAATAATGAGAAATGTGGGGCTAGAAAGTAGGGTTTCTGAGATGAGTATGTTGTGGTGGATGATCAATCAGGATGATCAATGAAGAGGGGTAAAATTATATAATTTTCTAATTTTATGGAAGTGTTGTTGGATACATGTGTATCTCATTATTTCATTTCTTCTCATATGGTTGAAATATTTGGTTTAAATGTTAAAATAATTCCTTCCATTCTAAAATATTAAACTCCTCTTGGTCAAAGAGTTTGTTGAAAATTTTTATGTAGATCATGTCATATAACTATTGATGAGGTTGATTTAATATGGTAATTCTTAGTGCTTGACATGGATTTGTAGGATTTAATACTAATATAGGATTGGTTGGAAATGTTTAAGGCCCATATTGACCATTATGCATTATCAGTTAGTTTCATGTCTTCTGATGGTGTTTAGAATTTCATTAGAGGATAGATGATGGTGATGTTGGCAGAAAAGATCTATTTAGAACTACCTTTTTGGATGACCTCTTATCATTTAGCGATGATGTATATTTCATCAATGGAAGATATTGATAGAATAATTTTTCTAAATTATGTTCATCTTTTTCATGATGACTTTCCTAAAGAATTATCAAGGATTACACTCATAATGAATGTTGAGTTTACCTATTAAATTTTATTTTATGGTCAAATATAATTTTTTTTCGAAAATTATCTGTAGCAATGTATTTGATTTCATGAAAAATCATTTTGATTGATTTTCTAATCCATTCATGGAAGAGTAATTCACTTTTATTTTTATATTTATTTACCAAATTATATTAAATTCATCAATATCTTCCATATAAATATCCTCAAAGGTCAATTTTAAATGTGGTCGTAGTTTTCAACATTAATCCCACTTTTATATCTAAAATTATTATGGAATGTTATATGATTTTTTTGATGAGACCCAAATCATTTCCAGGATTTAATTATATTTTTTCTGACGTATGAGTATTTTCATGTTAAAATATAAAAATATATGAGTGGATGGTAATCATTATTATGTTTGGGGTCTTTTATATCCCTGAAATGGGTTGGTTATGGTATTATTTCTCATAATATAACCATTAAGTTTTGATAGTAAAGATAATAATGGAAAATGTGTTTAGATATTGAATAAAATAATAAACCAGGAGTTTTAATATTGTAATTTAATAAAGGACTAACTATTTTGATAATCATGTAATAAATTAATCAAGACCTATTATACATGTGTTAATAATAGATCATAAATTAATATTCTCATGTAAATAATGGATCTTGAGTTATGATACATGAGTCAATACTGTATAATGATTCATGATACATAATTTAGTAATATAAAATGTGTTTAGATAACCGATTCAGTAGTTGATCATGAGTTCTGATTCATTATTAAATAACGGAACACATGTATCGATACATTCCTCACATTCAGTCTTCAATTGTGTAACTCTTGAAAATAACGGGTCATTAAAAGTAATTCTAAAGCATCCATGTTGTGATTTATAATATTTTGATATATAAAATATTATGTAATTAATAAATATTATATAATTATTTTATAGTTATTTTTTACTATATGTATTAAGGGAATATTACATTCTATTCCATTTTCATATTATATTTCCCTATATATTATATGAATTATTTGATAATTCTATACTCTTTTTTTATTGTATTTTATTTTTGTTAAATTAATATGACATTTAATTATATAATGATTTATATATAAACATTATTGTTCAATGTTATTTTTAATAATATATCCTATTCCTTGTCATGATTTATTAAATTTTAAAGATATAAATATTAATAAATCCTTGAAAAATTGTTAACTTATCCTAAATTTGAGATCAACCCTTTTTTGTTCCTTGTTTAATAAAAGGTTTATAACCAAGGAGATATCTTGAATTGGAAATAGTATACTGTAATTATGAAATTTTTTTATCAAACATTTTTTAATCTCACTTTTGAAGAAAGATAAAAAACCAATATGGTTCTTAATAAGTTTTAGTATTTTTATGATATGAAATAATAAATAAAATATATTATGGTTTATTATGGATGTTCTCATATGGACTCAAGGCTATATTTTATCAATTATTACATAAAACCATATCCACATGTGTGGGTATGGGGCACCATAGATGGTGTCATGAATGATTTTTTTATTTTAGGGATTAGGATTAGAGAATAATGGTCAATACTCTAATGATATGTCTATCTATAGAACATCATCATCATTTTTTTAATGTTGATATTGTGTTTTTTTCTATGAAATGAAATCCCTCTCCCTATAAAAAAAGTGGACATTAGATCTGGAACAAATTCACCTTGGTGTAATTAACCGGAAAAGGATGGATGGGTATTAACAAAAAATTCACAAACTGAACAACAAAGGGACATTAATAAACCTTAAGGGATATAAATTTATAATTCACATGTTCTTTATGAAACATTATAAGGAATTTAAATATATTTTTCAAAACATAATATTAAATTAATATGGATAACATATATTGAAAATCACTGATTGACATTTTTTGTTATATATTAAATGATAATTAATTTTTTGGGATAAAAGTTATATTGAATATTCAATTTTCAGTTTTTAATGATTTAGAAATTATGAATAGGTTTTTTATATTTTTGATCATTTTGGATATTTTTTTTAAGTTCAATAATAAAAAAAATCTAAACTAATATTCATGGAATAAATAGTGATAAAACCATAACTAAAATAATAATAGGATAACATGATAGTTAGATATTTGAAGGATTAATGTTTCACAATTCCTATATTATTCGAATGTTTCATGAATCATGTTATGTCACATTAAATTTATAATGGGCAGAGGAAGGAATAAGAATATTTGAAATAACTGCATTTTAAGAATAAAATTCCTTAAATAAAAACATATATATATATACAGACATATATATATTAGGAATGAAAATATTTTTATTTTTCTAACAGAAATATATTTTTATATGATTAAAAATAATAATCTATATGATATTCATTACAAAATTAATAGGATATGGAATTATTTTAATAAAATATCTGGTTGTAAGAACTATTTTTTTTCAATTTAACACCTTGGAGTTTTTTTGATTATATATAAAATGACAAAAATATAATATGAATAGTATATCAAGGAATGGGTAACAATTTGTTTTGAAATATATAAAATATAAAATATATTATATCTTCTGCAAACAATTTTTATAAAATAATGGCTTAACATGATAAAAATTCATATATGGGAAATTTTTGAACCCCAAAAATTATAGAATGTGGTTATTACCATAGTTGAAACATATTTTGGGTTGGTTTTTGGAGTATTAGTAATGTATTGTTATAAGAATAAGTCAGTCAATATAAAAAGAAAATTACTTTTTCTATTCCATAAAGATATATTTAAACTATAACATAAGTCTATTTAGAAACATATTTTTGGACACATTAGGTTTATTTAAAACACACAATTATTAATAGGAATATAGTGTGGATAATCTTTAGGGAGATAGGTTTTGATGTTGAATAACATAATGAATTTTTTAGCATCGTATTAGGGGAGAATTTCATAATCATTTTAGTTCGTGGAACTGACCAACAAAAATGATGTAGATTAAATCCTTATTATGGATAATTATGATATCAAAGATTAAGTTTTTATTGGATTAATATAATTCATGATTTTATCAAGAATACAACAAGATAATATTGTAATAAAATTAATTCATTTATCATATACGATTTATTATTAAATATTCTTTATTTTTAAACATTTATTTTCACTAGATTAATCATTTTCTCTATCATTGGATGATGAAAAGCCAATGTAATGAAGATCATTCATATCATGAAGATTTATTTTTCCGGATTTTATTATTTTTTTATCATAAATTAATAATTGTTTTTTATTTTTCAGTAGTGGTTAAACTCTACTAAGGAATCAATCATTGATAAATCAATTATCATAACAATAGATAATTATAATGGACCCATATTAATGATTAAAGTCATAATAAAGGTTTGACAAATACATGGGGTCCAAAAATAGTTTGGGTAGTTGATTTTAAATGATTTGGACAATGTGGTGCTTCAACATGGGGATGATGAGTGATTTTCAACAAACGAGAAATAAGAATCTAGTTGTCATTGATATATGTACATTCTTTTGCCTCAAATCCAGGATTTATAAAAAGATTTTGGATAAATGGGTGGAACCAATGGAGTTATAGAAGATTCAGGAAAAAAATATGACTTGTATAATATTTTGATATAATAGGAATTTAATAATGTATAACATATATCATCTATACCCCCTTAGATGATGTCTTGTGTTTAGGCATGATGATAAGTGTAACACTACCATGTGAATTAGTTGCACAATATGTGGTCTTTAATTTGATACTCCAGAATATTCCCAAGGGTATATGAATATATCAGAATCATATTACATAGGCATAGGCATGGAAGGAGTTCACATGCATAGGTTGGATTAAATTTTTCTAATAATTGAATGTGTGCAAATATATGTGAAAAAATTTATTACCAGATACAAAATGTTTATGTATTCCTAGGTAACTTGATTTCTTTCATTAAATCATTCTAGTTTCAGTGTTTTTTGAGTGTATTCCTTTGATGAACCATTTATAAGGTATTTTTTATATCCTAGTTTGACAATAGGATGATTGATCACCTCTATGGGCTAGTTCTGGATATAACAAGTTATCCCTCCTTGGGGAATAGTGTTTGGTCGTAAATAAATCTTCCATGATTTGGTCATGTATGTTATATTAAAAATCATATGTGTTTGATTCCATCCAAAGTGGATTATCTTATAAGTTATTACATATCAACTATAGGACCATGGTATGATCCCTACCTATGTATGGATATATTATGAGTAAATTTTCATAATTCTTATGACAATAACACTAATGTTCAAGATCCCAGATGAGTTCTATCTGCCTACGAGGAACCTGTTTGTGAGTACTATTAGATGATTGTGTTCTTTAAGCCTTAAAAAGAATACTATTATGGTTTTGGGTATATGAAATTACATTGGTAATTTTAGTGAATCTATTATCATATATAGATTTCGTTGTTTACTCCTCTTTACTTGGGTTATGATTTGTCACCTTCATCGATGCTTTAATTTTAGTGACATCGAGTTTTCTTACAATATATTTTTATACTCAAACTGACATGAGATATAACCACACATTTAATGTCATATAAAATGGAAATTATTTTATTTGAGTCTTAGGGGTCTTATAGAATTTGGATCTCTATTTTCTAGAAATACCACATACAGTTTCATGAGTTTCATGGTGATATCATCAAATATCTGTAGTAGGTTCGGCTCTTTGTCTAGTAATAATGAGCCTGTTTTTTCTATATTGAATTACAATAGTCCTTTCAAACTAAAATTTGGTTTTATATTTTATTCCTAGATTTATAATATTAGTTTTTTATCATTCTATCTTTTAATTTTTTGGGATATTTTTGTACTTCTACATGTAATTTTGTGAAATACCTCCCATATGTGTGATGTGTTAAATCAGTATTAGTCAACACCCCGTTTCTTATTGGAGTAAATATTACCCTTCCAAAATCATTTTACCACCAGCATGGTAACTCCTGAGGGGACATGTCATCAATGATAGGTATCAAATGGGTTATCATAGGACTATTTTTTCAATATTTACAACTTGGGAGGATTTTTCTGAATGCTAGGGAAATGTTTTTAACATGTATCAAAATCATATTTATTGATTGTAAAACTTGTGATGGTTTGAGGGGTGATGAATCCATTATCTTCCAAAATGAAAAAATGCTTGTAAAAATTGTTTTTATTAAAACTGGTTTCATGGTATCATATTACACGAGTCATATAGTATTTGTTTTTTGGTTTCCATTCCATTCTTTAGTGATATACCTAAATATGCTCCCATTAATTGTGGTTCACTATACCTATTATAATTTACCTCTATGATTATATATATAATGTTTTCTTTATAAAGATCGAGATAATGATCCACTTATTAATGAGGAAATATTCCATGGGAACCTGTTGGAAGAGTTTCCGTTGGATGGTTTCATGATACTAACACCAAATATTAATAATATTGGCAGTATGGTGGTATTAATATATGTTATTTGTAGGATGATAAAACCTCATAGTATTCAGAGAAATATGCCACTCCATATTACAGGTGATCCCGAGTATTATGAAGAAGTGTAGTATATAAAGGTTATATGATATGTTTTATTCATTGTTTGTTCGTCTCAATATTAGATGGTGGTCTATATATCAAGACATATCCATTTATTAGAAGGTTGATGGTTAATATTGGTTAGGCAAACACACGGTGAGGCGACTCTATCATGAAAATAGTTTGAGAACATCTTCAGGGAGAATCTTTATCTATCAACAATATGGGATATATATCTAAGAGAATATGTATCCTCATAATAAAGTCATGTCTATCATAGAGTATGTTTTTAGGTCAGCCAATGATCTCATGTTGTTATATGGATATGTTTCAAGGTAGGTTATTTGGAGCTTCATAAATAGGGGTATTTCTGTACTATGATATCTAACATAGATTTGTATCTATTTTAATTCATTATTATGTTGTGGTGATATAGGGTGCCTTTTGAGTAATGATATTATTAATGGAGAATATGTTTGTTTTAATATCTGGATGTGGAAACCCTATAGAAAATTATTCAACATAATATGGTTAAATAATATAATAGGGATCTAAGAACATTTGTAATTTTTAGATATTGTCTTGGAGTAGAGGGTCTGGGGCTCTGGGCTCCATGATGAATCCAGTTAGCTCTGTGAGAGGTTATGACATTATTGTGAATGGTGTCTTCATATCTTGTGAGATTTCCCGACTCTCTATTAATATGATAGTGATTCATTTGATGTTATTCCAATGTAGATTAAATTTATTGATTAGGGAGTTCTGTGGGGTGGTGGATGTCATACTGGTGTTGAGATATTAGTTAGTGGTGGCCACCATTCTCATCAATTTTCACTGTTGTCTCTAGGAGGTCCATAGAAGTCTTAGGTCACAAGTGATTATTATCATGTATTACTATATTCTATAGAATATTATAACATAGGTAATTTGGTATTATATTATGTATGATCTATGCTTTCTATATAGTATATCTAGTATTGATAGACATAGTAATGTGCCAAAATTTTCTTTTAATATCCCCTCATTATGATTTTGATTGTAAAGTTATCCCTTTCGTTCATCCTTTAGATTTTTTTTTCTGACAAGGGGATAATCATAGATAAAAAACATCTATTGATATTGTTCCCTTGTTGTTGGATGAAGGTATCTGTTTTTATTCTCTTCATAGCTTTTATGATTCCATTAAATATTATTTCATGTAAGGATTCACTCTCACCAGCTCATTTTCAGATTAACTATTTCAAATGGAGTATGTGATCCCTAATTTTTAATAATAAGTTTTTCCATAATTTCTTATAAGGAATCCCATGATGAGTATGATATGGTCTCATATATAATGGCAAAACAAATTACTGATCTATTTTCAAGTTATACAATTGGATACATAAATTTCATGATCTATTAGTTTCCTGTAGTTATGCAGATTTATAAGGTAAATATCTATGAAGAAATATATATTACATACAAATATATATATATTGTATTCTTTATATAATTTTTTTCTCCAGAATACCCTAAAAGCTTCACTAATATATTATATGACCCCACTAAGTTACATGTATTGAAGGTATCGTTGGAGAATTTGTAGAAGAATAAATTTCATAGACCCACGGTGTCCTTTGGGTTTCTCTATTATTGTTCTAAAAGAAGTAAGATGGTTTTTAGGGTTATACGGGGATTATCACTAACAAAATTTAGTGGGTATTACACATAAGTGTCCAATTTCATGAACCAATGATATATTTGATGAATTGTATGGGAAAAGGGTGTTGTTGATTATTGACGTCTGGATAGATAATCACTAACTCTATATTCAATATCTCGACATTACAATGACTACATTATGATACCTCTATAGTTACTATGAGTACATTTTTATTACTTTTTGTGTAATTAATTTTGAAGAATCATTCATGGAAATCATGAACTAGATCATTCAACCATTTTTGGACTAGTATTTGATAATGTTCATTCCTGACGACATCATGTACTCAATATGAATAGAGGATCATGTGAGACATTAGAGGATGGTAAGGGTAATACTCAATGAGTTCCATATTTATTAGAATCAAGGAATGTTAAGTGACATATTTGAGATGTCAACTATATATGACATGAAATCCATGTAGATGGAGTATTAGGGGACCCTATCCAGATCAAGTTAGTACAAACATTGGATCCTCACAAACATGTGATTGTGGTTCATATATTCTTTATTTAAAAAAAATTTTATTTGAAATTTCAATCCAATTACTCTTGGATAATGGTATCATGGATAAATTTTTTAGTAAACAGTATGCCTTATATTTGGATCAAAAGTATCATTAGGCTACCCATGTGCTCTGGTAGAGGTTGAAAAGAACCCCATTTTGATATTTCAAGATGAAATTGTTTATTATTTCATGATATATGATTTATTTGATATTTTCATAGATGAATTCCATTAAAATTATATTTATGGATTTCATAAATGTCACGAATGTTGAGTGTACATTAGAAGAACACCGAGACCCCAAAATTAATCTTTGAACAATGGTGTTATTACTAAATTTGTTATGGAACCATATTATTTGAGGGGGATTGATCATCCATTATAATGAAAAGAGAATCAGGTATATATTTTTAGAGAAATACCTTAACAAAATGTAGTGGTTAGGGCTAGAGTTCATGGAGTATTATAACTATGTTATGTTATAATATCTTCAAAAGATGATTTTTTGGGGGTAGATTTAATCATTTGGAAATATCATTCACTATTTTTTATTGAGGAAACAATGTTATAGAATTTGATTTAGCTTTCACTAATGGAAAAGGATGGTAAAAATTTACTCAGGTAAATGGTTTTACCCATTCAATTTCTTAACATTCCATGAATGAAAAACAAGGTAATATAAATTGTGAGGTCTTGTGTAACTATACATCCACGTGAAAAGATCTCTAGGGATTTTATAATGTTGGGAATAATGTTATTATTTTCAAAGGAGGGATGATAATAACATTCACATTGTGAGAGTATGTTTTTAGAGGGAGTAATCCGTCCACCTTTGAAGAAAATCATAGTGATAAATTAAATACAGTGACCATCAAATTCAGTTTTCAGGGAATACAATGAAGATGAGTGTTTCTATGATCAACTATTGATGCATTAAGTTCTAGTGGCTCAAGGGAAATTACAAGATTCCATTAGGATTTACCCAACCCCTATACGAACATGAGTTGAAGTGGGATAGTATATTTATATATTAAATGAAGGGAAATACATGACTAGGTAGGTTTCATTACTCTATATGGGTTATCATAGATTAACTCACTTAGTTATTCTACTTATAGCTAAGGGATACCATAGATCAATAGATAGATTTTGAACATTGTACATTTAGGTTATAGTTTCACTTGATAGTGTTCACTAGATGATTTCCTTATCAAATGATGATATATTCATATAACAATTAACGATTGGATTACATCTAGCCTTTGGGACCAAGTTTTTCTTAAACGTGGAATTTTAACCCTGGAAGGATGGAAATATAAATCTAACTATTAATGTAATTGGGGGACATTATTTCAACTTGAATGTTATAAATTTTCATTTCAGTGGGGTTCAAATTTTTTTTTTGTAAAGTATAAATATAATAGAAGATACCACTTCACCATCAGTAAGTACCTATTAAATTCCCTGAATGGGAGACCCTATAAGTCACTATAGTAATTGGTTTTTCATTAGGGGAAATCATTTATGGGCCCAGAGTATATTCGAAATGTGATAGAGACCATAAAGGTCATATGTTACTAGAGGATTATTTTATAATTCTTTTAGAAGTATTATGTTGACTAACAAGGGATGTAATTGGAGTATGATGAGAGAGAATAAATGTTATTGAATGTATTACATATGTGTGGAATATAGATATTTGAACATAGAATAAATTTATCTATATGATTCATTATCCATTTGTTGATGGTCTATAAGGTTGGTGAGGTGGCATACAAAAAATCCCTATCACTATAGTTATACCAGTTGCACGATGTATTTCATGTGTTGGAACTAAGGATGAATTTATTGACCCATCACATATTATCTAATAGGGTGATAATGATAGTGTGGATTGACATACCTTCCTGAAGATCTAGATTGGTAATGATAACCATCAGAAGGGGATCTTATATGGGAAGGTGAATCCCACTACGAGCATTTGATGGAACAAGGATAATATCTAGGCTATCTAATGTGAGTGGGAAAAATAGATGAGAGAAAAATTCCCTTAATATATGTTTCATTTTATTCTTTAAAAGATAAAAATGTCATAGGTGTATAGAATTTAGTGAATCTTTTCTTCATAAAAAAGTTGGAATATTTAAAAAAATCACTGTTAAGCATCGATTTAATGTTTTATTTTAGGGTCTAAGGATCCTCATTGTGGATATATTAAATATATTAAAAATATTATATCATGTGAGTCAATTTCTCTAAAATAATGGTTAATCTCCAGTTTTAAATATCATATGGGGAAACTATGACCATCTTTAATTCCATTACATGGGTTTTAATTAGGATTTACATATGTTCTATGGGCATTGTTTTCTCTATTAGGGAATAGTTTCTAACAGAAATTATAATAAATAAATTAATTAATTGAATTAAATAATATTATTTTAAATAGATGTTTTACCTAGAAAATATCTATATTTATAATACTAAAATGGAAATCTATTTAGTAATATATAAATCATTAATAGTATGTAGGATGACAATTGTAGGGAGAATCATTAGGCAAATTGCTAGAAATGATATTGGACACATCATATTCATGAATGGTCTTTCATTTGAGAAATTATTCATCAATTTTGTTCTTACATATCACTAATTAAATTGAAAAAAATAATTCTCTATCAACTATAGATCCTATACAGTGTTCTGTAGTAATTTTTTGGATTAGTCTCCTTCTTGATTTCATCAACTTGAACATGAATTAAATCTTCTAGATAATTACTGCATATATTTTTATTGATTTATGGTTGAATGTAAAAATATTTTTCACATTTATTTTAATCTTTTCCATAATTTTCTCTATAAATGGATGAATTATATCATGAAAAGTTTCTTATATTTTATTCCCTGCCTTTTTGTGCTATTTTCCCTCTATTTTTATAATGCTCATCATTTCTATATTATCTGACTAATGGTTTGATAATAAATATGAAAAAATCATTATAAAATTTATAATTGGGTAAATTGATTGTTTCATCATTAATATATTTGGGTTATAAGGAAATATGAATGAATGATGTTAATGAAAGAGGTCTGATGATGTTACTGGTGGGATATTACCTATTAGTCAAACCATGAAGCACATTAGGATGGTGATGTCTATGGATTTCATAAAAAAGTGCGACAAAATATCCAACCACCAATTATGGAATATAATGGGATGTCCATTGATCCACACCATGGATATCATTTTAATATAATAATTAGATGAAAAAATCCAGTAAAAGTCCCATTAAAAATCTATCATTTCTAGAATGTAGTAATATAAATGGAGTACAATTATTAATAGAAGACACTATCTAGACCCCCCATATATGACAGTTATGGTTTATGCATAATGATAAATATCAGATGGTTGTGGGACTTCTTATTACAAAATTTTTTCATTATTTTAGAATCACTAACTGTACCCTAGGGTATATAGATATAGTAATTACACGAGTACACTATAATATGAATGTCTGGAGTAAATCTTTATGGCATGGATTAAAATTTCTTGTGAAAGGGAAGGACCAAAATATCAAGACATGACGTGAAATTTTTATTAGACATATTAATGCACATGAATCCCTCAATATTGATTCATTATTAGTGTTAGTGTGTTCCCTAATTGAATCAAAAAATAATTTACTTTTAGGTATAATTTCTTGAGTTTTAGATGAGTGATCCCTTCTACGGGATTGTTCATTATATGTTCATGTACCACTCTTTTTGGATCAATATGTGATACTCTATAACTCTCCCCTTTTATGGATCTCATATGCCATTTCAATCCTTCAGGGCATGTGATACCATTTCCTTTAGGTTACCCCAGATAGTGTTATG
Organism: Viscum album; assembly: GCA_963277665.1. Classification (NCBI taxonomy): domain Eukaryota; kingdom Viridiplantae; phylum Streptophyta; class Magnoliopsida; order Santalales; family Viscaceae; genus Viscum; species Viscum album. Next base: position 1,604,123,250 of record OY728150.1, on the reverse strand, counting down.
TACCCCCCATTGGTCCTAGGCATGATCCACTATATAGGTATCAACATATTGTGGGTTATAGTTTATATTTAATCGTACAATGAAAAATTGAGTGAATAATCTTTGATGAGTGCATTGAATATAATGGGAACTGATTAGTGAGTTATATTGGAACAAATGTGACTTGTGATCCCGAAAAAAATACTTTGATAATATAGAGGACGTGGACATACGTAGAATAATAGAGTCTATATATGAAAATATATTTGTTACCATATTCAGTTTTCTTTCATCTGTACTTGAGAATAATAATTCCATCATGTTTTATGTTTGGTAATTTCAATATATCTTAATGGGTAGGTTTATACTAACCTTTAGATGGGATCATCCATCACATGTTTTGTACTATATATAATATTGTACATTTGATGGTTTCCTATGAGGGCCAAGAGAAGGTAAACCTTTGTTATTCCAGATAGAATATGTATGATTATAGGATTTCCTTAAGGATATCTATCACTATTTTCTATCATGTTTTACTATTGTTACAATTATGGAGGGATTTTTATTTTTCCAATTTTATATTCCATTCTCATTGTTTAATCTAATGTGGTAATTCTAAAAATGAAATATTTTGAAATATTTTTTAGGAATTATATAATTTCTAGTGATGTATGTATTTATAAATTTATTTTTAGATATGTTATCTCATTTCTGTGATATTTATTCTCAGTTATAATTAATACACCATATCCAAGTGGTAGTGGAATTGTGGTGATTCTATCATTTTTTCACTATCCATATTCCCCTAAAATGGTTTATATTATGAATCATAGGGAAAATGATAATTAAAGAATGTGGCTTTATCATTCTACATGTATAAAATGTTGGATGGGACTACCAATAAAATGTATCAAATAAATAAGATATTTTTTTATATGTGGTAGTGTTGTCCATCATAAAGGTGATATTGGAGAAGGATTAATAATCCAATGAAAGTATTTAGGAAGAGTGTCCAAATACATAGATTATGGAAGAGTTCTATCATAAAATTCATTTTCCTATCATAACATCCGATATGGATAATAAAATTTTGAAACCACCTAAGGAAATGTAACAAGTGAAACAATATGACACCCCAAATACTGATTGTATGTAAATAGAACAATTAGAAAAATGTAGACTTAGTGTATACTATAGTATTATTTAAATACTATTGTTTTCTAGTTCTACCCAACATAGTAATAATATTATATTTTAAAAGAGAATAAAATAATTACATTAATGATTTGATTATGATTGAGATAATTTATATACATTTTTATTCAATAATGATGTTTGTGAGAATATGAAAGATTCATTATCCTTCCAAAAGAAGAATATGATTATATTTTGGAAATGGATCGACCATCACCAACCAAACAACATGTTAATGATAATGTGATAGCATAATAAATTGATAAAATGTAATTAGGATTAGATATTAATATAAGTATTTCTATAAAAACTCTAGAATAATTGATTCTATATTTTGGATTTAAAATAATATCATGAGGAGTATTTTTAAAAATTACCTCAGAATAAAATAAAATTTTTGATTTTATAATATGAAGTAATAGATAGTTTTCTTAGATATTACCAAGTTCATTTTTTGATATCATATTATAAATAAAATATAGATTCATTTCTGTGCTTTCATTACTTGAAGCAAAAAAGATCATATAAATTTAAATAGGATTCCTAGAATCACCCCCTTTACAAAAAAATTTATTTATACACATAAAATAATTATTTCTACAATTTATAAGAGTATTATTAGTTACTCAATATGCATTTTTGGTTTCAAATATATTGATATTATTTTATTGTTTCTAAGATAAATAAATCTCCAAATGACTATATTGGGGGTTTTTCTCACTCCTTTATGAAAAAAATCTGTGTTTTTATGATTGAAGACCAGTTGTTCAGATGTAATGTTTTTAATAATAACTTTAAAATGTTCTTATCATTCATTTTTGCTAAACAATATTTAGAATAATAGAAGATATATTTAGAATAAAATTACTAATTTAATTATAAAAATAAAATAACCATGTATTATTATCAGGTATGTTAATGTTATTCTTTATCGAACAAGGAAAATGAGATAGTATAATTCTAAAATTATTACTTGGGAGTTTCAAAATAGTATTCAAAATATTGATATTTTTTAGATCAATTTTTTAGAAAAAAATATATTGTGTATAAAAGGATTAAAAATAGAATAGTACCAGTAATATTTATTGATCATTATTTAATGAACAATCCTTTTATAAATTTGATAATGTTTATAGCACTACCCATACAAGATTAAATTCATACCATAATCTAGTTTTTTTATCCATTATATCAAACTGGCATACCTATCCTCCATATTTTATTTTATAATTCCCAATAAGTCTTTCCTGATTATGGTCACATTGTCAAGTATGGTTAAAATTATATGAAATGTGGATGTAGTTCTTTTTCATGTATCATGATGTTGAATCTTTTGAATCATACGATAAAATTTCACGGTAAAATAAAATCTAACAAAACTGATAATTATATTTCATAATTAAAGTCTAAACATTACTAGATGAAATATACATCTAAATAAAATGACATTGGTTCAGATTTTAATCAAGAAATATAGTTAACTACTAAGTTTAATTCTATTCCATCAATAAAGTATAAACATCAAAAGAATATCATCAAAGTAAAATGGCCCGATGATGATGATATAAACACAAAATTTTACAATTATATAATATGGTAAATGAATGAAAATATACATCCCAAATTTTGTATGGATGTATATAACATTATTGAAAATGAGAATATTTTCAGATCATTTTAAATTTTTTTTAATATCTTCAATGGTTTAGAGCTAAATAAGGATTTATTTCTTGATATTATTCTGCCACTGTTATCAATTACAAGAACATGTTTATTAATTTTTTCCCTCTTGATCATTAAATCTATGATGTGATCTTTAGTATTAATTTGGAAAGTTTTTTGAGACCATATGGTTTTTTTATTAATTTTATCACTACTTGGGTAAAGTAAATATGGATGTTAGTAATTTGGTTATGTAATTTTTATCCAAAAAAATTGTTTCTTGTGGACTTAATGAAAATTTTAAATACCTAATTATGAAGGATGATAATTACTATGATATTCACATTTTAATACCTACAAATATTCTCAAGAAACAATAAGGGATCATTTCCAAGAGTCATACCAATATATTTACAACAAATTATAATAAAGAATTCTCATAAAATATGCTTGGTTTTGTGAAAGTTATAAATTATCAAGATTTTATTTTCCAAGATTTTTAATATACCAATATTTTAATGAAATAAAATAAAAGATTTATCATTTCTATAAAAGTATATATTTCAAATACCATTGATACTGTTGATTAAATATTTAAATACATGGTTCATTAGGAATTTGGTTCTAATGGTTTTTTTCAATATACTGAAAACTATTTGTAGCTCTTCCCAAATCACATTTAACATTAATGGATCTAAAATGCCTTATTTGAAGTGATAAAAAGGATTTTGACGGGGTGATACCATATCAGCCATACTTTTATATGTTTTTAGGAGAATTTAAATAAGATTCTCAAAGACATGGTTGAATGAGGTATACATAATCCAATTATTCTTCATGAAATCTCATTGGCCCTATACATATACATTTTGTAAATGATAGTATATTATTTTTATAAGGATGTAAAATGAATATTAATAACCTTAAGAAATATTTCTAGCATTTTGATGATATTTGAGTTCAGGATATAAAATAGAAAAAATCAAAATCTATTTTTTGAATAGTGATTAAATTTTCTTGAATCATTCATATCATGAACGAATTGAACAACATAGAGGGTTCCTTTCATTTGGTAGAAAATAGTGTCCCTAAATTTTAGTAATGACCTAGAAGTAGTTACATTTACAAAATATTTGATCAATTAATGAATAATCTCGCTTTTGTGTAATGGAAATCCTTATATACAGATTAAATAATTTACCTTGTTAAATCAATCATTTTCTCAAAACGTGTTTATTAATTGATTCTTTATAAATCGATTATAAGTATTCTGAAAAATTTATATGTCTCAATCCAAAATATTTTTATTAGAGAGGAATAACAATTGAATGAATATTAGTTATAGTAACTTGGAATAGCAATTATAAACCTCTTATTATTATTGGCCATCGAATCAAGAATCAAAATTTGTTTAATGAAAATTTTACAGGACATATCTGTACGGTTTCTTTTGAATAATAATCACATGGCTCTCAAATTTCATCGATTAAGGCTTATCAAGAGATTGATAAAAGGAATCCTACACAATATGGAATCATCAATGTGGAAAACAATTAAATATTCTCATTTCAACATTATGTCACATTCCCGAATGATTGGAAATTGGGAGCCTATCTCAAATTTTTTCTAGATAATTTGACTTTTTATCCCTTTAATTCCTTTTGTGATCTTGTAAATTTATATTTTTTACACATTATTTATATAAATTATATTTTTATCTATACCATAATGGATACACCTGATGCTATTAACAACCTAGTTGAAAATTATTATTTTTCCTCTTATTTATATTTATTTGATATTGGTACCTACTTATAATTTAATTCTAAAATAAAAAAACATTTTATAGTCATAACATCAATGGTTAGAATTATTAATTTATTGGGAACAATTTTTTTAATAATCCACATATTTAGCCTTATCATTTCACAATTGCGTGCAGGATTTAAAATAATCGAGATCCAACTGATACTTGTCTGAAATACATCAATATTAGATATTTTATAAATGATATTTGTGTAACTAACATAGAGAATATGAATAGCACCTATTATTCTGTTATCCCATTAGATATACTTTGTGGAAATATATATTAATTCATTTTGAAATCATGTGGACGTAGTTTTTGTACATCAAACATCAACTCTTGCAAAGTACAACTACCAACGCCTCCCCCAAAAGCAGAAATATGTTCATTGGTGGAGTGGTTTAACTCATTTATATAATATATTATGTTGAAAATGGTTTCTTTAATAATAATTATTATTTTAGACTCTATGATGTGAAGGTTACAATTCACATTGCTACTAGGGAATCATTCATGTATTATTTTTATTATTTCAATAAGACCATTCATGATTTTTTTTGTTCATCACTGTTTGGGAATTTCTGAACTCTATAAGAAACATAGAGGAACATTTAAAGTCTTTTGTAATTACCCACTTCCAAGATGGATGAAATTAAATTTTTATAGCACCTCAAAAGGTATCCCATGCCTTTTTTGTTTTGGAGTTTTCTATATATACCATCAGAGATTGATTCTTTTATAATGTTTTGAAACAAGTGGCATTTCAACTTCTTTGGAAGTGTAAATTCACAGTATCATATCCTCATTAACATTATCTTGAAAAAATAGATTGAATAAAATATGGATTGAATGTAACTCTACCACCATCATGTTAGTGGTATAGAAGGGAATACCTCTACATGAATGCACCCTCATAACAAGATGGACAGACATCATGGATTTAATAACGGGTCTCCACAATATCATCACCCATTTTATCGAGAGGTGATATTTATGGTGGATGGGATTTCGAACCAATGAGTAAGCATCGACATCACCTAGTTGGATGGCCATCCTTAGAATTTAATTTCATTATTTATAAAATGTTGTAAAAATACCTCATTTAGAATTTCTATGGTTATCGATATTCTAATAAATGTTTCTTGTTTTTTGGCCAATGAATTACCTTTCCAAAATACATAAAAAACCATATAAAAGCTCAATTAATTTTTATTAAAAATTATAATGTTTTCTTTTATATGTTTATATAATGATAAAATTCCCATTATTTTTATGGTATATTTAATTTATTTTTATAAATATTTAGAAAACATGATTATGCTAATAATAATTCCAATTCTCTGTAAAAATATCATTTTACCCCATATCTACATTCAGTCTCCCTACTAATGTTCATATTTATTATTCTGGATATCCAAATGTGTTCTATTTATATATAATAGTATATTTCTATTTAATCCTTTTTAGATTGTTAATTTATCAATATACTCATTAAAATATAATTAATATTAGTATTCTTAAAGTATTAAAGTGGTTTTCCATTCCCAAATACATATTTTTTACTTTCACAACACATTTCATTTGGAATAATATTATGTTATTTTATCGATTAATATATTGAATAAAAATTTAAAAATAAATTTATTTTAAACTTTTTCAAATTACATTTCTGAAATAAACCTTTCAAAATGATTCATTGATTAATATTATAAAACTATGAGATTTCTTTTTAAAAAATTAACTTCTTGTTTAGATCAATTTTATTATAATTATTTTGAATGTATTTTCCTTTTAATTTATTAAGAAGATTCTCCAAAGGATTGTCAATATTAAATTTTTTTTAAAAGAAAATTATATATGTTAGAAATATTCAAATATAATGGATTTATTTTAAAATTTATTATTTTGAAATTGATTTACATGTATTTTTATATGATGACTTAAAGTGTTTGTATATTTAGAAATGAATATTTTTGATTTTATATATAAATTATAAAATTATATATATAGAATTTTGGGATATAAATTTTAAAAATTTAAAAGCATTTTATCATTGTTATAGTATTTAATTTTAATGTAGAAAATATAATGCAGTTTTCAAAAGACAAAAAAATAGTTCTTTTTGTTTTTCAAGTGATTTATCCAATTTTGATAAATAAGAATTGTATATATATTCTATTAAAAATTATTATACATATGTTAAATTCGATTTATTATTAAAACTCAATATTATTTCATTCTCTATATGGATTATGTTATGATAAATTTAATTTTTTCATAAATCCCATCTATTTTTAGTGGTTTAATTAAATGATTTCAAATTTATGAATTATTTAATTTTATAAAGGAGAATATTGTTATAGATGATTATTATTATGAGGATCATATTCTTATATCTACCTATATTTAAAAAGTTATTTTTTAATATCTAATTGAATAAAAATTCATCAGTGATTTGTGACTCAAAAGAAAATAATGTACTAAGAGTTCTGTTACAATAGTAAATAATTGAATTCTATTTGTGATACATGAGGAAATAATGGAATTAAATTTGTTATACTCAAGTCTAAAATAAACTATGTTTTATGATACAATAGTCAAAAATTAATATTTAATTTTGATACTCTTTTAAATAACATACTTTGAGTTGTTATAATACATAAAACAACAAACCAAGAGTTCTAGTACTAGATCCATTAGTGGGAAATAATTTAGGATATTAAATGTAAAAATGTATATTATTTAATTCGACATAAGAAACTGTAATTCTATGAGTTGTACTTATAATGTCACTAATGTTTTTCTAGAATAAATTCCAAAGATTAAGTGTAATAGGTGTCTGAATTATGACACATAATCGACTATATAAGGTTATCATATGATTATCATTGTTACATAGATCAATTGTAGACTATATATCAAGGGACAATAAAAGTTTTATGGAATATGTTATATATTATAATCTATTGAAATGTTTTCCCATCTATTGGATTTATATTCATTTTTGGTATACATTCATTAATTTTATATTACACGTCCTTCAATCATGACATATGGGAACCTCATTTTGATCAGTGTTATTTTTACCATGATATTTCTCCACTACACTTTTTTATAACATGCTTATGATTTAACCCTCGTAAACTAAATGATATTTTTTCAGTTGCATAAAATTTAAAATCACCCATTACTTTTTTTCTGTTCCCTATAGATTCAATATGAATATAACTTTGGAAATTTATAAAAGGAATTGTATTTAGTGACTATGTGTGAAACTATCCGTAATAATATTTTCATGAATATGTTCTATAGAGATACATATCCATTACGATTGTCAATATTCTTTGAAATTATTTAATGATTATATTTTATTTTGAAATATATTTAGGATTAGAATGGTTCATCCAACATTTTGTCATAACCAGTTTGTAATAACAAACTTGTAGCGTCATATCATGATGTAAAGGTATGTAGAACCTTAATGAAACTCCTTAGGTGCATTTTTGATACCATAGATGCAGTTGAAAACCTACACTAATGAATAAAATTATTTCCAACATAATAATTATATACATAATATTAAAATAATAGAATGAATAAATTAATAATTAATAAATTATAATAATAAGAAAAAATTATGAATAAGTTATAAATAATGAAAATAGACAAAATATATTATTTAGATACCCATTATGGAATATTCATAATAAAAAATATATAAACACTTCATATTAATAGCATGTCTAAACTATTCTACATTATTAATCTTTTATAATCTTACATAAATATATTATATTAAATAAATAATATTTATATTATATTCCAAATAATTTTTTCAATTAAATTTACAAATAATATGAATGTAGAGACCCCTTTATTTTATTTTATGACTTTTGAATATTTCAATATATATATTCAGCGCCATGTGTTGAGACTTAGTGTGGCTCTGAAACCCGATATTCCAGGAATTATATATATTAAAATATTTATATAATTTATATTAAATTCATGTAATTTCATAAAAAAAATGAGATTAATCATAAAAGGAATCTCTAATTGGAAATCTAGCACCACTATAGAGTCCACAATGCAATGTTTACACAAGATGTGACCTAAAAAATGTATTTATGGATTGCTCGGATAAAAAAAATTGGAAGTGAGTTTAGAGGGATCATTAAATAATTAATTTAATTAATATGATAAATAAACAAATTTGATATTTCCATTATATAAAAAATTCTAAACATTCTCCACGGTTATTCACATAATCCCAAATACAATTGAGATATTTTCCTCCTATCCTCCATTAGAGAATCTAATCATATTCCAATGAGACTTCATATCGTGGAAGATCATTATTCATTAAAAAATGATTCATCTTCTGTATTAGAGATCACATTATTGGATGAAGAATAATCCAATATTATGTAGCACTACTCAATTATTGGATTATGAATACATTTTAAAAAACAATTTGAGTTGGATTGTTTTATTTCTTGATCTGCATCAATTGAAATACTTTTCAGACATCGATGTACTAGTTTTGTTGGTATTTTCATTTTTATTTCACCCAGGATATCCCTGTTTATGTTCTTAGAATAGTAAAATTTAATGAAGAGTGATAAATATTTGTTTTTTGAATTTTTCCCTATTCCGTTCTTCATCTTCTTCACTACTGGGCTGTGGGGGAATTGGTCAACATTGCATGGTGGGATTGAGTTTGATCAGACCCACAAGTTCATGGTGGAATGATGTGAAAAATGGCTGATGATCAATGGAAGGTTTGTAACTATTTCTGGGATGTGGTTGATGGATTGTTTTATCAGAATCCAGAATGGATTCAATGGGGTGTGTGAGGTGTTGTAGGAGAGTAGGGTGTATGGAGATCCCCATGCATAAAACAAAAAACAATTATGTTAATGAGATTGATTTAAATGATGGATGGAGGAAGATTCCACAATTTTTAATTTATCATATGACATATTAAAAGTTGGGGTTCCCAGATCTAGATATGTGTGTGAGTATTATAGTTTATAAAAAATAACAACTATAAATCATCTAGTCTAAATAACACATGAGGTGTTTGGCCTTGTTTGGGACAACTATGGTTTTCCCAATTTTATATATGACACACCTTTGGGGTAGTTTGGATGCAATGTAACCGTCCTTGGGTATACAAGTCATGTGTAGGAGCACACGGGAAAGACCCTTGGTTGGAAGACGTAGTTATTCATAGTCCATGTACCGAAGAACATTGTAACGTACTGTGTTTTTTAACCGGTTTAAAATAAGAATTTTTGAGATTTTTTGTTTAATGATTGGGTATGTTTTAAAAACATTCATCGCGATTTCGTTTTGTGAGTTGGGTTCATTTTATGTACTGATATTGGGCCAGAGTAAAGATTCTTGGGGTTTCCCAGGTGGCTTGATGGGTATCGAGAGCACCAAACCCAGTACCTTTGTTTAAAATAGACAAGTCAGAGGCATTCACATGAGCTAAACATGGTTAGTTAAACTATACAGGTCAGCCATTTAGGGTAATCTAGGTTTCTGGTAGCAGATACACGGTCAATACATGGTTAGTCAAAACATTCTTGTTAAACCATGCAGCTTACCTAGTTTTGTGTTTCAGGTTATTTTATTTTTATTAGATTCATGGTTAAAAGTAATTTAATTAAATGTAATGTTTGGGGTTTCATTTAATTAAAATAAATTTGAGAGAATTTAATTAAATGATGTTGATTTTGAGAATTTTTTATTTAAATTTATATTAAATAAATTACTTTTATTTCATTTAGTAATGAGTTGGAGTCTTTATTTATTTAAATATAGATGATAAGTGGTTAATTCAATGATGTGTGAATGGGGAGATGCCGTTTCATTGAATTAAATTCAAGCTAAATAGGAATTTAATTGATTAATGAGAAATAAATGTTTTATAAAATTATATTAAAGGTTAATAAAAATTTAATTAATCATTATGAAATGGGGATTATTATTTAATTGAACCATGGTTGATAGAATTTAATTAAATAATGTTGAATAGGTAATTTTTTTAGATTAATTATAATGTGCTCAGTGAATTTAATTAAATAACATGAATTATGAAAATTGTTTAATTAAATTCAGTTGGAAAAAATTTAATTTAATGATGATTAATGATGTGTGAAAATTTTCTTAATAAATTTTTTATTGGGAATTTAATTAAATAATAATGAGTTTGAAAATTTATTTAATTAAATTCAGTTGGAAATGAATTTAATTAAAAGATTTGTTAAATGGGGATTATTGAATCTGTTTCAGAGTTTTTTAAATTTATGGATAATAATAAAAATATAGTAGTAATTTTTTTATTATTGTTATTATTATATTAATCCAGTTTTATTTGGGGTTATTTTAGGGTTAAAATAAATAGGGTGAGGCATATAGTAGGTGAGGCATAACCCCCTCCCCTCGCCTCTCCCATGGTGAGGTGAACCACCATCCTCCTCTGGCTATTCTTCATGTACCCAGTTCTTTCTGGTTCCTTCACGAATGTTGCCCATCCTAGAGAGGTCGGTCCTTCTCCATTAGTTTCATTATTTACATCAATGGTTTCATCTCTCTATTTTCTGGTCTCCATTAGGAAAAAATGCTATGGTTTAGGATTAATTTGGTTTCTTCTTTTCTTCTGACTTCAAGCAGTTCAGAAGATGTATTCAGATCCATTGGTCCATATTTCGATGACCACCACTAAAGGAGAAACGATTCGTCATGATTTATTTTACCACCATGATATTAGGGCATTGCTATATACCCCAAAACTGATTTATCACCCCTTGAAATAGGTTCACATGGTGTAATTGGGTTGTGGTTGATTATTTTGGTGTGTATTGGTCCCCACCACACTAATTGTGAGTTCCAGTTGTTATTTATAGTCGTTACGATCAGTATCAAGAAAAACAATTCATTAATGTAGATGTGTTTTGCATGGGTGGGTTAGGGTTTGAGTATAGAAGCTTTGGCTTGAACAAATTTGCTGAGGTAGGGTTGTAATCATTGCTTAGTTAATAAAATGCAGTTTTTTTATTTAATTATTTTGATATGTTAAATGCATTGTTGGACTAAATTATTTTTTCAGGGAAACAAATTATTAATTATGAAATGAGTTTATACTTTTAGGTTGTGAAATATTTCATTAATCAGGTAATTAATTATGAGTAATTATTTAAGATAAGTTGAGAGAATTAATTATGAACTTATTATGTTATTTGAAATGGTAATTTACTAGGGGATTAATTATGTGTAATTAATTTGGTTAAAATTGGATAATTAATTATGAATTAATTTTATTCTTTGAGATGATAAATATTTGATAATTTATTATAAGATATTAATTTGTTTAGATTTTAATATTTAATTATGAATTAATTATGTGATTTGAAATGATAATTAATCGGGGAATTACATATGAGTATTTAATTTGGTTATGTTGAGATAATTAACTATCAATTAATTATGATCTTTAAGATGATAATTAATTCACGGATTAATAATGATTAACTAATATTATTAATCTGAGATAATTCATGATGAATTAGTAGTGTGATTTAAGATGATAATTAATAAAGGAATTAATTATGATATATTAATATTATTAACTTGAAATAATTAATTATGAATTTATTAGGTTCTTTGAAATGATAGTCAATTAGAGGAGTAATTATAAGATATTAAACATGTTAATTTTAGAAAATTAATTTTGAGTGAATTGTTTGTTATGAGATTATATTATAGATAATTTAACGGAGGTTATTTATGATATATTCATTTTTGATAATTTGAGATAAATTAATTGATAATTAATAATGGTATAATGAAATGGCTACCTTGAGATAATTAATTTGTGAATTATTTATTTTATATTGGGATTTTTTCCTTGAAATAATTTTTGTGTGAATTAATTATTTAATTTTGAGTTGTTTTTCATGTAGTAATTAATTGCAGAATTAATTATTTGATTTGGAGAGGGATTCCTTTTGATTAGTTTACAATTTCATTAATTAAGGAAATCGATAAGATAAATTAATGGTTGAATTAATTTATGTTATAATTACGATTATTTAATTTTCATGATAATGAATGTATTTGATTTGTTTAACTAAATTTTGAGTTCATATAAAATTTAATGTTGATAGTTATTTATTGAATTAATTAACAGGCATGACTAATTAATTTATGAATTTATTATTGGATGTGATGTTGGGGTGCTAGACATGACATCATACACCCTTGATAAATATATATGTATGATTAATAAATAGTATGTGAGATAGGGACTTATGCTAAAAATGCTCATGGGGTTCTAGACAAGGCATTCTACACCAATCATATATCCAAATATTAATTTATGGGATATGGACTGATGCTCCATATAGCCATGGGTTGTGAGAAAAGGACTGATGATCCAAATATTCACAAGGGGCTGGACATGATGTTCTATACCCATTAATTGACATTGAACAATGGGTCCATTTGGTCATACATGAATTGAATTAAATGGTTAATGAGTACTGATGTGCTGTAGTAATTTTGAATTGAATAAGAGAAATGGATCACACTCCGGTACATCCATGATAGGTATTGAGATATGGGTGTCCATGGGCACCTGGGAATTTTTGCGGCTAAATAAAGAATATCAAATAATCAGTTTAATAGTTTATTTATGAATTATATATTTATAGTTCATGTTCAAACACTTATTTTTTGTTATGATCCATATATGTTATCTCTATTAGGTTTCCCTTAGGAACTATATGGGTTGTAGTTTATTTATTCAATTATGTTATTACTTCATTATACCAGAAAACTGTTTAATTATATTGAATTGTCTAGATTGAGCTAGATATCGTTGGTCCTGACCTACTTGTATTTATATCTCACAACTTATTTGGGGAACCATTGAAATGGGGTACCCTAGTAGACTCTATATGTTTGATTGAACGTGGATATGGCTGGTTTCTATTTTCTTGTACATGCGTGTTAAGAGAAAATGACTGAGAAAGAGCTCGTGATGCTCAGGGAGATTGAACATGGGGATTTGAGTCTTTTCCTTATATATGTACTAAGATGTAAAGTATGATATTTTTTACTACTTTCAGACATATATCACCATTACATGGATGAATTATATACACTAGAATTGGACACTATTTTATTCAGTTGACTACTACATTATATTTGTTTCTACTGTTTTCTGAGATTATTATCTATTTTTGTTGTGAAATCAGAATATGAGGGTATATTCACTGTACTGACTGTCCATAGACCCTTTTTGCTAGTCAGCAGCCTCGGTCAAGAATGGAGACAAGCTTTAGAACATTGGGAAACTGATCCAACTACCAGTTAGTAGGTAAGCCGGTCTTGAATGTTACAATGTGGAATTAGAGATTCCGTTTTTCACTATATTTTCATTTTCCTTCTATTTTATGATGGTGGAATAGAGACTAAGAATGTTTTGGCACTTGGTAAATAGTCATTCCTCAAACTGATCACCCAATTTACGGGAAATGGCAATGTGGCCAGGATTGGGAATTGATGTTGATACTATTTGATGTTACTGTTGATATGATTTAACCATGGGTGATTGATGTACATTCTTCGGAATTTTGATTTTGAGAATTTTGTAAATATTTCTTGGATTTATGTGGAATGGAATTTTCATTGAATATATCTTTTTAGGAACATATAGATTCACATGCCATGTACATGTCACACAATATAGTTTCATTAATTGTATAAATTATAATTTTCATTGTGTGTCTTGGGTGTAATTCCATGTTTTGATCTTCTTTAGCATGCCTCTTTAGATATAATGTTTTGATGATTGATTTAACATGCTTGTGTGTTTATAAATAATGTCTCTTATTTCATTAACATTCTCTGATATTGTTCAGGATTATTTGTTATACTATAATTCTTTTTTACTGTATGTGATAACATGCTATAAATGTTTTTATGTGTAAATGGTTTCATTGATGATTTTTTTGTGTGTTTATGATGGGAGATTGTTTCAGTTGTATGATGTATGGGAACCTTAGAACTACCAAAGGATAACCCATTTATTCTAATAATTGAAAAAAGTAATCTAAAGTTAAAATGGTAAATTGACATTGCTTGTGATGAATGGGATGAAAATTCCATCAGTAAGGTGTATGGGCACCTTATCGATTGGTAGAAGGATACCCTTGTGTTTGAGCATAGTATAACAATGGTGTGTCTAGAAATGTCTATAAATATAAAACTATTGTGTTTTGATTGAATGAACTATTTCAGCATTCTTTTTGAAGTGTGTGGATTAGAATAAAAGGGACCCTTGGAGGTCACCTCCATGTTAATAAGGAATTTAATTTCAAAATATCCTGTTTAAAATGAAATGACACTGAATGTAAAATGATTAATGGTTGAGTGTTCTTTGTTTCTTCTATGAACTTTTTATTGTTGGTACATTTTATGTGACATTTTCCCAAGTAGGAAATTTGGGTTTTAAAGAACTACACCCTAGTTTTGAAAGTTGGTTGTGGTATTTTGACTCTTGGTTTGTGAATAAGCATTAATGAATTATTGGTTTAATAGGTTACACTTGCATTAGACAACATCAGATACTAAATATGATCTCGGGTCTACTCTGGAGTAAATAGATTGTGGCATTAAGGTAAGATCATCCCACTGCTCAGGAGGCCTTTTTGGGAGTTGGGTGTTTTTACAATCCAATCAGTTTAAAATTTCATCTTTCATGTGAGTTGTTGTCGTTGTGATCATGGTTCATGAAACATCACTGGTTAATCTAACATGTTTCTGAAATAGCATGGCTAAGAGCAAATAAAAATTTCTTTCTATTACATGGACACTCTTTAGGTGGGTATGGCCACATTGGTTCCGGTAAACATGTTAGTTCTTTCATGGTTTCATGACATGATAATGTTGGCGGTATGCAAAAATATAGGAAACTCAATTTTTTAGAAGAATTTTAGTGGTATGATTTGAAATAAATGTAATCCCTTAAGTGAAATAGGTATTTGGTTTGGGTTAATTACACATCAGTAGTTGAATCATAGATTTTCATAAAGAGTAGACCAGTGATAGTTTGATTAAACTTCTTTGTGACTTGAGTTTACACTAAGTGTGCTATCTATATTGAGATGATCTTTTCCCTATCTAGACCTCATCCTGAAGGCACCTAGATAGATTCAGTCTTATTTCATGAAAATGTTTTGAAAGTTGTTGGGATTGATAATTGTTAATTATCTTGGTTTTATGTGTGATGTGCAGTTCTTTGGGTTACACCTTTATTCTTAATGGGGAACTATAGTTTTAATGTATCCTTGTGATTCCTTGACATGCATGATCACTAGAAATCGAGTAAGGACTTTGGCTTACTTTTGGTTGGTGTCGAAATCATTTTTCAGGCACGTAATCCATTTAATGATGGGTATGGAATTCAAAGGGAGACAATGTCTTTGAAGGAATGAGCCATAAATATGGGTTCTATAATTGATAAAAGTGCTTTAGGCATCTGAGAATGCAACATGATCATTCTAATGAGACTTCTTGACATTATTTTGTTGGCCGATATTGTAGTTTCTCGTAATTACATCTCAAGGAAACGATGTTTTTAAGGTGGGTAGATTGTAATGTCCCATGTTTTTGAACTTGATTAAAATATGATTTTTTTGAAATTTTTCCTTTAATGCATGAGTTAGTTTTAAACCAGTTCATTGGGATAATATTTCAGGAGTTTGGTTCATTTTATTTGTTGATATCAGCCTTGAGTAAAGGATCTAGGTGTTTCTCAGCTGGCTCGAGAGGTTTTGGGTGCACCAGACCTGGAAACTCATTTTTAAAAAGGCAATGCAGAGGCGTTTTCATGGGTTGTGTGTGGTAAGTCAAACTGTGTGGGTTGGCCATGTAGGATACACCATGTATCTGGTATCAGGTGCATGGTCTACAAATGGCCTATTAGACCATGTTAGTAAAAGTGTGCGGCTTACCCAGTTTTGAGTTTCAGGTTATGTTAATTAAATTAAATTCATTGCTGAAATGAATTTAACTAAATTGGTTTTTGGAGGGTTCATTTAAATTAATTAAATATGAGAGAATTTAATTAAATTTCGTTGAGGTAGAGATGACATTTAATTAAATTAAAATGAAACAAATAAAATTTACTTTAACTGATGATGAGTTGGGGTCTTTATTTAATTAAATTAAGACGAGGGGAATTTAATAAAATGATAAGTAAATGAAGAGTTAATGATTAATTTAATTAAATTCATGGTATAGAGGAATTTAACTAATTAATGTGAAATTGAGTTTTTATTTAAATAACTTCAATGTTAAGAATACATTAATTAGTCATTGAAAAATACAGGTAAATATTTAATTAAACCAAGGATTGAGATAATTTAATTAAATAAAAATGAAGAGTTTGAGGCTTTAATTTAAATAAATATTTTATGAAAATTTAATTAAATAACATGAATTAGAGAAATTATCTAATTAAATTAAGTTAGAACAAATTTAATTAAATGAAGATTGATGAGGTGTTGGCGATTTTTAAATTAGATAGTATTCAGAGAATTTATTAAAATAATTATGTGTTGGAAAATTTATTTAATTAAATGTAGTTGGAAAATATTTTAATAAATGATATGTTAAATAGGGAGTTTGGGATTTTTATAAGAGGTGTGTAAATTAATTGATAATAATAAGAATATAATGGGGATTATTATTATTATTATATAAATCTTTAATTTCATTTGGTTTTATTTTAGGGAGAAAAGAAATAGGGTGAGGTGAAAAAGAGGTGAGGTGTGACCCCCTCCCCTCGGCTCTCCCATGGTGAGGCGCACAACCACCCCTCATCTGGGTCCTCTTTGCTCGCATGATTCCTTCCAGTTCCTTTAAGATTTTTTCCATCACAGGGAGGTATGTCCATCTCCAGGAGTTTCGTTTTTTCCATCAGTTGTTTCGGCTCTCCACAACCTTATTTCCATTAGGAAGAAACCCTAAGGTCTGAGATTATTTCAGTTTCTTTTTTTCTTCCAACTTTAGGTAGTGTGTAATTTTACTCGGGACCCGTTGGTCCATATTTTTATGACAGCTGCTAAAGTTGAAGAGATTCATCTTGATTTGGATCACCATCGTCATATTCGAGTACGAATATGTACCCGATAATTGGTTTCTCACAGCTTGAAATAGGATCTTATGGTTTAATTGGGTTGTAGTTGATTATGTTATTGTTATTTTTCCCCTGCCACACTAATTGGGGGTGTCGGTTATTAGTGATAGGTGTGGCGATCAATTCTAAATACACTAGTTCATTAATTTGGATGTATGTAAGTGTGATTGGGTCATGGATTGAGGTAGGAAGCTATGTTTTTAACAAATTTCATTGAGGTAGGGTTCTAAATATTTCAAAGAAAATAAAACACACTTTTGTTGATTTATTTCTTTTGATAAAATTGAATGCAATGCTAGATTATTTTTTTTATTGGGGGAATGAGATGATTAATTTTGAATTAATTTCATGCTTTGAGGTTGTAGAATAGAAAATTAATCAAGCGATTGCTTATGAGTAATTAAATTGTCTATGTTATGATAATTAATTATGAATAAATTATTTGATTTGAAATGATATTTAATAAGGGGATTAATTATGAGTAATTAATTTGGTTAATATGAGTTAATTAATTATGAATTAATTATGATCAATTTTATGATAATTAATCTAAGAATTAATTATGATATATTAATTTGGTTAATTTGTAATAATTAATTATTAATTAATTATGTTGTTTGAAATGATATTTAATTAGGATATTAATTAAGTGTAATTAATTTGAATAAGTTGAGATAATTAATTATGTATTAATTTTGTTCATTAAGATGATAATAAATCATGGTATTAATAAAGAATAATATATTCGGTTTAGTTGAGATGATTCCTTTTTAATTAATTGTGTTCTTTATGATGATTATTAATCGGGAAACTAATTATGATAAATAACTATGGTAAAGTTAAAATAATTAATCAGGAATTAATTATGTTCATTGAAATGATAATCAATATGGGGATTAATTATGATATATGAAACTCATTATGTGAAGATAATTAATTGTGAATTAATTATGAGTTATGAGATTATAATATTGATAATTAACTAGGGGTTATTTATGCGATATTGATTTGGGCTATATTGATGTAAATAAATTTCAAATTAATTACGTTATATTGAAACGACGTCCTTGTGATAATTAATTTGTTAATTAATTATGTGATTTTAAAACAATAGCTTTACAGATAATTAATTTGTGAAATTATTATGTGATATTGGGATGGTTTCCTTGAGATAATTATTTTATAAATTAAATATGTAATTTTGATATGGTTTTCATGTGACAATTAATTGTATAATTAATTTTATGATTTTGAGAGGGTTTCTTTTTTATTACATAATTGATAAATTAACTAGAGAAATTGATTAGATTAATTAATTTTTGAATTAATTAATGGTACAATTATGATTAGTTAATTTTCGAGTTAATGAATGGAATTGTATTTTTAATAATTCATGAGTTACTAGTAAATGTGTTATTGTAAATTATTTATTGAGTTAATTTACGGACTTGATTAACTAATTTACGAATTAATTAATGGACATGATCATGGGGTTCAAGGCATGACTTTTTAAACACATGATAAATATATATGTATTATTGAGAAACGGGTTATGAGACAGGGATTGATGTTCCAAATATTCATGGGGTGATAGACAACAACTTCTACACCAAGAATATAATTCAATATTATTTTATGGGATAATGAATAATGCTCCAAATACCCAGTGGTTGTGAGATAATGATTGATGTTCCAAATACTAATGAGGGTTATAGACATGATATTTTGCACCCATTAATTGAAATTGGACTATGGGTCCATATGGACATATATGAATTCAATTAAATGGTCAATGAAATATGATTTGATGTAATGGTTGTTAATTGAATATGAGAAATGAATCAGACTCTGGCATCGACGAGATATGTATTGAGAGACAGGTATCCATGAGAAACCTATGACTTTTGTGTTTAAATAAATAATATCAAATAATGTGTTAAATAGTTTATTTATGAATTCTATAAATGTAGTTATTGATTAAACTCATATTTTTGTTTATGAGCCAAAGCAGGTATCTCCGTTAGGTGTCCCTTTTCAACCTATATGGGTTCTAGTTTAATTATACAATTACGTTATTACTTCATTATACCTTTACACTATTTAATTAGATTGAATTGTCTAGATTGAGCTAGACACTGGTTTTCACGACCTACTAAAATTTAAATCTCACACCCTACTCAGGCTGCCATTTCACTAGGGTACCAGAGTAGACTCTACGTTTTTACAAAACCGTGGATATTTCTGGTTTCTATTTGGTTGTACTTTGTAGTTAGGAGGAAATTATAGTGCAGGATACTTGGATGCTTGTGGAGATCTCACATGGGGATCTGAGTGTTTTCCTTATTTCTATACATAGATGTAAATCATGTTATTTAGTTTACTCCTTCTTGATATGAATCACCACAACATGCATTCATATTATAAACTGGTATTGGTCACATTCTTTAATTAGTTTACTATTTCTTTATATCTACTACTACTGTTTTCGGAATTTATTATCTATTGCTACTATGCATTCTGAATGTGAGGGTATAGTCTATCCACTAACTATCAGTATACATTCACTACAAGTCAGTAGCCACAAGTGTATGAGGAGACATGCTTGATGCATGTGGAAACCGGTTTGGCTATTGATCCAAGGGTATGTTAGGCCTATATGTAACAAATGTTTTAATGGAAATACCTACACTAACACTTATGGGAGAAGACTCATGATCCTAAGTGAATTAGGCATTCCATGTAATTATTATACACAATATGTAAACATACATGAGTAGTTATAAATATACTATTTTGGGGAATCCAATAAATGAACTAGGAACACACACCCTGGGGGTCCTCTTACACACCGTTTCCCTTTACATTTCTTCTAGGGAAACATCATCCTCACGTATTTTCTTCTCCTTATAGTTTTTTTATCCAGTTAGTAATCTGTACTGCATGTTTTTACATATTGAACTTGATTATATCCTCTATATTGTATTTTGTGATATGATGAAAAAATTTTGTTGTGTGATGCTTATTTAGGATACACCTGATGAAAAATTTGATCTAGATGGATCCCCAGAGATATTATAATGGAACCATCATTGTGGATGGGGAAGGGGATGATGATTGATTAGTATAGTGGAAACATCTAGTTGGGATAGGCATGGATCCTCTACCATTCATTGGAGTGGAACACTCTTACTAGGATAGAAAATGTGTCCCCATTCAATCAACTTAGTGAAACACTCTTCGGTGTTCTTGGAATGGGTCTTCGATTAAAATAGTGGATTATTTCTGATGATATGGTCATGGGTCCTATAACTTCAGTCAACTTTTAACCCTCCTAATGCATTAGTTAATTGGTGATGATCTAAAATATTGGATCACTCCTTTTGTAATTTGTAATGTTTCATAGACTACAAATGAGAAAACCTCATACTGGGATAGGGAATGGTTCATGTAGATATCTTTTGAATGAAAACCTCTTATTTATTAGGTCATGAGTCCTTAATCTATTGTTATTCCACCTCAATTATGTGGCATAATGGTGAGGTGTGGTATACCCTCTATGTTTTATTATGGAAAGAAATGCATGTTATCGATAATAATTAATGGAATTATAAAATTAATGGAACTATTTTTCTAGGATGGGCTGTGCGATGGATATCCCCATATCTCTTGTTTGGATTTAAATGATGTTATATTATAGATATATCTATTCCATGTCGTTGGATTCTATTTACTCTATTTCTTTGTGTTGAGTTATATAAGGTCTATCTATTCCTCTCACGTATCTTACTACTCCACTTATTTATTTGGAGCATCCTACTGATCATGTAAATAACCACCCTTGTATTGTATTTTACCACATGATTCATGACTAATATAGAGGGAAACAAGGTCAAAGATGACTATAAATGTTTTTTTGGGATACCTAGATCATTGGACCATTCATGGTGGCCAGATAATAGATATAAGGAGTTTGAATCTCTCAGTACATTTACATTATATTTTTTTATGTTGGGAAAACATTCCGGTTGGTTGTGTATTTTTTCCTTTACATTTAGTTTTCACTATAATAATCATATACACCCAAGCTGTTTTTAATATTCATGGTAACACACTTTAAATTTCATCATTTTATTATTTTACTTCTTCACATATGCATTGAGATGTTTGGGGTTGTCTATATAGGTATATTATGAAAATGACTTACATGATGGATATACCTTTCAGCACATGTCTCCATATTGTGGACTATGGGGGTGGACTTAGAGTAGTTGTAGCTTGAGCTCCACTCGGTCATGTCATGAATGATTGGTGTATATGGTGGTTAGATCATTGCGATGATGTAAGGAGTATTTCCATTTCTAGGATTTGGATGGTATTTTTGTCAATAGTGTTAAGGTATTTTGAAAGATTATTTCAGTCAAGGGAATCCGGTGTCTGTATGGTATATTATATATCCATTCATAATGGATTTGAATAGAAACTTTTTGACACATAATAGTGATACATTTGATGAGGGGATCAATTATTCCTACAACATATATGATCAAGTCCTTGATTATCATTATTCAGTAAGCTCCCCATTGTGTGTGTATATATATATATATTTATTTGACCTTGGTTTGTCTTTATTAAATTTTCATGATTCCTCCATGGAAACGTCCATCCATGATACTAGTTTTTAGATCATGATGAAAATATGTTGAGTGATGAGGCAAAAGTTCAGGGTCCATCCTATGATATTCATCCTCCTGATGTATAGCTTGTAGCTCCCCCAACTGTTGATCTACATATCATACAATTTGACCGTTCTAAGGATGTGTGCATGATTAGCAGACATTACATGTTCTATCAATAGGGACAAATGAGGTTCTGTGGTGAGATAGATGACTAGGTAGTGGAGTATTAGACAGTGCCTGTGGTATATGTTTTCTAGCCAATCTAGACACTGAAAGATTAAATGGTTAAACTAGAATATAGGTATTTATAAGGAGATGTTGGGTGATAAGAGACTCTTTTTACCTATATTCATGATTATTTGACACTTTCAAGGCCTTACACTGAGAAATTGTTTCATGAGGAGAAATACCCCTCTTGCTTTCACATTGTTTTGATTTAAGAAAATATGGACAGAAAGAAAGATGTCTATTAATGGTTGAGTAAGCTTCGAGGTCCATAGACACTACATTGCACTCCATTAACATAATCATGGATGGATACATTTGAGCATGGATTTTTGAGAAGGGAATACAGAGGGATATTTATGCTAGTGTTGTGACTTCAGAATTACCAACTAATTTTAGGGTGTTAGGGAACGAACTGCTTATGTATAGATTACTATTAGAGGTATTCCATGGGGATTGACATGAGGTCGCACAACATAGGGATTAGTAATTTGTGTGGATAATATATGTCCTTCTATAAGATCTCAACACATAAGAACATCAAGGGATTTGGCTTGGGTACATGTTCAGGGAATACAAATATGAATATTATTTCATGGATATGGGAGTTTCTATGAATATTATTGGACTGATCACATTTAATGATACGTTCTAACCAAAAATACTGAGGAGAGAAAGAATATAGATGATAAACCACCATGGAATAAGTGGCACTGTTATTAGGGATCTCTGAGGAGAGGGAACGAAGGCCCCAATGTGGAATATTTGGAATATTATTATGTGCCACTTAAACAAAAATAAGCCTTAGCAGGGGTTTAGTAAACAAAAAATAATTTTTTAAGAAGGGTTTAGTGGTGGATTCTAATAAACCACCACTAAATTGTGTTTTTTTATAGTGCCGACACTTCCCCCCCTCTCCCCAACCCCCATGAACCCCATAGACTTAGCTCACGTCTCATCAACCTCACTAGTTTTGACCCATTCTCACTGCCCCTCAGCGCACCTTGCCACCCAATAGTGCGCCTCTCTAGTCTTGACCTATGCTCTCCGCCCCTCAGTGCACCTCACTGCCACTCAGCTGGCCTCACCACCCCTATTAGTAACATGTTTTTTTCCTTGTTTATTCTCTAATATATTATATTTGTTATTCAATATTTTTCATGTAAGTTTTTGGTTTGGATTCTACTGAATCTACTTGTATTCTTACGCGATATATATATATATCCTATTTTTATATGTATGTAAGTGGGAGTTAGTTATTGGGTTGGGTGTTACTAGAACATGACATGGATCTTGTTGTTGTTTGAAGAGTCGTTTTAATTGAAGTTGTTTCATGGTATTTCCTTTAGTGATTTTAATTTATGTATGAAATTAAAAAATACTTGGAATTGATTAATTTATATTATATGGAGTATATTTGTGGTTTCTTATCTTATACTCCTAGGATATATGGGGGTAATACCTACCATATGTTTCATTTACACGCTTTATTCTTATTTCCACCTTGTGCCATATTAGAATTGGGATTCAGGACTAACACTTGTGTTTAACCTCAGTATAAGTGGGGTTCCAATGGGGGTAGATTGTGACATAATCCACAAAATGGGGTCTCACAACACACATATTGGCCCACTGAAATCAAAATAAATCAAAAGTTTTTGATGAATCATGGGTGGGGAAAGATAGACAAGTTCTTATTAGGGGAGATGTTGAATTATATAGGGGGGTAACATAGTTATTTCTTCAATAATGAACCTCACCATTGAATATCATAGAACACATGATAGATCTATATTATCTAAATAATCATCAGGAGTAATCTAAATCAGATAAGGTCTTAGATGATATATTCATTCTTAGCATATGAATAATAGGGATGCGTTCATATAATTGGGTTCCACTACACATGTCCCCCTCCCCATATTTTGTTCTCATCCCTTTGGGAAAATAATCATACATACTCATTGTATCACATCACCATCAGGAGAAACAAAAAATAATCACATAACATCACTCCACCCAACTTGACTATCATGTAGAATGTCCCATGCATCTAATGTATCTCAATGTATGTTTCTAAAATCATTATTTTCTTTGACCTAACACACTATCCATAATAATCACCTCTATAAAGATTCCAAGTCCTTTTTCGTGGCACACCATTTCAACTACCAACTCTCAGGATACAAATTCTAAATGGTTAACTAATCACCTTACCCTCTATAGCTCATCTCCTCAGATCACAAAAGTCCACACCTGGTATATTACCTTTGGATCACTGACGTATACGTTTATTTCATTTCCCTTAAGAGTTATTCGTATTATATCTACATCATAATCCCATTAGGTGAACCATTTATAAGCTGTAAACCCATTTGTTCACTTTTCTTGGTTTTCCTATGCCTCAAGAGGAATCACATATTTTTTCCAAAATATAATATTACAAATCAATTCTAAGGTAAAACCATTATTCAAGGTCTAAGTATTATCTTCAATTTAACTCTCATCCAACATATTGGTCCCACCATCAAATAATCATTCTTTAATTATACACTTAGTTGATTTTTTAAGAAAAATAAATGTGTCCATCCAAAGTTCCATGGAATTTATCTCATGCTCAAACACCCATTTAGAGTCCATAACACAAACTAGAAAATGATTCACATAGAAATGTGATGATATAATGATCTTAAAATAATCCCACCATATAAGTATTGTAAATATCCTTCTTAATAGCTTCTAAATATTTTTTCACACAATTACAAACCCTTTTAGTCTACATTCATGTCCCCCTAACTCAACTACCAATATCTATATACCAAAAAAAACAGGAAAAAAATAATGCATGGAGAAAAAATTTAACTATCACCTACTTATTATCATTTTATTTTAACCCCTAAAATATAGTCATTTTTTATTATAATCAATAGATATTTCAAAACCTACCAATATAAAAAAATTTGATAGTTGGATTGATATTTCATTAAAAAAAAAGAAGATAATAGTGATTGAGGTTTTATTGAGGTTATCCCACCATAATGGAGTTCAAATCAGTTAATGAGTCATCAATATGATATTGAACAAGATTTTAGAAATATAAATAATTGTTGTAAATAAAAAATCCCAAATGACTCACCTATATTATTTTCTAGTGATCTAAGTTGAAAAAGAGATGTATTTTTAAAAATACAATGCCAAATATAAAAAATGATCATGCATGAAAGTGGTGGTTAGAGAATATGGACCCCCTCCTGGACTATAGTGTCTCACTAAGGATGTACCATGATCAACCCCAGAGCTCAAAATTATGATTGAACCCCTATTGATGTTCCATGATCCACCCCAGATATGAAAAATTTAATCACATGCAGGGTCAAAACATGTTACTTCCCATAACACTTCACCATGACACCCCACATGTTATAGAATTCTCAAACCCAAACTGTACCCAACTCTTTGAATCCTAATTCGAGGCCACCAATAATATACAAAGTAGGCAACATTTATTAATATACACTACATTTAATAATACCTCTGTTGTATATTTTTTGGGGATTGAATATTTTATATGAATTTCATAAGACTATAGATTTAATAGTGTTTCCCAAATTTTATAATTGAAACAAAATTAAATCGAAATTGAAAAGAAATATTAACATCAATACTATTCAGTGTTATTTTCGGATCTATTTTAAGAAATTTAATATACAAGATTAATTTATCTTGGGAATTTCATGTTTCCTTTGAGTCTAGTTAATCAAATACCTTAGTTATAAGCCTTCGATTCATCTACCCTAGCCATGAGTCCTTTCATCGGATAATTACTGGCTTGTTCTACATCTTGGTTCCCCATGTACTTTCCAATGTAGTGAGCCATGTTTATTGTAAGAGTTTGTTTCTATATCATATTTGTATCTTCTATTCAATTATTATATGATTTATCAAGCCCTTACCTTAGTGATATCAATGTAATGACATCATCAGTTTGGCAACATATTTTAGTGTAGCATGACATACAAAAAACTACAGGGATGAGATCATGGTTCTCATCTTCTTTTATGAATATTTTTAATTTTCCTGCTTTGGATTTATAGTGGGTGGGTTTATTATGTACCATATGTATTTATATAGGAAAACCATATTTAATATAATTATTTTTTTTTCAACTAGTATATATGAATTTCTTTCCCTAGTAGGTAATAGTTTTGTGTTTTAATTTTATTTAATATTGTGTAGTCACATTTTGATACACATAGATTAAAGATCGATCACATTATAAAGGGACACACCTTAGTATGTTAAGGGTTGGAATAATTTTTTATATTTTTAAATTTCCAATCGATATGTTGAATGGAGAATAATATGTCTGTATCCTAATAGTAAATTTAAAAGATGGGTGAAGAGAGCTGATGTTTATAAACATATAATATTGATGAAATTCACTAGTCAATATAAGTATAGGATTTGGCATGGAGAATCGAACCTTATATAAAGGTTGATCACTAAGGTCAATCCATAGAATGACCTTCAAACAACATCAAAAATTGAAAATGAAATGAAAACCTTTATAATTGATGCATTTGGCACTACAAGAGATTAAAATCAAAATCAAAACATTTCAGAGCAACCAGATGAGGGTGCTACAAATAGCAACGTGATAATTGATGTTTTTGAGACTGTAGGTCAACTATATCAAAATTGTAACATATCAGTGGATCCTCATCACGATTCTATACAGACTAATCTAAGAAAGACATTAATGAGGAAAATACTTTTCATGATTAAGTTGATGATGAAAATCAAGAGTTTTATAGTAGATGTTTTAAATATTCAAAACCTTCTTTTTTGCTGATGTTATGCAATAGAAAATGTTTATTTGGAATTATAAATAAGGAAATTTTCATTATATTGGAATTGTTGAGTGATGAATTTATTGAATCAAACTTCCCTGAGTCTTTTTATAATATTTAAATAGTTTTTATCCAGCTTGGTCTGAATTATACAAAAATACATGCATGTCCCAATTATTGTATGCTTTATTGGCAAGAGGATTCAAGTAGACAGGATAGTAAAAAATGTTCTTCTTCTAGATAGAAGTCAATGAGTGATGTTTGAAGTCTAAATCAATATAAATTCACGAGGAAGATGAAAAGGAACACACATAAAAAGGTTTTGAGTTACATTCCATTATATCCATGATATAAATGATTATTCATGTCATCAAAAACCATTGAACACCTGAAGTGTCATTCTGTATATAATAATAATGATGGGGTAATGAGACATCAATGAGATACACAATCATGGATGAAATTTGGTTCCTTACATCCATATTTCTCAGCTAATCCTAGGAATGGTCGATTGGGATTGGCTAACGATGGATTCCACCCATTTGGGACATTGAGTTCCAGTTATAATATTTGGCCAGTTGTTTTGATCCCATAAAATATGCCTCCATGGAAGTGTATGCAACAAATTTCTTTTATCATTTTGAGGATTATTCTTGGAAAACAATCATGGAAATGATATTGGGGTATACTTTCAGCCAATAATTGAATAATTATAGGATATGTGGGGCATTGGTGTTGAGAAATTTGATGCTTATTCAAAAAAAATCATCAAAATAAATGCTTCTTTAATATGGACCATTAGTGAATTCCTTGGGATTGGGAATTTATCTGGTTAGAACAGGTTTATGGACATCGTTTGTCCTACTTGAAACAATAATTTGGAGACCAAATGACTACCTAACATTATAATATGTTTCTTCTTGTGCCATCAAATATTTCATGATGTATCTCATATATTTCTACTGTATAGATCATAATTTAATAGTTTCATTGATTTTAGACCACCTCCAAAGTTTTTAACTAGTTCTGAAATTTTTACACAACTTAGAAATGTTGAAACAGAATTTGGGAATGATTGTCATTTGAATGATAGTGGGAAATGAGTTTGAAGTTAATCGTCTAGAAAAATTGGAATGAATCAATGGAATAAAAATGTATATTCTACAAACATCTGTATTGTGAATTTTATTTGATGCAGCGTAATATTAATGTGAGGCATATTGAGAAGCATTTATGTGGAAATTTTATTTTCACATTTCTTAATGATCATAGAAAGATTATGTATCATCCCAATGCTTATAAAGTCTTACACGTAATGAAAAAAACATCATCTCTAGCCAGATGAGAATGAAAAGTGTGCTCTGGAAATTTTTTCAATAAAAAATAAAGATAAAGAATCATTCCATCGACTTTTAAATCATGTGAAGGTATTTTCCGGTTATTCAAGTAACATCTGGAGGTGTGTTGTATTGAAGAATAGTAAGTTACATGGACTAAAAAGTCACGATTCCCATTTTTTTCTACATCAATTACTACTATTCAAATTTCATTTATTGTTACCTGAAAATTATACTGTTGTTGTACTCTAATTCTGCACATTTTTCAAACAACTATGTAAGAAATCTCAAGATCCATTTCATCTTTACAATCCTCATGAGTGGTTTGTATTGAAACTATTTTCAATTTTTATGATCTTTCCTCCATTCTTTTTTACTATCATGATGCATTTAACTGTGCATTTGGTTGAGGAAGCTAAATTATGAGGCACCGTTAATTATCGATGAAAGTATCCAATTGAGAGGTACTTTATTTATATGGTTTTTAGTTAAGAAAACAATTTTTGTCACATAATTAAATTTCTAATTATGTTTGTTTATTTTATTTCATAGATATATTGGGCATTTGAAATCATACGTGAGAAATAATGCTCAAACCGAAGGATCTATTGAAGGCTATTCGGCTGAGGAGTGTCTTACTCTTGGTTATAGATACTTGGATGAAAATGATACAATAATTAAGCATTATAGATGTGTGGAAGACATACTGAATCAATCTGAAATACATGGTAAATCAAATGTATTTCCTGTTATAGGATGATATGATGGGAGGACCTCAAATGTGACACTGACAGAAATGGAATTATTACAGGTACATAGATATGTGTTGCTGAATAGTGAAATTGTAGATCCATTAATTGACGAGTTGAGGATATAAAAATGAGACGAATGAGAGGCCGAACTTTTAATGAGAATGATATAATTAAATATGTAAATAAAGAGCTTGTGGAATGGTTTCCATGATGTGTATGTTCATAAATATTATAATAAATATGAATATTAGGTTGACACATATATTTTTTAAATCTTATAAAGTATATTTCATTTTTTTCCTGATCATGAATACATATTATCATGTAGAGATGTCTAAAGATTTTATGTTTCTTGCTAGAAGTCCTCCAAAACATGTTAGAAAGTTCGAAGCATACAACATGAATTGCTTTAGATTTCATACAATCGATCGAGAAGAGGGTATGAAGACACATAACAGTTTTATATTTACATTTTCTCAAGTTGAAATCTATGTAAAGGAAATTGATATTATTGAATTAAAATACCATGGTAATTTTTAAGTATTTTCATTCAAATGAAATTGGGTCAATATTATCATAGGTGATAAAAGAGATTTCTTGCAATTTAATTCTATGAAATTCTCTCGCTTGATTGATGTAGGTGAGCATGAACTGCGTGATTTATATATCTTATCATCGCAAGAAAAAATGATATATTATGGTCATGATGTTGTGGATGAAGGGTGGAGTGTAATTTCTCACGTAATACAGTTATATGAGTATGATATGGGTGATGTAGTGGAATATTTGACCTCTGAAATTGAATCTCATCATCATCAATAAGTAGAATTATTTTCCCATCGTGATATTGAAATTATTACTCAAGAAAGGATGAATGAAGTGGATGAAGTAATGGAACAAAAAATTGACATGATTGAAGGGGAAAATGATTATATGTATAGTTGTAAATTTATTTTCACATTCACTTATTTCATTTGTGCAGTCATTCATTATCATTTTTATATTTATTTTTTTTAAGTACTATGAATCTTATACCATTTTCAATTTTTTAATCTACATAGTTGTTTTGAACTAAATTTTATTTGTTTAAATGACAATAATGCCTAGGAGGAAGCGATATATTGTCTTATAAACCACTACGATAGAAAACAATCCATCTGTATACCTCCCTATAGCACCAGAACCACCATCCACTTGCCCCCATGCACTATCTATCACACCCTCTATGAGAATCCATTTAGAAGCTCAGTCGTCGACTCCCCATTTATGAGACTCAGTAGTGGGGGGGACTTATAGTTCATCAAGAGCATACTGGAGTGTGATAGGTATAGGTAAAAATATCAATATTATTATATTTATTGAAATTTTTTATAGTAACATTTTGTTCATCAAATATAAAAATGATTCAAGTGTGGAGAAAAATATAAAAAGTTATGATGTATGGAATATGACTGGAGAGAAAATCATTGTCCGATTTTATTTATATGGGGTCCCCATGGATGATGCTATAGGACTACGTGGCCAAATTCTAGTCCATATAGATGATGTGCCCACTCACCTTCCAATTTCATATGATGATTGGAGATATATGCCTCTGTGTTGGAAAAATGATGTTTTTATTCCCAAGTAAATGTAATTTAAATTCATTATGGTGTAATTGAATGTCATGTTATTAATATTTTCAAAACTAATTTTGGTATACTGATGTTTTTTCACATTAAGGTTATAAATGTGATATCACGGAAGTGGACATTGAAAAATATTGGTAATAAATGGAAGGACTTTAAATCGGGATTGTATAGTGATGTCAACGATATATCCTTTACTATTTAACAGATGTATGACAAGACACTCGATGGGGTACCCAAAGAGCAATGGAATTTTTTTGTTGATATACATTGTGATAAGAAGTAGATGGTATTTAAATATATATTATAATATTAACCTCATATTACATATATAAATGTATATGAAGAGGATATGACATTTAATACATTACAATTAAATTGAATTTTATTTATTTTAGCATATTTTAAGAAAGAATGCATCAAGACAGGCTAAGCATGTCATCCCTCAACCTTCGAGATCAAAAATATTTTCTAGAAGACATTTGTATCTGTTAATTTTTTCATTGGATTAAATATTTATAAGAAAATATTATCTTTTAATATATTAAATTGTTGAATTATATTTTTTTAATGTAGTCACCAATTTTATGGTATGAAGCATCCCGAACTAAAGTGTGGTTGGATGTTCACGAAAAATCTAATGAATGTTTTGTTAATGAGAAAAAAATGAATTTGGGGTATGAACTCATTTTTTCATTAAAATAACTTATTATAAATTGTTACTATGGTAATATATATTCTTCTAATATGGATGTTTTGTTCTTTGAAGGTGAAAATTAAATAACCAGTGGATGCAAATCCTTCGCAGTCCAGCTCAATCTCTCAGGATGACCTGGTTGCTGAAGTCCTTTGGAAGGAGCATCCATGTAGAGTGTGTGGTATTGGTTTGGTACCCGTACTATATGAGGTCTTTTTCATGCCACTGGGGATTGCAAAGACATTTAATCTTGGTTGTATTCAGCCCATTCTCGGAGATGCTCTGAGAGATATTGCATCTTTGTGAAACAAAGTACAAGAACAGGGGGATTTGATATCCGCTTTGCAGAAAGCGTTGATTGATTTATATCAGAAGTCGACCAGATCTACCCCCGGCTGTAATGCGTAGACTTATAGTGATCACATAAATATCATTAATTCATAATCATTTAGTTTTCATAATTTAATAGGTTTTGAGTTTAAATATTAATATACCAAAATATTTAATTTTCAATGTATTGTTCTTTTAGGTGGTAGCAAGAAGTCGGGATGGAGGTAGAGAGGGTGACGAACTATGTTCATCATCTGATGGTGATTAATTGTATTGTTGATATATTGGATAAATATGTTAATAGTCAGTTTTTATATGTATCCTGTGTGGCACATGGTAGCCACCAAACCTTTTCATGACCTTATATTTTCTTGATTTCTCTTCTTCCATTTTATGTATTTTATTGATGTTAGTATGGATGAATCAAGTGGTTGGATAGTACAAGGAATACTATGAATTGATATTATAAAGGTTATACCAATTTTATTATGGATTTGGTGTCACTTCTTGATTTTTCTGCGCACTGCTAGTGTGGTTTTTTAGAGTTTCTATTGATTTTGGTGTTATTCAGTTGTAAAGTTAATTCATAGTTTGTTTTGCATCCAAAAGATGATCTACATGTGACATTGAATTTTTTAGGTGTCATGGAAATCTCTACTATTATAGAATCTATAAGGTGGACCACACTATGTTTTTTAGATATTGTTTTTATTAGCCCCATTATAATGAATATGTATTCATAATTCGATGGGTTTTCATGTTTCATCACCATTACATTGTGTAATAGGGTGTTTCACCATGAAATTTTAATTCTCATCCTACCTATAAATTTCTAATCCCCATTTGAATAATTTACTTATCAAAATTCTCTCACAATACCTGGGTGAGTGAAATTCAATTTTAAGATGTATTTCACCCGTATTATTTTTATTATTGATCCACAACACACACACAGAGAGAGATATATATATATATATATATAACATCACTGATATTATGTAATTTTACTTTTATCCCCTATGGTTTCCTTCCTATTTCTTTATCGTAGGGAAGTTGTGGCTAAGGATATCTATGGGTTGGTTGGTTTTATAGATATATATTGATAAGGCAACTATTTTACTTATTTATCGATTTGAATCCTTGCATTATGGTTATTAGATGTGGTTTTCCTCTTCCCTCATCCTCATACAACAGATTGGAATTATTTGTTTGAGATAGGGGATCCTAGTTCATTTCATTTAATGTGAATATATTAGAACATCATGATTTTATTATCCATTTTACTAATATTATGGGTTTTCTAAAGAAGATAAATAAATTGTTTTCTTGGATCATTTCAAAATAGGGGAAATCAAAAGTTTTTACTATTTTCATGAAATTACATATTAGGGTACTTTATTATTGTTTTATCTAAAAAATGAATTTTTTTTTATAATCCCATGTTAAAAATATTTTTTATTTGGAAATCAGTCAAATTGAAATTTGGGTAATTGTGGAAACCGATATATATTGATATGAGATGATTGGCTTGTATCATTATCTTATGTTACATGTATGGTATCTTATGGGGAACATAAAACTAATGAGGGTTATTAGATTAATTCAAAAATGTCCTATTAGTGAGGCAATGGGGAGTAAATAAGGATTGTGATGAAGAATATGTATAATAAATATCATGTGGTTTTTATTGTGTGGTTATTGTTATGATGTGGTGATAGTGGAATTCTTTGTTTATGGAGAAGGAACTCCGTTTTATTTCATTTCATTTAATTTGATGTGGGATGTATGTGATTTTTTGGAATGGTTGCGTTAGACTGCTAGTCATCAAGATAATTGGTTTTAAATGATGAAAATGAAATTTCATTAGTAGAATCTGCTATTTTTTTCATGGAACTGGTACAGGGGCTACAGAATATACTCTTTTTTTTAATAAATTTGTCTTTCATGGAAGTTTTCACCACATCAGAATATATATCTTTTTCTAGACACGGTGGTTAAAATAGCTTCTCTAGACAATAATTTAGTGGCGGTGTGAACCGCCTCTACATAGTATTCATCTTCAGTTACCATCTCATGGGGGTTACTTTGTTTTTAGTGGTGGTTTTCTTGGTTGAAAAATAATTATTTTTTAGCGGTGGTTTAAACTAAAACTATAAAAAATACATCCATCTGAGATATACCACCGCTAAAACCATGGTCAATCACCCGAAAATATGTCTACTACGACAGTTACCATAAACTACCGTGCACTCGATGGCACTACCATGGAAAGTATGCCAATACACAATTTAGCGAATTTTTTTCGAAACCACTATAGAGGCTTATGGCGGTGGTTTAATCCACCACCTTACCCAAAAAAATCACCGCAAAACATCCATGTTCCTATATTGTGTCGCTCCATTAGGAAAAGACATATTTGGTGTATGATACTATGATACCCTTTCACCACCACAACTAGGTAGCCTACATTAGTCTTAGGGAGCTGGTGGTTGAGGCCAAAAATAACATCCAGCAATGGAAGCATAAAACTCAAGGGAACATAAGATTATTAGGTGTATCATATGTGTTTATTTTACTCATGAATTAGTTTTAGTAAAAATATGTTCTTTCCAAAATTTCATCATTATAATCAATATTTGAAAGATGGATCTCCTAGTTGAGGCCTTAACTTGCATCTTCATTTTGAGGTTCTTATGGGGGAATGTTTATTTGGTATATTTTATTTGATAGTAGTATGAGATATCTCTCGATATAGAGTGATTCATGGGTAACATTTGGTCACCACAATGGAACTCTATGATGTCAATATGGGTATGGATTTGTTTTTCACAACCTGAGTAGATGCATTAACATAACCGGGGAATGATTCTACATATTTGATGAGAGAGATATGATGGGGGAAAGGTTTTTTATAGAGGTTACATCACATCACCCATCATTTTTAATGTGTACCCAATGGTCCAGTATGCCCTTTAAGAATTTCTTTACATTAATCTTGAATGATTTTATGGATGTCCTCTCCTAGGCTATTCTAGGACTACCTCCAATGCGGGATATTTTATTTTCATAATACTACATTTTAGGACCACTTGTATATCTTCTAAGAAGTATTTCATGGCCCATAAGGAGATCATGGAGTAGAATTTGTAGTTGGAGGACCATTGTGTGATGGTTTTTAATAGAACTGGTGTGTGATCCTGGATAGCTCATGTTTTGTTTGTGTAGAAGGTGGGTGTGAGCTAGTCAAATTTTTTAGATTATCATCACATAATATAAGAAATGACAATGAAAAATTTACCATTGTAGAGGGATGAAAATATCATTGACCAATTACAAGCAAAATAATGGTTCTTAAAGATTGATCTCATGTTCGGCTACATAAAATTTAGAGTTTGCGATGCTAAAATTTTTATATGGCCATTAGGATGCTGCTATTGGAACTATGATTTCCTGTTGATACCCTATGGTGTTTAGAATTCCCCCACCATGTCAATAGATTTGATGAACTAGATCATCCAGTTGTATTTGGAATAGTTGGTGGATTCATTCAATGATGGCATAGTCATATACTCTACGTTAGAGGAGAATCATGGAAAGAAAATGAAGATTGTCCATGTTTTAAATGGTAGAACCATCATTGTTGTATTCTATCAATGATATTTTTATGGATTCATGATGTTCACATCTTGGGGAATGTGATATCTGATCATGGTTTGGATGTGGAACTACAAAATATTGCTTCAGTTCTTTCTTTGGAGGCACCAAAGATGTAACAGACCATGAAATTAAAAATTGATTTATAGAATGCATGAATCACTAAGTCTCTAAAAACAATACTTTGTTAAAACCGAGCCTTGTAAACAATTGTTTTCCACTTATGTGATGTTAATTTAAAAAATTTGACATACATGATTGCGATCTGTAAGTAATTTGGAGTTCGACAAGAAAAAAGTAATTTTTTTTGAATAGTAACATACACATTTGAATAGTAAAATACCCATATGAATAATGATATACCCAAATGAATACTAAACATACCTATAATATTATATAAATAATATTCAAGTAGAAGTGCCATATACCTATGCTTTGGAATATGTAAATAAATGTTTTAAAACTGGTGTTTTAAAACAAATTATGATTTTAATTAAATATTAAATTAATCATATGTAGTTTTTTTTTTGAAAAAAGGACATCTTTTTGGAATTCTATACATTGAAAAATGCTTTGGTTTAATTTTTTGTATGTTTTTGAAATACATGAATTTTTTATGAATTGTAAAATACGGTAAAAACCCATATATAAAAATTATCAGTTAAATGCACTAATTATGACATCATTAGTTATGTAAGCCCACATGGTTAAAACTAATATGAATTTGTTACTATTTTTTGTCATGTAATAATCACTATTTCTTGTAATAAGGGAAATTAATAATCTATTGACTAATTTTTTATGAAAACCCTCATCTCCTCTACTAGAAATCCCCCCATCACTCCCTCCTCTTCACTCTTCTAAGCCTTGAACATCCTCAATTTTCTACACAAATACCCTTCCCTAGTCACTCCCTGCATCCCAGAATCTCTTTTTCTTTCAAAATGACCAAAATACATTCCTTTAAACAGGTTCTTAAGAATGTTATTTCCAGAGGTAAATCGCCCTTTTTTATTTAGTTTCATTTAAATGTATCATCTTTTGTTTTCCTCTCCCCACCTCCTATATCCAAATTACCATGATAATTCTAGAATCATTTATATATTGGCTATATATTGTGTGAATGGAAGAACCACCATTAATATCATTACACTCTCTCTATTATTTTATAAACGAAATCATTGTCCATGAGGTTCTGATTTTTAACCTTCATGGATGACAGAATTTTGTTCTTCAATTTATCCTTCATTACTGGTCACAAAACCATTTATGTAGTTGAACCATACTATAATATTTGTATTATAACCTAATTAAAAATAAGGGACCAGTATATGTACATATTATTAAATGGTATGACCAAACTACTTCCAAATAATCAAAATACTGCTAAAATAATCTATGTGAATGCCATTGATATTTCATTTAATGGTTCATCTTCATTCCATGTAACCAAATAATAGAATTGAATATTAACACTACTTTATGTTCATAAATAATATTTAATTTCAATTTTTTATATTTACATCTGATTCACATGAACTCCAATACTTAAGAACAAGTGAACAGATTATGAAAATCATGAAAATGAACACT
This sequence comes from Viscum album, assembly GCA_963277665.1. Classification (NCBI taxonomy): domain Eukaryota; kingdom Viridiplantae; phylum Streptophyta; class Magnoliopsida; order Santalales; family Viscaceae; genus Viscum; species Viscum album. Next base: position 1,604,085,647 of record OY728150.1, on the reverse strand, counting down.
CTGGAAGGACCGAATTCAATATAATAAATTTTCAATAAGGAAATACTTGAAGTGAACATAATTATGATAAACTAAATACCTGTGTAATAGGTTCTGAAATATTTTATTAATAATTCTTATTTCATATTCCAGGACCTTATGTTCAAGAGCGGAAAACATTAAGACCTAATGTAAGAGTTTCTTCATCTCACTCCCATTTTTGTGAGGTTTTTAAGTCAACTACTAACACTTGCATATGATGTATGTATTCTGACCTTTGATGTAACATATCATGAATATAAGTATTTTCATTTTATTCAATTTATCATTTTAATATTATAAATATTGTGTCTTAAAAAATGTTTGATTACAATGTGGTAAGGGTTTTCAACCTGAACATCTGTTTTCATTTGGGTCACTTTCATTGTCTAATTAACATTATTAAGTTATTATGTATTAAAATGTAATTCACTTTAATTATTTTTGACTATTTTATATATGTTTAAAAACCATAATAAATCCTTATTTAATGGGTAGTTACATGTTTTAAAAGGAACATTCAAAATTATTTCTAAAATAAAATCCTCATTCAAGGGATCTTTTCAAATTCTTACCCATTTTCGAGCGTACACTATAATCTATTTTGAGATACCCTTTTTTTATAAAAACTATCATTTTATAATAAAAAATGATATTGGATCAATTTTTCATTTAATAGAAAAAACCTGTCTTTCAATTTTAAAATTCTCTTTAATACTTTCCATAAAAACATCCAAAATGATTTACTTCTAATGAATTTTAAGAACACTTTTTACACAACTTCAATTCAGTAGGACATAATTTATTCTGAAAATATAATTTCAATGTCCTTGTATTTTATTTTCTAGGATATTCATGTTGAAAAAATGATTTCATGGCATGTACAAAGGATTTTCCAAAATAACTCATCATTCCAATGTAAAAAGTATATTCAAATATCTCTTAATATTTTATGGGATATATTCCTTGTCAACCACTTACTTAATAGTTTTGGTGTATGAAATTTCCTTTGTTGTATCATATAAAGAGTATCCCTATACTCATGATATTATGTGGTATTATGATTTTAATGTTTCAAGGAGGTATGTGACACTTTGAAATGTTTAAGGATTATTTATTTAAGGATTTTCAATGGTCTCATTTAAAAGTATCATGATCTATGTCAAAAGCCTTCGTGGAATATTGTACTTCATTGAGATTTATCTCATATTATATTATATACCTTATTTAATTGAATGGTTTAAGATTAGTTTTACTATGGATGTGCTATCATAAAAGAATTCACAAATATACTCTTAATTTTTGGTGTTTATTCCTAATGACTGGGGAAATTAATTTACATTTCATATGTTACATTAAACATCAATTTTTAGGTTGTTTAGGTTTCTTCCATTCACATAATGAATTAATTGGACATAAAATGTTTTTGATGGGGCCTACTATATCCCCTCAGTTCATCAGTAGGTCTCATGAGTCAAACTACAGTATTGGCACATGGCCTTGAAAAAATGATTACTTATGGCCTTGGAATGAGGCATTGAATGTATGGTGATGATGTCCTTCATTATGCATTCCCTCATTATGAAAATAGTATTAATTTTTCATGTTGTTACTTGAATAGTAGAATACCAACGATTATGTTTTTTATGGCATTATTTACACAACTCATATTCCTACAATAATGTGTCCAAGTTTTTTTTATTAAAGGTATGTGTTTTCAATTATTCACCATGCCAAATGTTTATGTAATGATATCTTTCGATGTATTTCTTACCCTTTTTAAGAGTTTGATCTCACCCCATTCATTTGTTAAGCATTCTTAGGGTATGAATGATTTATTATGAATGACATGCTGAAATAACCTAGGAGTTATGGATGTTATCAAAAGAGTTTCAATGTTGTATTTCTTTTCAGGTTGTAATGATGAACTTATGTATGTATATTGTTTACAATAATAATAAACTAATCGATCATTCAGGATACATATTACTTGTTTATATGCTAATGTATTTAAATAAGGCATTGGATCCGGGCAACTGGGGTCAGGTCATTATAGTTGGTATCAAAGAATGTTTAGTAGATATCTTGGAAACTGTATTAAAAAAACATAGATTAGGAAACAAATCCCTTATATAGTCTTTGAGGATAATAATACAAAAACATCCAGGTTTTTGGTAAGGAATAGATTATGTGGTTCTTTCTAGAAATTACATACCTATCTAAATAAAAACAGTTAGATGGGGCTCTGGCACATATGTACTTAGGAGTGAAAGCTCTGATATGGAGTTTCGAGCTTTACCTGGGGTATCCTGGTACTTGAAAATGGGCCTCGTTTCACTCTTGTTATTGAAATTATCGTGGGATATACTTAGGATGACTCACATTTTATTTACATCCATTGTCAAGGATTTATGTCCCCAAAATAACCAATGTATATGGTTCTAGGATTCTCTATGCCTAAATTTATGCTTTGTGGTATACCATGTTTAGAGTTATAGAGAGTTCATGATTTTATGAGCTAATATAAAATATGTAATTAATTAGAAATGGTGCCTAGAATATGGAATGAGAACATCCCCAATGCACGTGATTTGACAACCATGAATGGTCATATATCTAATAGTCTTATGGCATCTTTTCAAAGTATTATTGTCTCTCTTGTATCCTCATCATATGATGAAAAATATCAGTTGTCAAAATGTTATGTAAAGCCTTCTCTGATTCCAATATATTTGAAGGTAAGAAAAAGTATAATAGGATGAATGAGAGATAAAAGGATAAATGGAAGAAAGAAATAGAAGTGTTTTCCCACATGTGATAACTATGGAAAGAATCACCCTGATAAATTCTGGAAGGGAATCAGTGTTTTATACAAGTGTGGATAAAAAGGAAACCATGTTCAGGATTGAACGTGTAAAAAAATGGTTTCCAATGTACAATGCTTTAACCACAATAAGATGAGATACTATGAGAATCAATGTCCCAATCATCCAAAGAATATATTAAAAATAATGATTTGAGATAATGATCTTGTTTTGATGTTACCAAAGATGAAGTATAATAATTAATATGACTAGTCATAAGTCATTACTTTTGAATTTTTTTTAGTAATGAACTAGTTTTAAGAATTATGAGATATATAAATATTATACTTTAGAACTATTTCATGAAGGATTCGAGGTTTTATGAAGAATGGTATAAAAGAAAAGTGATTCAATAGAGAGATAAACTTTTTAGGAAGAAACATGATTAATGGAAAGGAATCCCTTGATATATATCTGATGTGGAGATAATGATGATTAAATTATTGATCTGGATAAGTCCTGACTACCTTGGAACTAGGTTTTGACTTTTTAAGAAGTGGTATATGGTATCACAGATGATGTTTACTACACTTTTGGATTTAAAGAATATATCCAATAACATGTATCTTACTTAAAGAGTACAGAAGAATGCATGTTTACAATATGGTTTTTAGGAAATTAATCTTATTACCATATTTCAAGAGGGTACATGATGAAGTTATTCATATGTAAGGAATGTGAAATTTAGAGCTACTTTATGTTAATCAGGGTTAATGATAAGTTCAATTTGTAAATTTGGAAGGCATCATTATAATGTGTTTAATAATTATATTTTGTATTTTTTTTCTATTTATGAAATGGTTTATGTTTATCATTTTATGAACATTCAGAGGTTAATTTATTGCTTCACCAAATGGTGCATCCCAATCTATGTGATGAGGTATAGAGATTTCAAGTGAAATAAAATGATGAGTTTGTAAGTAGAAATGTATATTTATACTCTTATATAGTGGAATAATTCCTAGACTCAAGGAAAATAGTCATAATTGAATTTTTTTCCTAATCATTGATAATATCGATGATTTTTTAAAGTATTGTAGTAATGAACATTCTTATGAACATGTCCTCTATCATGTTCCTTTAGAACATCATTGTTAGTTTTTTATTCTAGGTCCATGATTATACATCCAAATAAATTTCACCTTATTTGAAATTATATTCTTTGGTGTGACCACCACATCTCCCTTAACCCTTTTAAGAGGTTATTTTATTAACACTATTTCCGATGAGGGTTTCCATAAGGGAATTTCAATGTATCAACCATTTTTTTGATGTTCAATTACAACTTTCCATGATAATTTTTTTTTACGGATGGGATAATCTAACACTACAAGAATTTAAAAATATTTTTATATAATTAATGGATTAATGAGTCTATAAAAACACTACTTTCATATAACATATCCAATTAAATAAAATTTTGTCACTTCTATGATGTGACTTTCAAAAATCGTACAAACACTGTTGTGATTAGTAATTTATTTGGATTTCAATAAGAAAAGCAAAATTTTTTGTGAATATTAACCCACTATTATGAATTGTAACATACGCTTATGAATAGTGATATACCTTAATGAAAACTAACTTTACCTATGATATTATATAAATAATATTCAATTGGAAGTATGATATAACTATGCTTTGGAATAAGTAAATAATTGTATTAAAACTGTTGCTTTTAGAATAAATTATGATTTTCATTAAATATTAAGGTTATCATATTTTGAAAATAATTTTTTATTAATGGACTTCATTTTTGTATTCTACATGTTAAAAAATTGTTAGGGTGAATATTTCGTATTTTTCTGAAATACATGAATTTTTGATGAATAGTGAAATACGGTAAAAAATGGATATACAAATTATCAGTTAAATACACTAATTATGACAACATAAGTGATGTAAGATTACTAGTTTTCCACTCACAATCATTTATTACTATTTTTTCTTTTATAATAATCACTATTTCTTTTATTGAGGTAAATTAATAAACTAATGATTAAAAAATTATGAAAACCCTCCTCTCCTCCACTATAAAACCCCCCATACCCCATATACATTTCAAAATTCTAAGGCTTGAAGATCCTAAATGTTCTTCGCAAATATCCATCCCATGTCACTCCCCACAACCAAGAAGCTCTTGGTCATTGCAAAAGACCAATATACCTTCTTGTAAATGAGGTTCTCAAGAAGGTTATTTCATGAGGTAAAGAACCCGTTTTTTTTATTTAATTTCATTTCAATGTATCTTCCTTTCTTATCCTATAACCAACTACTTGGCACAAATGAAAATGATAAATCTAGTATTCTAGAATTATATTATGTGAATGGAAGAACAACCATCAATATTCTTACTCTCTCTATTTTATTTTATAAACGATATCAACATCCATGAGGTTCCAATTTGTATCCTTCTTAGATGACAATGTTTCGCTTGTCAATTTATCCTTAATTAATAGTCATTACACTATTTTTATATTTTAAAAAAAAATAAAATATGTATTACAACCCAATTAATATTCCAAAACAATTATACATACATATTATTAAATGGTATGACCAAACTACCTCATAATAATCATAATACATGTAAAATAATCTAAGCGAATGTCATTAATATTTCATCTATTGATTTATCCTCATTTAATTGTTCCAAAATGATATAAATGACCATTAAAACATATTAATGTGGATAAATAATATTTAATTTCAATTCTTGTGATTTACATCAATTTCACTTGAACTTTATTACATAAGAATAAGTTAACCGATTATGAAAATCAAGAAAATGAACACTCCAAAAAGACATAATTCAATAGAATAACTTGCCAATAAGGACATAAATGAACTAAAAATAATTATTATAAACTTAATATATGACTAATATGTTCTCAAATAAGTTATTAATAAGTCTAATTTCATTTTCTAGGAACCTGTGTTCATGAGCGGATCACATTCAGACTTAATGTAAGGGTATCTTCATCTCACTACCATTTTTGTGAAATTTCCCATATTCACTATGAATATTTGTGTGTGTTGAATGTATACTAAAAATTGATTTTACATATCATGAATATATTTATTTTCATTTTATTTAATGTATCTTCTTAATATTATAAATTTTGGGGCTTACAAATCATTTGATTACAATGTGATAAGGGGTTTCCACCCGAACATTTGTTTTCAATCAGGATACATTCATTTTCAAATTACCTCTATGAAATTATTATGTATTATAATGAAATCTTCATAAAATCAATTTGAGTGTTTTATATATTTTTAACAACAAGAATAACTCCTTATTTTATGGGGAGTAAAACACTTTAAAAGGAACTTTCAAAAATAATTATGAAATACAAACCCTATGCAAGTGATCTTTTCAAATTCTTACCCATTTTCATGTTAAATGCTGATTATATTATATGCCGCCATTATTTTTATAAAATAAATAATTTTATAATGAAGAATTATCATAGATCATTTCTTTATTTAATATAAAAATGTGTCTTTCCACTTTAAAATTATCTTTAATACTTCCCTTAAAAAGGTCCAAAATGATTTAGTTGTAATCAATCTTGAGAACTATTTTCAATGATTTCATTTAAGTGGGACATAATTTATGCCTAAAATATGATTTCAATTTATTAGTAATTTTTTAAAGTGATATTCATGTTTAAAAACTGATTTCATGGAAAATACAAAATATTTTCCAAAAGAACTACTCCTTCCAAAGTAAAAAAAGGATTTTTCACATCTCACGTAATATTTTATGAGATATATTACATGTTAACCAATTAATTATTACATGTTATGTATGTAATTATATTTGGTATATCATATCAAGAGTCTCCCTATTCTCATTATATTCTAATGGATTATGATTTGAATGTTTCAAGGTGGTACGTGAACCTTTGGAATGTTTAAGGATTATTTCCTTAATGATTTTTCAATGGTCTCATTTAAAAGTATCATGAAATGTTTCAACATAATTTGATGAGTATTTTAAATAATTGTGGATTTTATTTATTTTATTATCTAACATGTTTAGTTTAATGGTTTATGGTTATTTTGACTTTGGTTAAAATATCTCAAAACTATTCACCAATTTACTCTGAATGGTTAGTGTTTATGCTTAATGATTGGATATGGTAATTTACATTTTATATGTTAATTTCCATATGAATGTGTATGTTGTTTATATTTATCCACATTAATATGAGTAATACATTGGAATTAGAATGTGTCAGGTGGGGCCCACTATATCTCCTCTGTGCATCGGTAGGTTTAATGAGACAAACATACGGTCAGGGCACTTGGCATTGACAAAATGATTATTTATGGTCTTGGTAAGAGGCCTTGATGGCATGCAGACGATGTCCTGAATTATGCATTACCTCATTATGAAAATATTATTGATGAATCATGTTGTTATCAAGTAGTAGAATACCCATCATTATATTTTAATCTGGAATTATTTACTCACCTCATATTCGATTCATAATGGGTTCAAGTTTATTATTTGTAAAGGAATGTATTTTAAATTATTGACCATTCCTAATTCTTATGTTATGATATCATCCACTATATTTCATACCCTTACTAAGCGATTGAGTTCACCCTTTTTTTTAATTTTCTCAGTGCTTGAAGGTTTTTATTTTGAATGGCATGCTGAAATAACTTACGAGTAATGGATGTTGTCAAATAAGATTATATGTTGTATTTCATTCGACGATGTAATGATGAAAATATGTATGTATATTGGTTCCAGTAATAAAAAACTAATCGATCCTTAGGGATTCATATTCCTTGTTTATATTCCAATGTATTAAAATAAGGCACCAGCTTTGGGAAACGGGGGTTGGGTCCTTACATAAGAGCATGTTAGATTTGTTTAGTTTTATTGGCCTAGAAGGGTACTACCTATGGTTTCTACATTACATATCTAGAATTATATATATTTTGAGCACACATACATTTAAGGGTATTTTTTTACCTTTCTAGTGAAATTTCATTGGACCATTAAGGAGTTAAGGATAAGGCTAATAACTACACCGGTTTTGAGACTAATATAAGATGGTATAGAGTATGTCATGTGTTATGATGCCATAAGATTGAGGATCAACAGCTCATTATTGTAGATAATTGAATGTACCAACTATTATTTTATATAGAAGATTCCCCATAATATAAAATACATAACTCATGAAATATTCATGGAATATGTAGTCTCTGATTGGAGAATGTGGATGCACTATCTTTTAGGGGAGTGCTTCATGGTTTACTAAGACCATCAGATTCTTAGTAAATTAAACACCCCAAATGAATTGAACATGATAAAGCAGTGCTGGTTAGAATTCCAACATCTCTATTAATTTTAGATAATATGTATATATGGTAATATATATGTAGTTATATATTATCCTAGTAGTATGTCCCAATATTTTTTCATGTAGTATGTGTATTAATAGTTTGGTTCCTTGAATCATACCCCATTTGAGCATGGGGTGTAGCTTTTCATCTATCTACAGTATATAATACATTATTTTAAAAGTGTGAGAGAGAATTATGGATGAGAGATATTAGATATTAGGTACTTCAGGACAAGATATCCTTAGGAGATTCCAATAATAGATTTTTTTGAAAGAAAGAATCATTTCATCCATTTTCCAATGATGGATGGTGGTCCTAGACATGTTATGGGATGAGGTGTTGAGATATTTTCATGCATCTCATTTAGATATAGATCCTGATGTAGGTATTATGTATTTATACCTTTTGTAGTAGTTTTTGAGGGATGGAATGGGATGCATAATGAATTATTTTATCTCACTATGCCATAAATGTTAGTAGGTGGAGGCTATGATCCAGGTTATATAAGGTTTATTATAACAAATTTACATCCCATAGTTGAAATGAGACTTCTTATCCAAGGACACATTCAATGGAATTCCCTAAAACAATAATGTCAACGATGCTATCTTGATTGGTAGTTGACAGACTCAAAAATTCTGACCAATTCGATACTTAGAGAGCAGAGTCCGATTGGGAGATTAGGGAAGATGTATGTATAGGAGACTTTTCTCCTCCATAGAGTCCCCTAGAATATTTTCTTTTATCATGATAGAAAATACATGTCACAGTTGAGTAGTTTATTTTATGATGGATTCAAGTCCCAGTTGAGGATAATTCTATACATTCATCCCAAGAAAAATTGGAAGAACAAGCACAATATCATGGGGAAGGATGATAGGATGAGGGATTCTCTATTATAACGTGTTCAAACATTGAAGGATCACTTTACAAACAATGAATTTTCATACATCAAAAGGTACCACTATACAATTATCATGAAAACTTTCGAGACCATATATGAGAGATCTTATAAGTCACCCTTATGATAGACATAGATTAGAGAGGCAACTATTGTGGGTTCATAGATGGTTTGGGATAACACATAAAGGGTATGATTTATCCACAAGTGTTTGAGGATTGCTCATAGTTGGTAAAAATATAACACAAATCAAAATAATGGTCCTTGATATTTGATAAGGAAGACCATGTTTGCAGATAGTATCCCCAAGATTATAATTCTATCGATTTTTCCAAGTAGAATTTTTATCCACAACATTCATTTGGATGCTTTTGATCATTCAAATATTTTTAATGGTTTCATAGCTTCTATACCTAACCCAACAGTGGGAGTGGGTGCATATCATATCCCATGTGTCACATATGAGGATATGTGTCCATGTATCGACCCATGTTATGAACGTGGGAAATCTAATCATCAAGTACATATCCAATTCTCAAGAGAACCTGGCAGAGATTGATGATTGATAAGATATTACCCAATAGGGATGGACCATCCAATTGAATTTCATGATTTGGTTGCTCAAGATAATACAGGAGATCTCTAGGGAGTAAGAGATCCATATATGGGATCAATATCCCATACATTGTTTTTAGTTTTTCAATGAATGAAAAGATTGAATTAGAAAATGAAGGAGAGAAATGTTTTTTACATTGATGCCAATTAATTATATATATATATATATATATATATATATATATTTCTAGTGTTCGTCATGGATAAAGAATAGGATTTTGAGGACGGATGTGGCTAGATTTATTTTTATAAAAATATTAAAAATATTTTTTATTACTCACATGTAGTTTCTAAATTTATATGAGATAATTCAAAAAACAAATATCAGATCAGAAATCTAATACAACATTTTAATCAAGAATGTGATGTTAACCCTCTGTGAATCATAATATAGGTCGGTGAAGGATGTTCAGATAAAATTAACCACTGGTAGTGAATTCTAAAATTATTTAAGTAATTTATTTAATTAATAAATTAAGTAAAATAATTTCTTCCCTTTAAAAACACTATTATGGATGTTCTCAACGGTTAGGGAAATAAACCCTATGAGAATTGAGATACATTCTTCCAATCATCTATTGTAAAATCAAAGAAGATGATGAAGATATTTTTTACGGAGGAAGATAGAGATGCATGAAACATAATGATTCATATTCTTAATTATTGATTGGTTTCTTCAATGATAAATGATCAGAAACAAGGTAGTAATCATCAATTTTGGGATTCTATCTCATTTTTATTGAATATTTTGATCAATATCACTCAATTTCTTGACATACATCAATTTCAAGAAATTCTATGGGCCAGTGTGTCCGTACTATCCATTTCTACATTAGCTTCTCAGCATTTATATCCCCATTTTTTTCTAATAGAATTTTCCATTTATTATTAAGACTATGTTTTATACTATCCCCCCACCAGTTCTTCATGATCTTTTCTATTAGGTTACAGGGCTATGGATTAATTTTTCCGAGAAGGATCGAGTCTGATCGAACTCCCAAAGTCATTTTAGAATCTATTGAAATAAATGGATCAACGATAAAAGGACAGTTTGTGATGATTTTGGGTTGGGGGTTATGGACTTGTTGATAAGAATAAAAAGGGGTGAATTTGGAACATATGAGTTTTATGAGGCGCACGAGTGTATGGAGAACCCCCATGGAAGAAATAAAATGATTTCTAGACACCGAATGGTAAAAAATGATGAATGGATGAATATTCAACCATTAATATACAATCAAATGATATATTGAATGGTTGGTTTTCTATATCCAGATGTGCATGAATGATTATGAGAATCGGAATGAAAACACATACTATACACCTTGTAGTCTGAAGAAAACTCTTCGTGTAGGGCCATGGATGTTGCAGCTAGTGTTTCACATGATGTTAAAAATAACACACCATGTGATTGGGGAAAATTACAAATATCCTTCCCTATGTACACAAGCCTAGTGGTAGATTATATGGGGAGGATAACATGTGGAAAACCACGGTTAGACGTACTCCATGTACCGATGTACACCAACACGGGTAAAACTACACGAACATGACTGGGGAGCATAGAAAGGACACGTAGTGGCATAGATAGACCATATAAACATAAATGTGTAGTGACCTATGTACCAACAATATCACTTATAGGTGATGGACCAAAACCACAAACTATGTGGGTACCATTACAAAAAATTTAACATTACAATAAATTTGAGGAAAGGAAAGACTCTCATTTATCCTAAGTTGGACTCCGAATTTGGCATGGGATTAAACAATATTTATCATTTTCTGTGTATAATATTTTGTGGGACTCAATAGTATTTCATAAGATTCAATTCAAGATTTTATAGTAATGAATATTATTTAGGTGGAACCCGTTGATATATGTGATTATGCAAGATTCATTGCGATATGAGAGTGATGACCACTTTTTGGGAAAGGCAAGAGCCCTTGATCGATTGCATGAGTGAAACCCTCTAGATGGGTTGGGCATGGGTCCCCTACACTCTATTATAGTTGAACTCACCTATATGCATAGGGAATTTTTTCTCTACTTATCCACTAATTTTCACCCTCTATATGATTCATGGCATGGGTTTTGGATTACTAGAATGAAACCCACTATCTGGGCTACTCATGGGACTTCTATCATCAATCGGAGTGGCACCCTCCTATTATATTAGGGAATGGGTCATAGAATACTATATTTTCACCCAAATTCTTTCTCAGGGCATGGGATATTGACTATTATAGTGGAACCATCCTACTAGGATATGGAATGGTACCTCTATAGAAAAATATTGTCACGACCCGTCCCCCAGGGCCCGTGCTGTGACTACCCCAAGCCTACCTTCCATAGGATAAGGGATGGCGACTAGCACGAAAGGCGTAATTCCCTAAAACTAGGAATGCATTTCCATTATATAGAGTAACCTCAATCAACATAGTACGAGCTGAAAGAAAACCACTATGTAAAGTTGTATAAAAAAGAGTGATGAAAAGGTAATGGGGGCCGGAAATACAAGCCCAACACGAAAGTACAAGTTCAACTGAAAAGAAAGTACAACTGAAGAAAATTAAAGAATCCACATGGTCGTCCTCTAGGGTTACTACCTAAAGGGTAGGTTCAGATGGCCTCCTCAGTACTCCACATCCATTAGTCTCCTCCGTGCACCAACTCATCATAAGGTCCACCTCCGGGTACCATCCAGTACTACTACTCAGCCTCAGTCAGCATTGTCCGTCATCTTCATCCAACACAATGAGGTGTGGGCATAGCCCGTGCAGGGGTGAGTATAACAATAATCAATAAGGACCCTAAGACCCTCAAGGTCTCACAAAATCCAACAAGGATAAACAGTAACATATGAAATCAATAGATAACCCTACTTAGGTATATTCCCATACATATACATAAGTTATCAAGTAATCCATTTCAATCATGTGGAAATACAAGATTTACTGACTCAGCTCAACTAGGTATAAAACTTATGTTGAGAGATATAGATGATCATATGTAGACACAAAATCATCTATGATGTCTTTCCCACACAGGTTTTAGGACCAGTTGTTAGAACAGTCGGACACACACATGATATATGAATAGTAGTTGGAGCTATCAGACCCATATAAGATTCAGGACCAGCTAAGCTGTCGGACCCACAAAGGATCCATGACCAGATATTTTGTTGAACCCACAAAGGATCCAAGAATAGAAGTCTGTACTGTCGGACCCACACATGATCCAAGATAAGCAGTTAGAACTGTTGGACCCATATAGGATCCAGGAACAGTAGTTAGAGCGTAGCCAGCCACAGGGTTTCCACAAGCATGCTTGATTCTTGGAGGTTCTTCTCTTCAATATATGAGTCGATAAATCATCTGCCTTGTATTCCCATGTTGATTTATCTCGATGGTCAGTCTCGTCAATAGGTACATAATGCGATAGATGGTGCATTAATCGGATGCTCCGTCTGAGTGTTATTTTCATTTCCATTCTGAAGGGAACGATTGGATTTAGGATCAATCCAACCAGACCATACATTAACTACTTTTAAACATCAAGTGTGGTATTCCAAAATAACCCTCTCATTACAAGCTTTCCTTATCCACAAACGGTTCATCAATCAGACACATGTAGCACATGTTATGGGAGAAAAGGTTAAAATAGGCCAAAACAGGTCCTGGTCCGGTCCGGCACAGTCGGACCGACCCTGCCCGACCCGAGTCCGGACTGGGGTCCGACCTAGTCTGCAAGTATGAACCTGTCCACAGGTCTGACCTGGTTTGTGGGTCCGACCCGGCCCGAGGGGGTGGCCCGGACTGTGCTGGGTCCACCCTGAACTGGGTCCGGCCCACCTTGGGTCCGGCACGACGGCCTGGCGTCCCACGGGGGTCCTCCCTCACTATGTCCAGGATGGAGGCCATGCCCCTGGTTCCCGAACAAATTAGCTATTTGGGTAGGTGGAACTGGTGCTAGGCTGGCACCGGTGTGTCACACGGGACCCATCGGGATCCCCCTGTTTCTGGCTAGCTGAGCGTCCAGCTAACTCCTTCCACTACTCCAGCTGCACTGTGCCTCTTCTGATGACCGGGTGGCTCGGGCCACCGGTCTTCCTTGCTGCCATCCGCTGCAGATCTACCATAGCTTGGGGCCACAGCTGCTCCTCCGCGCTCCCCTTCCGATCCACCACGCATTGAAATTGTGTCGCGCCCTCCTCAACAACCTGACAGCTCAAGATCCCACTCTCCCTCGTGGCTAGGCTTGCGTCGGTTGCCACTTCCCCACCATTGCCTGGGGCAGCGGCTATTCTTCCGATGGAATGGTTGCGCCGCCGCAACTATGCGATAATGCTCGTTGGTTCCATCCGCCAAATATCTTTTTGTGGGTCACCGAATGAGTTCTAGTGGCCTGTTTCTCATTTCAGTAGAATACGCGCACTCCTTAGTACGTTGCCTTTGATCCGCAAACATAGTTGACAAGAGTCGATCATTCTGGTCTCATGCGACGTTTAACATCAATTTCCACATAGAAGGCGTAGGGGTCGGGCTGTGTTTTTTCTGCCCGCGCCCTCCACGTTAGGGTGATATCAAGCATCTTCTAATTCTAAACCACAATGGAAAATGAAAAACGAGGAACCAAAAACTATGTTCAAACCCCTTCCTCATATTGTTTGTTGGCGGTGATAAGGAGGAAGTATGGATGTCGTTTTTCACAGCTGAGGATGTACCACATTGGGAGGAAATCATGAGGAAAATGTGAGACAAAGGTCGCCGTTATTTGTTGGCATTCTTCATCAGAGAGCCTTTCCTCGTTGGCATTTTATCTCCAAGAGCTCATCTTCTGCATAATCCTCCATTACAACAAATGAATAGCCCCCCCCTAATAATTTATTTTGTGGTCTATTGTGTTCATTGGAATAAATTCAAAATGAGGCATTTAATTAATTTATGTGGCTGAATTAATTAAATGGGGTGGGTTGGCACCATTATGTGTAGAGGATATCAAGATGCTACCCCTCATTAATGAGGGTAGTTTTAGAGGCTTACAACTTGGGTGGTCCCCACCAAATTGATCTTCACAAGGGAGGTTGAGTTAGGGTGGGCCCCACCAACATAACCTCTCCTAGGAGGGTAAGGTGTGGCAATCCCCACCTCCTACCTCTGCATGGTGGTTATAAAATAAAAAAAACATAAGTCATGCACTTATTTTATTTTATTATTCCACATAGTACCCAAAACAATCTTTTACTCCTAAATATCTACCGTCGAGGTGAAAGTCTTATGTGAATACTAGCGATGCGATTTCAATGATTCCCTTGGATTTCAATTCCAAAAATAGGATCAAAAGTTATAATATCCCACTCGTATGTTTATTAAAGGTACCATAGAAAACTTTTGAAATTGACTACGGGAACACAGGGCCTCGGAATCATGCACCATTAGTTCTCGCGGACTCATAAAATTCCCATGTATTTAACAAAAAAAATTCAAGGTAAATTTCAGGTCATTACATTATCCCCACCTCAGGGCTTTACGTCCCCAAAAGGTAGAACTCATACTAGGGGAACAAGTGGGGGTACTGAGCATGCATCTGAGCCTCCCCCTCCAATGTGCTCTCCTAGAGGTTCTCGTGCTGCCATCGTAATTTCACCAGAGGTTTCGACCATCCACATAGGGCCCCCTCCTATTGATCCCCAATCTCAATTGGAACCTTCATAAAAGTCTCCCCATCGTCGATGTCCATCTCTCCATGGTCGATGATGTGAGAAGGGTCATGCATGTATATCCTCAGCTGAGATACAAGGAAGTTGTCGTACACCCGGTGCAACTGAGGTGGGAGATCTAAGCGGTATGCCACCTCTCCAACTCTGTTGAGGACATAGAAAGGTTCGATGAACCTCGAAGATAACTTACCGCCTTGGCCAAATCACTATAGAACTCATTGAGGTGACACCCGTAGAAAGACGTGGTCGCCATCCTCAAACTCCAGTGGTCTTAACCTTTTGTCAGCATATGATTCTGTCTGCTCTATGAAGTCTTCATCCACTCCAGGATGATCTGCAACTTCTCCGTGGTAGCCCATACCATCTCAGGTCCTACTAGTGCTGACACCCCGAGGTCAGTCCATCACAATGGTGATCTAAAAGCTCGTCCGTACAATGCATCAAATGTTCCATCACTATGGTGGAGTAATAACTGTTGTTGTAGGATAACTCCACCAAGGGTAGGCGATCCTCCCATCTATGAAAAAATTCGAGGACACAAGCACGTAGCATGTAAACGAGGATCTCAATGGTTCTATAAGTCTAGCCATCTGTCTAAGGATGGAAGGTGGTGCTCGAAAGTAGCAACATCACTAAAAACTCCTACAACCCCTTCCATTACTAAGAAGTAAACCATGCGTCATGGTTGGAGAGAATAGAAAAAGGTACTCCATGAAGCCACACAATTTCCTGCACATAGAGCCGTCCCAAGCTGTCTAATGAACCATGCTCTCTGACCGGTAGGAAGTGTGCAGACTTTGTGAGTCATTCAACGATCACCCAAATCTATTTGTGACCCCTAGACCTATGTGGAAGACCCATAACAAATTCCATTGATATCCCATCCCACTTACACTCTGGGACCTCTAAAGGATGAACCAAGCCTACTAGTACCTGGTGCTCCGCCTTTACTTACTGACAAGTAACGAATCGAGAGACAAAACCTGCTACCACATTCTTCATACCTGTCCACCAGTGATGTTGTATGAGGTCCTGATACTTCTTCACAACTACGGGATGTACCTCTAAAGGGGATGTGTTGAACTCCTTCAACATATCCTCATGAAGGGACACTGGTACCATAGTACTTCCTCTGAAGAGGATGACGTGATCCCCACATTCATAAATTCCATCAGCTGCCTGCCATGTGGATATCTGAGCATGTCATGTCTCATAGTCAACATCCCCATGACGTGCTTCCCTGAATCGCTGAAGGAGTGGAGGAGTGATTTTATGAGACTGTAGAGAGGCTTCTTCGTCTCAATCCACAAAGGATATCTGTAAGGCATCAAGCTTCTCTATCACCTCTCATAACAGCTGTATACTAGATAATTTAATGAGTGAATCTACTACAATGTTCCCCTTTCTAGGAGTATAGACTATCTTGAAGTCGTAGTCCTAGAGGATCTCAAGCCATCACCGATGTCTCAGGTTTAGGACCTTATGAGAAAAGATATACCTGAGACTCTTGTAATCAGATTACACGATAAAATGTTTGCCCATAAGAAAATGTCATCGCATCTTCAAGGCTAAAACTATTTCCGCTAACTCCAATTCATGTGTAGCATAGTTCTGATCGTGATGTCTTAGTTGTTGAGAACTAATAACTTTGTGGATCTCGTCAAATAAGTTGTTTAATTTTGACTAGAATTTTTGCGGTATAGCAGCAACCCTAGGTCGTCTCTCGACAGAGCCTTAGATAATTAACTTAAAAAGAGGGTTTTGATTTTTAAAGTATAAGGTGAATGAGGTTGTGTAAAATATGGGGGTTTGATGATTAAAGATTAAAATATAATATTAAAGCGATAAAACAATGTAGATATTAATAGAATTAATTATGTGTGATCAACCCAGGGTACTCTCAGGATGTTTATCCTTCATCGCTTCATGATATAGGGTTATGATATTTTAATACCTGGATTGTAACAAATAGAACTAGAATGTTACTTATTTTATACTAGGATACCTCCTAGGGTATATTTGAAAACAAAAAATGATTTACTGGACACCGTTGATGAATGGGTGATTTGTGTTTGCCTTCATAACCGAAACTCACCATGGCAACACACGAAGAACTAGATGTGTTGCCCAGTTTTGTATGTTATTTCATTGTGATACCATGACATAAATTTACATGTCCATGACAGTCCTTATTTGAGTTCAATTGACCAATATGAACCACACAAACACCTCAATTGAAAGGGGGAAAAGGAAGTGGTGAACGGTGTGTGAAACATCACATGAATGGGTACCCCCAAACTTGATCATGTGAGTTGAGCATGACATACCAGTACATAAATAAATAAAATTAAAATAGATGATGATGAAAAACGGCATACAACCATTTATTAATTAGATCATTCAATATTATACAAAAATTATGGTCGGGATAACATCACGTTCAACCCCAGGTGATCACAAGGGGTTTAGAAACCCATGGGAGAGGAGGAAGAGAAAGATATTGGGGTAAAACTTCACATAGCCTCCAGAACTTATAGGGATGTTGAGAAGACTCCTTAGGGACTCCAAAATGGAAAAACCTTGCCTCTTGGCCGAACTCCCAAATGGGGAGCCCATGGTGCCATTTTATAGGAAAATTAGAAGGTGGTTTGAGGCACACATATTTGTACATTCCACTTGTACCACGCATTTCGACCAATAGACACCTGAATATGATATTTGAAAAAAAAATAATGTGGTATCCCCAATTGTTGAATATCTCCACCGAATGTTTGGAATAAATTAGACTAGTGGATACAGAGATATGGACAAATTACAGAACACCAAATTTGACATTGTGCAGATTTGATTCTTTGAATAGTTCATTTCGGTTGGGCCCCTTGATAGATGAATTGGGATTGTCTTCATTAATAAGAGATGTATCCCATTATATTTTGTACTAGTATACAAAATATTATCCCATTTTGATGCCCAAAAATTTCAATAAAAGCACAACAGTAGATAGGTCTTCATGGATCCATGCAATGTTGGACCATTTTTCTTCCACATCATCAAGGGTCCTCCAAATCATCTCCTCCTACATTGAAATAATAAAAACAAATAAAATTTCCCATTATAATGTTGATTAATAATAATTTATTTATTCAATCATAAAGTGAAATTTATTCTTATATTTGGAATGTTCATTACAAACCTAGTTTAAAACAGCGATGTAAGGGTGGAATAAAATAGTGAATCATGGTACGATAACACCCCCACACCTAAAAATTTGTACTCATAGGAAAATTCACATATCCAAATAAAATGATGCATATATATATTCCCAAAATCATGAAGATTTAACATTTGAGGAAATTTTAATTAATGTAATGTCATCAATGCACAAACCACACCAAGGAGTTCTTCCTAGTGAAAATAGAAAAAGATGTATCATAAATCATATCATAGTGAAATTAAAAAAGATTCATGATTCAGAATTGAGAAAGGAAATAAGAACTCAACCATGGCACTAACTCTTCATGTGTCTGTGTGTGAAAACCATTCCATGATATTCTTTCCAATTGTTATCAAATAAATATAGGTTATTTTAACATTTTTCACCTTAAATGATTTTTCCACCGAACCTAACCTACATCCTTTACAATCATATTTCATTACCCACTCACTTAAACATTACTAGATGTGAAACCATATTCTCCCAACAGAGATATCCCCATATGTTTCAAATTTCATAACTCCCCTTGTTTATTTATTTTTTAGAAGTTTCATTTGGAACAAATCTCACACTCCTCTCTCAACCCTCGTTTGACCTCCTCAAGACACTAATTGCAATAGTTATAACAATATAAAAGGTTGAGGAGGAGTGGTTGTTGACTTGCCGAAGACAAAACCAATATATATATATATATATATTTTTAGAGTGTACAACAGTTGGACATTAGGTACACATGCATAGGTCAATCTGGTATTGTAATAAATCAGTTCTGATAAGTAATGAACGTATGGAAATATCATTTAAAGTTGAAATATATTAAACTAACTTATATTTAACTTATATTAAGTATGAAATATTCACATTTTTTGGTTTGGTAAAAATATTTGTGGAAATATAACTGACACATTGTTCCCAATAACTACTCACACAAGGGGCATCAATCATCTCAATGGTTTCACATAGATACGACCATATTTATCTTTGATAGAAAACCAATTCACTAAAAAAGGAAATCACTCCCTAATAATAAATTCATACAAATATTCTTTTCAGCCTTCATTTTGGTATTTTTACTTTCCTCCGTTTATGGTCACCAAATCCTCGAACTTCGAAATTTATGATGGGAGAAAATAAAAATACCATAAAGAAGGCCAAAAGGAGAAGAAATGAGAAAACGATAAAAATTCATAACTAACCCAAGATTGCATCTACTCCCCCACACCTAGAATGTGCAGTGTCTTCACTGAAATAATTTATAATATGGGAAGAAAGGATAAAACCTGGTGTGTTTTATTGGAATGAAGCGTAGAGAAGTTGGATTTCCTCCATCGGATTCATTAGAAAATCATCATAGAAGTTTTTAAGTCACTGCCCTTTGACAGTAAGAGTTATTCCACTCTGCTCATGCAAAATCTGTAATGAAGAAAAAGGGTAAACATTAGTAACAGTATATGGACCGAGCCATCGGGAACAAAGCTTATCTTAGTAGAGCTTAAGCCTAGAATTTTACATGAGGACCTTCTCAACAAAATGGAACTTTATCTGGTGAATCATGATATCATGAATAGCCTTTGTCTTCTCTTTATAGATCTGGGAGTTCTCATTTTCATCACATCAATTTTCTTCCATCTCTTGAATCTGCTGCTTTCTTTGCGCACATTTATCTGAAAGGTTCATATTACATTGTTTAACGGCCCAATATGCATGGTTTTCTACCTCCACTGGGAGGTGAAAAGACTTTCCAAACACAATTATATTTGGTGACATTCCGATTGGGGTTTTAAAAGTTGTACGGTATGCCCAAAGTGCATCATCCATGCACAAACATCAATCTTTCCTATTAGGTTGTACAATTCTTTCCATGATTTGTTTAACTTCCCAACTTGATATTTATATTTCTCCATTATTTTGGGGGTGATATGTAGTGGAGACTTTATGATCAACCCCATATTTCTGATGAAAATTTTTCATGTTGCAATTGAAAAAATGAGAACCCTAATCACTAATCATGAATCGTGGTAAACCAAACCTACTAAAAATATGGGACCTCACAAAATCAACAACCACTCGAGAGTCATCAGTCCTGGTGGCATTTTCATCCACCCATTTAGATATACAGTCAACAACCAATAAGATGTACACAAAGACAAATGAATTTAGAAAAGGCCCCATGAAGTCAATGCCCCATGCATCGAAGATCTCATTAAATAACATGGGTTGTTCAAGAATTTCATTCCACTTGGTGATATTCCCTGTAAATTGATAACAACTACATGACATGGAAAATATATTTGAATCCCTATATAAAGATTCCAAATAATGTTCTGAGTTAAGGACCTTTCGAGCTGTACGTTGATTGCCAAAGTGGCCCCCACATGCCAAAGTGTTGTAGAAGTTCAAAACAGAGGTGAACTCATGGTCATGGATACACTGACAAACTACATGGTCACTAAAAATTATCCACAAGTATGGTTCATCCCAAATGTACCAACGAGAATTCTTCTTAAGACTCTGGGATTGTGAATTACTGAAATTAGTGGGGACCCTAGATGTTGTTAGAAAATTCACAATGTCTGCATACCATGGGGTAAGGTCCACTAAATCACAAAGGTTCTCATGAGGGATGAATTCTCAAATGAGTAGGGGTGAGTCAACATGATGGTCCAATGGTGGGAAAATTTTACTAATGTGGTCAGCTATAAATTTTTACACCCCCTTTTATCACTAATCTCAATGTCAAACTCTTAGAAGAGGAGCATCCACCATATGAGACTGGGTTTGGTTTCAGGTTTCTTTAAGAGAAATCAAATGGCTGCATGGTCAGATAACAGAATCACATTTGACCCAGGAATATTTGAATGAATTTTTTTCAAGTAAAACACAATAGAAATGAGTTCATTTTCAGTGGTTGTATTGTTTACCTTGGAAGGGTCTAGGGTACATGAGGCATATGTAATGACAAGAGGAGCCTTCTCAACCCTTTGTGATAAAACTACCTCAACTGTAATGTTAGTGTCCTCACACATAAGCTCGAAGGGGAGATCCCACCTTGGTGGTTGGATGATGGGAGGTGATGTGAGACTCTTTTTTAGTGAATTTAATGCATCCTCATAATTTTTATCAAACAGAAACTCAGAATCATTTTGTAATAACTGGTATAAGTGAAATTCGATATTACAGAAGTCTTTAATCAATCGGCGGTAAATACCATCAAGACCAAAGAAAGATCCTACCCCACGAACACATTTTGGATATGGAAGGTTTGAAATTAATTCAATTTTTGATTTATCCACTTGAATTCCCTATGTTGAAATAAAATTCCCAAGAACTGTCCCTCATTCAACCATGAAAATTAATTTCTCATAATTTAATACAAAATCTTTTTCCATGGTACAACGTATGATATAACCTAGGTGTGACAAAAAATAATCAAAGGAAGTTCTATAAACTATGAAATCAACCATAAAAACTTCCAAGCAATTCTCAAGGTACTCTAAAAATATACTCAACATATAATGCTAAAAAGTACCATGAGCATTACAAAGACCTAAAGGGATCCTTCTGTATACAAATGTGCCAATTGGACAAGTACATGTTGTATTTTATTAATCCTCAAGGGCTATATGGATTTAGAAATAACCTGAATAGCCATAAAGGAAACAATAACGGGACTTACCATCCAATCGTTCTAATATTTGGTTAATGAAAGGTAATGGAATGTTGTCTTTCCGCGTGGCTTGATTCAGTCGATGGTATTCAATACAGACTCACCAACTATTTTTCACACGTTTTGGAACCAATTAATTCATTTAATTTGGCACAACAGTTATTCTAGTTTTTTAGGAACAGTTTTCACTGGGCAAACCCATTTACTATATGATATTGGATAAATGATCCTCGCATCAAGTAATTTACTAACTTCCAGTTTTACCACTTCAAGGAGAGTTGGATTCAACCATCATTGAGATTTTCTTATGGGCTTATCCTCATCATCCAATAGTATATGGTGCATACAAATAGATAGGCTAATCCCAGGAATATCATCAAATGTTCATCCTATTTTCTTTTTAAACTCTCTCAAAATTTGGAGAATTTTTTATTCCTATTTTGAAGAGAGGTTATTGGCAATAAGGATGGGTAGTTGGTCAATACCCTCAATATATGCATATTTTAAATTATAAGGAAGTTATTTAATATCCAAACCGGTGGTTTCTGGATTGAGAGAGGGGATTTAGGGGGAGCGAGGCCCATTAAAATATCTATACTCTCATGTTTATTCTCTAAAGATAGAGAATCATCAGAAATGAGTTTTTTAGAATCATTGACGGTCAAGGGTACCCCAGAATGAACATTCTCATCAATTAAAGCACAAACTTTTCACTTCTCATAACCCACAAAACACTCAAAACATGAATCAGAACTTAAATCATCCAAGGGTGAAGAAAACATAAATGAATCATAGTTTGGTTTTAGGAGAGAATTTTGTGTGTGTGTGTGTGTGCATCATTTGAGAGCACTTCCATTGAATAGACAAGAAGAGTGTTTTTCTCTTCAATGGGGTGTTTCATAGCCTCAAAGATGTTAAAACTTACCTTTTCACTTCCAAATTCAATAGAAAACATACCATTGTGAACGTTGATGATCATCTTTGCTATTTTGAGGAATGGCCTCCCATGTATGAGAGGTGAGTTTCCTTGGGCTCGAGTGTCTTCCATCTCAAGAATATAGAGATCAGTGGGGTAGATGAGATTCTTCACTGTAATAAGGACATACTCAATCACTAATTTTGGATGTGTTGTACTCTTGTTGGAAAGTTGCACAACAATGCCTGTTGGTTGAAGTTCTCCAACCTGTAGAGAAGTATACATGGATTGAGGCATTAAATTAATGGAAGCACCTAATTCTTCCATAGAATCAGAAAATAAGGTCTCCCCTACGGTACATGGTATCCTGAATGTGCCTGGATCCTTATATTTGGATGTAATTACTAGTTGAATAAAGGCTGAGACATTTCTACACAAGTTGACTCTCTCATTCCCCTACAGCATTCATCTATGGGTGAACAGTTCTTTATGAAATTTGGCATAATAGAGAATTTTCTTGACTACATTCAATAAAGGAATATTAACTTGAACATTTTTAAATGTATCCATTACATCATTATCAATATCATTTTAAATTTTTTCTTATAATTAGAGAGTCTTTGTGGGAAATGAAGAGGAATGGATTGTTCATTTGAATCATCAATGATAAAATGATTTCCCGTTTTATTTTATTTTTAATTACATGAAATTTTTTAGGATTGGGAAAGAGTATTTTCAAGAGGGGGACAAACCTTTTTCATATAAACAGTAGAAGGAGAAGCTTCTCTACCACTATGAAGTGTAATTGCACATAAATTACCTATGTCCTTCAGATTGGGAATGGGTTGGGATGGTAGTTGTCCAGACCCTTGCATCTTAATAACGTCGATGGAGTTCTCCAATTATCCCACTTGAGTTCAGAGGTCTTGAATTACTGATTGTGTGGTCTATTGGAACTGTAGGTTCTGGGATTCTATTTTCTACCCCACATCCTCGAGGCTTGGTTCAGATTTGGGAGGAGGAGGTTTGTTTTGAGATGTTGATGGATAATAAGGTTGCATACCATGGCCATGATGATACCAATTCTGCATGGGGTGGCTTGAGTATACTCCTTCTCAGTACTGGGGTTTTTCTTGCCACCTGGGGTTTGGATTTCCCCTGAATTATTCTTGCATGAAGGGAAGTGATTGTTGGAATTGATGCCCCGGGAACACAGCTGCACAAGAATCATCTGAATCTTGAAGTTGCGGGCAGTGGTCATAAAAATGAGTGTTATCAGAACAAATACCACAATGTAATGAAATAGAAGTAGAGTGTGAGTTACCATGTGCTTGAGTTAATTACCTTAGAAGGGTATGCATCTCATAAATTTTAGTATCTACCTTTTGTTCTATGGATGAATGACATACCTCATTAACTCCCCGGGTTGGTGCAATTTCTTGTGTACCAAATATTTGTGCATTTTGATCCATGTTGGAAATTATTTCACGAGCGATGGTAGGAGTTTTATCAACTAGGGAAACACAAGCTGCAACATCAATCATTACAAGATCCATGGGAATAAGTACCTCATAGAATTATTGGATTAATAGTTATTCACTAATCTAGTTGTGGGGGTAGCTGGAGAAAATTATTTTGAATCTCTCCCAGTATTTATGGAGGGTCTCTCCTTATGATTGCCTAATTCCTCATATTTCATTCCTAATTGATGAAATTTGGGAGGTAGGGAAGAAATTCTCTAAAAAGAGACTTTTAAGGTCATTCTAGCCCCTAATTGTGGTGGGAAAATATGATATCCAATATTTTTCTACACTATCAAGGGAGAAAGGGAAGGCCCTAAACATAATTAGGTCCTCAGACTCATTTTGGGGTTTCATGGTAGAGCAGACTAAACGAAACTCTTAGAGATGTTTGTGAGGGTCCTCACTGAGGAGACCATGGAATTTAGGAAGAAGGTGGATGAGACCTGATCTTAGCTCAATGTTGGATGATTCCTTGGTATATTGGTTGTATGTAGGTTGTTACTTCACATCATGTTGTCGAGCGCATCAAATTAGTTGTTTAATTTTGACTAGAATTTCTATAGTTTATCAACTACCCAAGGTCATCTCTCAATAGAGCCATAGATAATTAATTTAAAAAGGGGGTTTTGATTATTAAGGATGAAGGTGAATGAGGTTTTTTAAAACATGGGGGTTTGATGATTAAAGATGAAAATATAAAATGAAAGCGATAAAACAATGTATAGATTAATAGAATTAATTAAGTGTGATCAACTCCGGGTATTCTCATGATGTTTATCCTAAATCACATCAAGAGATAAGGTTATGAGATTTTAATCCCTAGTTAGTAACACCAAGAACCAGAATGTTACTGAGTATATACTAGGATACCTCCTAGGGTTCAGTCATAAACACACAATGATTCACTAGACACCTCTGATGATTGGGTGATTTGTGTTTTACTTCAGAACTGAAACTCACCAAGGAAACACATGAAGAACTCGATGCACTATCCAGGATTGTATGTTATTTATTTTTGATACCATGAAACAAATTTACATGGCCTTGATAGTTCTTATGTGAGTTCAATTGACCAATACGAACCACACAAACACTACAATTGAAAGGGGGGAAAGCAAGTGGTGAATGATGTGTAAAACATCACATGAATGGGTACCCCAAAACATGATAATATGCGTTGAGCATGACATACCAGTACATAACTCAATAAAATTAAAATAGATGATAGGGAAAATTAATATACAATCTAAAATTCAAAATATCATTCAAAATAATAAAAAAAATGATGCTCGGGATAACATCACGTTCCTTCCCAGGTGATCACAATGGGTTTAGAAACCCATGGGAGAGGAGGAAGAGAATGATGTTGGGGGTATAACCTCCCATTGCTTCCAAAACATCTAGGGATGTTGAGTAGACTTATTGGGGACTCCAAAATGGATAAACCTTGCCTCCTGGCTGATCTCACAAATAGTGAGACCAAGGTTCCATTTTATTGGAGAATTGGAATAGGGTTTGAGGCACATTGATTTATTCAATCCACTTGTACCACGCTTTTCAACCAATAGACACCTGAATATCCCATTTGGAAAAACTAGAAAGTGGTATCCACACTTCCTGAATATCTGCACCGAATGTTTGGCATCAATTGGACAAGTGGATCTGGAGATATGGACAGATTACATAACACAAAATTTGACATTGTGCCGATTTGAATCTTTGGATACATCAGTTCTTTTGGGCCCCTTGATGGCCAAATTGGGCTTGGAATCCTTCATAAGAGTTTTATCCCATTATAAATTGTACCATTACACATAATATGAGCCAATTTTGAGGCACCTAATTTTCCATACAAGCACAATAGTGGACATTTCATCATGGTTCCATTCAATTTTGGCCCATTTTTCTTCCTCTTCATCATGGGCCCTCCAAATCATCTCCTCCTACATTAATAATATAAAAACAAGTATCATTTCACATTCTAATATTGATTAATAATAATTAACTGATTCAAAAATAATGTCCAATTTATTATTATATTTGGAATTTTCATTACAATGTTAGTTTAAAAAAGCGGTGTAAGGGTGGAATAAAACAATGAATCGTGGAACGATCAAGAACCATACATGATCACTGCTCCCTCCTGCACCAAGACACACATGAGTCCAGTCCCTGATGCATAGTAGTAAACTATGTACCCTATGACTTCCTCTATAAGTCTCAAGATGGGGCACCAGTTATCCTCTTCCTAATCTCCTGAAAACGATGCTGGTATCTCTCTAACCACACGAAGGGTTTCCCCTTGTTTGTCAAGGATGATAGTGGTGATGAAACTATGGATAATTCTAGTACAAACCTCCGGTAGTATCCAACTAAACCCAAAAAACTCTATACCTCTGTGACACTCCTGGGTGTCTTCCATGCATGTTCCACTTCAATCTTTGCTGGATCTACTGTAAATCTTGCCTCTGACAAGACATGTCCCAATAAGTGAACCTCTTGGATCCATAACTGGCACATAAAGAGCATACCATAAATATTCTAATCTTATAGAGTGTCTAGTACTACCCACAAATGGAAGGAATGATCCTCCTCAGTAGTCGAGTATATCATAATGTCGTCGATTAAAACTACGTCAAAGCGATAGAGGTATGGCTGGAAGATCCTGTTCATTAGTCTCATGTACAATGCTAGAGCTTTGGTTACACCCAAAGGTATAACCATGAAGTCGTAGTGGCCATACTAACATATAAATGTTGTCTTCTTCACATGATTGTCTCGAAATCTAAGCTGGTGATAGCCTGATCTACGGACTCTCTTCAAGAATAAATGTTCTCCCTTAATCTGATCAAAGAAGTCGTCAATCCCCGGGAGTGGGTACTTGTTATTCATATTCACCTAGTTTAGGCGACGATAGTCGACACAATGCATCAGGATCCCATATGACTTCTAGGCGAATAGAATCAGTGCTGCCCATGGAGAAACATTGGGCCGGATGAAGCCCTTCCCCTACAAGTCCTCCAATTGTACCTATAGCTCACAAACCTCAGTGGGAGGCATCTAATATGATGGAGTAGATATCAGTGTCGTCCTGGGTTACATGTCATTATTGATGTCCACATCTCTGTTAGGAGGTAGTCCTGGAACATCATTAGGGAAAACATCTGTGTAATGGTCCACCACCACAGGATAGCACAGACTCTCCACATCAACTGCTCTGAGGGTAAGGCAGGCCAACTGATGTGTGATTGGCTGCACCCTCCTCCGAGTAAGTCCATCATGTGCTGCAAAGGCTCCCATATCACCGGTGAAGGTGAAATACGTCCCATATATGCGGACACACAACACTTTGTGCCTAATATAGTTGATCTCAGATTGGACTATAGATAACCAGTCCATACCAAAGATGACGTTGTATGGCCTCAAAGTGGCTACAAGGAGATCCAAGCCGAATTTCGCACCTCCTAGAGTAAGCTCATAATGTCGACACCACTGCGTAATCATCGAGTCTTATCCCGTAGGAGTCTCTAGCTGTAATGATAGATCTAACGGCTCCATTGGAATCTTCGAGCTCCGAATAAGGGTAGTGGAAATGAAAGAGTGATTGGAACCTCTGTTTATAAGAACTGCAGCTAAGGTGGTGTAGACACATATATTTTCTCGAATCATCTATGGAGTGTCGTGACCATAAGCCTTTGCTGACTGAAGCTGATCTCTCATCAGTCCACCTACTCCCTATGGTTGGGGTGGACCTCCTGTTGGTGGTGGCAGTAACACCTCGAAATGCCACCCACCACCAGCTGCTCGATCAGCTCCTCTTCCACGTCTGCATGTGCCCTGCAGACCACCTTGATTGAATCATTGACTCTACCTATGTGGTCCTTCAACCGTCTATTGATCATCAGTATGGCAAGTCGGATATTCACGAGCCATGTGACCCTGCCCGCCTTAAGAGTAGCATTGCCTGCTCCATGGGTTAATAGCTCTGTCTCGTTTTCCCCACATAACTGATCTAGTATCTTGAGGTCATCCACCAGATGGCCCGGTCTACATGGACCTCTGTGAAATCTGTCTACTGCTACCTACAGAAGACTCCACTGCTTGTGGACTAGTGATGGGTATCACTACTGGTGACTGCTCAGCAAATAAACTCTCTACTAGGAGGGCTCTCTCTAACACCCCTGTCAGCATCGGGATGCTGAGGGAGAACTTCAAAGCTCTGATCTCTCGCCTGAGCCCCTTATCAATGGTTTAGGCCCTGGAGAATGGGTCCAGCACCATATAATGGGAGTAGTATGGGAGGTTAGTGATCCTCACTGAGTAATAAGCTACAATCATAATGCCCTGTGGACGATGGTGTATCTCTTGTATCTTCACCGCACGCAGGGTGGTTGGGATAAACTCTTCCTGGAATAGGAACTCGAATTTTTCCCATCGATGTGTTGCCTCATCATGAACCTAGAGCATCAGGATCCACCATCTACTTTCTGCTTCCAATAAAAGACTGGAAGCAAGAATCCCCATGTAGTCTGTTGGTGTCCCTACCAGTCTGAAAAATCTCACTTCAGCCTCTAGCAAATCCTCAGCTACTTGCGGGTTCGTCTCACCCATGAACTTGGACGGCCTCTGGTGATGGAACCCGTGCAACATGCTCATGTAGTGTGCAATCTCTACGGATAGGGCTGTTAACATCGGTGGCCCAACGGGAATTGTTACCGCTAGTGCCTCAGCTGCAAAAAGGCCTTGCACCGAGGCCTCGTCGCTCGGTGGGCTATCCGTATGTACAGCTCTCGGAACCCTGGATGGTTGTCTGTGAGGAGGAATCCTGAAATAGAACAGGTGCACCATGGTCAATACATTATACATGGTGAGATGACCCAAAGAGATAACAAATGAAACACTTTAAAATAAACACAGAATCAATGTTTTCGTGCATTGAGTAGGAAATCAGTAGTCAGGAACCTAGTGTATGTATACGTTTGTTGCCAAACCAACACTGCACTCCGTGAACTGAAAACCATAGTTAGTATGCTTAACAATATTGTTTCACAAAAAGAATTATCAGAGTCCTATGTTCTGCGGTATAATCTGCTCCTCTGATACCAATTTTTCATGACCCGTCCCCCGGGGCCCATGCTGTGATTACCTCAAACTCGCCTTCCACTGGCCGGGGGATGGCCACTACTTTTAAGGGTGTAATTCCCTAAAACTAAGAAGGAATTTCCATTATTTATAGTAACCTCACAAAATAGAGTACGAGTTGAATTTAAAACACTAAGTAAAGCAATTTACAAAAGAGTGCTGAAAAAGTAATGGGGGCCAGATATACAAGCCCAATAAGAATGTGAAAGTAAAACTGAAAAGAATGTACAACTGAAGTAAAGTAAAACAATCAAAGGGTCGTCCCGTGGGTTTCCTACCTGAAGGGTAGGTGCAGCTGGCCTCCTCAACCCTCCATGTCCATCAGTCTCCTCCATGCACCTACTCATCGTAATGTCCACCTATGGGTATCGTCCAGTCCTGCTACTCAGCCGTAGTCCACGCAGTCCATCATCTGTATCCAACACAACGAGGTGCGGTCAAAGCCTATGTAGGGGTGATTATAAAATACTTTTTAGGGACCCTATGACCCTCAAGGTCTCACAAAATCATACAAGGATAAACCAAAAAGTATGAAATCAACTGATAAACCCACTTATTTATATGACCATACAAATACCAAAGTTATCAAGTAATGCATCTCAATCCCGAGAAAACACAAGAGTTACTGACTCAGATCACAAAGGTATACAACTTATTTAGAGAGATAGAGATGATCAGATGTAGCCCCTGAATCATCTATGCTGCCAGACCCATATAGGATCCAGGAACAGTGGTTGGAACTGTCAGACCCACACAAGATCCAAGAATAGTAGTTGGAGCTGTCGGACCCCCACATGATCAAGGACCAGCTAAGCTGTTGGACCAACACAGGTCCCAGGACTAGCTATTCTGTCAAACCCACACATGATCCAGGAATAGAAGTCAGTTCTATCGGACTCACATAGGATCCAAGACCAGCAGTTAGAACTATCAGACCCACACAAGATCCAGGAACAGTAATTAGAGCGCAGCTAGCCACTGGGATTCCACAAGCATGCTTAATTATGGGATGGTCTACTCCATAAGCTTAGAGTCAATACATCTACATCCTCATAGTCCCATGTTGATGTATCTAGATGTTCTGTCTCGTAAAAAGAAATAGAATGTGACAGGCAGTGTGTCAATCAGATGTCTGGTCTGAGATTTATTGGCATTTCTGTTCCCAGGGCCCAGATAGATTTAGGTTCAATCCAACTCGACCATACCCAAACTACGTCTAAACCTCATGTGAGGTATGTCAAAAGAACCATATCCCTCCAAGCATTCTGTCAACATAGAATGTTCTTTAATCAGAAACATGTAGCCCATGTTCTGGGTGAAAAGGTGAAAACAAGCCAAAATGGGTCTGAGTCCAGTCCATCCCAGGCGGACCAGCCCAGGTTCGGACTGGTGTCCAACCCCATTCGTGGGTCCAACCCGGGCCGTGGGGGAGGGCCGAACCACACTGGCGGCCCAACGCACGCTGGGTCCGGCCCACTTTGGGTCCGGCCCAGCGACCCGGCGGCCCACGAGGGTCCACCGTAACTGCGTCCAGGGGGGAGGCAGCACCCCTTTGTTCCCGAATGGCATAGCCATTTGGGCTAGTGGAACCAGCACCAGGCTGGCACCGGTGTGTCTTGTGGGACCCAGTGGGGTCCCACTCTTTCTGGTTGGCCGAGCGGCCAACCAACTATTTGTGAGGTGCCGGTTGCGCCACGCCACTTCTAGAGGCTCGGGCTGTCAGTCTTCCTTGCGGCCCGCCTTATGCCGGCCGCCACCGCACCATCGTGGCTAGAGGCCATGACCCCCCTTTCGGTCCATTGTGCTGCGCGGTTGTGTCACACCCTCCTTGGAAACCCGGTGGCTCAAGATGCCAGTCTCCTTCATTGCTGGTCTTGCACCGGCCTCCACTACACCGCTGTAGCCAGGGGCCATGGCTACACTTCTTGCAGCATGGTTGCAACGCCGCCACTATGCGATTATGCTCATCGGTTTTATCCGCTGACAATATTTCTGCGGGTCACCGGACGAGTTCCGATGTCCCGTTTCTCATTCCGGTAGAAGCCACGCACTCCTCGAGATGTTTCCATCAATCCGAAAACATCATTGACAAGAGTCTCTCATTCAGGTCTCAAGCCACGTTTAGAGTCAATTTCAACAAAGAATGTGGATGGGTCAGGCAATATTTGTTCGGCCCGCGCCCTCCGCGTTTGGGTGATATCAAGAGGCTTCAAATTCTAAACCACGATGGAAAACAATGAACGAGAAAAAAAATGTTTAAACCCCTACCTCTTATCATTCATTGGTGGTGACGAGGAGGAAGTATGGGCATCATTCATCATAGGTGATGATGACCAACTTTGGGAGGAAATCCTGAGGAAAAAGGGTGATGAAGGTTGGCGTTCTTCCTTGGAATTCTTCGTCAGAGAGCCTTCCCTTTTTGGCATTCTATCTCCAAGAGATCCTCTTCTCCTCAATCCTCCTTTCCATGAAATGAATTGACCCCCCTGAAATAATAGATTATGTGGACTATTAGGTTTATTGGCATAAATTCAGAATGAGGAAATTAATTAATTGATATTCCTTGATTAATTAAATGGGGGTGGTATGGTATCATTATGTGTAGAGGAGATCAAGGGGCTCCCCCTCAACAATGAGGGGAGTTTTAGAGGCTTCCGACTCGGGTGGTCCCCACAAAATTAATCCACAAAAGGGAGGTTGAATTCGGGTGGGCCCCACAACCATAACCTCTCATGTGTGGTTAAGGTGTGACGGTCTCCACCTCTAACCTCTACATGGTGGTTATAACGAATATAAAATAAAATAAGTTATGGACTTATTTTATTTTATTATTCCCTGAAAAATCCAAAAACTATCTTTTATTCTCGACCATCTGCCATCGAGGTGAATGTCTTCTTAAGCGAATAGCAGCACTACAAGTTCAACAATGCCATCAGATTTCAATTCCAATCACTGGTTCAAAAGTTATAAAATCCCACTCGTATGTTTACTGAACATACCAGTAAAAAAAATCCGAAATTTATTCCAGGCGCACCGGGCCTCAGAATCACGCCCCTTCAGTTCTCGCGGACTTGTAAAATTACCATGTATTTATGAAAATAATTTCCATGGAAATTCCGGGTCCTTAGTACATTACTAGCATCACCCAATAGGATATAGGAATGTGTTATCTTCTAATGACAATAGTGGAACCCTTCTACTGGGATGGGGAATGGGTCCTCTATTTATCTAATGAGTGGAACCCACGGAAAGTATCGGGGAACGATAATATTTTAAGAGATTGTTTCCCCTCTATAGTAGGGAATAATTTCATGTGCAACTTCACTAGTATGTATTCCTCTAGGAATACACACAATATGATGGGCATCATTGTTGGAAATATCAAAATGATAGAACTCATTTCCTCGTCAAGGTTATGGTATAGAGATCCCTTTCTCATGTATTTGTTTTTATTTTATGTGAGATTATATATATATATATATGTCTGTGTGTCTGTCCATTTTTTGAATAATATTTACTCTATTTCTTTGGGTTCAGTCATCTATATTTTATTTATTCATATGATGTTTCACACTTCTTCATCTTAGACTTTCTGGGTGTCCAACAAGATATATATATAATCACCCATTCATTTTGATTTCATGCATGTGTCATTCCTTATGAAGATGACAGAAATTTCAATGGTGACTACAAATATGGTTATAGATACCTAGGTAATTAGACCGTGTATGGGGGTTTGATCAAGGAGATCTATATTTGGAATCACTCTATTGTTTTACATTATAATTTTCATATCTGGACACCTTTCTGACCAGGAGTGTATTTTGACCCCTTAACATTCTTTTCCCACTTTCATACACTTATACACCAAAGAGATTTTTCTTATACATGGTGAAATTATAGATATTTCATCCTTTTATTATGATACTTCTACTATTCTACATACTAATAGCCGGGTGTGTGTGTGTGTATAGGTATATTAGGCCAAGTATTTTCACCTTAGACATGCCTTTCACATCCTATCTCTAGCCCATGGTTTATATAGTGAGGATTGGGGTAGTTTCAACTCGATCCCCACTTTGATAGGTAATCAAAATATATCAAATATTAATTATTATTTAAAACACAGTCAAATAAATTATAATATCCCTTTTTTATGTTGGTTAAATAGCTTAGTATATAAATAATTTTTAATTATAAAATTTCAAAAACTCATAATAAAACATAAAATAATTTTTATACATCCTTTTTTTATAATTTATTAAAATTATTTATATATATTATTCTTCTAACTTTGATATAGGAAATTTCTATATAATATATATATTATTTAAAAAAATTTAAAAATATTATGTCAATAGAAGCTCTCAATATTATTGATATATATTTACTAATTATTTTAAACTAATTAGCGAAATTAAGAATAATTTATTTTTAAATAATTAATTGTAAAAAATATTTAAAACTAATAAATATAATATAATAAATTTTTTACGGATTATAAACTTTTTTAAAACATTTAAAACAATTAATTGTAAAAATCAAGAATAAAATAATTTTTCTATAGATGTCTTATTTAACAATATTTCCATTTTGTAATTTTCATCTCTCTATATGTGAGAGTGATCTTTTTTTCTTATCTATCATAACAAATGATATATAAATCTTCACCTATATAAACCATTGAAAATAATATTAGTTGTACTAGAACTCATAATATATAATATATTTCGTATAATATTAACATAGTTGTCGAAACATGTCTACCATTTATACTATTGGATATGGATTCAAGGATTTTAATATGTACCACACAATATTATCCCTAATTATAACTTATTATTTGGGTGTGATTGGGTTTCTGTAGCACTGAAAAGACTTTCTGGGGACACATTTTAGGTTGGAAAAGGCACCTTTCATATCATAGTATATAATATGTTTTTGTGTTCTATTAACTCAGTGCTCCAATGGTCTCCATAGGATAAACACAATACATTCACAGAACCACCAAATATGATATGTACTAATAATAAGTGTAACAATTTTGTGTAGTTTGGGAATACATTTTAATATGATATCACCTTAGTAATATGATGCTCTATTTATTAGCTATATTTTTTGATGATATCTTTGGATATGACATCAAAAATATTACTCTATTATATAAGAAATACCAAAATAATTTAGAAGAATATAGATCTACAAAATCCAATATCTCTTGGAATTAATCAAATGAAATTTTTAATAATATAGTATAATATAATGTCACCCAAAATTTAAAATTTAAATTAATTCATTTCTTTTAACATTATACCATGAATTAAATATCCAGAAAATAGTCTGATACCACCAATGATAATCAATCGAAATAAAAAAAATCATTAATTTGGGAACTAAAAAAAATTAAGACCACCAATCTATAAAATATAATCCACACAAACATGAAATGTGAAAAACATAAATTGTGTTCAATAAAATAATGAATTACATTGCTACATATTGATAAGTCACTATGGATAAGAAAATGAATCCTTCATGTATGGTGTATCAATGGAATGATCTAAATACCTCATTATATGGAAGATAATCCTATTATCCCAATGATATTATTATTTCAAATTATGTATAGGGAGAAGGAAAAATAATTTGTCAAATGGAAGAGGTATTTAGTCGAGGTATGGGCATCCTCAAACAGTCAATATAGAATAGTGGTTTCCGCATATTATTTACACCGAGGAAACTCTTTGAGTGTGATTGTATTTACATGTATGTTATTACCGATACATTTAGTTACAATTATACTAATATTCTATACTATTCATTTTCTCAAATGTTTCCATAATGGAAATTTCATTAAAAATGATATTATAGGAGGGTAATTATTCTAATGTTAACTTTTTAATTTTTTTGAGTAGTATCATTATTTAATTTATCATGATTTATGTATTATAAAATAGTAAATAATAAAAATTTTCTCATATATATTCATTTAACACTATTGGAAATAGCATACATAATACACTATGACACAATTTAATATATATTTCTGACAATAAAAACCATTAATGTTTCTATAAGTTGGAAATGCGAAATACAATATAGAATACCGTGAAAAATATATAATATATATTTTTAAGGTTTAAATTTCATATAATTTGGTAGATAGGTAATTAGTAATACTAATATATCAAAATATATTTAACACTATTTTATGAATAAACTTATAAAAGATATGATTCATAAAAAATCACTTAAATTTTTATTCACATGGATACACTTTTAAAAATTATTTTATCCTTTTGAAGAAAAATTTAATGAATATATTATAATTTCAAAAATAATAAAATATAAATATTTTTAAAAATTAAATTTTATTTAAATTAAATTCAATATAATATTATTAAATACAATAATAAATTAATGAAATATGTTTATATTTTTCTGAAGAAAATTAAAATTTTCATCATAAAATGTTATTATAATAATATATAAAATTATATATATAGATGTTTTTTTTACGGTTCACCCTCATATTATTTCATTCTATGGAATTATAAATACATCATAATTTCATAACTAATTAATCATATTAACAAAAAAATTATCCAATTCATCATAATAAATAATTAAACGTTATATTTATTTTAATCTAATGAAAAATACATCCTCAAAAAAATGATGCGTTTTAAAAAAATTCGTATTTTATAATTTTTTTAAAAACATAAATAAATATTTTCATATTAATAATTACAATTACATCAACACATAACAAAATATGTATGGTAACAAATAGGTACTAATAATAGGTATGTAATTTTTTATTTCTGATGGTCACCAAATAACCTATTGTTTCCACTCCAGTAATTATTTAATGATTAATTTTCTATTGTACAATAATATAAATTCTCTCAAACCCAATCTCTAATAAAAAATCTCATTCCATTTCCTTTCAGGAATGGTATTTATTTATAAAAAAATTATTACATGATTTATATTATTAATTCCAATAATGATTAATATTGTATTACTTTTTATATGAACAACATGGAATGATATATCCATGTTATTTAAAATTTTTAGGATAATTTTACACTATTATATTAAAAAATATTATGAATGTATAAATATAATTTTAAACAATGTTATTACAAAAAAGTTAATTTATTTTGTTGTAGTAAGATAATTATGGTTAATACTTGTATTTTATTTATTTTTTATTTATATATATATTTTAGGAATTAATTTTTACACCAAATACACTTAAATAAAAAGTATTCATATTTTTTTACCTAAAATAGATTTTATATTAATTAAAAATCAATCAAATGATAAAATAATTGTATAATTTTTTTAACATATTCATTCCTTGAATCGTCATTAATTTTACAACCATTCTTAACAAATTTTCTAGCTCCTATCTCTCAATTTAAATATAAATATTTAACACCTAAACATTTATCAACTCAAATGAAATTATCACATATTGGAGATAATCAAGTTTAATGTATCTAAGACTAAAACTTAATTAGTCAATACCATTTTAACAAACATATATTGTAATTAATTTTTTTTATTACTATTGTGAGTCCTATAATTTTATTATATAATGTTTTGAAAATTATATAATATTTTTCACTCATATATATAAATTATCATTTAAACTGTAACCCATTATGGAAAAAATAAATACATTATCCTTAATATTTGAGTTTTATCTACCTTAACATTCTTGTAACCTATTTTTTCATGTTTGATAGTTATTTTTTTATTTATTTTTAAATCATTAATTTTGTTAAAAAGTTATTCAAATAATGGAAAAATACATTAATGATAATATCTAAATATACGTGGATATTGAAATTTTTCAACAGAACATAATAACCTTCCCAAAAAAACATATCCCATCAAATGTTGGAATACAATTATTTTTAAAAAAATTATATGATTTAGGATGAATTTACAAATGAAACAAATATAATATTATGAGTTATTAAATTTTATGGTACCAAAAAATTAAAACATTGCATATAATGAAAACCTATAACATTATAATACAAATTTTAGAGTCCTATAAATATTTATATTCTTTAATATTGATTGAATTTTTAAATCGTAGTTGACATTAATTTTTAATTTTTTTTGTAAAAAATTATATTAATATATGAAAATAAATCCTTTAAATTCTTGTGGAATTTTTCCTTCTGAGACATATATCTTATCAAAAAATGATCAAAAATGTAATTTAACATTTATTTTCACCTTTCATTTTGTTTATTATATCATTATGAAATTCAAACCTTTCATACCATACGATATAACCATTTTCATTCACTAAATGTATAAAATTAAGATATTCTCTAATGAAGTATATTAAAATATCAAATCTATTATGTTTTTGATTATCCTATACTATTATAATCTGAGGAATTATATTAAAAACCTCTTTTCACTAAATTATTATGAGTTACCATAGTAATAAAAAAATTATCATGTTTCAAATTAGTTAATATCTTTTATCAATTCTACTGAAACAAATCATCTTTAATAAATTTATATTTATCATTAATAAATATATCTTTATTTACTACCTAAAAATATTTCCATATTTAATTATGATCAAATTTCAATAATAATTGATTATATTTGATAATTATTAAATTTATAAAACTTATATATTGATATTAAAATTTCTAATTGGTAATTAGAAGTTTTTTTATTTATTAGCATTCAATATTTCATCGATGATCTATAATTTAGAGAAATACAAACAATCAACTTGTTATTATGAATCTCTTATGTGAATTTATTAAATTTGTTAAAGAACCACACTACCAAAATTCATTATCCTCTATAGATTAATTCTCCAAATTCAAAATTACAATAACTATGACATAAGAATACTAAATAAAAAATATTATCCAATTTTAATTTCTATAGTGACTAAAAATTCCATTTTCTTTAAATAATATCACTAACTCATAATACAAGATAATCATCCTTTTAATTCCCTGTAAATAAAATCAATGTATGATAACATTGATACAAATTAATGTAACTTAATATATAACTTTATTTTTTTTTAATTTAACTTATATACTTGATACCTTAATTTTGGTACTGACAACCATTATTTGAATAAAATAAAATAACTATCATCTAGATATGGAAAGATCAGGCACATTTAAGAAAAAATAGAGTAATTGGGTAATTTAAATGGTCAATATCCATCCACTAAACACTTAATAACTATTATAAGGATCAAATATTTTAATTGCATCAAACACTAATAAATAAAATCAATAAACCATGTTACTATATACTATATTAAAATTTTTAATTTATCTGAAAAAAATATTCCAAGGTAAGTCATCGATTGATCAATATTCCTCATCAAACATCTGTGATTTATTTTTTATGAATGTTTCTATCTCTTACACCCAATAAAATCAAATTTAATAATAATATCAAATTTTAATAAAATGATGATCTTTTAATATATTTCTAATTCATTAAATTATATATAATTGAGTGATATTTATATAATATTTTTTATGTGTTTTTATAGTTTAAAATGATACATAAAACATCATAATGGAATCATAAACGAATCATCAATGCATCTTCCCAATGAAGCATATAATTAAAAACTAGTGTAGTGGATAATTTTGGTAGGCTTTTTAGATAATATAAAATTCTTATTATATTGTATATGTATCCAAATATAGACACGATATATCAAAAATATATATTTTCAATTGTATTATAATGGTGTGTATGATCCATGCTATAAAAAATGATGAAATAACTAAATGGTCATTAACAATGTGTTAAATTTGTATTCGGAAAACAAAAAGAAAAAAATAAAAAACATGGACTATAATGTAAAATTGAAAATAACATATACGTCAAAAAGTACATGTTTTTTAATTAATCAATTAGATCATATATTTAAATATGTTTTTAAATAATAAATATAAAATTAGGGAAAATGATAAATTCAATGTTTTTCAAAGGGAAATAATAGTAAAAATAAAGGATATATTAAAAAAAACTAAATGGTTTATATTAAAATATGTATCATGAATATAACTTATTTTTGTAAATTCTATAAAATATTATAAAATAAAAGAAATATAGTATAAAATATATATGTTTCTTTATGGAAATATTTTCAAATGGTAGATTAATCATTTTTAAAATGATTTACCGAATGTGATACTTGTAATATATTCTAGTGGATTTAAATAACATAGATATTTTATCATATTATATAATGGGTTACACATATTCCTAACAAAATATAGGTGATATTGTGACATTTGATGTGTTTAAAAAATTGAAATTTCTATTTTAATATAGAGTTAATATAGGTATTTTTCTATTTATAGCATATCATATATTTTATTAATTAAATTATCATATTTTTAATTCACGTTTTCATTATATGGTATATGGTATTAAATTTAAACAACATCTCAAAGAACTCATTTCAGCTGTAATAAATTAAAATTAGAAATTATATTAACAACAAAAATAATAAAATGAATAAAATTAAATGATTTTTGATAAAAATAACTCATTGTAATTTTTTTTAAATTTTATATTAATGATGATAAAAATATTATAGATTTATGAATAAAATAATGGATATAAATTATGTTTAAAAAGGGATGGTGTAATTAATAATATTATTTATGTAAACTAGAAACTAAAATAATGTATTAATGGAAGTTATTTCAAAATATTTATATTTATTCTCAATGGATAATAAGATGTTATTTTTTCATGTGTGCGAGGTTTATGAATTCCAAAATGAAAAAACTCAGATATAAATGTGTGATATCGATATGATAAATTTATAGAAATTGAACAAAATGATTATCATGTTCTTATCATGATGTTATGGAAAATATAAAAATCTATTTTTGGATAATATAATTTTACTTTGAAAATTTTTCGATGATATATTATTTATTTATATAAGAAATTAATAGATAGAAATATGATTTATAATTGTTATTGAAAATATATGGATAATTGAAATGAACATTCTACCAAAAAAGTGCACTAACCGTGCATTTTCCACTTTCCCTAAATAGCATGTGTGTACAGTTTTTTCTAGCACATCTTCATAGTTTGGAAAAACCATGTATAGACCTTTCACCACTACTTTGGCCAGTGGAACTTTTTTAATGTTTTCCAAACCATGAAAATCATCAATTAAGGATTAAATGCCATAAAATATGTGTACTAAAGGTTATATTAATTGTTGAAATTAATGATATAAATGAGATTGAATTAGTGACCATGCAATTGGTCATTGATTTGATGATAAAGTGATTTAGATAATCTTTGATGATGTTTATTGGAATTTATAGACATATAGAATATATTGAATAGTCTTTTAAATTATATGAGGAATAATTATAGTGGTAATATTTATTATAATTTATGTTCTCGATGTTTTTTTGGGTTATTCGAGTGATTAGAGTGTTTTAATAAAATAAAGTTATTAACATGATTAGCTTGTGAAACTTTCATCTATATGATGTTTTCCCATGATAAATTTTAAATTTTATCTTGAAAAACATTTGTGATAAAAAAATTCATATTTTTAAAATTTCAATATGGTTTTGTATATTGTATAAGAGTCTTATAGATAATAACTTATGGAATAGATGATGTTGAACTTTGGAAATTATTATTGAGTATTAGACACTACAATATTATTTTTCAGTATTTGAAAATGTTTGAAATTCATTTTTTTATTAAATATTTTTTAAAATGTAATTTTATTTTCATTCCTTGATGGGTCATATAATCCATTAAATTTTATTATTTCCTTAATAATTTAACATGAATATTAATTTCATGGAGTTGGAGATGAATTGAAAATTCATCAAACCACAACAAATAATGTCTTTATATATATGAAATGGAGGTAAGTAAAATTATTAATTTTTCCTATGTTTTCTATCATGATGGTAAATGAATATCTCATCATAAGGAAAAGGATCAAGAATATTTTTTAATTTTATAATTATTTATGATGAATTGATTTCCATTTCACCCATCAGTAATTTTTTAGTTTAAGGTCATTAAATTTCTTATGACTATATCATCTATCAATATCTATTATTCCTTGTATGTTATTTTTGTTCTCAATGATTATATTATATCTTCCCTATAATTTTCTACTAATCAAGGAAATCCATTCTATAATATTTCAGGTAACATTTATCTTTTCCACATTAATTTCCAAACGATGTTTTATATTACTTTTATATGATGTCATATTTCAACAAAGTTATATTCAAAAAATTATTAATTTGTGGTCTGGATAATATTTTTAAGGAGGAGTTTATTTAAATGGGTTGAATTTGAATCCATGATATTATTCAATATAATTATAATTTAATTATTTTTATTTTAGAGGTATATTCTGTTATACGAAACCCCTTTTTCAAACTAACAATGACATAAAACTAAAATATTATTATTCAAATATGAATGTTATAGCCAAGAAGTTAAAACATATGGTATGAATAGGAATAAAAATACTATAATATATATAAATATTTTTTATATAATTAATATAAATTTTAAATAAAATAAAATAGTATTTATTTTTCAGTAAATATATTTTATACTTCAGAAAAAACATTTTCATTTCAAAAAATTATTACTTTTTGGGATACCATATTATAAATTATTTATAAAACTTTTAGAAATTTTATTTTTAATCAGATATCATTTTTTTATTCAGAACATAAAAAATATATTTCATTGAAACATGTATATTTTTCTAGAAATATTTATATTTTGGCGAATAGTGTATAATAAAACTTATTGTAAAAATTGTTATTCCATTTTCATAATGAAAATTAATTTTAATTTAAAATTATTATTTGTATATGGTATTAAATTTAAATAATATAATGTTTTATGAAACCCCAATAAATTATCCATAATTTTTTTTAAATAAAATCATTTTCTTCGATAGCTTCTGATACATACAACACCAGGTAAAAATGATAATACTCTATAAATATATTATTTAAAAATAAATATTTTTACCATTATTTTAAGATTAAATATATTAATTATGAAAAAATAATGAAAATTTTAAGTTTTTTATTTTTAATAAATCAATAACATTGATATTTATTTATAAAAAGTAAAATAAGAATTAATTGACTAAAAAATACAAGCATTTGGAACAACCGTTTTTGTAATGAAAACCAATTTGTTTTTTATTGAACATTTATGATAAAATAAATTAATGAAAATTATTGATTTTTTTTAAATATAATTTATTTTATTAATTATAATATAAAAAATATATTATGAAATTTTTTTTGGTTTTTTTGAAGGATTTAATTTTTTGTGCCTCTTGAAAAATACATGTCTATATTGAGAATATTTATTTAACAAAATGATTTTAATGTCATATTTTTTTATAAGATTTATTTAAAAGAAAAATTAGATAAATTATAAATCTATTAATTTAATTTATTTAATATGAATCATTTAAATATTTATGTTTGATATAATATATTTTTTAACATTATATCATTTTCTATTTTAAATCGCACTTTCTTGTCACATTTTTAGGATTAATGTATATTTTAACTTTTCAACTTCCATGAAATAATTTTTTTTTAAAATGATTAAAATTATGAAATAGAAATATTTCTATTTTGTAATAATAATAACATATTTTTCAAACACATTGAATATGGAAAACAATAATAAATAATTATAATAGGTGAGGTAAAAATGGCTTTACTATAGGTTATACAAAACATATTAGTGATAAAATGATCTAAACCCATTATAAAATCTAGTTAATATTCATATTTTTCCCTTATATTTTATATTTAATGAAAGTATGTAAATTTGGACAATTTTTTGGTGAAAAATATGGGTATACCTTTTTATTTTTAAAAAGGTGTTACATTAACCTCACGTATAAAAGGCTACCTCTATCACCAATTATTCACACCATAAATCATTTTTGTATTACTAAATATAATGAAAAATAAATTAACATCTTCAGTCCACTAACATTATAATATTTTTTGAGGTCATAAATCCATTCTCGGGATTCATTAGTTACAATCATAAAGAGGTTGTCCATGAAGAAATAAACTTATTAAATATGGGTTTTTGATTTGATGATTCTTCAACCTCCTTAAAATATTATTAACTTATGATTAAATATTTAAAAACTTATGTACCATGTAAAGAAATAATATCATTTTTTAAGGAAATTTATTAGTCTCCTCCTCTATAAAATGTGATGTAACAAAGGTTATCCTATGTACGGAAGAGAACCCCTTCGTGAACCAAGGTGACACTTCTTCTAACAATACCTCCCACATTTTTTATTTAACTATACATCATATATATATAATATATTTATAAAATTATTATATATATATTCATTATATCATATATACATTTTCTAATTTCCTTTCCATAATGGGGTACTGTAACATTTATCAGGTGAGAGGCGTACTACCTCCATGTGGAGTGAAGAGATTGGTTTTTAACTAACACATTACAAGGAAGATAATAAAGATATAGATATGTTATATATGTTATATAAATGAAATAAT
Source organism: Viscum album (assembly GCA_963277665.1). Taxonomy (NCBI): domain Eukaryota; kingdom Viridiplantae; phylum Streptophyta; class Magnoliopsida; order Santalales; family Viscaceae; genus Viscum; species Viscum album. The sequence continues at coordinate 1,604,041,073 of OY728150.1, read as the reverse complement.
GAAATATTTATCAGTCTAGAATTATATTATATTATTTGTCTCATATATTTCAAATCAGGGAATGATGATATCACTGTTCTGTGTATGTGTACACTATCACCCTTAAGAAGTGATTTGACTAATTTTTCACCCCCACACACCAAGAATGATATATATTCATATATTAAGATGAATAATATGGTATTTATTATATAATGGTAATTCTGTGATGATAAAATTTTTCATATCTACATCACCAAATTATCATAGAGAAATTGAAATGGTATATATTATTCTATAAGACCAACAATCTCCATGATTGTGACAAAATTCATTTCAAAAAACCATAATAAATGATTTATATTAAATGTTATATTGATTTATAAATATGAAAATAATTTCATGATTATTATTTTGGAATGATTATATAATGTCTTATAATACCAATAGTCAACCTAATGACATCATTTTTTAGACATAAATCAAATATTAATGAAACACATCACATAAATTTTTTTGATTTATTAATTTTATATAAAATTATAATATGTGAAATTAAATGATTAATAAATAATAAATATTTTATAAATAATGTAAATATTTAATATAATATTATTATTTATGAAGATAAATAATGTACATGATGTGTCAGACTCAATGTAGCAGACTTCATCTCTATTTCACTTCATCGTCTCATATTATAATGTTCTGCACGTGATTTATTTTATATGGCATATATATATATACCATTACACAAGTAATATCATTATCCCATAATGATTATTTTATTTTAAATTACATTTTTTATTATTTCATTGAAGGGGATTTGACTTGAAAAATAAAAATTCACAATGAATTTCAAAAGTCATCTTCTTTTCAATGATTTATATTAATTCTCCAATTAAATTTAATATAATAAAATTATTCATATATTGAAATTTTTATCAAATGTTTCAATTAAAATTGTTAATATTTATTTTAATTTTCATCATATAATCTATATATTTATTATGTCTCACTTCAATGTAACCATCATCTTATGGGATTTCGTCTAAATTACTGTTCATTGAGGAATATTTTATTATTTTTTCCTAAATTGATTTGATATTGTGTACATAATTTTAATTTTAAATTTAATATCAGGTATTATTTATAATTCATGTTATTTTATGTTTCTATTTGATTTATTTCATTCAAGGGGATTTTAAATGAAGCATACGAAGTGGTAAATAATTTCATTACTCAATTTGTTTTCATTGGGTTATATTTCTTATTTTTTACATTTACTATTATATAAATATATTTATAATGACGTTTGATTTTATTATTTTATATTTCCATATATTTTATGTGGATATATATTTGATACATATAAACTATCCATTGATTAATTCTCAATTCAACATAGTGATCATTGTAATGGACTTCATCTCAATTTCTCTCCATTGAGTCGCTCTATAATGTTATTCACCTAATATATTTTATATAGTGTATACACATCAAAATATAAATGAAATATCATGAATTATTAATAATTATGGAAATTTATGTTTCAACTTCAATAACTATATCTACAATTATTTTACTTGAAAATTACCACATGGTAATGAATTTCATAACCCAATATATTTTAAAAATATAATTTGAAATCATTGTTTACCTTTTCTTTCTAAGATTGTTTTTAAAATTATTTTTTATTATTTTATGTTTTAACATACATTATTATATATTGATTCAAATTTTATAAACATAATCCAAACATTGATTAATTCCATATTCACTTTTGTGATCATTATAAGGGCCTTCGACTCAATTTCCATCCATTAATGAATATTATTTAATTTAGAACATATTTTATTTTTTATATTGCACATTTATAAATATTTATAGGTCATGTCATTTATAATCCCTACCTAATTTTATTTCTTTTTTAATTTGAATAATTTTATCTGATGAGATTTGAAATTATGTTTCTATGTGGTAATGAATTTAATAACTCAGGAATTATACATTGTGGTAAAAAATTACACGACCGAAATTCTTTTCGTTGCGTAATATTAAAAATTTGTTTCCTTTTGTATTATATGATTATGTGTATAATTAATTTTGAATATCTTATATTGTACTTAGAGATTAAATATATATATTAAGATTTTATACAAATAATATATCCATTAATTTATAGTCACATCAATGTTATGAACATTGCAAGGGGCTACAACTCAATTTCCCATAATGAAGGTATATTTTATTATTGTGAACCTCATTTATATTATATGGGGTATGTATTAAAAATTTTATTATAATATCATG